>JAQPPZ010017179.1:1802500-3002500 GCA_028583015.1 Wollemia nobilis | reverse complement strand
AATGATCCAATCGACATGTTTATACTCAGTGTGGAAGTAGTTAGTATAAACGTGCCTTAGTGACTAACTAGTGTTTCCCTTGACCCGAATATGGTTATCGCCATGTCAATTTCCTGATCTTAGACTTCATCACTCAATACCACTGCAACTCACAAAGATTTGTCCCATACCAAACCCTGAGACCAATATAGAAAAGTGTGATGGGTATGGTATTTATCATAGTGCCTTTCAATTACAACCTAGAAAAAGTGTCCCATACCAGCTTTTTTTTCTAACCTGACTTAGCCTTATGTTGACCAATTTTGTCAGTCGACAGCTGCTCTGAAACTTATTATGTGCCTAGTCGCACCCCAACATCCCTGGATGATTATCTAAGTTAATATTAGGTTAAATATTCCTAAGAAACTCATGGTTTTATATAATATATATCTTTCCTAAATAAACATTTAGGTTAAATTAAGTAGGTAATTCTTTCTTTTAGAAAATATATACAATTTAAAAATAAATAAGCTAAGTTACATTATAAGGTGGTTGACTATTCAAAACCAAATTATCCTTCTATTAACATGGAACTATTATCACTCTAAAGTTTAGATTTACCTTTTAAACAAATGCAGGTTTTAGATATTACCTCTAGAGAAATTTGATCACATTGCTCTCTTTCTAGTTTAACTTTATCGCACTTAGCAAGCAAACTTCCATATCAAGTCTATTTTCTTACTAATTAATAAGTTTGTATGGTTAAATCACTCAATATCTCACATATTATAATCTGAACTCAAAAATTTTCTTTAAAAAAAAGAATAAATAAGGATAGTCTTCTGGTTGCCTACCATTCACGACATCGCTAACTAGACCAATGTGAAAATATTAGAAAACATTCACTGGTAATCTATACTAACTTGGAAACATTATTTAGTCTAGTATTAAGTCTAAACGACTTTAAAAAATCTCCCATAAACAACAAAATAAAACCATAGTGATATATTTTAATAATTAAATATATTTTCAAAAAGCAAAACTTAGAAGAAGTTCAGAAAACAAGATGTATTGATACATATTAATAACATGTCTTTCAGAACATAAATATATAATTGACTCTATCATATTTTCACATCATGTATCAATAGTCAGCAAAAATTTTCTAGTTAAAATACAAGAGGGCATTACCCCTAAGTTTATTTATCTTACTAGAAGAAGGTTCACTTATTTATCATATTAAAACTGATATTATTTTATAGTTTATTCTATCCATAACAACAAACACTATCACTATAGAGTGTTGGATGCTATTCAAATCCTATCAGGCAGATCCCAAATCACAAGTAATTACTTATTTAATTTAGTGATAAAGAATTCCTTGACCAAGCTAAGGATTGTCTCTTCTAAACATGAAATATCAATGAACAACTTGGGTTCATATTTTTCTCATGATATCTACAACTCTCTAGTAATCTATAAATCACTTTGGTAGACATGTAATGCCACTAGAGATCAGATATAGCTCATGGTATGATCATGTAACTAACATACACACTAGCATTTCTATATTCTCATAGAAACATATTGGAGCTTCACTAATCTCCTTGCACGAGACCAACTAAAGAGTTTCCAATTTGTTTCATTTATGAACATAGACTACCTAATCAATTCAGGTAAAGGTTTCATATTACATATCCAAATAACTACAAAAATACGTTCACAGCGTTATGATAGCATATACCAATATTCACAAACTGAAAGAACACAAAATCATAAAACAAAAACCAGCTCCTCCTAGCTTTGCATTACTTTCAGTACAATTCACACAGTAGCATAACAATTTATCCAAATATAAAAATACCTTCAAGAAATAAATAACTTGACATAACACCATTACCTTCAATTTACACAATAATATGGCAGTGTTTCCAAATAAGTATTTCTTCTCATAATCAAAATAACATATCTTTTCATATATCATAACACAAACATTCTAGCAATTTCATTATCACACACCAACAAAACAAGAACACGTAAATAAAGCATTATAGATGTCTCCAACACAGTGGAGCTTCTAGAAATACCAACTTGTATTCCTTGCTTTCCAATCGGTAGAGTTCAATATTCTAAAACCTCTTTTTTCTTCTCACGTGCTGTCATGGATGCCAAAATTTTCTTCCTTCTCTACGCTCTCCCTTCGTTTCTCCTCCTATTCCTTTTCCCAAAACATTCTCCTCCAAACTCGATAAGTTGTTTTATTCTTATTCCCTTTTTCGTTCTATATTACCTCCTCCATTTTCCTCAATCTCATGCTCTTAATATTATGTCATGGGTTTTTCCATCGTTCTCGAGATTTTTCCTTAGCTGTTAGTAACCAAGGATGTGCATCCACTAGCACACAAATTTAGCTATATGTTTGAGTTGTCGATTATCATCATTATTTTTAATATTATAAAACAAAACAACAACCAAAGTAATATAAACTATTTTGTAGATACTTTAACAAAGCAAGGTTAAAAATTTGCACAAGGTTCTTCACAGAGGGAGTTTTGGCCAGAATTTAGCGCACGTAATCCACCATCATGACTATGCACATAAGGGATCACTTACTTATACTTTACCATTTAATCACTACAATACTTTAATAAGAATATAAAACAACACATAACAAACCATTATATAATTGCACAACATTTTTCTTCTTCTATTTTTTTGTAAACAAAAAAAAATAACTATCTTGCTTTATTTTTCCTATTCCTTTACAAAAAGACCTTTCCTTCAAATCATGAAAGTATAAAGGTAAATATTTTCAAAGCTTTACTAAAACAATTCAAATGTGACATTCATGCTTAAAAAATATTTTTTGCCACCTTTGATCACACAAGCACAATAGAGTATTCCAAGTATTAGACATACACACATGTCTCAACAAGTAAGAAAACACATGCCTATCCAAACAAGTGGCTCCCGTAATCATCGCCACCATAAAATATTTCTCATTCTTTGCCAACAAAAAAATTTCAAACCAATTTAACTCATGCAAAGATGCAATTTACAATGCACCTAACATATATGCAAACACGAGTTTCCATGTGCTCACGATCCAAATCATCAATTCTCCTTTATTTATTTTTTCCACTGACTTGCTTCCTCTCATTGTCATATTGCAACTATCTTGCACTCACAAATATTGTCATTAGTACCTCGTTTCATAAGAAAAGGTAAGTATATACACATTTTTACTTTATTTCCACCTTTGCTCTATACTTCGTTTTCTCATATTCTTGTTTCAAAAACCAAGCAGGTGAATAGGTTGCACCTCAATATTTAATGGATTGGTCATCTACAGATTGGAAATATCCAAAACATGATTAGGATCATAAATATATTTTCTAAAGAGGGACAAATGAAAGATATTATGGATCTTGGATAAGCTTGGTGGTAGAGATAATTTGTACGCAATAGGCTTATCTTAGCTATGATCTCAAATGGACCCATGTATCTGGAGTCAAGCTTGGAATATTTTATTCAAATTTTAATTGTCTTAACCTTTAACAATACCCAGTCTCTACTGAGTTTTCTCTCTGTGCTCTTTTGAGGTTTATGTAGCTCTTATAGTGATATGCGACCTCTTTCGGCTTATGCTAAACTATTTTCAATTGCTTTTCCATATATTTTATCATTTTTGGGTCCATCACTACATGATCCTTTGAATTACCCCAAAATAAGGGAATTTTCCACCTTCTCCCATATAGGGCTTCGAAAGGTGCCATACCTAGTGATGCATGGTAATTGTTATTATATTTAAATTCTACTAGGTATAAGTAGTCTTCCCACTTAGTATGTTGATCCATGCAATACATTATTAACATATCCTCAAGAACTTGATTCACCCTCTCAGTTTGTCCATCTATTTATGGGTGATAAACAATAATGATATTCATTATAGTCTCTAATGCTCGATGCAGTACTTGGCAAAATTCACAAGTGAAAGAAGAATATATATCAGAGATTATAACTTCTGGAAAATTATATAGTCTTACCACTTCCTTTACAAACTTACTCGCTACAACGGTTGCATCATATTGCACATTACCTGGTATAGAATGTGCAACTTTAGTTAATTTATCTACAATTACTAAAATTACATCATACATGAACCTTTTTTTAGGCAATCCCATTATAAAATCCATTGATACTACTTACAAATTTTGTGTGGTTATCTCATGTGGGTATATTTTTCCATCTGGATGAAGGTGTTCCACTTTCACTTTTTGGATTTCCAAGCATTTGGCCACATAATTGGTAATATATTTTTTCATACTGGGCCAAAAATATGCTTTCTTTAAATTCTTGTGCATCTTTACCCCTCTTGGGTGCATAGAATAGGGATTATTATGCACCTCCCTAGGGATTTTTTCCCTCAATCCTCCTATATTGGGTACCACAAACCTATTATTTAAATAAAGTAGATCATATCTGAAAATGTATTCGGTATCATTATATATTTTCTTTCCATCTTGACCAATACATGATTGGCAAAAACCATCATTTTCTTACCATATTTTTATTTGATCTAACATATCATATTGGCATTTTTTCATTGTGGCAATACACCCTCTTCTACTTAGAGCATTAGTGATCTTATTCTATTTACCCTTAATGTAATCAATGCCAAAATCATATTCTACTAAGAAATATATCCAACATCATTATCTGGTATTTAATAAGGGTTAGGTAACTATATACTTTAGACTTTGATGGTCTGTATTTAACTCAAATGGTTTTCCCAGAAGATAATTTTGCCAAAATTTTAAGGTATGTACTACTGTTGCCAACTCTAAATCATGAGTGGCATAATTGAATTTGTGCCTGTTAAGTTTCTTGGACTCATAAGCAATAACTACATCATCTTGGGTCAAAATCCCACCTAAACCTTTGATCGATACATCTGTATAAACTATAAATTGCTTATTAAGAATGGTAATTGCAGGATTGGTGCAGTCATCAACCTTCCTTTCAAAATAAAAAAGTCTTTTTTACACTACTCTATCCACTTTAAGCCTTTCCCTTTCCTCTAAAGGTTTGTAATGGGTTGATCAATTCTCAAAAACACTTTGACGAATCACCTATAATATCCTACATGTCCCATAAAACTTCACACCTCTAAAATATTAGTAGGTTCTAGCCAATCAATGATTGCTTTGATTTGATTGGGTTCTACTACAATTCCTTTAGTAGAGACTATATGTCCAAGATATTTCACTTATGGAGTATAAAACTCACACTTCATCGATTTTCCAAACAATTGATTCTTTCTAGGAATCCCAAGCATTTTTCTCAGGAATTGATCATTCTCTTCCTTACTTTTGGAATAAACCAAAATATCATCCAAAAATATGAGTACAAATGTATCCAATTATTCTCTAAAAATGTCATGAGGGTGATGAACGCGATTGGGGCATTGGTTAGCCCAAAAGGTAATACTGTAAACTCAAAATATCCATACATTATTCTAAAAGTTTTTTTAGAAGTATCTTACTCTTGAATTCTTAACCGATGATATCTAGATCTCAAATCTATTTTAGAAAATATGGTTACTCCTCTTACTTGCTAAAATAAATCATCAATCTTTGGTAACAAGTACCTATTTTTTATAGTAACCTTATTCAGCATTAGATAGTCTATGCACATCCTTAAGGTACCATCTTTATTTTTAACAAATAGGACAGGAGCTTCCCAGGGTGACACACTAGGTTTGACTAACCCCTTTTCAAACAATTCCTGAAGTTGAATTTTGAGCTCTTGTAGCTCTATAAGAGTCATATTGTAGGGTGATCTTATGATTGGTGTTGCACTTGGTAATAACTCAATTAAAAATCAAATTTGCTCTAAGGAGATAATCCCAAAAGCTCTTCATGGAATACATCTTTGAAAGCACCCAACACCAGGTGTTTTTGGAAGAGGTTTGAATCCTTCTCAAACTCTTCTCTTATATTCATATTAACTATGAAGATCATACCCTTATTCCTAATAATATTTTTAATAAGCATTGTAGACAATAGATGTGGTTTAACTTCCATTTACCCATAATTAAAACTAATCCTTTGATTAGATTCATCCACAAATTGCACCCATAGCTCTTCAAAGTTTAAAAGAGCCTTATGATATTTTATCCAATAAAATCATAATATAATATCAAATGTATGCAAAGGCACCACATATAGATACCAATTGATATTTCCTTGTGTCAAGGAGATGTGGGAATCAAAGAGACACTCGTTAACATGGTGAGTTTTCCCAGATCCATACTCTACCTTCCAACCATTGGCCAAGAATCCAGGTCTAACAGGAAAATCCCTCATATATCTAGATGATATAGAGCTATCAATTGATCCACTATCAATCAAAATTTGCACATTTTTACCAAAAATTTTACCATCTAATAAGAAAGGAGTAATTTGACCAATGAGTTAAGAACTACCTATGGCTACATAAATCCTGTGGATAGCCTCTTATAGGGCCTTCAGTGGTGGATCAAATATAAGGGGGTATTTATTGGTATAATAATATCCTTTGCATACATAGAATCCACTTGGTGGAACTCTATTTCCTCTATTGTTATTTTCATTTCTATTCATGGATGTAGTCGCTCTATCCTTTCCTAGAGCTCTTGATTTCTAGTCCTGTCTTTTGGAAAACTCTTTAACATCCTTATTGTATTTACCACCTTGGTAATTAAGTTTATTTTTGCCACCTTGCTTATTTTGATCTCCTCCTTTGGGTTTCTTATTATGTTTCTTTTCCCATTTCATAAAACCAACACTTTTCTACTTCTTGAGTTCATATTTTTCCTTTTTAGATAATTTTTAGTAATTAAAATATGCTTTTCTCATTTCTAGATTAGCTTCCTCTTTCCTTGCTAAATAAAAAACAATAGGTAAATTTATAGGATTGTGCATATTTACCACTGTCATGATCCTAGGATGTAATTCCATAATTAAATTTTGTGTTTTTATTTACTCATTTCTTTCATATTCGGATGGATACTTTAACAACCGTATGAAATTTTGATGATATTATTGAACTGACATGCTTTCCTGTCTCAAATTTAAGAATTTCCTAAAATTTTCCACATAATATTACCTTGTCAAGAATCTAGATCTAAATTCCTTGATGAACTCCTCCCATTTGAGGTCAGTAGCTTCAACCTCATTCTATTTCTTATATGATTTCCTCTAGTTTAGGGATATTTCATTCATATTCATAACTTCCAAGGTAGTTTTAGATTTAAAGGATAGAACCACTAGAGAAAATTTGTACTCTAGTTCACTTAACCAAATTTTCAGCTAACTCTCCATCGTCTCTTCCATTAAAATTGGATATTATAAGTTTTTTCAAATTTCTATCCAATTTTTTACTCACCCTTGCCTTTCCAAAACTGGATGTCTCAGGTTCCCTTGGCATTTCCATTATCCTATTCAATCTAGTTGCTCTTTTTCTAGCTAAGTCCTCTATGACCCGCTATTTTTGGACAATGAATTCCTGTTGCTGGGCCATGTGAGCATTTTTTTTAGCCATCGCTTCCCTTTGGTTTTCAATTTATATTTACAATAATTGAACCATATTCACAAGGTTCTCTTCTTCCTCACTAGTTTAATTCAAAGGAATATCATGAACCCTTTTCTACCTTATTTCACATTGAGGACCTTCTTTCCTTAAATTTATTCATGGTCCTCTTACAAGTCTTTTGGTGATTTTCTCATCCCTGCCTCCCATAGGATTTCTTGGGAACCCACCTCACAACATTCATGTCATTTGTCCTATAAGTGAAAGAGGTAGTATATTAGTTATTATTAACTATTTTATTTCACATACAAAGTTCTACAACTTAGAATTATTTTTTCTCTAATACTATATGTAATAACATAAGTCTAACTACTCACCTAGTTTCTTGATAAAGAACAATAAGAAATCAATAATATATATATATATTTTACAAGTTTAGTTTTAAAATATCAACACTTACGTTCATCCCTATTTTTTTTTCATTTTTACAAACATTATAGCATAGGAATAACATACCACATTTAGGTTCAAGACTACTACAACTAGTCTTCCAAGTGGATGAGATCAGCTAAATCTCATGAGCATGCTATTCAATGGTAACAAATTTTTTTGTTTATCATTTATATATTCTAGCATGAGAACCAAACCATGGTGAGGGTTATCCTCTAGGGACGATAACACCTAGATGGAAATGCTTATTATTCCTTGCCTTCAAAAATTGTACCTTCGATGATATAGTTGATTTATTTATAGTCAATGTGGAATTAATTAGTATAATTGTGCCTTAGTGACTAACTGATGTTTCCCTTGACCCGGATATAGTTAATGCCTTGTCAATTCCCTAATCTTGGACTTCATCACTCAATACCATTGCAACTCATAGAGATTTATCCCATACCAAATCTTGAGATCAATCTAGCAAAGTGCAATGGGTATGGTGTTTATCACAGTACCTTTTGGATACAACCTAGAAAAAGTGTCCCATACCACCTATTCATTCTGACCTTATCGAGCCTTCTATTGACCAATTCCATCAGTTGATAGCTACTCCAAAAATTTGTGTGTGCCCACTCGCACCCCAACATACCTAGATGATTATCTAAGTTAATATTGAATCAAATATTCCTAAGAGACTCATGGTTTTATGTAATACATATATTTCCTAAAAAAATTGGTTAACTTAAGTAGGTAATTCTTTCTTTTATAAAATAAATACTATTTTGAAAGAAATAAGGTGAATTATACTATAAGGTGGTTTGCTATTCTGAACAAAATTATTGTTCTATTAACATGGAACTATTATCACTCTAAATTTTATATTTACCTTTTAAACAAATGCAATTTTTAGATATTACTTCTAGAGAACTTTGATCACATTGCTCTATTTCCAGTTTAACTTTACCACACTTAGCAAGGAGACTTTCATCTTAAGTCTATTTTATTACTAATAAATAGGTTCGAATGGTTAACTCACTTAATATCTAACATATTATATTTTGTACTCAAAAGAATTCTTTAAAAAAAAAAATAAAGAAGGATAGTCTTCTAGTTGTCTATCATTAATGGTGTTGCTAACCAGACCAACGTGAAAATATTAGACATCATTCACTGGCGACCTATACCAAATTGGAAACATTATTTATTCTAATATTAAGTCTAAATGACTTCTGAAACTCACCCATAAACAAAAAAATAAAACCATAGTGATATTGTTTAATAATTAAATACATTTTCAAAATAAAAAATTAGAAGAAGTTCAAAAAATAAGATGTATTGATACATATTAATAACATGTCTTTTAGAACATAATCATATAACTGACTCTGTCATATTTTCACATCATGTCTCAATACTCAGCATAATTCTTCCAATTAAAATACAAGAGGGTATTACCCCTAAGTTTTTTTATCTTACCAGAAGGAGGTTCACTTTTTGCACATATTAAAACTAGTATTCTTTTATAGTTTATTCCATTCATAATAATGGACACTATCACTATATAGCACTATATGCTATTCAAATCCTATCAAGCAAATCCCAAATCACAAGTAATTATGACTTTGACTTCCTGGTAAAGGATTATTTGACCAATATAAAGTTTACCACTTCCAAACATGAAATATTGGATAACAACTTGGGTTCATAGTTTTCTCATGATATCTACAGCTCTATGGAAGTCTATAACTCACTTCGATAGCCATGCAATACCACTAGGTATAATATACGGCTCATGGTATGATCATGCAACTAACATGCACATTAAAATTTCTAGATTTTTATAGAAATATATTGGAGCTTCACTAATCTCCTTGCACAAGATCAACTCAAGAGTTTCCAATTTATTTCATTTATGAACATAGACTACCTAATCACTTCAAGTAAAGGTTTCACATTACATATCCAAATAACTATAAAAATATGCTCATAGTATTATGGTAGCATCTACCAATATTCATAAATAGAAAGAATATGAAATCATACAACAACAACTAGCTTCTCCTAGTTTTACATTACTTTCAGTACAATTCACGTAGTAGCATAGCAATTTATCCAAACATAACAATACCTTTAAAAATCAAATAACTTGATAGAACACCATTACTTTCAATAACATGGCAGTGTTTCCAAATAAATATTTCTTCTCATAATCAAAATAACATATCTTTTCATAGACTATAACACAAATATTCTAATGGTATCATTATCACACACCAACAAAATAAGCTATAACACCCTAAAAATGACTCATTATAATTTGCACTAAGGACAAACAACTTGTAAAAATGAGCCTCTAGTAAGTTACCTCGATTTTCATGCCCTCCTGGCGAGATCGATTAATCTAGACAAGATCGTATGATACAATATTGGATCGTATGATACGTTTTCGGATCGTATGATACGATCCCTGATTGTATGCATATGATCTTGTTAAAAAACATAAAATCTTAATCCAAAAAAATGACATAAGAGGTTGAAACACCTTTTGTCCTTACCTGTGCAATCGTGCGACAGTTACAAATTAGATTCACCTGATTTGGTCCTAATTTTGGAAGGAGTTGCAACCAAATTTGTTGCAGCCCATTTTAGCCAACTTACCTTACCTATTTAGTCAGGCACCCTTCCCCTCTAAATCCTCCTAGCACTCATAATTCCTTGACTTAATTTCTATGTTCAAATCACTATAAACTTTGCATTAGATCTATTAGTTTTGCAATTTTTTGCAGGATCGAAAGGATACGATCAGCGACCGGATGATACAATATGCGATTGGATGCATACGATCTCGCTCTGTTCATACGATCTTGCTCACAACATACTTGGGGGTAATTTCTAACCTTGGTTTACATTTCCTAAGCTCTATTTTGCATATTTAGCATCATATTGATCATTTCTATTGCATGGGATATTGAATTTAATTATTTGTATCCTTGGAGTTCACCAAATATGCATGTAAGTACATATTTTACATAGTTTTTATGCACATATATGATAATTCCATTGATTATGATATTCAATAGCTGACCTGTAATTTAATTCATGCTTAGAAACATCATTAGAATTTTTTATTTTGTGATTTTGTATTCTATTCATGAAGTTGTAGTATTCTGTTAATATCATATTGTCTGATCTCTGATCGAAAGGTACAATATTGATTCATATTTATATGATCTTGCTCTATGCATATGATTTTTCTCTACTGCGTACAATCTGGACTACAATAAAGAATTATAATATTCTTCAAATTTTTGGATATAGGTAAGACTTCTAAATTACCTTTAAGCACTGCATTGTTCATCTAGACATTATCTTCTGCTATTTTTTGTCTACATATAAATCAAAATTACATATAGCTTAGTGTAGTTGCATATTGGCCAAAACTAGGTGATTGTGAGAATTTAAAAGGAACACATCAAAACAAACTCCAAAAACCTAGGCATGGAAACTACCATAAAATATTTCCTGGTGAACCCCGTAGACACCAAAACAATGTTGGCAATTTTGGGTACCTTGGGTACATTGCCTTTGCTCAAGTGTTGATGTTGTCATTGATGTCAAGAAGCTTTTGAAGGAATTTGATCTGAGGTCAAAAGGATCTAAATTCAAGGAAGGGTTTTTGTGAAAACCAAGGTAGATAAAATAAAAGGTTTTATTTAAAACCATGGACAACAGATTTGAAATGGGTTTTTCTTAAAACCCAAGTTGGCTCTTCGTTTCGTTGAAAAAGGTGCCCCGGTGATGAAGATATTTAATTTTAAATATTTAGTTTAAATTTTATTTATTTAAAATTTAAATTAAAATTTTAAATTAAATTAAAAGGGCCGACGTGTTTGGAAATGCATCAAAGTGCATATAAAATAAGGTAATTAAATTCATTAAGTTGTAAGTATGGCATTTCGACATTAAGCGCAATCAATTCGATTTCGGAAGGAGCAGAGAAGAGTGTTAAGCATTTCGTTCGATCAGTGAAGGAAGGGAATAAATAAAAGTAGTGGTGGAAGACTTTCCACATGGGTGGCTAGCCCAACCGGTCGTGAGGCTAGCGCTAGAGCGTTGGTGGAAGGGAGATCTCGTGTTCGAATCTCGCGGATGCTTTTTGCAGAGCAAGATAAAGTGAAACGCGTTTTCGACGGAGAGAAGGTATAAGAAAAGTGTGGGCAAGATTCTTTCCAAGCGGGTGGCTAGCCTAGCTGGTCACCAGGCTAGCGCTAAGGCGTTGGCAGGAAGAGAGTCGCGGGTTCAAACCTCGTGATCACCGTTTTTCTAGATAGAAAGGATAGGCTATTCGTGTGAGCACGTTTGCAAGCGGAGAAGGAATTTTTCCAAGGTATGAGGTACATTATATAAACCTTAAGTTTGACGAGGGTTCACAGCGCTTGGAAATTATAAGGTATGTTTCGTCAATTCTTATGCTTGGTATGCAAGTCGGGAGATATAAGGATTGTGTAAAATTGGTTTTTAATTAATTGTATTGTGGTGTTAGGAGATATAAGGGGTAGACATTTGATTTAAATGGTTATTGGTTAATTAAAAGGATATTGTGGTATTAGGGAGATATAAGGGCTAGCAATTTAATTTAAATATTTGTTTTGAAAATATGGGTAATAGTTTTTATGGAGTAGATAAGGTGAATATAAGAAATATGTTATGTATGATTTGTTGAATGAGGTTGAAAGAAGAAGACATAGAACCTTGATTATATTTGGACCAAGGAATATTCTTGAGGAAATATTAAAGAAATATGTTGTCTACTAACCTTCTTGAGTTTGGCAAAAAGGTGGTTATGGTTATGACAAATTTGTGAGATCTTCTTCATCTTCAATAAGGTATGGGCACATTCTTCTTATGAGTATGATTGGTGTATGTTTTCCTGAAATAAGATTGGAGTGAAAAGGTATTCAACTAGGTTTCCTTTGGTTGGGTGTAAATCCTATTTTCTGGTTTGTTGAAGACTACTTATGCATTGTTATCATTGATGAGAGTTTTGGTGAATGCATAATTCTGGTTTGAGGTAGTGGAAGCATTGTGCACTAGGGTTTATGTTTGTGAGTCTTGCTACTTGCTTTGAGTTGGTGAAACCCTTGGTTGGCTGTTTTGAGGTTGATGGTTGAGTTGCTTCCATAGAGGTTGTTTGATCAAGTTATTGCTTTTACTTGATTCATGATATTGGGCTTACTCCATTGAGTTGATTTGAACAAGTTATTCTTTGCATTTGGTGATATTGTGTGGGTGGCTGTTTTGTTCAAATATCTTTGGAGGGAAAAGGATTTCTACTTGTTTCCTTTTCTTGTGATGATTGGTTGAATGCTTCAAGGTTAATGTTGAGTTGAATGATGTTGGTTAAACCTTGTCTTTGAGCATTGTTGTTGAAGCCCTAATTGGTTGAGAAAAGATATTGGTTGTTGGAAAGAACATGAGTATCATTGTTATATGAGATATTGCATGGTTGGCAATTGTTGGGTTGTGTTTCATGTTCTTGAGAAAAGCATATTACATCTATCTTATTCTTATGAGATTTGAGATTGAGTTGAGATTGAGAGTTAAGTATAGAACATATTGAGTCTCTAACAATTCTCTTTATGCTTCTATGAGGTTGATGAATCACATTGGGTCTCTAACAATTCTCTTTGTGGGTTCATGCCAAGCAAGTTTTTCTTGATGAACTTGTGAGCAGGTTTTGGACAGGTTCCATTGGGGACTTGTGAGCAGGTTTTGGACAGGTTCCATTGGGGACTTGTGAGCAGGTTTTGGATAGGTTCCTTTGGGGACTTGTGAGCAGATTTGGACAGGTCCTAGCAGAGGACTTGTGAAGCTGAGTTTGATAGTTCTATCAGAGAACTTGAGGACAGAGGTGCATTGGTTCTATGAGAAGAACTCGAGGACATTTGTGCTAGACCGAAGGACTATGTTTAGTGCAAATTCGAGGACCAACTTTTGAGGTGATAGAGTTGAGGACAGAGGTCTCCAGCCAGAGCAGGGAAGACAGGTGTCTTCTGTGGATAGAGTTCCATTTGCTAAGGGCAGCGGAGGCAGAGGTCTTCTAGAGGATCACCAACCAGAGCAGAGGTAGGGGAAGGTATCTCCTTTGAGCAGAGGCTCATAAATTCAGATTGGGGGAAGGTATCTCCTTTGAGCCGAGGCTCATAAACATTGTAATTGGGAAGGTTTCCCAAAGAACTTTGAGATAACTTTTAGAGAAAAGTTTTGTGGATGAACCACGTTAAAATTGTTGTGTCACTTTGTGGATGATCTTGTGCATTGTTTTGATATTGCTTTGGATATATTGCTTTACTATTTTGAAGTATAAAGGAAAAGTAAAAAGTGGTCTTATACTGTTCACCCCCCCCTCTCAGTATAAGCTTGTGTTCTTCAATTGGTATCAGAGCAGGTTCCTTCGAAAAGGTTTAACAGCTTGAAGGAAAAGCTAGTAAAGAACACAATGGATTTTTCCAAAGGTAAACAGTTTCAAGAGAGTGATGAGTCTTCTAGTGATGAAGAGGCATATTACAGCAAGAAAGGCAAGTTCTCTAGAAAGCACAAAAATATGAAAAACGTAAGATGTTTTTATTGTGGAAAATTTGGCCATTATGCTACTGACTGTACTATTGCCAAGGATGAAAGTGATGAAGATAAACAGGATTTGTAAGAGCAAAGATTCTGAAAGGCATAGGCATCAAAGGAAGATTAAAGATGAGCAAAGCAATCAAGGAAAGAGGTACTCTCACAAACACAAGAAAAGTTTCTACCTAGACAAAGCAAGTAAGTGTTCTAGTAGTGATAGTGAAAGTTCTTCAAGTGATAATGAAAATGAGATGTTGTTCATATCGGAAAAAGAGGAAGAACCGAAACATAGATTCATTATCATGAAATGTCTTAGATGTGGAAATTTTGGTCACCTTGAGGATGATTGCACAAATAATGAATTGGTTGCTAGTATGTATGAGGATGCTTCAGAAAATGATAAGGAAGATGCATGTATGGTTTTTGAAAAGGGTAGCACCTCTAGTGATAAGAAATCTGAAAAAGGCCTTGATAATTCAAAGTGCAATCAAATAGAGGATCTTGAATGTGAACTTACTAATGCTCTTAGTGTTTTGAAAAAGGAAAGAAAGAAGAATGCTAGACTCAAGGATAAGTTAGATGAATGTTGCATGGAGAGAGATAAACTTATAGAAAGTCTTGACGTCTCTATGGCTAAGGCACAAGAACTCAAGAATGAGTTAGAATCTAAGGTGCTTGAGTATAGTGAATTAGATCAGAAAATGGCTTCTTTGAAAGAGGAAAATAAAGAGTACAAGGATAAGTCTGTACAGGTTTCAAGAAAGCTCCAAAAAGGTTAAATCTCTTATCAAAGGTCAAAGAAAGACAACAGATAAAACAGGTCTTGGTTTTGTTAAGCCACACAAGAAACAAGTTGGAGAGTCTAGTAAGAGACTCCAAAAGAAAGAGAGTTCTGATGAGGAAAGTATTTCAGATCATGAGTCCTTGAATGATAGATGCACAGAAACAGAAAACAGAATTCAGAATGAGAAGAAGAAGAAGTTTTCAGGACCTAAGAAGTCAAATAAAGGAAAGTTTCAAGGCAGATGTTTTGCTTGTCACAGGTTTGGTCACATGGCTTCACATTGCATGGCTCAAGTGAAGAAGGTAAATGACAGTTTTAGAGGTGGTAATTTCTTTCAAGGATATTGCTACTCTTGTCAACAGTTTGGGCACAAGGCGGTTCATTGCAAGGCAAATAACAGGAACAGGTTTGGTCATAACAGGTTTGGCCGAACAAGGTTAGTCAGAACTGGTGGATTCAAAGAACAGGTATGCCTCAAAGAAATAACATTGTTACTTGTTATAAGTGCAACAATGAAGGTCACATAGCTAGACAATGTAGAGCTGAACTTCCAAGGTATAGGAACAGAAACAGTGGTATGAACAGGTCCAAGGATCAAGGCATGGATAAGAACAGGAACAGTGACAAAAACAGGAACAGGAATATGGACAAAGAGTTCAAGAGAAGGCCCGGCAAGGAAGTTATAGACGCTGATGATGATCAGTGCCTAATGGGAGTTTTACTCCCACCCCAGAATTAATCACCTCAACAGGAGGTGGGGGAGGGACTAAGCTAAGAGGCTCATTCTTAGTCCCGAGCCCCAAAGGTGGCCCTTTGCCATTGATGACAAAGGGGGAGAGATATGAGTAAGGGGGAGAGCTTCAAGTGAAGAGGAAAGCTTCAAGTCAGGGGGAGCAAAACTTCAAAGGTATGAGTAAGGGAGAGAGATTTCAGTTTTGGCTCTTGAAGATGTGTTTTTAGTAAAGGTTTGCCATCAATGACAAAGGGGGAGATTGTTGGCAATTTTGGGTACCTTGGGTACATTGCCTTTGCTCAAGTGTTGATGTTGTCATTGATGTCAAGAAGCTTTTGAAGTTGATTTGTGAGGTCAAAAGGATCTAAGTTCAAGGAAGGGTTTTTGTGAAAACCAAGGCAGATAAAATAAAAGGTTTTATTTAAAACCATGGACAACAGATTTGAAATGGGTTTTTCTTAAAACCCAAGTTGGCTCTTCGTTTCGTTGAAAAAGGTGCCCCGGTGATGAAGATATTTAATTTTAAATATTTAGTTTAAATTTTATTTATTTAAAATTTAAATTAAAATTTTAAATTAAATTAAAAGGGCCGACGTGTTTGGAAATGCATCAAAGTGCATATAAAATAAGGCAATTAAATTCATTAAGTTGTAAGTATGGTGTTTCGACATTAAGCGCAATCAATTCAATTTCGGAAGGAGCAGAGAAGAGTGTTAAGCATTTCGTTCGATCAGCGAAGGAAGGGAATAAATAAAAGCGGCGGTGGAAGACTTTCCACGTGGGTGGCTAGCCCAACCGGTCGTGAGGCTAGCGCTAGAGCGTTGGTGGAAGGGAGATCTCATGTTCGAATCTCGCGGATGCTTTTTTAGAGCAAGATAAAGTGAAACGCGTTTTCGACGGAGAGAAGGTATAAGATAAAGTATGGGTAAGATTCTTTCCAAGCGGGTGGCTAGCCTAGTTGGTCACTAAGCTAGCGCTAAGGCGTTGGCAGGAAGAGAGTCATGGGTTCAAACCTCGCGATTGCCATTTTGCTAGATAGAAAGGATAGGCTGTTCGTGTGAGCACGTTTGCAAATGAAGAAGGAATTTTTCAAGGTATGAGGTACATTATATAAATCTTAAGTTTGACGAGGGTTCACAGCGGTTGGAAATTATAAGGTATGTTTGTCAATATTCTTATGCTTGGTATGCAAGTCGGGAGATATAAGGGATTGTGTAAAATTGGTATTTTAATTAATTGTATTGTGGTGCTTAGGAGATATAAGGGGTAGACATTTGATTTAAATGGTTATTGGTTAATTAAAAGGATATTGTGGTATTAGGGAGATATAAGGGCTAGCAATTTAATTTAAATATTTGTTTTGAAAATATGGGTAATAGTTTTTATGGAGTAGATAAGGTGAATATAAGAAATATGTTATGTATGATTTGTTGAATGAGGTTGAAAGAAGAAGACATAGAACCTTGATTATATTTGGACCAAGGAATATTCTTGAGGAAATATTAAAGAAATATGTTGTCTACTAACCTTCTTGAGTTTGGCAAAAAGGTGGTTATGGTTATGACAAATTTGTGAGATCTTCTTCATCTTCAATAAGGTATGGGCACATTCTTCTTATGAGTATGATTGGTGTATGTTTTCCTGAAATAAGATTGGAGTGAAAAGGTATTCAACTAGGTTTCCTTTGGTTGGGTGTAAATCCTATTTTCTGGTTTGTTGAAGACTACTTATGCATTGTTATCATTGATGAGAGTTTTGGTGAATGCATAATTCTGGTTTGAGGTAGTGGAAGCATTGTGCACTAGGGTTTATGTTTGTGAGTCTTGCTACTTGCTTTGAGTTGGTGAAACCCTTGGTTGGCTGTTTTGAGGTTGATGGTTGAGTTGCTTCCATAGAGGTTGTTTGATCAAGTTATTGCTTTTACTTGATTCATGATATTGGGCTTACTCCATTGAGTTGATTTGAACAAGTTATTCTTTGCATTTGGTGATATTGTGTGGGTGGCTGTTTTGTTCAAATATCTTTGGAGGGAAAAGGATTTCTACTTGTTTCCTTTTCTTGTGATGATTGGTTGAATGCTTCAAGGTTAATGTTGAGTTGAATGATGTTGGTTAAACCTTGTCTTTGAGCATTGTTGTTGAAGCCCTAATTGGTTGAGAAAAGATATTGGTTGTTGGAAAGAACATGAGTATCATTGTTATATGAGATATTGCATGGTTGGCAATTGTTGGGTTGTGTTTCATGTTCTTGAGAAAAGCATATTACATCTATCTTATTCTTATGAGATTTGAGATTGAGTTGAGATGAGATTGGGAGTTAAGTATAGAACATATTGAGTCTCTAACAATTCTCTTTATGCTTCTATGAGGTTGATGAATCACATTGGGTCTCTAACAATTCTCTTTGTGGGTTCATGCCAAGCAAGTTTTTCTTGATGAACTTGTGAGCAGGTTTTGGACAGGTTCCGTTGGGGACTTGTGAGCAGGTTTTGGACAGGTTCCATTGGGGACTTGTGAGCAGGTTTTGGATAGGTTCCTTTGGGGACTTGTGAGCAGATTTGGACAGGTCCTAGCAGAGGACTTGTGAAGCTGAGTTTGATAGTTCTATCAGAGAACTTGAGGACAGAGGTGCATTGGTTCTATGAGAAGAACCCGAGGACATTTGTGCTAGACCGAAGGACTATGTTTAGTGCAAATTCGAGGACCAACTTTTGAGGTGATAGAGTTGAGGACAGAGGTCTCCAGCCAGAGCAGGGAAGACAGGTGTCTTCTATGGATAGAGTTCCATTTGCTAAGGGCAGCGGAGGCAGAGGTCTTCTAGAGGATCACCAGTCGGAGCAGAGGTAGGGGAAGGTATCTCCTTTGAGCAGAGGCTCATAAATTCAGATTGGGGGAAGGTATCTCCTTTGAGCCGAGGCTCATAAACATTGTAATTGGGAAGGTTTCCCAAAGAACTTTGAGATAACTTTTAGAGAAAAGTTTTGTGGAGTGAACCACGTTAAAATTGTTGTGTCACTTTGTGGATGATCTTGTGCATTGTTTTGATATTGCTTTGGATATGTTGCTTTACTATTTTGAAGTATAAAGGAAAAGTAAAAAGTGGTCTTATACTGTTCACCCCCCCCTCTCAGTATAAGCTTGTGTTCTTCAAAACAACACCAATCCGATTATGTGACAACAAGCGCTGATCGCATTGACACAAACAGCCCCCAGGGCAGCCCCCAGAGGTTAAACAGTGGTCCTAACCACTCCCAAAAGTAGTTTGGAAGGTCAAAGGTCAATTTGGCACCTTTTTGGCACCTTGCTCTCTGCTCGTCCCACCCCAGGATGAATACAAACTGGCATTCATCCCACCCAGGGATGAATAGTAGCATTCGCCCCAGGGTGAGGCGAATAGAAGGTTTGACTGGCAAAAAAAGTCAAACCTCGGCAACTCCGCCAGTTAACTGAGGCTTCAGGCCATGCAATTGTGAGGAATAGCTTTTATTCAAGAAGAGAGACTTCAGTCATGCATGTATTTATTTTAGAGACCTCATGCAAGGAGATTCTAAATCAGGGAACTAGCTTTTCTCTGAAAATAGGACAGTTAACTCAAGTAGCGCCCTCGCATGCGCAATTTAAACAAGGAGACCCTAAGGTCTATAAATTGGGGAGTTTTCCCACCCAAAATATAGATAGAGAAGGAGCATTTGAGCAATGAAGTGCTGCCAATTTACATACTTACTTGCGATTTGTGCTTTCACATCCTTAATCTCTCATTCGAAAGGGAGGTTATTGGGTGAGTATTGGAAACACGAATCCGGACCCAAAACCCGATTTTTGACCATAAAAACTCACAAAATTTGTCGAAAACACCCCATAAGGAGTTTTGGACCCATCCCAAGTGGATTGGTGCTGAAACAGTGTCCCAAACGGTGGGCGTCCTGCCCCCGGGCGCTCCCCAAACTGTCACAGTCCTATTCGCCCCACCCCGGGATGATTAGAAATATGTGATATATTTCTTTAGTTTTTCTTTTGCATTTTATTCTAGATATGCTAAATAGGTTACAGTTCAAATTTCATTTCATTCTGAGCAATTTTGACCAGGTTTTTGTCATTTCCCGCCTTTACTAACTTGCAGATGGCACCAGAAAAATATGGGTGATAGAGGTAAAATTGGAGAAATATGACCTTCTGGGTCTTCCCAAAACACCCCCAATTAGCTAACCCCAAGTTTTCAGGTCATTTGGAGCTTCCGAGATAGGACATTGAAGAGGGTGCTTTCTGACAGGTTATTGCAGGTCTATTCGTCCCACCCTAGAGCGAATACAAATATGTGAGGAATTTCCCGACTGTTATTTTTGCAGAGGTCTTCTGATAACATATTTATGCTACTGTTAAATTTTTAGGTCAATCCGAGGTCATTTGATTATCGATTTAATATTTTCATGCATATACTGACAGTAGGCCTTGGGAAATACATGCTTTATTCTATCTACAGGTGCTACTAATATTTTCTGTTTCTTCGAACGTAGGTTTTTGACATCAGAAGAGCAGGAAGGAGTGAAAAATCATACACACAAGTGGCGGCGACATTTTGGTCCGCCCATCTTATATGTGGGCACGCGGAAGAAGGATTGTTGTTTATAGATGCGATAAGAAACTTATTTGACGCTCCTATTCCCTAAAAAGGAAGGAGACGTATTGTAACACAACTCCGAAAAGCATATCAATAAAAAGGGCCATATTTTATATTGCTTTTATCTTGTGTCAATTCGTCTATGCTCTTTCTTTTTATGCACTTTGCAATACATAGGCTATAAGCGTTAAGTTTGATTTTAAAAGCATCCATTTTGGCACTTTCCTTTTTGTTTCCGTATCCTCGTGCTTTCAATGGCGATCACGGTGGGACCTGTGTCCTTTGATTTTAAAGATTAAATTTCTGATTAAAGTTGCTTGTTTTGTTGCTTGCAGGTACCAAGTTTTCAAACGCTAGACTATTTCAGGCAGAAATTCAGAGACATCCGATTTAGGCAGAGAAGAGGTAGGGGTTTTAAACACCTTTTGTCAATTTTCTGTTTTCTATTTTTTGTTCTCTGATTTTTTCTTGCATAGGAGAGTGTAAATGCTTGCTTGTTTCAATTTTGCAATTTAAAAATAACCCCACACACCACGTGGTATTTTAAACACAAGGAGTTGGTCGTAAAACCCCAACCCTTGAGCAAGACCAACGGTGGATTTCATCATCACCTTGGCTTGAGATATTGCATCCATAACCCCGATCGCGACTGTTGCTAGATGTAAATCCTGATGAAATCTGACCAAGTGTAGCTTGGGGTGATTCCCAGTGCATGAGGATAAGTCTTCTATGGTAGGTGTCATAAACAGAGTGATTCCCCTTCCGTACCGCCTATGTTCCACGTATCATCTGCTCTCACGTACCTATAGTCTCCCTCACGTAAGGGCGGGTATATAGAGAGGTTGGTATATCGGTCCGGCAATGGTATATTGAAGGGGCGACCATTTTGGGAGTCATAAGAGCCTTCATAATTGCATTTAAATGGTTTTCACAAAAAGCTTTCAAAAACAAACAACAAAACACACTAAACCAGATTTAGGGCACACTTTTAATCTTTAAAAGAGATAATCATTGCTTGTGTGTGTGTGCTATTTTCTGTTTAGTGTATCAAAAAAAAATCATAAAAAAGAAAAATCAAAAAAGAAATCTACGCATCTTTAGGTAAACATCACCATGGTGTACACCCGTAGCCGAGCCCGATCACGGGCATAAGCTGCAGAGAGTGCACCAAGGGGGACAAGTCGCCTCCGATATAGTCTTGAGGACTTGGTCATCCCGCCTTGGTGGCAGGATACACAAGTTAGTCCCCACCATGCCATTACAGAACAAGACTATAGAGGCACCCCCTTGAGGGGCACACCCACTCAACATAGAGACACCTCCTTGAGGGGTACCCCTACTAAGCAAAGATCCTTTCAAGAGGAAAACCTACATGTAGCACTCAACCTAGATATGAGGCCCCCCTTGGAAACTCGTTATGGGTGGCCTAGTGATGAAGTGCTTGAACAACATAGGGTCCACAAGGAGGAACCATATGATTTTGTTACTCCTGATTTACCCCTGATTACTGTTAGAAACACTAGACCATATCCAGAGTATCAGGATTTCCAGACAGGGCAAGACAATTCTGCCCGCACCTTTTATGCATATAACAGAGAGTGTGAGGAAGACCATTATGTTCCTCAAGAGCGATACACAGCGTGGGAACGATGCACATCCGCACCCGCTATGTATCAGGATCACTCATTGAGGCCAGAGCCTCAAGTGAATGCCGCTAACCTCGATAGAGGGAAGCAGCCCATAGGGGTCTCAGATCACCATGACCAAGAAAGACATGTAGGAGAGGCATCTAGGCCTCCTAAACAAGAGACGGTGGAACAAATTGACTTGGCATTTGCCAAACTAGCCTCCCGCCAAGCGCAAATCATGCGGCTCAGGCAAGACCAACAACAATTAGAACATTTGTGTCGCCTTAACCAAGAGCGCATTCAGCGTCAGACAGCTGAATTGCTTCACAACAATGTGCCTGAGAAGGTCCCAGCACCTCACGCACATAAATCTGAGATGTATGAGAGGCACAACCCCTTAGTGCGAGACAGGTCTCCGCGACCTCATCAAGCACTGCCTCTAAGACCTCCTAGACCTGAGCGGGAGGCCACTCCCAGAAACTACGATGGGCACCCTCCACGGGCACCCATCAATGTTTACAGGCCTAGGCCAGACACTCCTCAAGAAGCTTATGAGGATTATGAACAAGAAGAAGAGTGGGCTGAAATGCCCTATCAAGGCAGAAGGGGTGCTACCCAGCTACCCCTCCAAAGGCCTCAAGTTCCCCACAACCCACAGCGGGAGCAAACCAAGGAGGAGGAGATCAAGTCCTCCGATGCATACAAAGCATTGTTAGAGCGCTTAGAGACTATGGAGCTCAAGACTTCTGGGCCCCAAAAGCCTACTTTACGCCAACTCCGTAGTCATCCTGTGCATCCGTCAGTGCCGACACCTCCATACCCCGAACACTTTAAGCTGCCCCAGTTGGCACTCTTTAGAGGGGAGGAAGATGCCCAAGAGCATGTGACTCGATTCCTGAGCCAATGCTTTGGCATTCAGGACAATGATGCTTTGCTATTAAGAACATTTATAACCACATTCGTAGGCCCTGCCTCGGATTGGTTTACTCAATTACCAAAGCACAACATCTGTAACTTGGATCAGCTAGTGGACGCGTTCCTAGAACGTTTCACCTTCAACACAAAGAAAAAGGCATCACTAAGCGATCTAGCTAGCCTCAAGCAGTATGAGGAGGAATCTATGGCGGCATATGGGAACCGATGGAGGACGTTGCTTTCAAAGCTACCCTACCTCCCTCCTATGTCTGACTTGACCCAAATGTTCGCAAAGAGCTGTTTGCGATCGATCTCTGTGCTATTGCAGCTACAACAATATGCCACTTTAGAAGAAGCTCTGGCGCAAGCCAAAATCATCGAAGAGATCAAGATACAGGATGGCAAAATTGCCAAGCCTAAGAAAAAAGAATGGAACAAGAGCACTAAAATAGGGACTACGCAACAAAAACCCGTCGTGGTCAATCAAGTTGCTATCAATGCCCCTAAGCCTGCCCAAGCAACACAGCCTCCAAAGGCTAACTATCAAGCGGTGCCTCCAAACAATTATGATAGAGAAAACCAAAAGCAGGAACAAAATCAGCAGCGTCACCCTAGGCGACAATTTACACCATACACAGAGTCCAGGGACTCCTTGTTTGACCGTTTGTCAGTGGCAAACTTGATTAATCTACCAGAGATTCAAACGATAGATCCTAATGCGCCAAAGCCTAAGGGGTACAGGGAGGACTTGTATTGTAGGTTCCATAGACGAAAGGGACATGACCTTAACGCCTGTTGGAAGTTCAAAGGTTTGGTGCAAGACCTCATTGACAATAATACATTGGCAGTGGATAACCCCATAGCGCCCAACAACCAACAAATGGGCATTTTCAGAGACCCTTTGCCCGCACATGATGCACAAGCAAAACCCCTTCACGTCAATGAGGTGCAACAGAATTGCCCCATGGAGGGGTATGTAGGGATGATAAGCATAGTGACAAGGAACAAGAGATACCTAGGAGCTGCCCCCACGGCAGCCACAAGAGAAGTTCCATCAACGTCACAACCTCAACCGAACCCTACACAGCTTCCCCCGCCTAGACCAGTGGCCACGATTCGAACTAGACTTACTCAAAGTCTAAGGACCACGTCGGCTAGGCTCTCCATATATGAGCTTATTCAACAATCAGCGCCCCATCGGGAGGCTCTCATGGAGATATTAAAGGCAATTGAGCTGCATCCCCATGAAGCAAATTCTTTCAACAACTTCATGGGCCATGTGAAACAATGTACAGAACCAGTCATCACCTTTAGAGAAGATGAATTAAAATCGATGGCTGGTGATGTGGCGGATCCACCCCTGCACGTTATTGCGTGGGTCAACGGGATTCCATATAAGCGGGTGTTGGTAGACACTGGTTCGTCCAGTAACATTATTACAACCACCGCATTAAAACATTTGAAGTTGTCGGCCTCTCACATCGTACCTTCCACCTATACTCTTCGAGCATTCAATGATGCGATATGCTCGATAGTTGGCACAATTGTCCTACCCATACAAGTGGGACAAAAGACCATTCATACATTGTGCCACATATTAGAAGGTGAGATGGCTTACAATATCTTGTTGGGGCGACCTTGGATCCGGGACATGAAGTGTGTCCCTTCAATTGCTCATCAATGCTTGAAGTATACATTTGAAGGACAGGTACATGTAGTCCCCATAGATTTAGAGCCTTTCAAATACTGCAATTCAGTGCAACTAATGCCGCAGTCGACCCTTCCATCAACGCATTTGGATTTTTAGTTAAATCCATCTAAAAAGGGTCCGATTACGCAGGAATCTCCATTACCAAGGCAATCAAATTCCCAGGCGGGTCCATCTTCTTCATCTGGTCCTCCCACAACGATGCCACCTACGGTGGCCACACCAAAGGACAAGGGAAAGAAGCCCCTGGAAGAGGAACCACCCTTAGTCTCCAACATCTCGACAGAAGAGAAGCCTAGTAGAATGGAAGTCGAGACACCTAGTTCACCCCACATGGAGTGGACTCAGGGAGAACTTCCATTCGCTCCCCCTCAAATGCCAACAATCATAGTTGAGATGGCCAACACAGGATTGGGGGAGTATCTAGTGCAAAACATTATAGCAACGCCTACACTTGAGTCCATGCAAGACATGGGGAGACCTAGACTCCCCATCGGCTCTGTGGTGCCTCTAGGCTACCCACCCAATTAGACAAACTTCATTTATGGGGGCCTGGATAATGGCGTTGAACCTTCCCTACAAGAAGAGGAAGATGAAGAGCCCTTTGTTGAGGATGTCAATTATCTGTCTAACCCAGACTTCGCATTGAGATATCTTAGCCAATGCAATTGGCATGGATATGGGTTGGGTAGGTATGAACAAGGAGTGCGTGTTTTGTGCCAACCAAGATACCAAATGCCTTATGACAAGTCAGGAGTAGGGTTTAATCACCCTTTGCCCCTAGACATCTTGGTCAAAAACATGCAAGGCCTAGGGATAGGCAACAAGGATGGGTTGGCATCAGATCCATATGCCAATCCAAATACAACTTATACATTGGGGGATTATTTCCCATTACAAACAAACAACCTTGTTGACCTCAACAACCCTTTCCCTTCGGTCGCAACGGGAGACAATTCAAGGACTCACCTCCAAGAGGGGTATGGACAAGACCAAGAAGGGTCTTCGGATGATGAGTTAGATTACGAGGTAGCACCTTGGGATCCTCTTGAGTCAGGAAGCAATCATTCCCACGTGCATCCCATGGATGATTATCAAGAAAGCTTCCTGACCATGTTCCCATTGGATGATCCAATTGAGCATATGCCACCTCAAGAAAATCAGGTCCCCCCGTAGAGAGCAGAACAACCTCGATGGGACCACATTAATTTGCTCGAACAAGATGAGCCCCATCTATCGCAAACCGTTGTTGCAGCAAACGAAGGCCTTTGGATCTCTGACAGTGATTATGAAGACGAAACCGAGATGGCCTATCTCAACCACATGCGACAAATGCAACAACAGTATCCCTTAGGCATAGATGACATGTTTGAACACCTACACATAGGGCCAAGACATAGGTGGCACCTCAACCCAACGTAGTTATAGCAATTACTGCACCCGCCACTCCAGGTACACAGAGAGCATCTTCCGCCTGGAGACCCTATCAAACCATCAGTGCCTAGGGCAGACCCTATCTGCATGTCCGCGCATAGGGCCGATCCATTTGTGCCAGTGCCCACAGAGCCAGATCCAAAGCACCAAGAACATCCAGAATGTCATAGTCATCACACCTACGGTAATGGAGGTTACAATCATTTCATCAACATGATCTCCATTGACTTGACCGCCCCCATCCATGATCCAACCGACCCAACACGGTCATTGCATCTAGACATAGAGGCTATAGATTGGGATCGCGCTGACACACCACCATCCCCATCAGAGTACTGGCCTTGCGGTGGGATGTTTCATTTCACTCCAGGATAGACTCGGGATGTCTTCCATGCTGAAGAGGAACCTGACGTTCCTAACGATGATCTTAATTCAGCAAACGATATCCATCTGATCCCAACTCCACACCGGTTGGAGGACGGATCCCACATGTCGATCGAGGCAACGACTGACGTAGACATCGGCATAGATCCAATGAATCCATGGATTCTCAAGCTGGGGGTAAGTCTCTCCCCCGAAGAGCAAGCCGATTACATTGCCCTTCTCAAGGAGAAGAAGGAGGTTTTTGCATGGTCATACAAAGACATGCCGGGACTAGACCCATAGCTAGTCATGCATAATTTAATGCTTGATCCGACAATCAAGCCAGTAAAGCAAAAACTACGCAAGATGCACCCAACAGTGGCCTTAATGGTCAAAGACGAATTGCAAAAGTTGTTGGATGCACAGTTTGTCATCTGCGTGGATTATCCACCATGGTTGTCTAACATGGTACCCATCAAGAAGCCCGATGGGAGGATTCGCATATGCACCGATTTTTGAGATCTAAACAAAGCGAGTCCTAAGGATGATTTTCCCTTGCCTAGCATCGACGCATTGGTAGACGCTACAATGGGCCATGAAATGCTTTCCCTCATGGATGGTTTCTCAGGATACAATCAGATTCGTATCAATCCCGAGGACCAACTAAAAATGGCATTCACAATGCCTTGGGGGACATTTTGTTATAAGGTCATGCCTTTTGGCCTTAAAAATGCTGGCGCCACCTACCAACGTGCCATGACGTACATCTTCCATGATTACATGCACAAAACTTTGGAAGATTACATGGATGATTTGTTGGCCAAATCTCTTTTGCGCCCCAATCATCTCGATGACTTACGCAAGATCCTTGATCGCCTCATTGAGCATAAAGTCAGACTAAACCCCAAGAAGTGCGTCTTTGGCATCACATCTGGAAAGCTCTTGGGTTTCATAGTCTCCAAACGAGGAATCGAGGTGGATCCCAACAAAGTCAAGGCAATCCTTGAAATGCTTCCCCCAACTACCATCAAGCAGCTCAAAGTCTACAGGGAAAGGTTGCGTCGATCAAACGCTTCATAGCGCAGTTATCTGACAAGTGCCGACCCATGAATAAATTATTGCACAAGGGGGTAGCCTTCCATTGGGATGACGAGTGCCAGTCAGCCTTTGACGACATTAAATAGTACTTGGCTTCATCGCCAGTATTGGCACCACCTAGACCAGGAGTGTCGTTCTACTTATACATCTCAGCTATTGAGGTGGCACTGGGCGCCATGCTGTCCCAGCACAATGAATTGCACAAAGAACAGGCTACTTACTATCTTAGCCACACCCTGGTCAGTTATGAACTTAACTATGCATACGTCGAGAAGCTCTGCTTGGCAGTGGTGTTTGCTACCAAGAAGCTACGCCATTACATGCTTGAGCAACAAGACGTATGTTGTGTCTAAGGAGAATCCATTGCGATACATGATGAGTCGTACTTATCATAGTAGCCGCACGGCGAAATGGATCATGTTGTTGACGGAGTTTGACATAGAATTCATTGGACAAAAATCCATAAAAGGTCAAGTCATCATCGATCAACTGGCAGAGGCTCCTCTTGAAGACGATCAGCCTCTGACCTTCGAACTACCTGATGATGGGGTCTTCCATGTTTCAGAATCGCCAGATTTTGATGAGCCTGAGTCACAGGCTGACATAACCCTATTCTTCGATGGTTCTAAATGTGAGCAAGGAGGTGGTGCGAGAATTGTATTCTTCACTCCACAAGGGGCTCCAATGCCTCTGTCATTTAAATTAGACTTCTCGTGCACCAATAACAATGCAGAATATGAAGCCTTGCTCATAGGTCTTCAGACAACAGTCACCATGAACATTAAACGATTGAACATCTTTGGTGATTCGTTGTTAATTGTCAATCAAGTTAAGGGGATATTCCAATGTAAATGCCCAGTTTTGCAGGCCTACAAAGCCCTTGTGGACAAATTTCTGGCACAACTTGAATGGTATGACATCGAGGCACTCCCTCGATCATCGAATCATTTTGTGGATACTATGGCCTCCTTGGGGTCACTAATCCCGCAAGACCCTTCCGGTGAGATGACAACTATTCAGGTCAAGACATTATCGCAACCCGCGATGGAGCGTGCAAGCTCTGACCTCACGCCAGGAATCCACTTGATCCAGATTGAACCATCTCCGGATAGGTTCTCTCGAATCCAAGATTGTTTGACTCAAGCCAACTGGGGGTCCTTGTTCTCCCCTACCCCTCTTAATAGCAACACAACGCTGTTTTTACAAGTTCTTTCCCGCTCAGCTTTTGCTCGGGATGAACTTCAAGAGGGATTGGTTGTTCATACCATCGAGGTTTCTGATCAGCAAGATTGGTACACACCCCTAAGGGATTACCTCAAGCTAGGTACTCTCCCACTTGGATTGACACAAGCCACGAAAAGATCATTCAAACAGAAAGCGGCAAAACATGTCTTGCTAGGAGACATTTTGTATCGTCGGAGCTATGAAGGAATCCTCCTCCATTGCTTGGACCAGCAGGAGTCCGCTTGGGCGATCACCCAAGCCCACGATGGTACATGCGGTGGCCACTTCAGTGGTATGGCCATCGCAAAGCGCATTCTCCGCATGGGTTATTATTGGCCATCTTTAGAGCGAGATTGTTGCGCATATGTGAAGAAGTGCATGAAGTGTCAACATCATGCCAATTTGACACACGTACCTTCTTAGGCCTTGCAACCGATCCAATCGGCTTGGCCTTTTTCATAGTGGGGCTTTGATCTAATCAAAAATATCTCCCCTGCATCGTCGGGTCATCACACATTTATCATAACGGCCACAGAGTATTTTACCAAGTGGGTGGAAGCAATTTCGTTAACCTCTACGATTGGACCCCGCATTGCGGAGTTTATTTTGCATAACATCATATGTCATTTTGGTATTCCATCCAAGATCCTCTCGGATAATGGGACGCCCTTCAAGAACAAATATGTGCGTGCTTTGACCACAAAGTACAAAATTCAGCATAGTTTTTCAACACCCTATTATCCGTAGGCAAATGGGCAAGCAGAGGCATCCAATAAAATGCTAGTCGCCATCCTCAAAAAGACCATCACAGATAATCATAAGGATTGGCACATTCAGATCCCGCTTGCCCTATGGGCTTATCGCACTAGCATTCGGACGCCCACCGGGGCAACTCCATTTTCACTGGTGTATGGCTCTGAGGCTGTCATGCCTCTTGAGTTGGAAATCCCTTCGCTACGCATATCAATGCAAGAGTTCATCGATGATGACACTGCGTGGTAGGCCCGGTTAGATCAACTTACGTTGCTTGATGAACGACGCGTCAATGCTCTCGAGCATTTGCGTATCTATCAAGAGCGACTTAAGAGAGCATATAACATGAAGGTTCACCTAAGGGATTTTTAGGTTGGAGATTTGGTCTTAAAAGAGAACCAACAGAATTCTAATTTGTCGTCCCATCTTCGAGACAAGTTCATGGAAAACTGGTTAGGTCCTTATGTGATTGATAGTAAGATAGGACCTGGAACATACCGGCTCGCCTCTCTTGAAGGAATCAAGGAGCTAGAACCCTTGAACATCAGTCATTTGAGGCCATTCTACATTTAGAGAGCCATAGTCCACACAAAAGCTCCAAGGATTTCCACAATCGCTTGGTCAATCCCAAAATGCCCCAAAGGTGTCTATAAACCCTTTGGTCAAACCAAAAAGCTCCAAGGATTTCCACAATCGCTTGGTCAATCCCAAAATGCCCCAAAGGTGTCTATAAACCCTTTGGTCAACACAAAAGCTCCAAGGATTTCCACAATCGCTTGGTCAATCCCAAAATGCCCCAAAGGTGTCTATAAACCCTTTGGTCAAACCAAAAGCTCCAAGGATTCCCTTAATCGCTTGGTCAACCTAAAATGCCCCAAAGGTATCCATAAACCCTTTGGTCAAACCAAAAGCTCCAAGGGTTACCATAACCGCTTGGTCAACACAAATATTCAAAAACCAACAAAAACAATAAAAATCATCAAAAATCACAAAAAAAAAAAAACAACACATTTCATGCATACTCTTAAATATCAAAATACAAAAAAAATAGGTTGCATTAGGCATCACCTCCATACATTGCATATTCGCTAGGTCATACAAGTCAAAAGCACCATAGACTGTAATTGCTCGGCAATTTTCTCATTTTTCACATAAAATCAATTTTATCAACGCATACATCCCGCATCACACCATCCCCATTTTTAGCAAAGTCAGTTGTCTCCTAATGTATTTAGGGTTTTCGTCATTCAGCTGTCTTTAACTTTCTAGCCAAAAATTGTACAAAGTCAAACAGATTTTACACAGGAAAGTTTTACTTGGGTCACGCCTCGTTATGTAATATCCCTACACAAATTAAAACACATAAAATAATTCCTAAGTTGTGTGAACGCAAGAGGAAACCTACAAAGCAGTCTAGGGTACCATAGGTGAAAGATTAGCCTGTTCATCCCCCTATGCGAATGGTTCAAGAATGCTGAGAATTGACAAAAGGACAAGCTCTTCCCCATCCATTCCTTCTAATCAACAATGGTTTTCACCACTAACAAAAATTCAAAAATCACCATTGGTCCCTAAGGTTGTAAGGATTCATACTACACGTCCCTTCCAAGGATGGGTAGTCATCCCCAAGGCCTAAAAGAATCAATGACCATTCAAAAACACCATTTCCACTAGCTATCATCACAATCACCTTTGGTCTCTCAAGTCGTAAGGATTCGTACTACACGTCCCTGCTAAGGATGGGTAGTCATCCCCAAGGCCTAAAAGATCAATACCCTTACTTCATAATCTCCATACTACCCTTTGGTTCCCAAAGTCGTAAGGATTCATACTACACGTCCCTGCCAAGGATGGGTAGTCATCCCCAAGGCCTAAAAGGATCAATGTTATTCACCAGTCACAAACATACCAGCTTAACCTTACAAAGCTCAAAATCCAAATCAAATAACAGTGGTTCTCACTACTCTTTAACATCCTTGCTCCAAAAGAAAAACAAAAAAAAAAACAAAATAAACAGTGATTTTCATCGAAAAATCACCATAATAAGGTATGATCAAGTACTTCTCTTTCGAGGTTTAGACCTATCAAACCCACATTCCCATTCGAGGCATGGATCCATTAGCCTGAAGGAAAGGAGTGTGTGGATTTTAGACCTACATTCTTTGAATCTTTGGTGAACCTGATGTGAAAACATTAGGCATATTTCTGATTTATAAAAATATCAAAATTACAAAATATAGAATAAAACAAAAATTCAAGATCATGAGTTTAAGTCATATAATCTTGCATTTTATAGATGGTAGATTACAACATAAGGAGAGCCATCTGAATTGATGTAAGTACAATATTATGAAACCAAGATTTTTTTCATTAGGTAGTGTGCCATACCCTTAGATTTGGAGAAGATTAGAAATCATAAGGTTTGACTTGTCTATAATCCTGGATCTCAATAGTTCCTAGAGTTGTGCTTTATTGAGAATATTGCCATGAATTGTACTTTTGCATGTCAAACTATAAAGTTGATTGTATCACTATAGCTCATTTCATAAAATTCTTAAAAATCAACTTTTAGTTTGAATAAGAATGCTATATGACCCCTGAGGAATTGGAACCTGTTAATGATATCTATAGGCTTTTCCAAGAAAATTAAAGTATAATATCTATAATATTATACTTTTTATTTTTTTTCTTGTATTTTTGCAATCCAAAAAAAACTACAAAAACTCAAAAACATAATATAATATAACAGTTAGGTATTTATATAACATACATACCCCAAGCATTAAGCACATATATATAATTATATATATCTGCAAGATAAAATATTTTAAGTAAAATGCCTAAATTAAGAAGTGGAAAACAAGTAGAACATGAACATATAGGAGAACAAGATCAAGAAAATCCTGAAGATGAAGTTTGAATTGAAGATTATGTATCATCATAATCATATGAGGAAAACCATGATAAAGAAGAAGAGGTTTTCTATCATAAGCTACAAGTAGATGAAGAAGGTAATCTTAAATTTATGATGTAAGAGCATCCAAAAAAAAGAAAAATACCGCAAAGAAGAAAAAGTGTCGTGATATCGTGACATGTTGGCAAAGAAGAAAAAGTGTCGCAATATTGCGACATGTCGGCAAAGAAGAAAAAGTGTCGCGATATCGCGACATGTCGCATTTTTGTGACCAAAAGACGAGAGAAGGCGCAAGAGAGAAAATTGTCGCGATATCGCGACATGTTGCATTTTCATGACCAAAAGACGAGAGAAGGCGCAAGAGAGAAAAAGTGTCGTGATATCACGACATGTCGCATTATCACAACCAAAAGACGAGAGAAGGCGCAAGAGAGAAAAAGTGTCGCGATATCGTGACATGTCGCATTTTTGTGACCAAAAGACGAGAGAAGGCGTGAGAGAGAAAAAGTGTCACAATATCGCGACATGTCGCATTATCGCGACCAAAAGACGAGAGAAGGTACAAGAGAGAAAAAGTGTCGCGATATCGCGACATGTCTCATTTTTGCAACCAAAAGACGAGAGAAGGCGCAAGAGAGAAAAAGTGTCACGATATCGTGACATGTCGCATTTTTGTGACCAAAAGACAAGAGAAGGCACAAGAGAGAAAAAGTGTCGTGATATCGCGACATGTCGCATTTTCGCGACCAAAAGACAAGAGAAGGCGCAAGAGAGAAAAAGTGTCACGATATCGCGACATGTCGCATTTTTGTGACCAAAAGACGAGAGAAGGCGCAAGAGAGAAAAAGTGTCACGATATCGTGACATGTCGCATTTTCGTGACCAAAATACAAGAGAAGGCGCAAGAGAGAAAAAGTGTCGCGATATCGCGACATGTCACATTTTCGTGACCAAAAGACAAGAGAAGGCGCAAGAGAGAAAAAGTGTCGCGATATCGCGACATGTCGCATTTTCACGACCAAAAGAGAAGAGAAAGAGCAAGAGGGAAAAAGTGTCACGATATCGCGACATGTCGCATTTTCATGACTAAAAGAGAAGAGAATGAGTAAGAAGGAAAAAGTGTCATGATTTCGTGACATGTTTTTTTGCGACTCAAAAAAAAAAGGGCAGGCGGTTACAGGGGCCATTATAGAGGAAATTATCGAGCGGTGGGTATACCGAACGTCATCATTGGTTGACAGGCGGACAGAGTCTACAGTGGCAGCACTGAACAACACGTGGCACCAAGGTGCAATGAAAGCAGACGAAGACCAAGAGTCGGAAAGAAAAATGTTTCGAAAGCCAAAACAACGAAGAGGCACGGGAAATGAAACGAAGGGCCACAAAAGGGAAACAGAGAGTCACGCCAGAAATTTTAAAAGGGGAAGCAAAGGCATGCACAAGGGGTCGAAAACTGTTGAGACAAAGTTGCATATTTGAAGGCAAGAGGGCCATTCTGGACCTGTTTGGGCTATTTTTCTTCTAGGGCGGGAAATGTTGTAAAAAAAAATAAACTATCTTTCAAAATAAAGGAGTTTATTTGGCAGACTGCTACCAGATTAGAAAGCTTAGCTCTCCATCAAGTGGTATCAAAGCTTAGGGTTCCTAAGTGTGTGAGCAGATCACCGAAAGTGAGGGGTTTGCACCAGGATATGTGGAAGAGCTTAGGGTTCTGAGTGTGTGAGCAGATCATCGAAAGTGAGGTAGTTTGCACCAAGATCTATGGAAGAGCTTAGGGTTCTTGAGTGTGTGAGTAGATCATCGAAAGTGAGGTAGTTTGCACTAGGATCTGTGGAAGAGCTTAGGGTTCCTGAGTGTGTGAGCAGATCACCGAAAGTGAGGCAGTTTGCACCAGGATCTATGGAAGGGTTGTGAGAAGAGAGCGAGGAAGAATACCTCCATGAAGAAACCATGGTGGTGGGAGAAATGTGGTACCGAAAGGAGATTTCAGAGCTTTACAGAGGCAAGTGCAAGCCCTACAAGAGGAGTTGCGAAGAGGGGTTGAGCCAAGGAGAGAAGACCGTAGTGAAGATGAAGCTTGGGAGGTTGATGATCCATCAGATGAAGAAGAAGCAATGGATCCTACAGAAGCTAGATTATTTAGGGCCATATCTCGGATCGGGAAGAAGCCAAAGTTTGATGTCTCCACGTATTCTAGGAATCTCAATCCAGAGGAGTTGATTGATTGGATCAATGATATGGAGGAATATTTTGAGTATGAGGAGGTTGTAGATCCAGATCGGATCAAGTTTGCAAAAATGAAGTTGAAAGGCCATGCTAGCATATGGTGGAAAGAAGTGCAGCTAGAAAGAAATAGAAGCGAAAAGGAAAAGATAACCAGATGGGATCGAATGGTAGAGAAGTTGAAGAGACAGTTTATTCCTGCAGATTACGAATTGGATCTGTTGAGGAAAATGCAGAGTTTGAGATAGTCAAGCAAATCTATCAAAGAATATACAGAGGAGTTTTACAAGATCTCAATCAGAACTGGCCATTCTGAGGCTAACAAGGAGAAGGTAGCCCATTACATCAATGGATTGAGAACCAGTATTCAAGAAGAGTTGAGTCTGGTTAGGATGAGCACCATTGAGGATGCTTACCAGTTTGCTCTAAAAGTTGAAGAGAAGCTAAATAGAAGGTTTGAGGGTAAGCAGAAAGGAAGAGGTCATGGAGAAAGAACTGGTGGAAGAATAGATGGAGGACGAGATGAGAAGAAAGAAGAAGCTAGCAGCAGTCAAGATCAGAAGGGAGATAATGATTATAGATCCCATGGTCAGAACAACTACCCAAGAGGGAGAGGTAGATATAGTCAAGAAAATGGAGAAAGAGGGTTTCGTGGAACCTGCTTCAACTATGGAGAAGGAGGACATCGAGCATATGAGTGTCCACATCACCAAGAGAAGCCAAATAGGAGGCCAACGGGTAATGCCAGAGCTGCTATTGTAGATGAAAGAGCTGAATCAGAGTACTCTGAGGAGGCAGAGAGAGGAGAAGTTATGGTCACAAGGAGAACCTTGTTGAATGAGGAGAAAGAACCAGACCAGAGGAGGAGCCTGTTTCGCACAAGGTGCAAATGTTCAGGTAAGGTCTATAATGTTATTATAGATAATGGTAGTACTGATAACTTGGTCTCTAAAGAAATGGTTACTAAGTTATAGCTAGAGAGGAGGAGACACCCGCATCCATACCGGATTGCGTGGTTGCGGAAGGACCATAGGGCATTGGTCAGTGAATAGTCCTTAGTCAAGTTTAATATTGGGAGATACCAGGATGAGGTCTTGTGTGATATCCTGCCTATGGATGCTTGCCATATGCTGTTAGGAAGACCATGGTAGTTTGATCACCGTGTAGTCCATGATGGACATGCCAACACTTACTCCCTAACAAATGAAGGAGTGCGCCATAAACTAAAGCCACTGAAGGAGATGGATGAAAAGAGTTTGCTGACAACAATGAGAGTGGAAGTTGTGGGGTTTGAAGAACTTAAGGGTTTGTACCCTAAAGACCCAGATTTTGCTAAAGCTTGGAGAGCTTGTACAACCCCAGTTACTCTGGATAGGACTGTCAACAGGAGTACTGGTAAATCACCATTCCAGATTGTATGTGGGAGTAGTCCAAGGAATGCTTCTGAGTTGAGAATGATGGATAAAGGAGAAAAGAGCAGTGCTGAGGCTGAAGATTTTGTAGAGCACATAAAGAGTTTACATGAAGAGGTACAACAGCATATCAGTAAGATGAATACTCAGTACAAGGCCAAAATAGATCAGAAGAGGCATTTCAAGGAGTTTAAGTGGACTGCAAAGGTAGGTGCAAGTTTTGAGATGTTGAAAAAGAAGGTGACAGAATAGTACAAAAGTGAAGGTCACTTCTCAATCCACTCCGGGTGTCTGATGCAGGAGCATCCAATGAAAAGCAAAATACTGCAAAGAAGAAAAAGTGTCACGATATCGCGACATGTTGGCAAAGAAGAAAAAGTGTCACGATATCGCGACATGTCGACAAAGAAGAAAAAGTGTCGCGATATCGCGACATGTCGCATTTTCGTGACCAAAAGACGAGAGAAGGCAAGAGAGAAAAGTGTCGCGATATCGCGACATGTCGCATTTTCATGACCAAAAGACGAGAGAAGGCGCAAGAGAGAAAAAGTGTCACGATATCGCGACATGTCGCATTTTCGTGACCAAAAGACAAGAGAAGGCGCAAGAGAGAAAAAGTGTCATGATATCGCGACATGTCGCATTTTCGTGACCAAAAGACGAGAGAAGGCGCAAGAGAGAAAAAGTGTCGCGATATCGCGACATGTCGCATTTTCGCGACCAAAAGACAAGAGAAGGTGCAAGAGAGAAAAAGTGTCGCGATATCACGACATGTCGCATTTTCGTGACCAAAAGACAAGAGAAGGCGCAAGAGAGAAAAAGTGTCACGATATCGCGACATGTCGCATTTTCATGACCAAAAGACAAGAGAAGGCGCAAGAGAGAAAAAGTGTCACGATATCGCGACATGTCGCATTTTCACGACCAAAAGAGAAGAGAAAGAGCAAGAGGGAAAAAGTGTCACGATATCGCGACATGTCGCATTTTCATGACTAAAAGAGAAGAGAAAGAGTAAGAAGGAAAAAGTGTCACGATTTCACGACATGTTTTTTTGTGACTCAAAAAAAAAAGGGCAGGCGGTTACAGGGGCCGTTACAGAGGAAATTATCGAGTGGTGGGTATACCGAACGTCATCATTGGTTGACAGGTGGACAGAGTCTATAGTGGCAGCACTGAACAACACGTGGCACCAAGGTGCAATGAAAGCAGACGAAGACCAAGAGTCGAAAAGAAAAATGTTTCGAAAGCCAAAACAACGAAGAGGCATGGGAAATGAAACGAAGGGCCACAAAAGGGAAACGGAGAGTCACGCCAAAAATTTTAAAAGGGGAAGCAAAGGCATGCACAAGGGGTCAAAAAACTACTAAGATAGAGTTGCAGATTTGAAGGCAAGAGGGCCATTCTGGACCTGTTTGGGCTATTTTTCTTCCAGGGGGGAAATGCTATAAAAAAAAAAAAACTATCTTTCGGAATAAAGGAGTTTATTTGGCAGATTGCTACCATTTTCTGTAAATCTTTCCAAGTTTTTGAATGAGAATTGGGTTTGATTAGAAAGCTTGGCTCTCCATAAATTTACCTCCACACAATATTTCAATGAGTTTCTAAAATACAATATAGATGTCATTAACCATGTGATATAGACAGAAGCTCAACTCCCTATGTGAGATTTTTCAATGGAGGCTTCCATAGAGGTTGCTCTCCTATTGAATGGAAATTCATTAACATACATGAACAAAAATCAAGTTGGTACATCTCAAAATGTAAATCAGAATTTGAATCAGAATATAGCACAACCACCACCATTAATAAACTTGAACTCCAAATAAAAACAACCATCTTCTGCATCACAAAAGGTAGCATAGAGAATTAAGAATATGCACCATCTTAGTTAGAATCAGAAAAAGGTTCAACAAAACAAAATTCCCTATCAGCTTCATAATACTCCTTCTAGTAACAGTCTACATAATAGTGTTTCAATTGGGAACCATTATACAAAAACATCGACTTATTATCAAAGACACAATAATATGATACAACAAAATCAATTCGGTGGACAACAACAAGGGCTTGAAGCCATGGTTAAACTGTTAGCTTCAAGACTAGATAATATAGATCCCTACCATCCCTCATATAGTTATAGAGAGATGTGTAGTCAACCCTTGGATCCTATTGTGGTTGCTCAACCATATCCTAAGCATTTTTCTATGCCTGTCATGCCGATATATAAAGGAAACAAAAATCCTATCGAGCATATTCGCATGTTTAGAACAACATGTCATGATATCTCTCATGATGACTTGTTGTTACTAAATATGTTCCCTAAAATTCTTGGAGGTATGGCTTTAGAGTGGTCTTATCAGTTACCTACAAACTCTTTAAGGAATTTTGAAGAGACAACATAGATGTTTGTCCACCAATTTAGTGCCTATATAGAGAGGCATGTGACTATTAAATAATTGTATAATTTGAAGCAAGCAAAATATGAAAGTTTTGTTGAATTCTTGACTAAGTGGAGACAACTCGTAGGAATATTACATTTTGCTTTACCTCATCGTGAAATGTTGGATATATTCATTGGTAATTTACAAGAACAATTGTCTTATGAGCTTTCTACTGCTACAGTAACATACTTTGATAAATCCATTGATTTAGAAAGAAGGGTAGAGGAAGCCCTTATTAGAAGAGGTCAATTTAAGAATAAATATGAAGATAAAGCTTCTAAAAATCAATATAAAAATAAACAAGTAGTAGGTGATGGATTTACTGATAGCAGGAATACTCCAATTGTTAATATTGCAGAAACATTTAAGAAATTTTTATTGAATGTTTTTTATAAACCACAAAGATAATTCACAAGATTAAATCAACCCTTAACAATTATTTTACCTCAATTATTGGAACAAGGTTTGGTACGGTTGCCTGAAATAAGACAACCAGACACTACTGCAACTAGATAAAGGGTTGACTTACATTGTAATTTCCATCAAGTAGATGGAAATTCTACAAATTCTTGTAAAAGGTTAAAGCATGAGACACAAGAATTGATTGACAAATGAAAAATGAAAGTTCAACAATTTCCTACAAACAATAATACTCAAAATAATACCCAAAAACCAAAAAATCAAAATGCAAATAAAAACCTAGATATTTTTCAACATCCTTTATCCAACCATGGTAAAGAAGCAATAAACCAAGTAGATCATCACAATGTTCCTTATCCAACCCGATATATGGGAACCATTAGTAGATTTTTACCACAACAATATTTGCAAACATCTTTATCTGTGGTCACAACTAGACCAATACAATATTTTCAATCATCTTCAGAAGATACTAAAAGTATTATAGAAAGAGACACATAAAGTGAAACTGAGAGTGAACTAGATATTGCTTCAAATATTTCTGAGTATGAATCGAATCAAGTCACTCCTATTACAAATTTATCCGTTCTAGAAGAACCATTTCCAAGAAAAGTAACTACTAAACCATCATCTCAACAAATACTTTCAAATGAACAAGTAGAAAATTCTAGACCCATTTTTGGTAATCCTCGACATAGCAAAATTGTGGGTACCATTAGGGTTGTCACAATACAACAAGCATAAATTCAAAATTCTCAACCACAAAGTTAAAATGAAAAATTAGCTCCTTTGGTATTGAGAACTCCCACTAAAGGAAATAATGTACTAGGTTCACAACAGAGATCTCCATATGATATTAATGAACAATTAGTTACCATCACAGCGAGAATTTCTATTTTGGATCTTTTAAGAACTTCCTCCATACATAGGGAAGAATTAATGATAACTTTAAGCAAGATGATGGTACCTGAAGATATTGAACCTAATGTTGTGGTGAATGCTATGACTTTGGATGAAACAAATTTCATAGATTTTTGTGACAAATATATTCCTCCTCAAAGTTTGTATAGAAATAATCCTTTATACATTACAACATTGATCGGAGACGTAGGAGTCAAAAAAGTTCTAATTGATAATGGATCATATTTAAATATTTGCACATATGATTTCTTTCAAATATTTGGATTTAAAAAAGAGGATATGAAAAGTACTGAAATGACTATTAAAGCATTTAATGATGAAACTCATGAAACCTGTGGAGTAATGATAGTCCCATTACAAGTTGGCCCAAGAATTTTGGATACGACTATATTTGTTGTACCTTGTTTTGCATCATACAACATTCTTCTAGGTCGACCTTGGATTAATGCAATGAGAGCAATACCTTCCATATTACATCAATGTGTCAAATTTGAGTTCAATAATCAATTAGTCACCATATCTTAGACCATTTGATGTGTGTTGTGGCGGAGCCTATAGAGGTTCCATTCTATCCTGCTATATCTTCTACTCATCCTAGTCCACCTTCATCATCAAAACTATCTAAATCAAAATCTTTATCAACTTCTAAACCCATATCATCAAAAGCACGTTTCAAATCAGCAACATAAATAAATTCTAAGTTATTATCATCATCATCTTCTAAGCCCATATCAAATCCATTACCCAAATCTACGGTATCAGATCCACCTCCTGAGTCTACAATGCTTAAATTCACAGCATCTAAAGAACTAGTTAAGGAAGATATTCCATCTACTTCATACGCTCTTTCATATGAAGTATTACTAAACTTATCTTTAGTACTTGCAAATACAAAATAAGTTAATTTTGCTACTCAAGATTCCTTAGTGTTATCTAAGTTACCTCTGTCTCACCGAAACTTGGGCTTGTCAAATAAGGGAAGCATTTGCCATATTCAAAGTTGTGCCTTTGTGTATGCGGGGTATGATTGGGGTAAAATTTAGTTGTAAAATTTACAGTTGATTAAGATGGATTTGCTAAATGTTATTTTTTTTATGGATATATAAAATCAAAACCAATGATGTGTAATATGGGTTATAGAGGTAAAGGTTTAGGACTTCCTAAAAATGGTATGAAATAACCTTTAGAAGTTGAATATTGGCCTGCCCAATGTGGTCTTGGCTATATTTCCACAAAAATAGAACCATTCCCATATAAAGATGATTATCACCTCATAACATATCAAGAATATATAGAACAAAAAGAGCTCTTTAAAAATATATATACTTTCAATATGTTAACTGTAGCTTATCCAAAAATTATTGCTTCTTTGGATAAATGTTTAGAAGGTGATATCTTTCATAATATATCTCTTGATGAAGTTTTAAGGAATAAATTCTTCTTTGATGGATCTATGCCATGTATAGATCATGTTGAAGCAACTAATACTCAAGAAGAACTATCCAAATGCACATTAGAAGAGTTACAATAAATGGGTGTATCACCCACACCTCCCAAATTTTAATGGGACTTAAATATTATTGTTGGATATACTTTAAAAGTTAATATTGGAACAGAAGAGAACCCTCGCCTAGTCAAAATTAGATAAGAAATAAGTGAAGAAAAATAAAAGTTATATATTGACTTTCCCACAAAATATGCTAATTTTTTTGCTTGGACATACGTAGATATGCCAGGCCTAGATCCTTTTGTGGTTATGCACCATCTAGTAGTGCGCCCTGATGCTAAACTTGTAAAGAAAAATCTTATAAAAATGCATCCTAAAGTAGCATTACTAGTCAAAATTGAATTAGAAAATCTTTTGAATGTAAATTTTATACACGCTATTGAATATGCTGAGTGGATATCAAACATTGTTCCTGAAGCTAAGAAAGAAGCTACTAAGATTGGGGTTTGCACTAATTTTAGAGACATAAATGATGCATGCCCTAAAGATGATTTTCTACTCTCTAATATGGATCAGATCATAGATTTCATAGCCGGGAGTGGTATGCTCTACCTCATGGATGGCATTTTAGGATACAACCAAATAAAAATAGCTCCTGAAGACCAACCTAAAATAGCCTTTATTACTCCTTGGGGAACATTTTGTTGGAAAGTATTGCCATTTGGATTAAAAAATGTAGGTGCAACATATCAAAGAGCTATGACATACATCTTTCATGATATGATGTACGATATTCTACATGATTATGTGGATGATATTATAGCTCATTCAACAAAATAATATGATCACATTAATGATTTAAGAAAAGTATTTGATAGGCTAAGAGAATATCTAATACGATTAAATCCTGACAAATGTATGTTTGGAGTTAAATCAGGAAAAGAAAATTATTGGGGGTTATTTTTTCTATGCGAGGTATAGAAGTATATCCTCTCAAGATTAAGTCTATCCTTGATATGCCACCTCCTAAAAACATATCAGAGTTAAGAAGTTTACAAGGAAAACTTCAATCTATCTGTCGCTTCATCGATAATTTGGCAGATAAAATATGATATTTTCTTAAATTACTTAAGAAGAATATTTCCTTCAATTGGGATAAATAATTTCAATAATATTTTGAGAGTATTAAACAATATCTTCTTACTCCTCCAGTTCTTTTTCCTCCTAGACCAGATCATCCATTTATTTTATATATTTCTTCTTTAGAATTTGCACTAGGAGCTATGTTCGCTCAAATTGATGATGAAAAGAAAGAACAAGCCACATATTATATAAGAATAACTTTAATAAGTTATGAAGCCCGATATACTCCATTGGAAAAACTTTATTTAGAGGTTGTATTTTCTACGCAAAAGTTGCATCATTACATGCTTAGTTAGAAAACATATATTATTGCTAAGTCTAATCCATTAAGGTACTTGATGAGTAGACCTTACTTATCAAGATGCACAACTAAGTGGGTTCTTGCTCTTAGTAAATTTAAACTCATATTTATCAGCCAAAAATCTATTAAAGTCCAAGTTATAACTGATTAGTTAGTTGTTGAACCTTTAGAATCTACTCATTCTATGAATATTGATTTTCCTAATGAGTGCCTTAATCTAGGAGAAGATAATTTTGAGATATGGTATTTATATTTTGATGGAGCTATATGTATGAGTGGTGCAGGTGTTGGTATCATATTCAAATATACCCAAAAGTACCTTATACCTTTATCTTTTAAGTTACAATTTACTTGTACTAATAATATGTAGAGTATGAGGCTCTAATCCTTGGGTTACGAGTTGCTTTAGCTTTAAAAATAAAAGTTTTATTAGTTTTTGGAGATTCTCAGCTTGTGATAAATCAAATCAATGAATTTTATCAAACACAAGATGAGAAATTTCATCCTTATAAAGAATATGTCCTTAAGCTTATATCATTGTTTGAAAAATTAACTTTAGAAGCTATTCCTAGAACTAGCAACCGTGTTGTCGATGCTATGGCTGCAACTACTTCTTTATTTACTTTGGAGTTGGATTATGAGTATACTACTATCATTATTCACCAACTCCAAGAACCCGCTTCTTCTAAGTCATGTTTAGAACCATTATATGTATTTTTGATTGATGAAATTACCCCAGAACCTTGGTATACAGATGTCTTTAATTTTCTCCAAAGTGGAACCTTCCCAGAAGGATTAGATAGAAGCCAACGTAGGTTATTGTGTAAGAGAGTTGTTCACTTTGTAATTTTTGGTAATACCTTATATAGAAGATATTTTGAAGGTATCCTATTAAGATGTCTCAACTTAGAAGAGTCTAAGAAAGTCTTAAGTGAAGCCCATGATGGATCCTATGGAGGAAACTTTAGTGGAAGCGCCATTGTCAAAAAGCTCCTTAGAATGGGATATTTTTGGCCTTCCATGGAAAAGATGCTAATGATTATGTGCGTCATTGTGATAAGTGTCAAAAGCATGCTGACCTTATCCATGCTCCTACTCAGGAAATTCAAGCCATATCCTCTCCTTGGCCCTTCTCTAAATGGGGTTTAGATATTATTGGTAAAATCAATCCTATTTCATCTGATGGTCATAAATTCATAATAACGGTAACATAATATTTTACAAAGTGGTTTGAAGCTATACCTTTAACTTCTTGCATAGGAATTCAGGTTTCTAAATTCATTTTCAATCAAATCATTTGTCAATTTTGAATTCCATATAATCTCATCTCTGATAATGGAACATGTTTCAAGAACACATATGTTAAGAAATTATGTCAAAAATATAAAATCTAACATAGATGGTCCACTTCTTATTATCCACAAGGTAATGGCCAAGATGAAGCATCCAATAAAACCTTAATAAAAATCCTAAAAATATTAGATAATAAATTTGGCCATGACTGGCATATACAATTATATCCTACCTGGTGGGCTTATCAAACTAGTGTTCATACTCCTATAGGTGCTTCATATTTTGCCTTGGTTTATGGTGTCAAAGTAGTTTTTCCATTTGAATTAGAAGTTCCTTATTTATCTCTTTTGCTTCAAGATATTGAAGTAGGATATGAATATCATGTTGGTTTATTTAGGCAACTGGAACTTCTAGATGAAAAGCGCATCCATGCTTTAGAGCATCTTCGTGCCCACCAAGAAAAACTTAAAATATTATATGCAAAGAAAGTTCATAGTCGATCCTTTGAAGTTGGAGATCTAGTATTAAAAGAAAATTAAAAAAATACTAATGCAATAAAATATCTAAAAGGAAAATTTCAACCTAATTGGCTTGGGCCATATGTCATCACTGCTAAATTTGGATTAGGTGCATATAGATTGACTTCCTTATATGGGAAAGATCTCAAGGAACCCATGAATATCATGCATTTGAAGATATATTATGCATAAAATCAAAAAATTCCATATCCATACATAATTGTAAATAAATTTCTTGATTATCTACAACCCTCATATTATCAAAATAACAAAAAATCAAAAAATATGAAAATTTCCAAAATTATTTCAAAATTGTTAAGTTATTCATTTCGCATCAGTGTGTGTTATCTTCCAAAAATCCAAGTTATATTTTATTATATTTCAGATAAATTCAAAAGTTATCTTGAACCATGCACTTAATATACATCTTTCATAATTTTTATTTTGTTTCTTTTATTATAAATCTCTCTTGTATCGAAAAGCACTATTACTTCAATAAATAAATTTTGAGTTTTTGGGAAATGATCTTGCTACTTCTTGAACCAAGAACACATTTTCACATCTTAAAAATAATTTTTTGTAAATTCATAAAGGATACTACATAGTAGTCTAATTTCCTTAAGCGAAAATTTTCCCCTGCTATCCTATTATGTGCATGGTCTAGAATACTAAGAATTGGCAAAAGGACAAGCTCCCTCCCTACTTGAATAAAAATATCTTGCCCCACATCTAATCTAGGCAAGTATTACAAAAAAAAAAATAACAGAAAGAAAAAGAAAAAGAAAAGAAAATAAGGAAAAGAAAAGAAAGAAAAAGAAAAAGTTAATAAAATCCCCTTGTTCAAAAAAAATGAACAAAAATCCCTACCCCCAAAATTTAAAGAAAATAAGGGGGTAGTGAGTTTGAATCCCTGGAATTCCTCAATTATTTGAAAGACATGAGGTAAGCCCCATAAAAGGTGGTTTGTGCCCAACCTTCTTGACCTTGGGTAATCCCTTTCGCCTGGAAACATGTCTGTCACATTAGCGACCTTATTTTATACAAACCAATATCCGCTTATAGATTAGCTAGCTTTTGGTAACTTGAATTACATAGTAGTTTGGTACAATGGCATGTACAAAATCATGGTTAATGAACATTTCACTTGCACACACATTGGTTCATAAAAGTTTACTTGTATCACTACCTTACTCAAAATCAGTAAATTAATTTCACAAGCACACACATTTCATCCTTGAGAGATTTGGTATCATTGTGTGAAATCAATATGGATAATGAATTCACTTATCACACACTGGTTCTTAATACATTTGAATTTGTATTTGAAATAAGTTAAAATATTTCTTTGAAATGGTTAGAAAACATTTTATCATCATCTATTTCTTCATAGATCATTCCAAAAGAACTTGTAAAACAAAATTATTTATCGTATAATGCATTTTGACTTCACGATGATGGTATAATTCCTAGTAATTGTTTTATCAAATTTCACACTAGGAATTCTATGCCTAGCGCAAGTCATATTTCTCAATATTTAAGTTTTAATCATTTTATATAGCACAAATAACTCGTCATACATCATGCATTGCATTTTAACATCGCGACAATGGTATAATTCCTAGGAATTATTCTTCTCAAATTTCACACTAGGAATTCTATGCCTAGTGTAAGTCATTTTTATCAATTTTAGAGTCTAAACCATACCATATTTATTAATATTCTTAAATATGTGATACAAATGATTTGTTCTATATCAACTTATGTCTTCAAAATAAATAGTTTTACATTATCATGCATTGCATTTTGACTTCGCGATGATGGTATAATTCCTAGAAATTATTCTTCTCAAAATTCACACTAGGAAGTTCATGCCTAGCGCAAGTCATCCTCCCCAAATTTTAATGCTTAAATCGCAACCAATAAATATTTCTTAAAAATAAAATTGTCTCAAAATAAAAAATCAAACATCTTCTTTTATCACCATAAGCCTCAATATTATACTTGAGCACCACAAAAACTTTTCTCTTATTAGCAATACAAAACTTCCTCAAAACAAGATTTGCTTCATGACCTAGTGAGCACCGATCTCCACAAAAGCTAATATAACAACACAACATCCTCTGAGGAACATTTATAATCTATTTATTTCATTATTTTACAAAAATATATGTTCACAACATATTTTTCAATAACATATTTCAAAAACACATTTACAAAAACTCAAATCAATTTTCATTTTAAGCATGATCAAAACACTTAAATAAAAGCATGATTATGAGAAATTTAAACATCATAAAAATTTCAATCAAATACAATAAAATAATACAAAATCACATAAGACAAGAAGGTTAATATATATACATACATACATATATATATATATATATATATATATATATATATATATATATATATCTCAAAAATCCATGTACAAAATGGAGATAGACTGGTATGCCACAATCCTCAAAAATCGGTATACTCAGTCAATAAAGATATAATACAAAAATGTGTCTACATGAGTCCACCCTAGGCTCCTCTCAAAAATCTAGAGCTCACCACATCATCCTCTCTACTAGGGGTGGTGGTGATGGTTAGAATTGTCCTCCTACTATCATTGTCCTAGAATAAGTCGCCATAGTAGTAGAGTGAGATAAAGATCCTATGCGAATATGACCCACAATATTAGGAGGAATAGCCTGTCTCTACTCTAGAAGAACCACTATGAAGTATAAAGTCTGATAAAATGTGGTATGGTGTATAGAACTCACCAGCTCGTCCCCTATGCTGCTCCTCCTAGACTGTGTAGTCTAAGAAGGCGTAGGTGATGGAACCCCAACTCATTGTCCTACCTGAGCCCTAGCCTATGCCAGCTCCACCTATATATCTTGAATCATAGATATCAAGCCCAAATACTATGCCTCTAGGGTCTCAATCGTAGTCTTCTAGGCGGTAGTCTCCACCCTCAACATAGTGACCTCTGCCTCGAGATCTCCCATCTCGTTGCTCTCCCCTACCTCATGAATCCTATTGACCTTATCGAGTGATTTAGGTCTCTACTCCTGATGAGGAGATGATCCCCCCTCCTGTTGGGGTGATTCTCTTCTCTCCTCCTGATGTCTCCTCCCTGGTCGGTTCTATCTCGCTCATCTATGAGTCACCTTTCCAAATCAAGGCCAAATCATCCCCTACACCCTCTCAGTAGTGGCTATAAAATATTGTGCCTATGAGACTCTACCTTGGGTTGACCATCGGTAGCTCGAATCATAGGAATTGATGTAGGTTTTTGGATAGCAATGTGCTCCCAACACCACACCTATAGCAAGGAAGTCAAAATAAGTCCCTTTCTGCCCTTGTAGACTACCTGATATAGGAATCAGTATATCCTACAAAGAAAGAAAGGTCCCAAAGAAAAGCACACCTCTTGGTCATGCATATCACATACCACTTTTACCAAAGTCTAGGGTAGATTTTATCCACTTTTATGGCTTACTAGTAGGCCACCCACAATACCACTCAATAGAATTGTTAGTTGGAAGATACCCTCTACATTCCCCAATCTATCAATAACAACCCCACCCTTCTTCAACAAGAAGCTAGGGTCTCCAATCAGTCTCCTCAGTGCCTGGCCTTGGTTGCCAAATGCAACAATGTGGGCTCCCCTCAGTGGTATTCGAAGGATCCTCCAGACATCCTCTAAAGTAGGAGCCATATCCCCTATGGGCAGTCTAAAGCAGGATGAATCTGGATACCATCTCTCCACCAGAGTTGTCAGTACCCTCATATCTACCAGAATATGTGGAATCTCTACCACATGCCTCAATCCCATAGCTTCTAAACGAGTTCTCTCAATCTCCGTGAGAGCATCCAAATCTACCCCGAGTGTAAAATATCTCCACTCCCAGTTCTTTAATTCTGCCATCTATCAATAAAAACAAAGTAATAAATTTTTGTTAGTAAATCATATCAAAATAGTCAAAATTGGATAGCAAGTGCAAAATTGTAATAAATTTTCAAAATTGTACTAAAAATATTAAAATCATAGCAATTTTTACAATATCCTATCGATACGATATCGGTCGATCATATCGATTTCAGTTGACATCGTACCATATGATATCACATAATCGATACAATTTTATGAAATCGTTACGATTTTGCATTTAGGGCTGTGCACGGTAATCGTGCCCTAAAAATCCAAATTTAAAATTAAATTCAACAAAAAATAGGAAAAATTTAAGCTAAATAAGTGAGAAATTCATACTCAGAGTAATCTGTCGCTAGCTCGGACCAAATCAGCACAATGTGGAACATCTGCCATGTTTTTTCCAGAGCTCTGAATAGGTAAATAGTAAAATGCAAATAAATTAGTTTTGTATTTTTCTTTTTACTATTTATTCATTTATCCATAATTTTTGAGTTTTTACCCACATGTCAAAACTGGCACAAAAACTAGAAGGTGGTATCATGAGTAACATATCTTAAAACAACTTACATAAAAACTTGAAATCATCAACAAAATTTACAATAAATTTTTGCTTTCTCGTAAAGCATGTCGTACTTTTCTTTAATGCATTTTTCTTCGAAATTGTGCTAAAGAGGGGGTAAAATGTAACACCCTAAAAATAACTCATTATAATTTGCACTAAGGACAAACAACTTGTAAAAATGAGCCTCTAGTCGATTGCCTCGATTTTCATGCCCTCCTAGCGAGATTGAGTAATCTAGATGAGATCGTACGATACAATATTGGATCGTATGATATGATACCTGATTGTATGCGTACGATCTTGCTCAAAAATAGAAAATCTTAATCCAAAAAAATGACATAAGAGTTTGAAACACCTTTTATCCTTACCTGTGCAACCGTGCGATAGTTACGGATCAGATTCGCCCGATTTGGTCCCAGTTTTGGAAGGAGTTGCAACCAAATTTTTTGGAGCCCATTTTAGTCAACTTACCTTGCCTATTTAGTTAGGAATCCTTCCCCTTTGAATCTTCCAAGCACTCATAATTTCTTGACTTAATTTCTACATTCAGATCACTGTAAAATTTGCATTAGATCTATTAGTTTTGTAATTTTTTGCAGGATAGGAAGGATACGATCAATGATCGGACGATATGATCTATGATCAGATGCATACGATCTCACTTTGTTCATACGATATTGCTCACAACATACTTGGGGGCAATTTATAACCTTGGTTTGCATTTCCTAAGCTCTATTTTGCATATTTAGCATCATATTGATCATTTCTATTGCATGGGATATTGAATTTAATTATTTGTATCCTTGGAGTTCACCAAATCTGCATGTAAGTACATATTTTACATAGTTTTGATGCACGCATATGATAATTTTGTTTATTATGATATTCAATAGCCGACCTGTAATTTAATTCATGCTTAGAAACATCATTAGCATTTTATGTTTTCTATTGTTGCATTCTATTCATGAAGTTCTAGGATTCTGTCAAGATCGGATTGTCCGATATTTGATAGAAAGGTATAATATTGGATCGTATTTATATGATCTTGCTCTATGCATATGATTTTGCTCTATTGTGTATGATCTGGATTGCAATCAAGAATCATAATCTTCTTCAGACTTTCGTATATAGGTAAGAGTTCTAAATTACTTTTTAAGCACTACATTGTTCATCTAGACATTGTCTTCTGTTGTTTGTTGTCTACATATAAATCAAAATTGCATATAGCTTAGTGTAGTTGCATATTGGCAAAAACTAGGTGATTGTGAGAATTTAAAAGGAACACATCAAAACAAAATCCAAAAACCTAGGCGTGGAAACTGCCATAAAATTTTTCCTGGATAACCCTAAACAATTTGTTGAAAAATCATCTTAAGAAGGTACGATAAAGTACTTCTCTTTTGATGTGTAGACCTATCATTTCCATATTCCCCTTTGAGGCATGGATCCATTAGCCTAAAGTAGAGTGTGTGAATTTTAGACCTACACAAGAACACATAAAGGAAGCATTACAAACATCTCTGACATAATGGAGCTTCTAGAAATACCAACCTATATTCCTTGCTTTCCAACTGATAGAGTTAAATATTATGAAACCTCTTTGTACTTCTCACATTCTGTTATGGATGCCAAAATTCTCTTCCTTCTTCACACTCTCCCTTTCTTCATTTCTCCTCCTATTCATTTTTCTAAAATGTTCTCCCTCAAACTCGGTAAGTTGTTTTATTCTTATTCCCTCCATCGTGCTAGATTGCCTCCTCTATTTCCCTCACCCTCATGCTATTAATGTTTTATCATGGTTTTTCCACCACTCATGGTATTTTGCCTTAGCTATTATTAACCAAGGAGGTGCATCAACCAACAAAAATATTTAACCATATTTTTGAGTTGTTGATTATCATCATTCTTTTTAATGTTATAAAATAAAACAACAACCAAAGTAATATAAACTATTTTGCACATATTTTAACAAAGTAAGGTTAGAAATATGTGCAAGGTTCCTCACGGAGGGAGTTTCGGCCACCATTCAGTGCATATCATTCATCATCATCACTATGCATAGAAAGCCTCACTTACTTATAATTAACCATTTAATCACTATAGTACATTAATATGAACATAAAACGATATATTAAAAACCATTATATAATTGCATTATGTTTCTCTTTTTTTTTTTAAATCAAAAAACAAAAGTATTATCTTGCTTTATTTTTCCTATTCCTTTAAAAAATCACATTTCCTTAAAATATTGAAAGTATAAAGGTAAATATTTTCAAAGCTTTACTCAAATAATTCAAAGGTGACCTCCATGCTTATAACATCTTCTTTGCACATTTGATCACACAGGAACAATAGAGCATTCCAAATATTAGATATACACACACATGTCTCAACAAGCAAGCAAACACATGCCTTTCCAAACTAGTGGCTCCCATCATCATCACCACCATAAGATATTTCTCATTCTCTATCAAAAAGTAATATTCAAACCAATTTAACTCATGCAAATATGCAATTTACAATACACCTAAATGATATGTAAACGCGAGTTTCCATGTACTCATGAGTTGAATCATCACTTGCCTTTTCTTTCCTTTTTCTACTGACACACTTCCTCTCATTGAACTATCATGCACTCGTAGAGATTGTCAGTAGTGCCTTGTTTCACAAGAAAATGTAAGTATATACACATTTTTACTCTATTTCATTAATCATGCAAGGAGGGTCACTACAATTATGGTTACATGCTAGTAATGTTTTTCTTATTAAGATATTTTTCATTGTTAATAATTTCTATATTATATTCTTGATGCCCTAGTTCATTGTCAATGTATTTTTATTTCTATATTAGTATATATTAATAAAATTCTTGAGCAATCTAATGTAGAAGGTGTTTAATTTTATTGTTATATCAATAAATGCTTAGTTAGTATTAGCTGTAAATTATTTACTTTTATTTCATTGCTTGTATTCTTTCTTACTATCATTAGGTAGATATTTTATTATTAGTAGCATGTAATATTTGTTATAACCAATATATTTGGTTATAACGTACTAGGCTATTTTAGATTATGGTTGTAACTACTTAGCTATATATTATGGTTATTGGATGGTTATAACCTCCAAGAGAATTTATAACTATTCTACAACATCAAAAATGCAAATGGTTAATTATTTGGTCCAACATTGGTATGAGAGAATGGGAGGCTAATAATTAGTAGATGGCTTTATGGTAGGGTTTCTCTTGATGAGTTGATAAGTCTTATCTTATGTTTCTCTTATCTTCTTGGGGATCCCATCATGACCACCAAGCCACTATGGAAAACTCATAAATCATAACACATAAACATCCAAAGTGACCTAGGTGACACATCCTTATTATTATCTAACACCAACCTTTATCATTTCCACCAGAAGAACACTATGAAGCTACATGTTACTAGCATGGACAAGCACCCAACAACCACCCCTTGCATGCTTGACAATATATTGTTGTAATTAGTTCTACCCCTTGGATGAGCGATAGTGGCCACATGATCAAACATAGACCTTTTTAATTATTTTTCCATCACTTATCCTTTCCTCAATCCCATCACATCCATGGATATTTTTTTCTTTTTTCTATATATGGTTATCTAGTGTTGTTGTTATTCCTTATTATATAATGCATTGTCACCTCTACACACATAAATTTTATGGTTATCATTGATATGGTAGTTGTAGAGGTAACAATCACTAAGGAAGTGGGTAGGCTTCATAAAATAGTAATAATAGTCCATTTAAAATTTGAGCAAAGAGTTCCATAGTCTTATTAATGCCCTATGACTAAGAAGATTCCTTGGCCTTAACCTCTCTTAAGTGTTGAACACCCTAGGGATTGTTTTTTATTCAAGGGTAAAACCAAAGTCAAGCTATGATATGATGGAGGTGAATTTCATTAAAGGGTGCTTGTACAACATTCTCCATGACCCTTCACTAGAGTTAAATGCATGGCTTCCTATATTATGTATCGTGGTAATATGGTGCCCAAAGATGTCAATATTTCAATGCTTAATAAGAAACTAAGGCATTCTAGTTCCAAAATGAAAAATGGATGGGTAGATTTTATAATATCTAATGATATTTCTTTATAAAGTGTATATTATGTTAAGGTGAGCCTCAAAAGCCTCCATAAAACTGGGGTTTTTAATGTGGAAATAATCTAGAAAGACACAAGTGCTTAATTTATTTTATTTTCTTTTTGAAGATGTTTTATTTAGAAGGGGATGAATTTATTTTTTAAGTCAGGAGTGAGGTGGATTATCTTGAGGGGACTTATTTTAGGAAATATTATATATTCATAAAAACCTTAAAATAAGAATATTTTCATGCAAATTTTAATTTTGCATGAAACCTATAGATGTTTTTTCTATATTAGATATAATTTTTATTTTAGTTTCCTATAGTTTTTTGGTGGGTAATTAATTGACAATGAGACTATAGCGAATATGTTAAAAATATAGAGAAGGTAGCAAATTTTATTTTGCAATGGTGTATATTTAGTTATGAATGACATATTTAATGCTTAAAAATTTTACTTTAAAATTTCATGCTTTGAATACCTTTAAACCATGTGTTTAAGCACAATATAAACATTCAATATCAATGGCACATCTAGATTAGGTTTACATGTAAAGTTGTTGCATTGAGATACTATGTATATAGCCTAATAAAACTAACATAATTATGTCTATGTATCAACCCTTTAAATCATAAAGGAGATATAAGGTCATAAATGTTTATCCTTTCCCTCCATAATAATACCTATTTGTCACTATCACTAGACAAAACCTAAAATTAAGAAATTCTAACTAAATAGGGAAGTTACACCTATGTACAAGGATTTTTCTTTAAGCAAGTATCATTGATAGGGTAAATCTCTTTCTATACTCAATTTGTACCTAATATTATTCTATTTGTATCTTAATATCTCTCTCATGCACAATCATGTATATCAAGAGGACTAGCTTCTTTGACATACTAATGAGTATATAGAAAGTGTGGATATATAGAAAGGCTTAGTGTACTAGAATGATGGTATATATAAAGGTGAACTATTTAGGAGTTATAAGGAACCCTCACCATGGCCATATAGAAAATGCTTCTTATATATTCATAGCTACTCAAAGATTTAAACTTTGAACCTTGGAAAACTAAGATGAGAACCATCTTGGTAGTTGAAACATTTGTGATATAGTCATTTACAAAGTCACAGAACCTATGGAGGGTGCAAATGCACAGTAAAAATTTGATTATGTATATTCTAGAGCATTTATAATCATTTCTCTTTCCATAGTATATGTAGCTACCTATTTATGAAGCACAAAGATCTAAGGAGATGTAGGAGACATTTATTACTATCCACAAAAGGAAGAATAAATATATAATACTTCACCTTTAGTTAACTTCACACATTAAGAGTGCAATATGAGGAAACCTTGAGTTTTTTCTTTATCAAATTATAAAGTTAAAATTTAGACTAAATGCCATGGTAGAAATAATGGATGGTAATATCTTGAAACCCATCATACATAGAGCTCTACTATATTCATTTTGAGTGTTGATCAATTCCTTGTAAGTTTTAATTAGGAATGTATTCTTCAATGAGTTGGTGAATATGATTTTGTAGTAAGAAGAAACCAACAAGTTGATGGATTATTTGATAAATAATACACTCATTTACATGAAATATAGAATAAATAAGCCATAAAAGGATCCTTTCCCATCATCATAATCATAGAAATATCCTTAGAATGAAAAGAAGTATTTTCATATTTGTGATAAAGGAAACAATACAATTTTTTTTTGGTATAACTCTAAATAGGCACATATGGTGATAATATCCAAGGCAATGAAAATACCAAAGAATAATGTTTGGTATATTGATTTGGGTGCTAGCTAGCACATGACTGGGGACATAGTATGGTTTAATTCATTATAAACCAAATAAGGAAAACTAGTAACCATTTTTATGACAAAACCTTTAATATCAAAGGAGTTGGAGATGTTCCTATCAATCTTATTGAAGAAAAATAAAATATTCAAAAGGTAGTATATATACCTAGATTATAAAATACTTCATTATCCATACTGCAAGTTTTGGACGAAAACATGGTGATAGAATTTTGAGTTTTTTATAACAACAAGAAGTGTTTTATCATAAAAATTATAATATTGTAGCAACAAGGTCCTACAAGAAGGGCTTGTTTTCACTTGATGTCATATCCTATCCTAAAATCACAATTTCAATAGTAAAAAGAGATTCTACCATTTTACATAAGAGATATGAACATATGAGTTTAGGATACACCCTCCATTTGAGTATGCATCAAATGGTGTTAGATTTGCCTAGCCTTTCACCAAAATAGCTAGTACACTCAAGTTTTTTTGTAGGAAAACAACACTAAGTACTTTTTGAGTTGATAATTAATAAAGTAAAATGATAGATGGATGTGATACACATTAATCCATATGAACCCATGTTGATTAGTTTTAATGGATGTAAGTACTTTTAGTTATTTATGGATAACGACTCATGGAAGATGTATATTATTTTATGCAACTAATGTCAGACATACTCAAGTATTTCTAGTGCTTCAAGAAGTGTGTAGAAATATATTGGGAATTGTATTCAAGTTCTCCACTTAGAATGAGGGGGCTTGTATATCCAATAATTTTTCAAAGTTTCTCATACAAAATAGGATCAAGCAATGGCTCACTCCAACATACAATCCATATCAAAATGGAGTTGCTAAAAGAAGGAACCATTCTATTATGTAAATGATACACTACATGCTTATAGGATCAAATTTGGAGCAACAATAGTAGGTTAAATCTATTTCTATTATTGCATGTCTTCTAAATAAATTTCCCATAAAGGCCCTACAAGGAGTTACACATGAAAAACTCAACCTAGGAGGAATCCTTCAATTGCTCATCTCAAAGTCTTTGAAAGTTATGGATCATGCATGTGCCAAAGTGATAGAGGACCAATATGGATGTAAATACCATACCATGTGTATTTATTGGGTATGATGATGATTCAAAAGCATAACAATTGATAGATAGTCACCCAGAAATTGGATATAAATAAAGATGTGTTTGATGAAGAATGTGAAACTAAGTCAAATACTAAGGATTTTAAAGAGTCTCAAGAATAAACATCTCTAGTCATGAGCATAAATGGTGATATAAATTTAGATGAGAAATTTCATGAAGAAGTTCCAAAAGTTTTTGAATCTATAACAACTCAATCACAATGAAAAAAACTCCAAAATGGCTTAATAGGACCATAAAAGATACTAAAATTGATGCACCTCCTAACATCACTTCCATAGGACCATGTACTCATAGTAGTACATATCAAGAAGTAAGTCTAGTCTTTATGACTTTAGTAACAAAGAATTCAAAATCAACACATAAAGGATGCACTTAATTCATCATAATAGAATGTAGCTATATGTGTACAGTATGAATGTTTGATGAAGAACAAAACATGCGATCTTGTTGATTTTTCAAAAGGAAATAAGCCCATAGGCTACACATGGGTCTTCAAAATAAAATACAATACAAATGGATCTATTGGAAAATATAAGATATGACTTATTGCAAATGGATATGCATAAAAGCAAGGAATTGATTATGGATACATTCACCCCTTAATGAATATTAAAAACATTGATAGTTTGGTAGCAAAAATTAGCAAATAGATGTTAGAAGTGCCTTCGTTAATGGTGATATATAGGAAGAGGTATACATGACACATCGTAAAGGTGTTGTTGCCAATGGGAAATATTAAAAGGTCTACAGATTTATCAAGTCATTATATGGGTTGAAGGAGTATCATAGAACCTAGTTTATCAAAATTGATGATCACCTATTATAGCATGGTTTCACCAAAATTTCCCGTAATGTAAATCTCTATCTTAAGAAATTTGGATTAGATATAGTGATATCTATGTTGTATTTTGATAATTTGGTCATCACTAGGAGTTTAGATGATTTGGTAAATTATGTGAAGAATTACTTGAAAAAATCGTATGACATGACACATTTGTGACTTATACACTATTATATTGGCTTAGAAGTATGGCAAAGAAGAAATGACATTGTGATCTCATAGGTAAAGTATGCTAAGAAAATATTTGAAAAATAAATCATGACAAAGTTTAAACCAAAGAAAACACTAATGAAGCAAGGTTTACAACTATCCTGATATGATAAATCACCATAGCTATATGGTAGTCTTTATCGTTAGTTGATTGGGAGTCTCATATACCTATAAAAACTAGGTTTGATATCAATTTTATTGTGAGTTATCTTTCAATATTTATGTAGTAAACTAAGGTGATTCATTGGAAGGAAGCAAAGAAGATTTCACATTTTGTCCATGGTACAGTGGAATATGGCTTGGAGTATAAAAAAAATGATAATTTTTCTGTATAAGGATATATGAACTTAGACTATGTTGGATCTATAGATTATAGGAGGTTAACATCTCGATATTTTTCATATAGGATCTAGAACTATCTCATGGCACAACAAGAAACAAGAGATAGTGGTATTATAATCCATAGAGGTATAGTATCATGTTACATGAGGAGTTATACATAAAGTGATAATGCTATGTTATACTATTAGATATGGGTGTATCTATAAATTGATTGACAATATTGAATTAGGACAATCAAGGTGTTATAAAATTGGTCAAGAATTGAGTATTTCATGAAAGAATAGCACACATTGAAGTTCAATGTTATTTATTATAGAATAACTTCAAAATAACCAAATTCAACTCCAATACATTCCCACTAAAGAACAACTTGCAAATATTTTTACAAAGGCACTTGCATGTGTCAAATTTGAATTGTTTCAAAGCTTTATTTTTATACCAAATAATGTAATAAGGAGGATGTTAGGAGGATATTACATTAATAACAACATGTAATATTTATTATAATCACTAGATGGGGTTCTAACTTACTGGGATTTTTTAAATGGTGGTTGTAACTAATTATATATATATATATATATATATATATATATATATATATATATATATATGTGTGTGTGTGTGTGTGTGTGTGTGTGTGTGTGTGTGTGTGTGTGTGTGTGTGTGGTTATTGGATGGTTATAACCTCTAAGAAAATATATAAATATACCTACAAGATCAATAAAATGTGGTTAATTATTCGACCCAATAACTAGATAGTATAGGTAATACTATTTTTATTGTATAATAGTCAATGAACCTAATGTGAAATGAACATGCAACCTTACGATATTATTTTTCTATGTTCAACCACTGAGGTTTGGTGGGTTGGCTACTATAGTTGTTTTTGTTACTGTTAGTTCTTTTGGCTTCCATATATGTTCCCCTACTTTTAACCATATTATGGATTCTCCCTCTTCTTCATTGAATACTACTATGATCATGAGATCCAAGAAGAAGAAAATATGAGAATATGGAAAGAATTTATTTTGTTCTTTTGAACCTAATAATTGTACCTTCCATAATCACTATTTTCATCATGATGATAATATCAAAATAGCATATATTAAAAATATAAAAGGTGAAAAATATGATGATGATACAAATCTTGAAAAAGACTACAATGAACCATACAATTCTAATTTAGGATCTTAAGGACTTTCTCGTCACATCTATATTCATTTTTTAATAGGATGCAACATTTTATTCTAATCACTACTTTAATTAGTGATCGTAATGAGTGCAACACAAACCTAAATGTACAACATGTAAATGTGTTTATAATAGTCCAAAACTACCCTTAGACCTCTTGGTTATTTTTTTAATCTAAAAATATATTTATAATTCCACAGCAAACAACATATCACTTAGATAATTAGATATACGAGACTAACAAACAAATACTTCAAAAAAGCAAGAAATCCTTAGTTTGATGTAGTTCATGATGAATATGAATAATAGAGGTCTTGTTATCTAAGCTATAAATCCTTCTTCTAATTGATTCCTAATGATCTTCATCAATCCCTCCAAACCTTGGAAGGTAATTCCTATTTTATTTTATCCAGCCTTAAGAAACTATTAATGGCTTACCTTGGATCCAATAATAGAGGCCATAGATTTAACTAGATAAGTTCCCAATTTTTTCTAAGATGGAATTAGTAAATCCTAGATATTTATGGATAAGTTCACTAATTTCTAGAGCCTTAGTATAATATTATAAGGCCCACTACTACCAATAATATAATAATGTATATCCATAACTATAAAAAAACTCATGAAACTAGTCAAAATTCTTTAAGCTTAATTTGATGGTATGTTAAATTTTGTTGTTGGAAATAATTAAAATATTATGATTTGCTAGCGTGTTAAATTCTATTGTTAGTGTAGTGAAAATTCACTCCAACCAGAGTAATTTTGTGTCATTCAATTTAACAAGTTGATCATGGTGGGAGGAAAATTAGCAAGTTGAGAAGAGAAGGCAAAAGCCATGTGCACTATCAATTTTGTAAATCCATGGTGGGTGCTATTTTTTTAAAAAAAGGGAACCATTAATATTTTGATGCCATATGGACCATATAATCTTGTTGATCAATTGTAGATGTTATTTTGAGAAGATAAAATCCAAAAATGGGTCACAAAGTAACATTAACTATCAATATTTTAGATGTACATAGGTGCCTATTTCTAGAGGAAAAATATTCTATGAAGGTAACAAAGTAGCATGGATCATAAATTTTCAAGATTTTAGTGGGTAGTTGTTCCACAAGCAAAAGTTTTGACAAGAGTTTTGAAGTTGCATGCGCTATCCAATCTCATTGTTCAACAATAGGCACTTATTTGTAAAATTACAAGCCATAAAACATCATCAAAAGTTACATAGCTTACTAATTCTACTTGATTAGATTATAAGCATTGTTTCCTAGTAAATTAGTCAAAAATAAGTTTTCAAAGCTCTACAATAAATTTATTACTCATCCAACACCCCATACCATTTTAGAGAATTGTCAAAGAAGCTATCAAAGAACTCTATCATTGGTGAACACATGAGATATGAAGTAAACACTTTCGTGATGTAATGATTTCCCACTACCCATTTGTGACTAAGTAAAAACCCTAATAACCAATGCTCAAAGTTTTATCTAGCTCATGGAGAAGTAGAACAAGCTAAAAGAATTATTGACTATCAAGACTTACACAAAAGCTCATTCAACAATAGTCTTGATAGACAACCAAAAGAGCACTATAGGAGATTACCCCTTGGGATAAGTCTCGATATTAGAGGTCTTGCAATATACAATAAAATACAACTAAAAAATCCTAACCAGTCTATGAGAGGCACTAGAAGGTCAAGTAGACATGGATGCTTGAGTTAAATTAAAAGTGATAGAGATAGATAAGCTAAAATAATACTTCCTCGATCGAGGAGGCAAATACCAGCTACCAGAAGATAACCTCAATAATTATCTTATATGGTCATTCAAGGTGAAGTATGACGCTAGTAGTCCCATACTGATTAGTCATTATAATAAAAGAAGTACATCATCTAATTATCATAATCCCTAGGAAAAGTAAATTGTATTGTCAAATCTAATTATAGATAGTTTTTGATGGAAATTATTCTATTGTAATCTATAAATATTAGTAGTCTTCACTTTGTAAAGGATCGACAAGTTTGCAATTATGTACATTTTTAGGATTTTTTCATTTATAACTATTAAAATAGTTGTGGTTCTTGAGCAGTTTGTAGGTAATCTTAGACCCTCAATTTTGGCATAATTTATGTAAGAGTTTTCTTGCACTTATATATACATGAGAGCCCATGTCTATTTTTTGGCTTTGCCTATAGAACCATTGTTGAGTATGTGTATGTGTTTGTGATATCTTGCTTGAATATTAGGTCCTATTAAGTGTATGTGTGTGTGAGGGGTCTACATTTATTTTTGAACTAAGCCACCAACTAGGTTGGCTCTCCTATGATACTCTCGTTATAATGCATGCATATAACTGGTAGATCTCAATTGTGCTTCACTGTATCGAGGAGAGGAATTTTTCATCATTGAAATATAGCATTTAGGCCTATTTTTTCAAGACCATAGCAGATCTCTTGGTGCATCATCCCATTTTTATTTTGTTATTGAGTTTGTTTTTATTTTCTTTATTTTTTTGTATCCTTTTATCTTTGTTGATCATAAGAACCTTGAATATCACATCCTAACAAGGAGTTGACCATGTAAAAACTACCAAAGGCCCTTGATTAAGACAAACCCCACACTCTCAGTTAGGGCCCACTATGTTGCTCTATACAAGGTATGATTGTATTGGAAAGAGATAATTAGAGATAACAACAACTTAATGGCATACCCAGTGGGACCCCAATGATATATCATTGGTCCTAGAATCATAACAAGGAGTAGGTATAAGACTTGGTGAGGGTCTTGGTCTATTCTCGCTTGTTGCAAGTGGCTCTTTTTCTCACCTAGCAACTCTACTCAAGAACAAACACTAGAAGTTGCTAAAGATATCAAACCAAGGAGAAGCTTGTGGTTCTTAATCAGCTTGTGGGAAATATTAAACCCCCACTTATGGCAAAATCTATGTAAGAGTTTGTTTGCACTTATATATCCATGGGATCCTATGTCTATTTTTTGGTTTTTTCTATAGAACCATTATTGTGTATGTGTATGTGTTTGTGATATATTTCTTGAATATTGGATTCTATTAAGTGTTTTGTGTGAGGGACCTACATTTATTTTCAAACTGAGTCATTAACTAGCTTGGCTCTCTTATGGGATATACCTTCTCATACATGTGTATAACTGGTAGATCTTGATTGTACTTCACTATGTCAAGAAGAGGCACATAACATTTAAGACTATTTTTGAAAGAATATCTTAGCAAATATCTTGGCACATCAACCACTTTTTCTTTTGTTGTTGAGTATATTTTTATTTCATTTACTTTCTGACATACTTTTTACTTTGTTGAGCATAAGTGCCTTGAATATCACATCTTAGTAAGGAGCCAACCTTTTTAAAAAAATCCTAGAGGTCCTCAATTGAGCTGAACCTTGTGCTCTTGGTTGTGGTCCATTGTGTTGCTCTATACAAGGTGTGATTATTGCACACAGGGAAAATTAAAGATGACAACATGTGACACATAGAAAAGTAGGTAGTTGTCTCATCAAGTTATGTATCCAAGGGAGATTATTGTTGATTTTAGGAAAAATATCCAATAGTCCATAAAGGCTTGAGATATACGTTGGCACAATTAGATCACAAAGTTTTACAAATCATCCAATATTTATGATGAATAGACCATGCCATTTTGGAAACCAAGTGATGAAATTATTAGGATAAATCCCTACTATTGTATGATACTAAATATGCATGGAAGACGCATTAGCAGTCCATAAATATTCAAGTTTAAATATTACATTAAATAAGACTTGTCAATAATCTAGGATAGGTGGAAAATCCAATAGTATATAAGATTTTGAAGAAAAATTTGAATCAATCATGTCATGAATTCATACCAACCATCTGATATCTATGATGGAGAATCCATGCCATCTCAAGGAGCTCTTAAAAATTGATAAATGTATTCCTACCATTAGTTTAAGTGTAGAAAATTCAATGGTCATAGACCAATTATTTTGCATCTAATTGAACTTACAATGACCATACATGTGGTGGTATCATGATCTCCCCACTTTATATTCAGAATAAATCAATGATCAAATATATGATAAAGAAAAATCCAATGGCTTGCAAAAAATGGAGGACTACTTAGATGATGAAATATAAGAAAACAATACCAACTATTTAATCTCACCAATAAACAATGTAGGAGGGAATACACAAACATGGAGAGGATAAGGAGGAACATTTCTAGCTATTCGATCAAGAAGAAATAATCCAGTCTAGTTGACCTTAATTTTAGAAAAGTGGTGGTAGTAACCAATCAAATTTTATCACCAACCTTTAGACTTCCACAATGAGGAACATCAATGACAAGTAAGTAGGATTATTATAAATAACATCTATAGACAATATTATAGAGAAATTAATTGAGTTCAAAGAGGTAACAAAGGTATACAAGCCCTAACTCTACTTATGTACATTACTTGAACATAACATTCTAGGAAATAATATGGGCATCTTAAAGATAATAGTGGACAAACCTCTAGTTTGAGAGACCTCAAAATTTGGTAATATTAATTACAAATGGATCTCATTCTTAATTTGGGGGAATTTATGATAAATGTAGTTGGTGATAATTACAATAGCTCCAAATACAAAGGTCACAAACCCTTCAATACTAATAATCTAGTTGTAGAGACCTTGAGATTATTAGCAATGAATATAGATTAATCTCTTGCTTGATTTATGAAAGTAACTACAAGATTAGCCATACTAGTTTGAGGTAAAAAACCCTAGTTTTTCCTTATAAATAGAGGTTTCATCTTCATTGTATGGCATTGGAAGTTACCTTTTCATGCCTAATATTTGCCATTGTGTGTATTTCCTTTCACTTTTGTTATTTGTAGTTGGACTCAAATATTGAGTCATTTTACTATTGGCATTTGAGACTCTTTTAATTTAGCATCTTTGTAAAAGAAATATATGATATATTTGAAGATATAGCTAATTTCACTCTACCCTATTTTCTATGTGTATATTATATATGAATGTTCTCTATGTTATATTAGAACTATGTTCATTTCCCTACTTGTTAATAGATTATTAATATATTAATTTCATTCTAGTGATGTACAAAATAAACTTTTGATATTAGCATATCACCTCTATTATATTAGGGATTTTAGTTTCTATAATTTCTCTCCCTTTTTATTTTATAAAAGAAAGTATTTTAGGAAGGTGAGAATAAATATCATATCAAATAAGAATATGGCCTTACAAAAATATTTGAGGTTCTCTTGTGACTCATGTCCCTCACTCATATATCTTCATTACTATCGTTTTACATGATACACAAGTGTTAGTGCACTTGGCTACTGTAACAATTAACCGCACCATTCTAGGATACCAATATTTTTGTCTAGCATGCCTAGTGGGATGAACTTGACACTTTGTCCTACCAATTTGATTTATTCTCCCAATTGAGATTCTATTTAAGGTCTTAATCAACCTAATTATTTAATCATAAAAATATTCACTTGGAAAATCCTCTAAGAATGAAGGACCCAAAAATTTATGAGTGCAAGACTTGTTACTAGGTCATTTACAAGAATAAATCAACAAGCACTACTACCAGTCCAAAATTAAGGATCTAGAATAAAATACCAATATTTAATCATGGATGTAAATTAGAACCAACTTCCAATAAGGTACCAGGATTAGAACAATAAAGGTCCCATGCAACCACCTATTCCTCCAACAACATGAGACTCGATCACAACCTCAACATTTAAATCATTACCTTAATTCATTAGTGAGGATGTGATCACACATATGAAATATCTCAATTGCATGGTAAGCCTATGCATGGTACACAATATTTAGGATTAAAACATGGCCCTCATACTATTAGCAATATCTTTTAGAGGAAATATGCAAGAGTGGTATATATGCCTTCCCCTCACTCAATCAAAATCTAAGACCAAATCATAGACCTATTGGTAGATATATTTAGAGAGAAGGTAGATGGTTTGTCTCTCTTTGAGTAGCTAACAACTATCAAGATGGTGCTATGGGAACCAAGGATGATTTCAATAACTAGTTTTAAAAAATATGGTATAAAATCCCTAATGAAATATACCCCCTCCTATGTATGATATATATTTATTATTTGAAAGCTTCTAATTTTGAAATAGACATGATGATCAAGTATAGAGGTAATTCTTTACTATATTTCCTTGGGATAGCCATTCAATCTAAGAATAATTTAATCTAGATAATAATGCTATCTCCTATACCCTATATGCCTTTTTTTTCATGCATTCAACCACAATATCATATACCTCTAGTAGTCTAGCATACTACCTTCTAGTATACTCCTAATATAAACCTAGCAAAAGCTCAAACTTATCTCCTTTCCCTATAATATCCCTTTACAAGTTCTTAATTCTCTACCAATCTAGATGAGAAAAATAACTTGTTAGAGATAGTCTCTAAGAAGGTCATAGAACTTGGGAGATAGCATAATACTCATATGTTTAATTATCATAATAATATGAGACTCTCTTTCTAGTATAATAGCCAATGCTATAGATCCCCCCAAGTGTCCAAGGGTATCAAGGCTCTAATTTTTATTCTAATATGAATATAGTCCAAATCTAGAGCTCTAATCAATAGAGAGTGCCTATACAAATATCATTGTATCAAGTTTCCTCTAACCCTATTAGGAATAATATTATCATATAGAACAACTATGGAAGACCCTAATGCATGGTACTACCCATATCCTAATTTTTAATCCCTAAATACTTATACTAAAAGTAATCCTTAGTAGACCATTTTAGTGTGAAATAAATTTATACATATTCAACCATCTACTTCTTACCCAAGGATAGATGCATGAATGCAAAATCAAACCTCTCCTATCTAACCGTAAAGATCTCTCTAAGAAAAAATTATTATAATCAGGAGTAGACTCTAATAACTAAAGATGATGAAGAATTATATGTTGTTTTTATTAGAGCAAGTACTTTAGCACTTAGACCACATTTCCAAGTGGATTATATGATGAGGGTCAAAAGGAAAGCAATAGAGGATCAAGGGAAAGCTAATAAAATGGGTCTCAATACCCAAAGTAGGATATATAGTTGTGTAAAAGTTATTTCTCCTAAGGTCACAACCAATTATAATGTGAAAAACTTCCTATTGGCTACTAAGAGGAATATTATTGAAGCCTTGAGGCAATGCATGCAAATCATAGATCTTTAGTCATGCATAGAAAAGTAGCAGATGAACTAGGGATAACATATTATTCTATCAAAAAAAGGGTATTTTAGTTGGATTGGACTCCTATTTAGATCTTTAGATTAGTGAAGAATCGTTCCCTCATGCTACAAACTTTCTTTACTCATATAGTCTCTTAGGACATAGCAATAATTGAACTCCTAGCTACTTTTGGTATTTGTTTGTCAAGGAACTTCTCTACTAAGATAGGTGGATATTTATCTCTTGATTGGATGCACATATTGCTCAAAATAAAATATGGGACTAAGTTAAATATTCCATCAAAATCCCTCCACATTCATCATGTGTATCATGTGTCTTTGAGATCAAGCTAGATGCTGAGTAGACCTGTGTCATATATGTAGGACAATCTAGATTAAACCTATTTGTTAATAAAGTCCACTCTTCTATTTATAATGACCAAATGGACTAGTAGATTGATAAAATATAGGAGTTAGAACCTTGTGAATTGTTAATATAAACTAATATGGGGACCTATTTTATTCAGGAGAAGAATCCCTTTGTCCTAAAGATCATGATGACTAAAGAAGACCTAAATGGTATGTGGAAGATATTATTCGATGATGCTAAAAATAAAAATGGAATTGGTGCTGATGTTTATTTAATTTTATCAAGAGGAGTAAATATACTATAGTCCTATTGAATGTAGTTTAGTTTATTAAATAATAACTACATATGAGGCCTTAATGCTTGGGCTCCAACTTGTAGAGAAGAAAGGAATCAAGCATTTGCAAGTTTTTAGTGACATTGAGTTGGTTATCAAGTAAGATATAAATATTTAGCAAATAATATACTAATGATATCTTACAAACATAGGGTCTAGGACCTAATTAAATCTTTTGATACCATTAACTTCAAGGTCCTCATATGGACATAAAATATAGATTTTATCCATATTTTAGTTATTGGATTACAATTCGATCCTATGAGTGATATAATATAAACTTAGTAGCACATGAAGCTATTGGTGAGACCAACCATTATTGAAAATTATGTACATTGATATGTATTTTATAGAGATGAACATATTATCCATTTAATTCAGTAGGTAGTTAAATTCTTCAAGGAATTAAGCCCCAATATTGAAGAAGCATATGAATATAAAATCATACAGTTGATATCCAACAAGCTTCCTATATGATGGGGTTAGATTATGGATCTATGAAGACCCAAAAATATACAACAAATATATTGTCCAATGTATAACAAAACTAACTCTCGAGTATAAACCTATGAGGTAGAAGTAAAGGGTGGTTAGTCCAAATATTGAGCCTATTATAAAAGGGGAGATATCAAAATTTATTAATTTAGGGATTATATATCCCTTGCAGCACACCATATAGGTCTCCAATTTGGTTCCTGTGAGGAAGAAGAATTAAGAAACAAGGATTTTTATTAGTTTTAGGGAACTAAACAAGGCTTTTGTAAAATATCATTATTCATTACCTTTAATGGACAAGACCGTCCATATCAAAGATATCTCTAAAATATTTTATTTATTGGATGAATTCTCTATTTATAATAAAGTATGGGTAAAATACAATGATCAACACAAAATAACCGTCACCACTAAATGTGGAATATTTATATATAAGCACACCAATTTTGGATTGTTAAATGTTGGAGCAATATTTTAGAGGATCATGAACATAACCTTCAAGTAAATAATCAATTATATCATATTGGTCTATTTATATGACTTAACTATATTCTCCAAATGAAACTTTATCCACTTAGATAAGGTTTTCAAGGAATACCAGGAGTTTGGAGTTTGCTTCAATACCAAAAAATACATATTTTACATTCCTCAAGGTAATTTTTTAGGCCATATTGTATCTAAAGAAGGCATTGCCATCAACCCTAATAAATTTGAGTCCATTGTAAATATTTCATTACCCCAACACAAGAAAGGTCTCCAATATTTCTTTGAATAAATAAATTTTTTCAAGAGGTTTAAATGAAACTTTGTAGTTATTTTCAACCCTGAGAATCTCATGACAAAAAAGGATAATACATTCAAATAGATCAAATAAATTATGATATATTTTGTAGAAAAAAATAAGCCTATATTAGAAGCCCTAGTGTTTGTAAATCCTAGCTTTAATAGGGATTTTATCCTCTATGCACATGGGGGTGAGTTCAACATTGTAGCCTTCATTACTTAAAAATATAATAAGTAACAAGAGAACCTAATTGCATTATTCAATAAATATTTAAAGGGATGTGAGGAAATATACAAATGTTAAAAAATGTATATACCCTAATTAAAGGCTTGAATAAATTCAAACACCCAATCTCTAATAATAAGATCATTGCTTATGTTATCAACTCTAGCATAAAGGAGTATATAATGGGTGGGAAAATAAATAATAAGAGAGCAATATGGATCACCAATATCTTGGAATATAATACAAATATCATACCTACAAAAATTATTAAGGGAAGAGCCTTATGCCAAATACTTGTTAAAGATATTGTTAAGGAGAAATCTAACGACATCTACTTAATCAGTTTGGATGAATATGTACCAGACTAGGTGGATAAAAGGATCAAATATATGTAAACTGGTCAATTCCCATCTAGCCTAGATAGGAATCGAAGGAGGGAAAATATATTTTAGAATTTCCATTATGTTTAATTGAATATGTTCTATTTTAAAGGAACTCTAACAATATCCTATTTAAGAGTGTTAGAATGGAGTAAACTCAACCTCCACTTCAAGACTTCCATCAAGGATTATTGGGTGGCCATTTTGTAGCTCAAACCACTACTATAAAGATCATTGAAATTGGGTATTATTGGCCCACTATATTTTAAGATGCTCACCAATAGGTAAAAAAATGTGATAGATACAAATTATTTACTAGAAGAAAGAGAAATGCACCTATGCCTTTGAAACCCATAAAAGTAGATGAGTCATATTCCTAATGGAGATTGGATTTCATTACCATGAGAAAACCACCATCAAGTGAATTTCACAAATGGATTCTTACTGTTACAAATTATTTCACTAGATGGACAAAAGTAGTCCCATTGAAGGAAGCCACTGATAAGGTGGTCATCGATTTCTTGTAGGGGATCATCATCAAATTTGGTATCTCAAGTAGTATTATCATTGATAATGCTAAGTAATTAATTAGGAAAAGACCACTTAGATCACTCTCTAATGTGGTATAAATATGAAGGCTTCCTAAACCTATTATCCTCAAGGGAATGGATTTTTATAATAAACCAACAAGAACCTGATCAAGATTATGATAGCACAACTTTAGAAAATTAGAGGTAGTGGAACATCCATATTGGAAGATCCTTATGGATAGATAGAATTAATAAAAAAAAGGATATAGGTTGTTTACCTTATAGCCTAGTTTATGGAAAACCAACAAGATTACCCATCTCCATAGAATTTCAATCATTTTAGTTACTTCATTAGTTGGAACTCTAGGAGAATGATGCCATGTCAATAAGAATAGGTAAGTTGTTCAATATCAAAGAACAAAGTAAAGAAACCAAATAATAGATGTTGAGACACTAGAGAATGGTTAAGATATGGTTTGATAAAATAGCAGCTCAGAGATTCAAAGTGCAAAACTAGAAGCTCATGTGGGATGAATACTGAAGCACATTGAGATGTCATACTAAATTTGATACCATCTAGAGTGGTCCCTATGTCATAAATACCTATGAGGAGATTCATTTGGTTTGGAAACACTTGATGGCTATGCCTTGTCAACCATAGTAAATGGGATCTATTTAAAGAGCTATCCTTAACCTCTCTATAAAATCCAATAAAAATTATATATTATAATTTTTAATTTTATTTTTATAGCAGACTTTTAGGCTCTTGGTCTGCACCATCAATATAGAATATTCCTCTATTCAAGAGATCACAAAAAATTATAGGATGTTGCATAATGGTGGTGCCACAAGAATATTCTATACTATTAAAATCTAAAGATGAATCAAAATAAATGGTTTGTGTGATCTCAAAAGTGTAAAATAGATAATTTTATTTAGGATTAATGATACTCATCTAATCACCAAGGAGGTTCATGTGGTAGGTACATGCTAAATCAAGTGTTGAAAAAATGGAGACTCAAATATAAAAAACATTATCCATCCAATCAATCCATCAATGGTCAACATCACTTGCTAATGTAATGCATATAATAAACCTCCAAGATAGTAGCAATAATTAGATTGATAAGCCATGTGGTGGAAATTCACTAACTTAGGAGTGTATGTAGAAATATCCAAAACTAGAATATCATGAATTATTCAATAAAATTAATTTAACAAACAACATAATTTGCTACAATATACGAGGCCAACAAATTTCAAAAATAGTGTAAATTATTTGATTAAGTAATCAATAATCAATGATACTTGATGAAATGATAAATATGAATAGCCCTCAAAATAAAAGTAATTAGAAACAAGACTAGAGAAATAGGAAGGAACTTTGAGAAACAACAAAACATGACCAAGACCATGATAGAAAATAATAGATCAAAGGAACAAAAGAAGATTAAAATGACCCAAATAAATAAAGATAATAAAAAATAAAATTAAAATACTATAGCAAACAAGTTAGCATATTAGCATCGAAATCTGAAACAATGCTAGAAGCAAAACTAAAGAACAAATGTGAGAATTAGATATTGAAAACTAAAGTACATCAGGATTGGGGAATATTACATTATACATATTGTAAATATTAGATTAACATGCTAGTTAGTATATTAATGTGGGTTATTTATATTTCCCTTAAAGTATGTGTTAATGTGGAAGATGAGTTCAAGTGTCATGTAACAAGGTGTGCAAGTGTGTAGAGTGTGAGATTGTGCGCTATGTGTCATACAGGTAAGTCAAGAGTTGTGTGTAAATGTTAAGTATGAAAGTAAAGAGTCAAATATGTGTGGCAAGATGTAAAGTCAAGAGACATGAAGTATTTATCTTATGTGTGGAATAGAAAAGAATGCATATCTCAAATATGTGAGGAGAGCAATAGTCAAGTGTTGAAAAGTCACCTTCTAAGGTTATATTATGGAGATAAAGCATCATGTATTCGATCATGTGAAAATTGTAAAAGATATCTTGTATATTTGTTTTATCAATAATACAATAAGTTTGTTCATTGTGTTATATTATTGTTGTTATTGCATGAATGCTATGGTCATTGATATATATCTGATATATTGAAGGCTCTAATATTTGTTAGAAATAGATTACATTACATCATTTGGATCTTGTAAATGTACCTTTCTTGGTACATACTTAGGATATTAGATTACTTTACGGGGAAGTTATATAGTTACTTCATGCAATGTAATAAATGCACAAGTGTCAATGTGTAACATATATATGTACAAGTTATCCCTTGCATAGCTAGGTAGGGTGTTGGCCAAGGAACATATTTCCTATATAAAGGGCCATAGATATAGAGCAAGATATAGTAGTAAGAAGTAGATTATAACAGTGTGGTATGATGTAGCAAAGTGTGATGTAATGTGATGGAGTCTGATATGCTCAAATATCATTCTTGAGTAGTAGCTTTATTCATGGAGTGTTCATTTTCTCCATAGCTACTTTCTAAACATTTCCATCGTTTATATTTATAGTATATTTTCAATCATCTCGTAGATTTACTTTATTTCATATTATTTTGCATCTTGTGTTTGCTATATTCTATTACATGCTGCATAAAAAGCTAACAATGGTATTAGAGCTACAATAAATCAATATGAAAACAACCATTATCATTGACCCTAATTTTTTTGTTAACGTGACGTGTTATTGGACCAGTCACTATCAAAAATTCTCAGAAGATTCTCGGTGGTAGAATTAGGGAGAGCCACAAGTAAGGACTAAAAGAAATCTCAGTTTCTAAAATATAGAGATTGCATATGGCTAGAGTCTTTCCATAGAGTTACAATGGAAAACTTGTGAAGACTAGGACTTGGCATTTGATCCACTAGTTTGATGAATCAACTAGTGAAGCTCATCTAAGAGATCTGGATAAATTTACCTGAAGTTTCTTTTATTGCAAGGAATTAATTCTTAGATTATTGGGACACCTCCTACAATAGAAATCTAGGATATTTCAACTTCGTTACCCGAAGGTCGGAGTACCTTCATAGTGCAAATATTAGATGTTACAAGAGAATAATACTATAGAAGAAACTTCTAGAGAAGAATCTTGGTGAATTTGGGAGACAATAGATATCCATTGCTAGATTGGAAAATTCACAAGAAAGAAAAAAGGTCACATAAGCCTTAATAAAAAAAAGGCTATAGAAGCCTTGATATATAAAAATACCATAGTAGCCTAGATCTATAACAAAAGGCCACAAAAGCCTTGATACAAAAAAGGTCATATAAGCCTTTATATTGAAAAAAGGCGACAAAAACCTTGATACTTGAAAAAGGCCATAGAAGCCTTGATCTTGAAGAAGACTCTAGAAGAGAGTATATAATTCAGAAGTAGATTTTAGTACTAATACTTTGTTGCAATAACAAGGAGATTCAGTGAGTTGGAAAGACTTCTTACAAAAAGGATAGGAAGAGTATCTTCTTTAGAATAAATCCAACACTTGAAGCAGAAGATATTAGGATAAGATCTCATTGAAGAACCTGTAGACTTGGAAGAAGAAGAAGAACTAGGAGAGTCCTAATTGAATCTAGAAGCAGAAAAATCAGATATTTAGGAGAATATATCACCACCAACACTTTCAAAAGTTGAAGGTTGAAGATAAATTCTCAAGGAATACTAGAAGAAGCTACAAGATCAAAGGCCTTGTAGAGGTCTCTACAAGCATCCAATATTAGGCTTGGAGAGTCTTGCTAAAGAAATCATCAAAGGAGTTCCAAGGATAACTCATTGAAGAAATTCACTATTGGAGATAGTGAAATATTTGGGATAATTATCGCCATATGACAACAAGCCCAAGTAGAAGAATTTGGCAAGGACCTCAAGATATTCAAAATCTTGAGAAGAAGATCCTATTTGAAATCAAAATTCAATAAGAAGATTGAAGGAACATTTAGATCAAAGAAGCCTATCAAATTTTGGAGATTTGGAAATTACCTTTCATAGCAAGAAGTCATCATTTCAAAAACAAATATCTCTTCAATCTATAACAAAAAGAGAAGACTACAAGAGGAGAACAAGCCACCAAAATCCTAGGCTCGTGAAAGAGAGTTCGAAGCCATATTTTGGTGAAGATGAATTTGTTCAGAGAAACCTACAAAGAGCTGTAAGATATTACTCAAGGTAGCAACTTGGTGATCTTAGACACCAAGATCTACATCCTCTATAGAAGTAGTGAAAAGGGCTTTCAGAAAAAGGTAAGCAACTATTGGTGTAAGTAGATTTATTAAAGCGGATTATGTTGGTTGTGGATCGTGATTCTAATTTGGAAGGCCTATTTTAGCTGTGTTTGGACCCACTCTATGAAAGGATATGGGTGTTATGTAATTCTGTGTCAAATTGCATGTCAATGAGTTTTTTTGTGAATTACTATTTTAGGAAATTTTTTGATAAACAATAATGTTCCAAAAATAGTAATTACTAAAAACAGAAATTGTTTGACGAAAAATAATTTGCCAAAAATATTAATTACTAAAAACGGAATTTTTTTAAGAAAAATAATTTTCCGAAAAGTAATTACTAAAAATGGTAAATTTCAATAAAAAAATAATTTGTTGAAAATAGTATTTTTTTTATTTTTGGGTCTTAATGATTTGCTATAAAATTGTAAGCCTCATTTTAAAAGAGGATATTGTACAAAATTGGAGATGGGAGAAGGAAGAGAGATTGTAATTGTGAGATCAAATAGGAAGTACAATGGATTTGTTGTAGGTTGTATCCCTTTGAGATTTGTTGGACGAAATAATAAATCTTGGTTATTTTCTTCGTGGACGTAGCCCACACTGGGTGAACCACGTATATCTATGTATTGAGTAATGCTTTATTCTTCTGTACTCTATTTTTGTATTTTTTTATTGCTTGTCTTTTTATTTTTAATACTAACAAGTGGTATCAGAGCTTAGGGTTTGAAAAATGTACTTGAAAGGAGAGTTTTTGGTTCGAGTGGGAGCAAAGGTAGAAGAAGTTAGGTTTAGGGTTGAGAAATTTAATGGCTAAAATTACTAGCTATGGAAGATGCAAATGGATGACTATCTTTATCATAAGGATATTTACCTACCGTTAGGCATAACAACAAAGAAGTCAGTGAAGCTATTAGATGAAGAATATGAAGTTCTTGACATAAAGGTATTAGGAACAATATGGTTGTGCCTGGCAGTGTCGATGACCTTCAAAATTTTAGAGGAAAAGAGAATGAAGGGTTTAATGAATGCATTGGCTAAAATGTATGAAAAACCCTCAGCTTCAAACAAGGTATTTCTTATGAAGCATTTATTCAATATGCAGATGTCAGAAGATGGGTCTATTACTAATCACTTAAATGAGTTTAACATGGTTAATAATCAATTAATTTTTTTTGGAGTAAATTTTTATGATGAGGTTAGGGCTGTTTTGATATTTATGCTCATTACCCAAAAGCTAGAACGGCTTGGTCATGGATATGAGTAATTATATTTTCGATACAAATAATTTAAAATTTGATGATGTTATTGGTGTTATCTTTAGCAAGAAAATGCAATAAAAAAGCACGAGTGAGACATCGGGTAATGCATTGATTGTGGAAATAGGAGGAGACAAAAGGAGAGAGGAAAGAGTCCAAAAATTATGGAAAATAAAATAAAGGCAAATCCAAATACAAAGGGAAGCAGTTGCAATGTTGGCATTACGAGAAGAAATGACACCTGAAAAGAGATTGTTAGACTCGAAAAGAAAAATAGGGTAATAAGGAAACAAACATAGTAGGTGATGTATGGCAAGATGATTTAATCCTTTCACTAGATAATATTAATGATTATTGGGTGCTAGACTCAGGGGATTCATATCATGCCACACCCCATAGAAAATATTTTATAGATTATGTTCAAGGTGATTTTGGATAAGTCTATTTGGGTGATGATAGACCATGTAAAAAATCATTGGAAAGGGTAATATATAGATAAATTTACCAAATAGAAACCAATGGTTGTTGAAATAGGTAAGGTATATTTCTTATTTGAGAAGAAATCTAATTTCCATAGGGCAGTTGGACAACGAAGGATGTACAATTACATTTTTTAAAAAATAGTAGAAGGTTGCTAAAAGATCATTGTTATTAGTAAAAGAAAATAAGGAAGGTATGTTGTATGTATGTACTGGTAATACTGATATTTCTATTGCTTTAGCTTCTACATGATCAAATACAATTTTGTGGCATCATAGGCTTGGGAACATGAGTGAGAAGGGGATGCAAATTCTCTACTCAAGGAATTTGTTGCCAGGTTTGAAGCAGGTTGATTTGGACTTTGTGAGCACTACGTTTATGGAAAATAAAAAAGAGTTAGAATTATTAGAGTTGGAAAAGAAAAGAAGAGTGAAAATCTAGAGCTTTTGCATATAGATGTATGGAGATCAACTCAAGTATCATATATTGATGGTTATTATTATGTTACATAAATTGATGATGCAACTAGAAAAACTTGGGTTTATTGTATTAAAAAAAAATCATATGTATTTGATACTTTTTAGAAATGAAAAGGTTTGGTTACAAATGAGATCGAAAATAAGTTTAAGTATATTAGATCAGATAATGGAGGTGAAACTATAACAAAGAGTTTTTACAGTTATTGTTCATACCATAGGATACGTAGAAGATGGTTCTAGGAACTCCACTAGAAAATGATGTGTCAAAAAGGATGAATAGGACTATCATGGAACATGCTAGGTGTATGAGATTACATGCAGGATTACACTTAAAATGTTTGGTATATGATGCGGATACTGTTATTTATTTAATAAACAAAGGGCCTTCAAGTTCCCTAGATGGTGGGATTCCAGAAGAGGCATGGACAGGTAAGCCTATTAACTACTCATTTCTGAAGACTTTCGGTTGTGAAGCATTTGTGCATATTGATAAAGAAAATAGAACTAAACTTGAGGTAAAATCCAAGAATTTCACTTTCATTGGATATGGAGTTAATAATTTTGGTTATCAGTTTTTTATTATGAAAATCATAAAATCATTATGAGTAGAGATGTGGTATTCAATGAGAAAGTTATGTATAAACACCAGTTGCAGCAAAAGAAATAAGAAAAAGGTAAACACATAATACATAGTGCTTGATGAAATTGAAACTTCAAAGGTGCTAGAAAATCAACAACAACAAAAACAAAACCTCAAACTCCTACAAGTATTGTTATAAAATCTATCATGATAAGTAGACCCCCTAATTGCTACCCTCCTTCATTATAGTATGTACTATTGTTTAACTCTGGTGAACCTGAAACGTATAAAGAAGTGATGCAGGTAGAAACCATGAAGAAGTGGGAGTAAGACATGAAAGATAAAATGGACTGCTTGGTACACAATCAGACTTGGGATATGGTTAGATTTCTTGTAGGAAAAAGAGCATTGCAAAGTAAATGGGTTTATAGGATGAAAGAATAATATGGAGGTAAAAAGAGATATAAGGCTAGACTGGTTGTAAAAGGGTTTGCATAGAAGAAAGATGTTGATTATGATGAAACTTTTTCTCCTGTTGTTAAAATAACTTCAACTATAACTATTTTAAGCCTAGTGGTTGTAGAGGATTTGCATCTTGAATAGTTATATGTAAAAACAACTTTTCTCCATGGGGATTTAGAGGAAGAGATTTATATGTAGCAGCCATAAGGGTATGAGGTCAAAAGGGAGGAGGAATTAGTATGCAGGTTGAAAAAAAACTTATATATCCTGAAGCAAGTTCCAAGGCAATGTTATATGAAATTTGATAAGTTTATGTTAGAACAAGGCTATAGTAGATGTTATTATGACCATTGTGTTTATTTTAAGAGATTGGATAATGGTAACTATATTATCATGTTATTGTATGTAGATAATATGTTTGTTGTAGGGTCTAACCTGCATGATATTATTGTGCTCAAAATAAAATTGGTAGATTCATTTGCAATGAAGGATTTAGGTGTTGCAAAGCAAATCCTCGGTATGAGAATAAAAACATATAGGAAAAATTGCAGATTAACATTATCTCAGGATGAGTACATTGAGAAGTTGTTGGAAAGATTTAATATGTAGGATGCAAAACCTGATAGTACATATTTGGCCAATCATTTCAAAATGACCAAAGATATGTATCCCAAGACATAGGAGGATATTGACTATATGCCTATGGTTCCTTATTCATCAACAATTGGCAATTTTATCTATGCAATGGTGTGGACAAGACCAAATATTGCACATGTAGTGGGAGTTGTGAGCAATCCAAAAAAATAGTATTGGGAAGCAACGAAGTGGATTCTCAAATAATTGAGAGGTACTATCACTTAGATATTATGATTTGGAGGTTCTAACATTCCTTTACAAGGATATGTTGATTCAGATATGGCAGGTGATATAGATAGCAAGAGGAATAGCACATGGTATGTTTTTACTATAGGTGGAACTTGTAACGATCCTCATCTCACGATATAAAATTATATAAACTTACCTTTGTTATTGTGAAAACATGGTACTATTGATTATCTTTGTGAGTGCAGGATAGTGGCAGGACGACAAGGAAAGAAGCCAATCAACAGGGAAAAATGGTAAGGAATGAAAGTTATGATTTGGATTGCAAGTACATGGATGCTCACACACCTGCATTTCATGTAGAACTCTGAGTTAATGATAGTGTACGTGCTTTTTTGAAAGAAATTTTTATTTTCATGACTCAAGAAAAGAGTGTGTTTGTATTGGGTGTGTGGAGATGATCTTAGGAGCCACCTTATATTTTCTTTGAGTTGTGTATAATATTTAATAAAATATATAACATAGATAGAAAGGAAATAGAAACATTGAATGTGTAACCATTAGAACATATCTTGGAATGTGTTGGCATATTATTTTTGAAATTTTGATTGATTAACTTTATATGCTTTATTATTTGTTCAAGTAAATATTAAAAGAAAACCAATGTATAAGTACTCAATCCAAATAATGTGTTGTTGTTAGTTTGGTATTGTTTAATGCTAGCAAGATCATGCAAAATAAAACTTAGTGGCACTATAATGATATGGATCCTCCATCTACCTAACATCCAAAATGGCTGGAGGAGTGAACAAAAAAAGAAAATAAAACAAAACATAAGGGGGACAAATGAAGGAGGAGAGGAAACCAAAGGAGGGAGCGGTGGTAATTTGCTAGATATAATGTTGTAAGTGCAAGAGAAAAGGGAAGGCTACAAAAGTCTTCAGCACGTAATTACAAGGTGGTTTCTTTGTATACGTAGAATTTTTGTTAATTAAATGTTTGATGGTTGTGTGGTATGTATTCCTTAGTTGTTGTAGTGCAAGTGTAAGGATAGACTGCACATAATGTATAATGTCGATGTGATATAAATTCCTTGGTTGCCAAAGTGCAAATGTAAGGATAGACTCCACATAATATTTGATGGTTGTGTGGTATGTATTCTTTGTTTGCTATAGTGCAAGTGTAAGGATGGACTGCACATAATGTATAATGGCTATTTGGTATAAATTTCTTGGATGATGAGTGCAAGTGTGAAGGTTAGACTGCACATAATGTTCTTTTCTTTGTTCTATAAATATATATATACACTCTCCATGCATTTGTGCTTGAATGGTAAAAGTATGAAGAACACAAGCTTACACTGAGAGGGGGGGTGAACAGTATAAGACCACCTTTTTATTTTTTTTTCAATTTAATATTATGCAGCATATAGAAAATAGTATCAATAGCAGTAATCAAGCAATGTATAAAACACCATACACAATAGAGACACCATAGTTTACATGGTTAACCCAATGTGGGGTACTCCACGAAGAAAATATTTTACTAAAACTTTACCACTCAATCTCTTTGGGAATCCTTCCCAATTACAATTTTAATGGATATTTGTCCAAAGGAGATGTTGATCCCCTAATCTCAAGTTCATGGATATCTTCAACAAGAGAACTCTTTCCCATTCTTCTCTAGCTAGTGATATTCTAAAAGACTCTATCTCTTTGCTACACTGACTGGTGGATCTCTCTCCACTTGAAGACTCCTCACTTAGATCTGTATTCAACTGTCCTGGCTGCTAGATATCTATCCACTGAGACTCTATCCTCTATACTATGTCACCTCCAAAGCTCTATCAATAGGCTCACTCAGAACCTGCTCAATAGGTTCACTCAAAACTTGCTCAAAAATCTCACATAGAACGTGTCCAAATATGCTCAATAATATCACACAGAACTTATCAAATATGCTCAACAAGATCACATAGAACTTGTCCAAATCGGCTCAACAATATCACACATAACTTGTCAAATATGCTCAACAAGCTCACACAGAACTTGTCCAAATCTGCTCAAGCAAGCTCACCAAGAACTTGTCCAAATCTACACTAGCAAGCTCACCAAGAACTTGCCCAAATCTACACTAGCAAGCTCACCAAGAACTTGTCCAAATATGCACTAGCAAGCTCACGAAGAACTTACACAAAACTGCTCTAGCAAGCTCACCAAGAACTTACCCAAAATTGCTCTAGCAAGCTCACCAAGAACTTGCTCAATAATTCAATCTCATAGAAGCATAAAGAGAATTTTTAGAGACTCAATATGTTCTTATACTCAAATCCAATCTCAACTCAAATCAATATTATAGAAGCATAAAGAGAATTGTTAGAGACTCAATATGTTCTATCCTAAAATCTCAATATCAACTCAAATTAATATTATAGAAGCATAAAGAGAATTGTTACAGACTCAATATGTTCTATCCTTAAATCTCAATCTCAACTCAAATCCAGAATATAGAATATTTTGTTTCATAGAACTTGAACAACCACTTCACACAATCACTTGACTAGTCTCAAACAACTCTTCTTAACCAACTACCACAAGGAACAACTCTTTCTTACAAACCCTAATCCAAGAATGTATTAACCAAATCAAATATTTCCAACAATGCTCAACCACAAATATCACATAACAATGATACTCATGTTCTTTTCAAGTTCAAGTTCTTTGCATAACCAATGGGCTTCAACAACAATAATAATAAAACATTATTCACATAACAATGATACTCATGTTATTCTCAAACCCTATATCAAGTTTTCACACTACTAATGGCTTCAACAACAATGCTTATAAAACAAGATTCAATAGGAACTCTCAACCCAGAAGCCTTTTGGTTGTCCACAAAATCTGTTTCACTCAACACACTTTCTTTTTCAAATTTCAACAAGGGTTAGAGATATTTATTAATAACACAATAATAACATCCAAACAACACCTTATTACTCCTACTCAATAACATACACCATGTTACTTCATAAATGATTTGATCTATTTTGAAAAAGAACAAAGCAACCTTCACTTTTGAACCTTTTTATAAAATCATAAATATCTCTTTACACACACCTTATTTCTCCCTCTAAGAAAGTAAATAAAATAGCCCTCAGAATAAGCTTTCCAATGATGTATAATATGATATACTTCTAAAAAATAAATCACAAGAAATATCTCTTTTTAAACATGCATCATAACCCTTATTCCTCCTAGGGCAACTTTAGAAAAATAAAATATATCTAAAAAATTATTAACTTGCCTCTGTCCCTGATGGGATTTGATCTCGTGACCTTCCTTGCTCAGTGTCTTAACCACAACCAACCTGCTGTTGGGCCAGATGCCCTCATGTGCTCAAAAGAGTCACACAAAAAAATATTATGCTGTGAATATCTATGCCCTTTGAAAACTAAACGCGCTTCACACGTTTCAACACAACAAAACACCTCTGAAAAGAATCGAATGCAATACCTCCTACTTCACACACAGTGCACGAACCACTAGGCCAATGAGGCCTATACGTTTGGATTTACTCCACAATAGTCTCTTCAACGAATGCAAAAATCATAAGCCTTTTAAAACCTTTTTCACACACACTTCGACACATGATGCGTAGGCTCTTTTACCATTCGAATCCAAATATCAAGTCGAGTGCTTAGGGAAATAAATAAATTTTTTGGCAATATATATATATATATATATATATATATATATATATATATATATATATATATATATACATGTATGTATGTGTCCTCCTCCTTTCATTTGATGTCAGTGCTATAATTTAAATATTATTTTTATGCCTTTTCCTTTCTTTGACGTCGACGCTATAAATTAAATTTTAATTTAAATTTTAAATTTAAATTTTAAATAATTTAAAATTTAAACTTAAATATTTAAAATTAAATATCTCCATCACCGGGGCACATTTTTCGATGAAACGAAAAGCCAACTTGGGTTTTAAGAAAAATCCATTTCAAATCTGCCATCCATGGTTTTAAATAAAACCTTTTATTTTGTCTGCCTTGGTTTTCACAAAAACCCTGTATATATCCATGCTCTACAAAATATTATAAATGCTTATTTATGAAATGCTTTGGCCACCAAAACTCAATGTGATCCATGTGACATAAATGATCCATGTGACATCAATGACAACATAAAATCACTCAAATTTTCAACAATCTCCTCCTTTGTCATTTATGACAACACCTCTATTGTAAATCACCACAATCACTGCAAAAACCATCTCTGAGAATCAAAGCTCCTCCCGCTAACTCAATACTCTCTATGGAGGCTGCTACCCCTAACTCAATACTCTCTTTGGAGGCTTCTCATCCTAACTCAATGCTCTCCCCCTTACTCAAATCTCGCCCCCTTTGACATCAATGGCAAAAAGGACACCTATGGGGCTAAAAGATATGACTCTTAAGTTTAGCTCCCTCACCACCTTCTCTATTGAGGTAATTAATTTTGGGGTGGGATTACATTTACTCCCATATTACATTGTTTATTTCCTCTATCAACTTTCTTCCATGTATTTTTGATATAATTCTCTTGATGAATTACTTGACCTTCTTATCTTGAACCTATTTGACCTTCTCGCCTTGAAATTGCTTGACCTTCTTGTCTTGAACTTGTTTGGAATTGAGTCATATGCCATTCTTGATCATTATACTTGTAGTCACCTTTGACTTGTGCTTTGTATCATTGAATGTTCTTTGTAGCATCTAAATCCTCTTCCTTAATTTCTTCCTTGCTTTCTTCTTCAAGAATTTCTTTTCCTTTTGAACTTGATTCACTTATCTCAAAAACAAGATCCAAACTGGATGTTTGGAGCCATAGGAACTTTGGAACTTTCTTCATAAATATTAGGTGCTTCCTTGATTTTATATTTAAGAACTTCCTTTCCCTTTGAGTGTGATTTCCCAAACCTGAAATATGAGACCTTTGGTGCTTTGTAACCTTCCTCTTCTTTCTCTTCATTTGTGTCAAATAGTAAATTGACACACATCTCTATAGCCTCTAAAATGCAAGTATCCATTTCTACTGCTTCCTTTTCTTTGGGGACCAGTTCTTCCTTATATATTTTTGAAACAAATCATCCTGATAGAAATAGAGGTCCCTGTGTGTTTGTTTTTTATTTACCTTCTTCATAACCAAGCCTTGTATTTATAAATGGATCTCGTTGTAAACTCAAAAAGTTATCCAGAGTTTTTGAATTCCTTTGAAATCGTGCTAACTCATTTATGTAGGTCCCCAAACATTTATGATCTTCTTCTTCTAACCAATTACATCTTTCGTTCTTCTTCTTCAATTGCTCAAAAATAGTGATGCCAAGCTATTTTGTTTCTTGAAGCTCTTTTTCCAAATATTTAATGTGCTGGTTAAGAATTATGTTGACCTTTTGAATTTCATGAACCTTATTTTCAAACCTTTTGATTTTCCTTTTCAATTTGCTAATTTTATTTTCTTGTTTTGTGGATTCTTCTTCTTCATCATCACTGCTACTGGAATTGTCACTAGAACTACTGCTAGAACTATTACTGGAACTACTCCTTCCTTTTTCAATAAATAAACTTTTCTTGTTGCAATTGCTGTAGTATGTGCAATCATCATCTAAATGCCCAAAATCTCCGATGAAGCATTTTAGTATTATTAGACCCTTATTGTACCTATGTGCTTGCTCAATGGCTATAGCAAGCTCTTCATGTATTTCTTCGATAGATGTATCCTCTTCTTTAACTTCAATACCTAGGAATATGTGTTCTTGCCTTTCTTCACTTATTCTAAAGAATGTACATTCTTCTTCATCTGATTGGTCTTCATTGCTGTGAACTGAACCACCACTTGCTTATTCAATGTAGAAATTTTTCTTTGTCTTAAAAAAAAAATTCTTCTTCTCATACCTATTTTTCTTGTATCTGTCATCCTTGTCATGTTTATGATTTCCATATTCTTTTCTTTTGTGACCCTATTTTTCATCGTCACCATTTTCTTCATGTGGACACTTGTATGCATAGTGACAAAAATCATCACACTTGTAGCATCTGACTTTCTTCATATCCCTATAATTTCTTAAGTCCTTTGCATTTTGATGAAGTTAGCTTCCTCATCATTATCTGAATCTCTATTTGTCTTTGGAACTTTCCATTTATTTTTCTCTGAGGCCTCGAATGCCACTTATTTTATTGGAACCTGATGCTTACTTCTCCTCATCTCATAAGTTGTGAGAGTTCCTTGTAGTTCTTCCATTGTTATCTTTTTGATATCCATTGCTTCTTCCATTGCTTAAACCTTTGCATCATACTTCATGGGAAGTGATCTCAAAACCTTTTGAGTAACATCATATTCTTTCATCTCAAATCCTAGACCTCTCATGGTGTTAGCAATCTCATCAAATCAAAGTAAAAACTATGCAATATCTTCAGAATCTTCCATTTTCAATTCCTCAAATATTTTTCTATGAGTTTGTAGTTTTGCTAACTTTACCTTGGAATCTCCTTCATAGGTATTCTAAAACTTGGTCCACATTTCATTTTTTGAATTATATACCATGACCTTTGCAAAATTTATCTCACGTAGCCCACTCCGAATACAATTTATTACCCTTGCATTGATCTCAACCAATTTCTTGATAGTCTTATCTGCCTTGGGATAACCTTCAACCTTATACTCTTTTGCAACCATCTACCATACCTCATATCCTTGTGATATCAAGTAGTTTTTCATTCTCATACTCTAGAAATCATAATTGTTATCGTAAAACAATGAAGCCTTATTTGTATATGATCCATTTTGTGAAGCCATTTGTGTTCTTGTAGAATCTTCCCTCAAGCTGTTAGCCTTTTCGAAGAAACCTGCTCTGATACCAATTGAAGAACACAAGCTTATACTGAGATGGGGGGTGAACAATATAAGACCACTTTTTACTTTTCTTTTCAATTCAATATTATGTAGTGTATAGACAATAGTATCAATAACAGTAATCAATCAATGCAAAAAACACCATACACAATAGAGACACCACAATTTACGTGGTTCACCCAATATGGGCTACTCCACGAAGAAAATATTTTACTAAAACTTTCTCAATCAATATCTTTGGGAATCCTTCCCAATTACAATGTTTATGGATATCTGTCCAGAGGACATGTTGATCCCCTAATCTCAAGTTCATGGATCTCTTCCACAAGAGAACTCTTTCCCCTTCTACTATGGCTAGTGATCTTCTAGAAGACTTTGTATCTCTACTACACTAACTGGTGGATCTCTCTCCACTTGAAGACTCATCGCTCAAATTTATATTCAACTATCATGGCTACTGAATCTCTATCCACTAAGACTTTGTCGTTTGTACTCTGTCACCTCCAAAGCTCTATTAATAGGCTCACTCAGAACCTGCTCAATAGGCTTACTTAGGACCTGATCAACAAGCTCACACAGAACTTGTCCAAATCTGCTCAACAAGCTCACACAAAACTTGTCAAGTATGCTCAACAAGCTCACACAGAACTTCTCCAAATACACTCAACAAGCTCACATAGAACTTGTCAAATCTGCTCAACAAGCTCACACAAAACTTATTCAAATATGCTCAACAAGCTCACACAAAACTTGTCCAAATCTACTCAACAAGCTCACACAAAACTTGTCCAAATATGCTCAAGCAAGCTCACCAAGAACTTGCCCAAATATACACTAGCAAGCTCACCAAGAACTTACCCAAATCTCCACTAGCAAGCTCACCAAGAACTTACCCAAATCTTCACAAGAAAGCTCACCAAGAAATTGCCCAAAACTGCTCTAGCAAGCTCACCAATAACTTTCTCAATAATTCAATCTCATAGAAGCATAAAGAGAATTGTTAGAGACTCAATATTTTCTATACTCAAATCCAATATCAACTCAAATCAATCTTATAGAAGCATAATAGAATTGTTAGAGACTCAATATGTTCTATCCTCAAACCTCAATCTCAACTCAAATCAATCTTATAGAAGCATAAAGAGAATTGTTACAGACTTAGTATGTTCTATCCTTAAATCTCAATCTCAACTCAAATCTAGAATATAGAATAGTTTGTTTCATGGAACTTGATCAACCACTTCATACAATCCCTTGACTAGGCTCAAACAAATCTTCTCAACCAACTACCACAAGGAACAACTCTTTCTTATAAACCCTAGTCCAAGCATATATCAACCAACTCAAATGTTTCCAATAATGCTCAATCACAAATCTCACATAACAATGATACTCGTGTTCTTTTCAAGTTCAAGTTCTTTGCATAACCAGTGGGATTCAAAAACAATAATAATAAAACATTCTTCACATAACAATGATACTCATGTTCTTCTCAAACCCTATCTCAGGTTTTTCACACTACTAACGGCTTCAACAAAAATTCTTATAAAACAAGGTTTAATAGCAACTCTCAACCCAAAAAACCTTGAAGCATTCAACCAACTACTTTAAAAAATGAAACCACAATTAATCATTTTCTATCCAATGATATTTCAGAAATCAACCACCATAAAAAATCAATAGGATAACGTGCCCATGCCTTTTATGAAGATGAAGAAGCCTTTTGGTTGTCCATAAAATATGTCTCACTCAACACAGTTTCTTTTTCAACTTTCAACAAGGGTTAGAGATCTTGATTAATAACACAACAATAACATCCAAATAAAACCTTATTAATCCTACTCAATAACATACACCATGTAACTTCACATAACATTGAAAAGGAACAAAGCAACCTTCACTTTTGAACCCCTTTATAAAATAAGAAATATCTCTTTACACACACCTTATTTATCCCTTTAATAAATTTAATAAAATATCCCTCGTAATAAGCTTTCCAACAATATATAATATGATATACTTCTAAAAAATAAATCACCAGAAATCTCTCTTTTTAAACATGCATCATAACCCTTATTCCTCCTAGGGCAGCTTTAGAAAAAATAAAATATATCTAAAAAATTATTAACTTGCCTCTATCCCTCACAGTATTTGATCTTGTGACCTTCATTGCTCAATGTCTTAACCACAACCAACCTGTCGTTGGGCCACATGCCCTCACGTTCTCAAAAGTAGCACACAACAAAACCTTATGCTTCGAATATCTGTGCCCTTCAAAAACAAAATGCGCTTCACGTGTTTCAACACAACAAAACACCTCTGGCAAGAATTGAATGTAGGACCTCTTTCTTCACACATAGCGCACAAACCACTAGGCCAAGGAGGCTTATACATTTGGATTTACTCCATAATAGTCTCTTCAATGAACGCGAAAATCGTAAGCCTTTTAAAACCCTTTTCACACACACTTCAACACACGATGCGTAGGCTCTTTTACCATTCGAATCCAAATATCAAATCTAGCGCTTAGGGAAATAAATCAAAAATTTGGGCATATATATATATATATATATATCCTCCTCCTTTCCTTTGATGTCGGTGCTATAATTTAAATATTAGTTTTATGCCTTTTCCTTTCTTTGTCATCGGTGCTATAAATTAAATTTTAATTTTAAATTTAAACTTAAATATTTAAAATTAAATATCTCCATCACTAGGGCACCTTTTTCGACGAAACGAAAAGCCAACCTGGGTTTTAAGAAAAACCCATTTCAAATATGCCATTCATGGTTTTAAATAAACCTTTCATTTTGACTACCTTGGTTTTCACAAAAATCTTGTATATATCCATGCTCTCCAAAATATCATAAATTCTTATTTATGAAATGTTTTGGCCACCAAAACTTAATGTGATCCATGTGACATCAATGACAACATAAAATCACTCAAATTTCCAACAAAGTACAATGATTTTGAGCACAACACAGGAGTAAAGTACTGGATGAATTAGTTGGTATTATTTAGTATGAAGAATTTATGTGTTGTTTCAAGCACTATTTGGGTAAAGTAGATGTCCCGGTTGAATTGGTAATTATGCTTGATTTGATATGGATAAATGTAAAATTAGACTACATGGTTGTTATTTGAATGAATAATACATTTAGGAATGCATGCATATGATAAATGGGTCATAATCTAATCCCACTATTTTTGTAAATCTGAAATCCTTCTAAGCCGGTTGTAAAAGGGTCCAGATGGCATCTAATGAGGCAAAGTGTTGCGCAGAGCTGAAGATGATCATACGTAATCCATGCTCATAGATTAAATTTTTTCCATTGAACTTATAGCCATTTCATTGAGTTTGGAAGTGTTGCTTCAAATTTAAAAGTGAGCATCAATTTGCAACCTTTCTGAAGAAAAGAGTTTAGTCTTACATGTGTATTATTTCTCAATTTTTTTATAGCAAGTCATTGTCAACTTCTGTAAAGGTGTGCAGAATTTGCCTTGCTACATCTCTTGTAACCAGAATATGAATGTACTACTTGAAATATTTAATTTTTGTCAAGGTAATTTTCTTTATTAATCTAATGCTTTGAGAAAGAAAATTGTAATTGTTTTGCAGTGTTGTCTGCATTCTAAATGATCATTATGGCTGAATTATAGAGAAAATATTTGTTTTAAAGAAATCCTATCCTTGGAAGCTCTTCGTAATTTACAATATTAAAGTCTTTTTAAAATCTCTTTTTAGAAAAGAGTCCAGTATTGGTAGGAGAATCCTACTATAAATGTTGAAACCCAAAACTTCATAATATGAATGTCGTGATCAATGAGACTCTTGATTGGAGGTCGTAATAATTCAATATAATGTTTTATTCTTTGGGTTGAATAAATTAAACATATATGTTCTATTTGTAATTTTTTTGTTTGTGTAAGTGGAAATAAACTCTCTCTAAAGCTGAAAATAGCAAACCATGTAGGGAAACAAACCAGTGCGGTTGCTGATTATTCAAAGTAAAATAATACTACGTGTAATATGAATAGAGTTAACTTCTTTTATGTTGGCTAGTCAAAGTAATACTTTACTTTGTGATTACTATATTTATTTATAAATAATATAGAATTATTAAAATATTAAGTGTTCTTTTAATTTATCTAAAATTATTCACTACGTTTCATAGTGAAAGTAGATTTGTAGCTCTTGTGCTTGAAAACAAGAAAGTTGAGATAACAAATGAAGTAAAATTATTTGTCTTATATGATTGTTAAATAATTAAATAGCATGATAATATTTTATGCTATGTAAAAGGTTTGGTATTGAACCTTTTATAAAGGTAAACCTTACCTAACTACCTCCTTAGAAGCTTAGGTTGTAAGAAATTCATAGGGATTTGTCAGGATCTTAAGTTTAAATCTAAGACCACTTTACCTTGTATTTGAGCTAAAGCATTGAGTGATAAGGATATCTTTAGAAGAAAGATAAAACCCAATGAGTTGAGGTGTGTGTAGGCACACAACTAGGTTGATAACAATTGATGGATTCATAGAATTAGTCAAAATATGTGACTGGGTCAATCCTTTAAATAAAAGGTGGTATGGGACATCATATCAAGATTTCTACTCAGAAGTATGATGATAAGTCCCACACTCGAGTAACATAGCTAAGATTTAGCCTTGACATTTGGTATTGGATAAATGATCGAGATTTACATCGAGTATGTGTGATCAAGACCTAGGCCAGTATATTGACAAGGCTCTATATGACTCCGAGATAGATAGTCACATGACATATTTATGCTATAACCCTTTCATTCAATGTGTCAAAAATTAATGACTAAAATTTGAAGGTTTAGAATGTTTTGGTATGGGGAAGCAAGCATCAAATCTTTAGGTGTTATGGACCTGAAAGAACAAACCCTACCATGGTTTGACACTCATTCCAAAAAATGAGGATGTTAAATGAGATTGTCAAATCCACATAATGGCACAATTATAAAATGTGGCCTATCTCATCCACTTGGATGATTGTTTGCAACAGTCTTAAATTCAAAAGTTGGTTTAATATGTCATACTACTTAAATTTTACCAAAATGATAAATTGGATAAGCAAATATTTTTTAATATCTTTATGGTTAAACCTTATCAAATGAAGGATATATTTTAAAAAAATTACCTTATTGCTTATCGTGTTTGATTGAGTAAAGGACAACCAAGTGTGTAGACTTGGGTTGTTACATATGGTATCAAAGCAAACTTGATCCTAAGTTGTAGAATCTGAATGTGAAAAATATTAGTTGTTTCAAACTAAATAAATACCTCTTTCACTTACCAGTTGAGATGGCACCAATGCTACGTGGTGGGTCATTGAGAAACCCTACGAGAGGTAGAGAGGAGGAAACCACTGAAAGGCCTATAAGAGGACCAAGAATGAACCTGAGAAAAGAAGGTCCTCAGTGTGAAATAGGAATGCAGGGTTTGAATGAACCACCTCCAAAGAAAGTCTTGTGAAGGTTGTGAAATTGCTACAATATTAAATTAAGCAGCAAAGGGAAGAAATGTCCCAACAAAAAATACATATGGCTCAGCAATAGGAAGTCATTGCCCAACAACAACGGGTAATAAAAAACTTGTCAAGAAAAAGAGGAAATGGGTTGGAGCTAGTAGGGGATGTACCTAGGAAACCTAAGGAAATAAGTGCAAGAAGGTCCAGGGTAAGGAAAGAATTGGACAGGAAACTGAAAATGGTTGTGATCTCCAAGTTTAACGGGAAGTGCAATGATGAGTCTACCGAGAATTGGAATCATACTTCTCTTTAGTGGTCCTATCCTCTGAATCTAAGACTGCATTGGTAGTTATGAATATAATTGAAGTGGCATTTTATTGGTGGAAATCCTATAATAAAGGATATGCAGTAGAAGTTACTGATATCATATGGGAAAAATTTGTTAAAGAGTTTAGAGATAGATTTTTGATAAAATAGTTTTACGTGAAAAAATTTGGTGAATTCTCAAATTTTCGATAGGAAAACATGTCAGTACAAGAATATCACCAAAATTTTATGTAATTATTAAATTATGCATCTCAATATGAGAGCAATGAAGAGGTGAAGACTCAAAAATTCATTCTAGGAGTACATCCTAGCATCATGACTGTAGTAAATATGAACAATCCTATCAATCTACCCACTAATTTTGATTTGGCAAGAAAATAAGTGTTAGAAATATTGAGTTGTCATTGATGTTAAAGAAATATCTTCAAGTATGATTTGAATTACAAGTATATGCTTTAATATTTAAATTGAAAATATAAATATTAAAGTTATAAAAATATTATAAAGTTAAAACTTGTAATATTTAAATATTATAAAGTAATGGTTAAAATATTTATATGGAGTTGAAGTTTAAAATTGTGAGAGTGTTGACCTCTTGGATGCCAAGTTAGAATGGATGAACATTTGCATATAAATACAAATATTGAAGTTCATTTCGTATGATCATTTTGGAGTAGATATCTTCGATATATGAATTGCATCAGTTACAAAGAATAGAGGTTGAAAGTGTGGTGCACTGTATGGAGAGTACGTAGAAGTGTCATAGTTGAGAGCAGAGTTTGAAAAGTGTGGTGCACCAGATACGAAGAGTAGAGCATGTGGAAGTGTCATAATCGAGATCAGAGGTTGAAAGTATGGTATGCCATATGTGAAGAATAAGAGCACGCAGAAGAGTCACTAGTAGAGGTTGAAAGCATGGTGCATCGAATACAAAGAGGAGGAGCACATGGAAGCATCACTAGAAGAGGTTGAAAGCATGGTAGTCAATATCTGGTAGAAGAACACCAATAGCGAATGCAGACTCCATGGAAGCATAGAGAAAAATGTAGCGATGGAGCAAGAAAAACGTGTAGCTGGCGAAGATGTCAAAGAAGGATTTATATTTGCTAAGACTTATTTTTGTGATTAACATATATTGGAAGATTCAAATAAAGAAAAACAAGTGAGATAGAACATCAAATTCAATGTAAAAATATGTAGGAAAAGCACTGATACCAAACCAAGTAGAGAAATGTTCATCAATAGACAAAATGAATTCATCTTTGATAGCAAGGTTAAATAGAGAGCTTGTTTGGGAGAGACATTGGCCATTTTATATTATAGAAGAAAAATAAGTGTTTCATTACTAATGACAAGGGAGATTTTTTACACTGTTGTCATTTATTACAAAAGACATCACCACTTGTTATATCTAAAGAAAGTTTTGGACAATGTAGAAGGTATTTCAAAATTTATTGTTTTGCTTTACCTTGCATGGAACAACGTTGTTATTGGTGGTGACAGATAAAGAGTAAGGAGACTTCGTGTGTCAAAAGTACATAGAAGCTATTCATAGACATAAAGAAGTACACATTTGAGTAGGGTTTCAAAACACAAAGGTGAACGCATAAAAGTGCTTACATAGGGTAAACTAGAGCATATAAAATCAATAAAGACAACACAAAGAACAAATAACTCATAGCTATTGAAAATAATATTAGAAGACATCATGGGTAGAAGAACATATTGCATAAGAGCTAAAAAATTATAGGTGCTAAAAAGAGAAAGTGAAACTTGAGGTAGAGTGTTGTTAAGAAGGAGCGGGCAGGCTGATATGAGCCATTACAAAATAGAAACCACGTTCAATATAGTGAGCACATTCGTGATAGTGAGTGCAGTATTACATGGCTAGGACAACTAATATTATAGTCACTCAAATATTTTTGGGGCCTACGTGAATTGATCATTTATTTGAAACAATGATTGGAATAATTCACAAGAGCACCGAAAGACAAACAGAGTAAGTGAAACTTGAGGTAGAGTTTTGTTAAGAAGGAGCAGGCTGAAATGAGCCATTACAAAATAGAAAACACATTCTATATAGTGAGCACATTCGTGATAGTGAGTGCAGTATTACATGGCTAGGACAACTAATATTATAGTCACTCAAAGATTTTTGGGGCCTACATGAATTGATAATTGATTCGAAACAATGATTGGAATAATTCACAAGAGCATCGAAAGACTAGAAGAGTCGTCGATTGAAAGACATCGTTGGAAAGATTACTGTGAGATATTGTGATTGCGAGGACCCCATTAAACATACTAAGGAAAATATATTGTTGACTGTGTAAGGGTGGATACCGTTGAAGAGCTTTTTGTTATTGAAAACCATTGTTGACTATGAAAGGTTAGACGCTATGAAAATCTTGAGAAGAAGTTTTCATCAACAGTGAAAGGTTGGACGTCATGAGAAGCGTACTGCAAGGAGAATATGTTGTTAGTGTGTGGATGTCATGATAGGAAACAATAAGATAAGTATGAAATAAATTAAGGGTTTCTATAGAGTAAATTTCTTTATTCTATTTTGGAGAAGTAAGGTGGTACATAAAATATTAATTTATTAGGAGAAATAAGGAGCTCTGATATCTATTAGGGTTTAATTAATCTATAGCTTTATAGATTAATTAATAGCAATAAAGCTTGGATATTATTCATGTATCATTTGGTAAGGGCATGGCTAGGTTGTAGAAGGATGAAAAATAAATGTTATTAGAATGCAAATTTGATATCCAAGTGCATTAGTAAGAGAGCAAACTCAAGAAAAGGGAAGAATTTAAAAGAGCAAAAATAAAGTAGATTTGAGCAGATTTAGGAGTAGAAGAGATGGGCATATTTGAGAAACATTTATGAGAAGGTTTAGGAAGTAGATTTGAGTAGTGATTGAGAGTAGATCTGAGAGCATATCTAAGAAAATATTTGAATCTAACTTGAGCATACATAATTGGTGTCTCCTATGGGTTGGTGTCCATAAACTTGAGCATAGAGTATTAGTGTCTCTTGTGGGTTAATGCCCACGAACTTATTGATAGGGTATTGGTGTCTCCTATGGGTTGGTGCCCATAAAATTACTAAGAGGGTATTGGTGTCTCCTATGGGTTGGTTCCCACAAACTTGCTGAAAGGGGATTGGTGCCTCCTGTGGGTTGGTGCCCACAAACTTGCTGAGATGGGATTGGTGTCTTCTATGGGTTGGTTCCAATGAAATTGTAGAGAGGATTGGTGTCTCCTATGGTTTGGTGCCCATGAACTTGAGAAGGGGATTGGTTTATCTTGTGGGATGGTGCCCACGAAATTTATTGAAGAAATATTTAAGCAATATTTTGTTATGGTTTTCTCTCAAGAGGGTGTTTCCATGTAAAAATATTTGTCTCTTATGTGTGTGGTGATTTGTGCATTGTTTTATAATTGCATTGATATTATTTGAAGTTATTACTTTGGAAAGTGTTGAGTGGTATTTTCACCCAATTGTGAAAGTACACTCTCCCTTAGGATTTGGGTTCCAAATCCCCTCTTGCAAAGAAGTTAAACAAACAACTTCTCCAAGGTCTCCCCTATATTAGCATTTGCATATGTGTAATGGTAATCTCAAATAAAGATATTCAATTTAAATGCTTGGAACACCTTAGTGATTGCAAGTAACTGTAAACAAGGGGCAATGTTGGTTTATTTTACCATGAAACTTTAGTGATTGTTCATTAAACCAGAATAAACAAATGTGAATCGGCCCAACAATGAAAATTTCCATTTTCGGATTTTTTAAAGATCTGCAATAAAACAACAACTTCGGTGAATTTTTTTAAATACTAAACAACTCCGAAAATGAAATTTCAAATTGCGTATTTGAAGTATGAAGTATAACCTACGCAATGGTTACATTATTTTTTTGTATTTTGAAGCCTTTTTTTTATATTTATTTTAATGTCTAAATATTAAAATAAAGTTAAAATTTCTTGAAGTAAAATGCAGAAAAAATGAAAATGCATTCAGTATGATGCTATCCTATTCCGACAAAACCGAAGATATGAGGTTTTCATGCATGCAACCTAACCTATTGGACCTGCAAAACAAGCACAATCCGGATAAGCTAAGTGCTGGCTCCTAAGGATTTGAATGAGGTTTTCAGATTTAAGCATTCGCATGCAACAACCAAGAAAATACTTGCATCAACTACATTTACAAGCCTAAAATCTGAAAAGGGAAAATAGACATTTAATCTTGCATGCAAAAAATGACTCCTTCTTTCTTGCCCATAAAATGCAAATTTTTGAACAATTCTGCATTAAAAATATGTCCTGTTACAATAGCAGAATCTCTGGTTTTTCTCAAAACCAACAAAAGGGGAAGAAAAACACTCCACAACAGGCCCAGAACGGCTAATCACCCTCAACTCTGCAACCCCGCTCGCAGCGGTTTCCGACCCCTGTGCCTGTCTTCGCTTGTGCCTTTAAACTTTCTGCTACAGCTCTCTGCTTCGCCTTGTGACGCTTCGTTTCATCTTCCAGATCGATTCGTTTCGTTTCCCGCTCTTCATTATTCTGACTTTTGTTCGAGCGTCGTAAACGTTTGATTTTCTTGCTAATTGTAACCATTCGTAACCCTTACACCTTTATGCCACGTGTTCAACACTTCTTGCATGTTCCGTAATGCCCCCTGTAAATCGCGACCAAAAATAGCATGTCGCGATATCGCGACGTTTTTTCGCACTTGTTCTCTCTCATCAAAATGAGACATGTCCGATATCGTGACATTTTTCTGCCCACTTGTTCCTCATGCAAAAATGATACATGTCGTGATAATCGTGACATTTTTCTGTGGATGCAACTTTGTGAAATCGTGACGTTTTCTCTTTGGGTTTGTTGCACTTAGCGAAAGTGACATGTGGAAATCGTGACACTTTTTTTGTCCTCCCAAATCGTGACGCTTTTCTCTTTTCTGTGCTTCGTGAAATCGTGACGCTTTTTCTTTCTGTGCGAAATCTGCTTTTGTCGGAAATCGTGACGCTTTTCATTTGTCCGTCTTGCTCTTTCCTGAAATCGTGCTTTTTCATGTCGGATCTTTTCATTTTTGTCTGCATTTTTTTTCATTTTTGCAGTGACATGTCGCGATAATCGTGACAACTTTTCATTTCTAGCGCGACGGAGCAACATGTCGCGATATCGCGACAACTTTTCATTTTGGCTGAGGAGCAACATGTCGCGATATCGTGACAACTTTTCATTTTGGCCACGACGGAGCAACATGTCGCGATATCGTGACAACTTTTCATTTTTGCGCGATGGAGCAACATGTCGCGATATCGTGACAACTTTTCATTTTCGGCCGCGACGGAGCAACATGTCGCGATATCGCGACACTTTTTCTCTTTTGTGAAATTTTGCTTTTTTCCTTGATTTTTTAGCATCTGGGCCACTGTGGTCTTCTTTGAAAGCATGCAAAAAAGGTGGGTCCCCAATTTTGGGGTGTGTTGTGGATCAGCCACAACAAATGGCGACTCTGCTGTCAAATGCTCTTGAGCATTTTGGTGAGAACCCAACCTGAAATATACAAGCTTAGATACAGGCATCAGCACATCAAAGATAAACAAATACCAATAGATCAGAAATACATGAAACATCAGAATCATTAAGTATCAGCTCGGTGTGTGCAATGTGTTTTCATTCCCTATCGCTTGAACTTGATCAACATTCCATTGTCAGTTTCACTTATGATTTGTATGCAAGGCTATGAATGATTTGTGCAGGATTTGATGTATGATGAAGATGCTAGAGATATAACAACCTGCTTTACAAAGGCTCAAACCTTCTAATATCATGAACAAACATATTAAAGATGTCAAACCCTCTTAGGACCAAATATATGTCTACTAAATTAATTTACTAGATCCCAAAGTTGGTTATGTGTCACTACCATCTTGAACCCATGTGCAAGTGTAAGTGAAATCAGAACTTTGGGGAATAGGATTCCCAACCTAAGCGAGATGGGAATTTAACCCTATCCTTACTATTCTGATTTGGAGTTCATTACCTCATCTTGAACAAAATAATTTAACCTGTTATGGATGAAATGGTCAGGCTAGTCTATCCATATGAGCAATCAGTGGTCTTGCTTTTAGGCAAGACATGTTGCCACGCATGAGCATACTTAACCCCATAATCCATGACTTGGCTTTCATTCATTCTTTTCTCTCTCTTTTTTCTTTGGACCTTTGGGATGACTACCCATCCTTGCTAGGGACATGTAGTACGATCCCTCCAATCCAATATTAAGATGAAATGGAAAATATTATCTTTTATCTCTTGGACCTTGGGGATGACTACCCATCCTTTGCGAGAGGACACGTAGTACAATCCTTCCAATCCAAGATTGAGATGAAATGGAAAAAATTAGTTTTACTTTTATTGCTTGGACCTTTGGGATGACTACCCATCCTTTGCGAGAGGACATGTAGTACGATCCTTCCAATCCAAGCTTTATGATGAAATGGGAAAAATGGAAGCTTTGGGGAATCGGATTCTCAACCTAAGCGAGATGAGAATTAAGTCCTATCCTTACTACTCCATGTAGGTCAAACCAGAGCTTTGGGGAGTTGGATCCTCAACCTAAGTTCGATGAGGATTTAACCCTATCCTTACTACTCTGGTTTTAGGCTTTAAGCTTGATGGAAGTGGTAAAAACCACTGTTTTAAGGATTATGTTGCATGATAGGACAGACATGAAATATTCTTTTCACCTCACCTTTTCATCCAAGTATGGTTTTGACCATTTTGCTCAAGATTCTTTTTAATGTGCATGGAATGTGCTTGGTTCAAGATAGTTTGGGCAGCAGTTCCCAACCTTAGGATCCTTTTAATATATGTTATGTAATAATCCTAAGAGGATTCAACACCTTCTCAATAATTGCCCATGGAATGAAAATGTAACTCAGATGACATGTATATGCAATGTGGAATATGACATGAGATATGAATGCACTACTTCTTTTGGAATATATCATCTATTTTACCATAATGTGCAAAACTGACAACTTCATGCATCACAAGATTCAAACGATATTATTTAAATGTTTGTGTTACTTGTGGAGCTTTCTACAACACAATTCCAATGTTTCATATTCTCCTGATTTTAGGCATAAGTTGACATCTCAAATTTTTTTTTTTTTTTTTTTATCAAAACAAACTAAACATGTCAAATGAAATCAACCACACAACTTAAATCCTAATCCAAATAGCAATCCCAAAATGAAACTTGAAAACACAAACCCAAACCAAAACCAAAATCTATATACAATATAGTACAAGATGATGCCAAGCTTGGACTATTACTTTCCTGGATCCCAAACATGATTAGAACATTTCAAAAGACATATGTCACAATACACATGCCAAATGTTGTAGGAATCCAACAACAATAAGATCAAACCAAGCAATGCAACAAATTTCAACTTGCCATGCTCACCATACCAATTTGATTTAGTTCTATTACCAACATCATAGGTGAGATTCAAATCAAATTGATTAGACAATGGTTGGTATTCAATTTTATTTTGTCTATTCTTTAAAGTGCAAGTTTCATCATTCCATTCATGATTTAGAAGTAGGCTTTCCTTTTCAAATGTGAGATATTGCAAACAAGAGCCTATTTCTAAAAGTCTTGAATTCAAATTATTTTTCGAGATTTTAAAACCATCAAAATCAATCAAAGCTTGACAAACATCACCAAGATTTGACATTTCATCATCAATGACATTAGCATCCAAAGGGACATCATGTAACCCATCACTTAAAATTTTTGTGGCTACTACCAAAGGTAAAGATTTCACCTTGTCACCCATACTCAACCCATCATGATTAGAATTTATCACAACTTGATGAGTGTTAGTAGCTTTTTCTTTTTCTTCATTGTCTTCTTCATCATCCAACACCTGTTCAAAAACACCAAAGTTAGGCACCCAATCAAACATGCGTCCATATTTTTCAAAACAAGAGCCTAATTTTTCAAGATATGTGTCACGTGACACCTTTCCACGATCAATGGCTTGAGTTGCCTCAAAATCCATATTTTCATTAGGATCATCAATAGTATTAAACCCATACCACCTAGGTTTTGTAATTTCATCATTTTGAGATGGCATAGACATTGTAGAAACAATAGGTGGATCAAGATTTTCTATTTCTTGCCCCTCAAGGGGAACAAAAACAATTGATTCTCCTTCTTCATCCATGGTAGTAGAATCAATATCCTTCTCCAACCTTTGATGAGATTCCAACCCTTCTTCCAAAACATTCTCGGATTGCACAGGACTTGTAATATCCTCATGTGAAAGGGCAATTGTATCATCCTGCATATCAATAGGCACACAAAATTCATCAGAAGGCTTGGAGTGAGCATACTCTTCCCAAGAATCATAATGATCATCTTTCAAAATCAAATTGTGATGCTCAACTATTTCTTCTTCATCTTTTAATTCATCAACATGTTTCTCATCAAATTTATCTTCACCTTCCTTAGATGGTTCAATTACTTCCAAAATTGGGTTATTGCTTGTATTCAAATTGATAAGGCTATCATAATCCACATGTGTAACCCATGATTCACGTTTAACATGATTTGGAAGGTGTGAATTTTCTAGGCCATTACTTTCAACAATGTCATCCAATGTGTCATCCGAAACAGATTCATCCTCATAGAATTCATCTTTTGGTGAGTCAAGGGTTTCCAATCTGTCACATGTTTCAATACTAGTTGGATCTAGTACTCCTCCCTTGCCTAAAATCATATTCTTATGAAAATCATTAAAATTGATTTTAGAAACATCTTTTGAATCAAGATGAGTATTTTGAAGTTGATTCATACTTAAGAAAGATGGTTGATCTTGCATAGTAGGTTGAGGATTTTGAAATTGATTGAAGCTTGGGAATGATTGTTGATTCTGAAATTGATTCACACTTGAACTTGGTTGAGGTGGATAAATCATTGGGTGGGTAAAGGAGGTATTAAATGATTGAAGATTATATGATCCAAAACCCACACCATAATTTTGACAACTCAATTGTTGCTCAATTGCCATTGCTTGAGTATAGGCTTGTGACAAAGATGTGATTTGAGGCATCCCTCGCAAATATGTGGAAATGAGTGGGTCAAGAGCATTTACATATATTTGGAGAGCCATTTCTTCTTGAAGAGCATAAAATGTCACTAATTGAGCATATAATCCAAAGAACCTTTCAGAAAATGACTTCACATTTTCACTTGGTCCTTTTTTATTAGTGAAAAACCGTCGATACATGCGGATTGGGTCAACTTGCTCTTTGTTGAATTGATTAAGAAATGCTGCCTCTAGCTGAGCCCAAGAAGTGATAGACCCTAAAGGCAGACTTGTAAACCAATCATATGCCACTTTGTCCAAGGTGTAAGGGAACATTTTACAAACCACATCATCATACCAAATTGTTAAGTGATTCACAACAAATTTGAATGCTTGAATGTGTTCTCCTGCAATATTTGTCCCGTTAGACAAAAATCGAGGAAGACATCTCTCAAAACCAACGGGCAAATAATGTTGAACTCCTGGTATGTTCAATGGGCTACCTGTCATCCACGGTGAAAACATAGCCATTAGTGAATCTTAAAGAATATAACTTTAATACCCAAAAAAATTTTTTTTTATTTATTTATTTTTTTTTTAAATCAAATCAAATCACATTATTCCTGTATGAACAATCAAAGCGTTAGGAAAGTGCATAGCAATTCATGTCCTCCTTTTGACAGTACAAGGTTGTATTGTTAAAAGAGGGCTAAAGATAATAACCAATAGGGCATGAAATATTCAAAATTTAAATCCCTATAACATTTAAATCACACTGAAATAAACCTATTCAGGCCCTCCTTCTAGCGCCAAAATGTTGAGTGGTATTTTCACCCAATTGTGAAAGTACACTCTCCCTTAGGATTTGGGTTCCAAATCCCCTCTTGCAAAGAAGTTAAACAAACAACTTCTCCAAGGTCTCCCCTATATTAGCATTTGCATATGTGTAATGGTAATCTCAAATAAAGATATTCAATTTAAATGCTTGGAACACCTTAGTGATTGCAAGTAACTGTAAACAAGGGGCAATGTTGGTTTATTTTACCATGAAATTTTAGTGATTGTTCATTAAACCAGAATAAACAAATGTGAATCGGCCCAGCAATGAAAATTTCCATTTTCGGATTTTTTAAAGATCTGCAATAAAACAACAACTTCGGTGAATTTTTTAAAATACTAAACAACTCCGAAAATGAAATTTCAAATTGCGTATTTGAAGTATGAAGTATAACCTACGCAATGGTTACATTATTTTTTTGTATTTTGAAGCTTTTTTTTATATTTATTTTAATGTCTAAATATTAAAATAAAGTTAAAATTTCTTGAAGTAAAATGCAAAAAAAATGAAAATGCATTCAGTATGATGCTATCCTATTCCGACAAAACCGAAGATATGAGGTTTTCATGCATGCAACCTAACCTATTGGACCTGCAAAACAAGCACAATCCGGATAAGCTAAGTGCTGGCTCCTAAGGATTTGAATGAGGTTTTCAGATTTAAGCATTCGCATGCAGCAACCAAGAAAATACTTGCATCAACTACATTTACAAGCCTAAAATCTGAAAAGGGAAAATAGACATTTAATCTTGCATGCAAAAAATGACTCCTTTCTTGCCCATAAAATGCAAATTTTTGAACAATTCTGCATTAAAAATATGTCCTGTTACAATAGCAGAATCTCTGGTTTTTCTCAAAACCAGCAAAAGGGGAAGAAAAGCACTCCACAGCAGGCCCAGAACGGCTAATCACCCTCAACTCTGCAACCCCGCTCGCAGCGGTTTCTGACCCCTGTGCCTGTCTTCGCTTGTGCCTTTAAAATTTCTGCTACGGCTCTCTACTTCGCCTTGTGACGCTTCGTTTCATCTTCCAGATCGATTCGTTTCGTTTCCCGCTCCTTCATTATTCTAACTTTTGTTCGAGATCGTAAACGTTTGATCTTCTTGCTAATTGTAACCATTCTGTAACCCTTACACTTTTATGCCACGTGTTCGATGCTTCTCGCATGTTCCATAATGGCCCCTTGTAAATCGTGACCAAAAATAGCATGTCGCGATATCGCGACATTTTTCTGCATGCAACTTGTTCGTCATCACGCATCGCAAAAATGAGACATGTCGCGATATCGTGACATTTTTTGCACTTGTCTCACATGCATGGAAAATGATACATGTCACGATAATCGTGACATTTTTCTGCTATGGTGCGATGGATGCAACTTTGTCACGAAATCATGATGTTTTTCTCTTTTTGGTTTTGTTGCACTTAGCCGCGAAAACGCGACATGTCGCGAAATCGTGACACCTTTTCATTCGTACCATCTTCTTTTAAATCGTGACGCTTTTTTTTTTCGAATTGAGCTTTTCTTTTTCTTTCTTGTCGCGAAATCGTGACGCTTTTCTCTTTCGTCTCATTGTTTGTCACGAAATCGTGACGCTTTTCATTTGTTTTTTTCGCTTTCTCTTTTTATCAACGTGACGTTTTCTTTTTGCAACTTGTCGAAAATCGTGACTTTTTCTATTTTGTCTTTTCGCATGATCGTGACATTTTCTCTTTATGATGCATTCTGCTGCTCTTAGCCGCGAAAACGCGACATGTCGCGATATCGCGATAACTTTTCATTTCTAGCCGCGACGGAGCAACATGTCGCGATATCGCGACAACTTTTCATTTCTAGCCGCGACGGAGCAACATGTCGCGATATCGCGACAACTTTTCATTTCTAGCCGCGACGGAGCAACATGTCGCGATATCGCGACAACTTTTCATTTTCGGCCGCGACGGAGCAACATGTCGCGATATCGCGACAACTTTTCATTTTCGGCCGCGACGGAGCAACATGTCGCGATATCGCGACAACTTTTCATTTTCGGCCGCGACGGAGCAACATGTCGCGATATCGCGACACTTCTTCTCTTTTGTGAAATTTTGCTTTTTTCCTTGATTTTTTAGCATCGGGCCACTGTGGTCTTCTTTGAAAGCATGCAAAAAAGGTGGGTCCCCAATTTTGGGGTGTGTTGTGGATCAGCCACAATAGAAAGAAAAGAGAATTTTTTTTATCTTATATTGTTCACCTTCCCCCCCTCTTAGTATAAGCTTGTGTTATTCAAGAAGAAGCCAATCAAGAAACAAGAAAAGCATATTTTAACTACCAAAAGCTATTTGAAAAGGAAAAATACTGAACTCCAAAAATAGAAAAGCGTTGGCTTTATGAAATGGAAGAAGGAACAAAACAAGAAACCTAAAGGATGAGATTAGAACAAGCAAAGTGGAAAAAATAAAATTAATTACCAAAATGGTAAGTACCAGAAATATTCAAAGCATTTTCCATGAAGATAGGATCAGAAGTCAGTAAACCAAGAAAGGGTTAGGGAAAATACTTTTGTGAACATAAATTAGAATGACAATGAGAGGAAACCGGCTCCTCCAGCAATATTTTATGAGTGTAAAGGATCTCATTACGCCATTAAATACCCCCACACAACAAATCTACCACCAAACGTTCTAGAGGAATATAATCATAGAATCTATGTTGCCACAGGTACTTCTGAACTTGATGGTCAAATTACTCCTTTCTTATTGATTGGAAAAATATTTGATAGAGAAGCAAAAATTTTAATTGATAGCTAGTCAACATATAGTTTTATCTCATCTATTATAGTGAGGTATTTACCTATTAGACCAATATTTTTGGCTAAAGGTTGGAAGGTAGAGTATGGCTCAGGGTAAACCTACTATGTTGATCAATTCTTATTTGATTTCTACACTTTATTGCCACAAGGATAAATGAACTAGCATATGTATGTGGTGCCTTTGCATGCATTCAACATCATTTTAGGAATGAATTGGTTGGAAACACATAAGGATATTTTAAAATTTGAAGAGATATGGGTGGGATTACAATATGAATATAATCAAAGGATTAGAGTTAATTGCATTCGAAAAGAAGTTAAACCATACCTATTGATTGTTATGCAAATTAAGAAGTTTATTAAAATAAGAGGTATTGTTTTCATAGTCAAATTGAATGAAAAAAAGGAAACATAAAGAGAATATAATCTATTCCATAAATATCTAGTGTTGGAATCCTTCAAGGATATGTTTACAGAGGAACTGCCAGGATTGCCACCTCATAGGGAGTTCAATTTTTTAATAGAGTTGTTGCCTGGAGTTGCACTGATTGCATGATCACCTTATAGAATGAACCCCATAGAGTTGCAGGAGCTTAAAATGCAACTTCAGTATTTTCTCAAGAAAGGTTTAATTAAACCTAGTGTGTCACCTTGGGGAGTCCTAATCTTATTCGTTAAGAAGAAAAATGGTACTTTAAGGATGTGCATAGATTGTCGAATGCTGAATAAACTTACTATCAAGACTAGATATTCTCTACCAAGAATTGATGACTTATTTTGATTAGTTAAAAGAAGCAACCATATTTTCTAAAATAGACTTGAGATTTGGATATCATCAGTTAAGAATTCAGGAGGAAGACACCTCTAAAACAACATTTAGACCAAGCTATGAACATTTTGTGTTTATTGTCCTACCTTTTGGGCTAACTAATGCTTTGACCGCATTCATGAACCTCATGAATAGAATTTTTAGAGATCATTTGGATTAATTTGTACATGTATTTTTGGATGATATATTTATCTACTCTAATAATAAAGAGGAGCATGATTAACATATGAGAATTGTGCTAGATATTCTTAGAAGGAATCAATTATATATAAAATTATCCAAATGTGAGTTTTATACCCCACAAATACAATATTTTTTCCATATTATTTTTGCTATAGGAATTGCATTGGATCCAAATAAAATTGAAGCAATTATAGACTGGCTAGCACTTACTAATGTTTTAGAAATATGAAGCTTCATGGGAATTGCAAGATATTATAGATGATTTGTCAAAGGGTTTCCAAAAATTTCTCAAACTATTACAAACCTAAAGATAGACAAGAAAAGCTTCAAGTGGACAAAGCAGTGTGAGAAGGATTTTCATATTTTTAAAGATAGGTTGACAACAACACCAATCCTACAATTGTCCAATCCTAAAAAATAGTTTACAATGTGTATTGATGCATCAATTTAAGGGTTACGAGGGATCCTAACTCAATATGGAGCACTAATTGCCTATGAATCAAGAAAAAATAAGAGGTATGAGGTTAATTATGCCACTCATGACGTAGAATTGGAAATGGTGGTTCATGCCCTAAAATTTTGGTGGCATTATTTATTGGAAAAAACCTTTTGAATTGAAGACAAATCACCAAAGTTTGAGATATATATTTTCTCAACCATTTTTGAATACCAGACAATGGTGTTGGATTGAATTTTTAGCGAAATACAATTTTGGCATTGAATATATCAAAGGAAAATAAAATAAGGTTTTTTATGCTCTAAGTAGGAGTGGATGTATTATTGCAATGATAAAATACCAGTGCGATCTATTAAATAAAATTAAAATATGGCAAAGAAGAGATGAGTTTTGCCAAAATTGTATGAACCAAGTTGAATAGAAACCAAGTTTATCTAGAAATTATGTTCTCAAGGATGATCTGTTATTTTTCAAGAATAGATTGGTAGTACCTAACTTGGGAGGATTGAGAGAAATACTATTTTAGGGTGCTTATAATACTCCTTATTCCGTACACCTAGGAGGGGAAAATATGCGAGAAAATTTGAAAAAAATATTATTCGCTAGGAATAAAGAAAGATATTTCTCACTATGTTGAATAGTGTATGGAATGCCTAAAAGTGAAATCAAAACACTTGCACCCAGATGGAAAGCTATCTTCACATGAGATACCCATACAAAAGTGACAAGTAATATCACTGTATTTTATAGTAGGTTTTCCTAAGATAAGATTCAGGCATGATGCAATTCTAGTAATTGTGGATAAGTTAACTAAGGTCGCACATTTTATACTAAGAAATGTACAAGATGATGTGATCACCGTAGCCAGTAAGTTTGCCAAGGCAGTGGTAAGACTGCACTATTTTCTAGAAGTTATAATTTCTGATAGAGATTTTTCATTTTACTTTTGAATTTTAGTAAGCACTACATCAAGTTATTTGAACCAAACTAAATATTAGTACTGCTTATTACCCAAATATGGATGGTCAGACTGAAAGGGTTAATCAAGTTCTTGAGGATATGCTAAGTATGTCCTGTATGGATCAACACATAAAGTGGGAAGACTATCTATTTCTAGTGGAATTTATGTACAACAACAATTATCATCCATCACTAGGAATGACACCATTTGAAGCCCTATATGGGTGATGATGTAGAATTCCCTTGGAATATTTCAAAGGATCGAGTACTGATCAGACTAAAAATGCTATAAGAAATGAAGGATCAATTAAATAAAATTTAGATGAGGCTAAAAGAGGCCACATATTTCTAAAAATATGCGAACCTCAAAAGATCATCGATGGAATATTTTGTAGGAGACCAAGTATTCTTAAGGGTTAAACCAACTAAGAGTTCTATTAAATCCTTCAAGCTTAATTCTAGATATGTGGGGTCATCTGAGAAAGTAGCTAAGATAAGCCCTGTAGCTTGTAGACTAGCTCTATTGCTCAACTTGATCAAGATCCGTAATGTTTTTCATGTTTCCCTCTTTAGGAAATATATTTCTAAGCCCACTCATGTGTTGGATGTTTCCAAATTATATATGATCAATCCCTTAAATATTGAGGTCCAACTTGTTCATCTACTTGGTTTTAAAACCAAGATTCTGAGGAAGAGAAGTATAGAACAAGGCCTCGTCCAATGGGACCACTACTCAAAAAAATTGCTATGTGGAAAGACGTGGCTAATATGTGTCAAAAATTTTATTATTTGTTTGATTAGCTAAAGACTTTATTTTGGAAATATTTTAAAAAAGTCATATAACATTTGTATATATAAGAATGTAACTGATTACTCAATAGAGTAAAATATGTTTGTGTAATTCCCATATAATATTGTTTGTAAATGTTTTACTTTGCTTCATGAAATATTTTGAAAACATGTAAATAAATATGAGTGATTGTTGCTTAAGCTACCATAATATATGGAGAGATTATATGTCAAATGTATGGAAATGTGATATAATTTTATATTGATATCCTATTGAAGATATTGAAAAATAGATGGAAACAATTGTTGGATTTTATTTTATTTCTAAAAAGAAGAAGAATTGAATCCTTTGATTCATGAAAAATATGTGATAGAATTCAATATTTGTTCTTTTATTCTAACTTGTTTAAAAATAGAGGGATTTTATTTATTTCTAATGGGGGATGATGTAACGACCCTCCTCTCACGACATAAAAATATATAAACTTACCTTTGTTATTGTGAAAACATGGTACTTCTAATGATCCTTTTGAGTGCAGGATAGTGGTAGGACGGCAAGGAAATAAGATGATCAGAAAGAAAAAAGGGTAAGAAAGGGAAGTGATGATTTGGTTCACGAGTACATTGACGCTCGCACACCTATATTTCATGTAGAATTTTGAGTTAATGTTAGTGTGCATGCTTGTTTAAAAGAAATGTTTATTTTTGTGACTCAAGAAAAGGGTGTGTTTGTATTGGGTGTGTGGCGATGATCTTGGGATCCACCTTTTGTTTTATTTGACTTGTGCATAATATTTGATAAAATATATAACATAGATATAAATTCAATAGAAACATTTAATGTGTAACCATTAGAACATAGCTTGGAATGTGTTTGCGTATTATTTTTTAAATATTAATTGATTGACTTTATATGCTTGGATTTTTAGTCAAGTAAAAATTAAAAGGAAACCAATGTATAAGTACTCAATCCAAATCATGATTTTTTGATAATTTGGTATTGTTTAATGTGGTAATATCGTGCATAACAAAACTTAGTGGCACCATAATGATATAGATCCTGCATCTACCTAACATCCGAAACGGTTGGAGGAATGAACAAAAAAGGAAATTAAAACAAAATAGAAGGGGCACAAATGGAGGAGAGGAAACCAAAAGAGAAAGTAGCGGCAATTTTTTGGAGAGAATTTTGTAGGTACAGGAGAAAATGGAAGGCCACAAAAGTCTTTAGCAAGTAATTACCATGCAGTTTATTTGTATACATAGAATTTTTATTAGTTAAATGTTTTATTGTTGTGTGGTATTTATTCCTTGGTTGATGAAGTGCAACTATAAGTATAGATTGCACATATTGTTTGATGTTTGTGTGGTATGCATTACTTGCTTGTTGTAGTGCAAGTGTAAGGATAGACTGCACACAATGTATAATGGATGTGTGGTATGAATTCCTTGGATGTTAAGTGCAAGAGTGAAGGTTAGACTACACATAATGTTTTTTTCTTTTTCCTATATATATATATATATATATATATATATATATATATATATATATATTATATATTGTGTGTGTGTGTGGGTTATTCTTTCTCATGTTAAAAAAAATAGAAAAGTTTGATTGATTGTTGAAGTAAATATTTTTTTTGTCCATATTATACCCATTCTAATATATAGTAATTTTTTTCTCCAAAAAGGAACACCTTATTCAAGCATTTTTTAAAAATCTTGATTAGAATGGAATTTATTTTCCTTTCTTTAAGGTCATTCCTATTTGCAAGAGAAGGATTTTTTTTTTCTGCCCTCACATTACTCTCGGAGAAGTGTTTTCGCATTCTCAAATCAAGGCACCCATATTTTTTTGATACATGACACCAACGATTTCCATATCTCCTTTCATAGAGATGTGAAATCATAGCTCTCCGTCTATAAAACTTGGTGCACCTTAGAGTCTCTTCTATCTTTTAGTTGTTACGTACATGTTGCTCTTGAAGAGCGTTTCGATGCTCTCAATCGAGGCACCCATATTTTTTGGGTGCCATCGATCATGATGCCAATGATTTCCATATCTCCTTTCATAAAGATATGAAATTGTAGCTCTCTATCTATAATACTTGGTGCACCTTAGAGACTCTTTCAAAATTCATTATTTTTAAAATTTGTCTTTTTAGCTATTTTCATCACATCAATTGCATTTACTGTCTTTAATCGACGTATCTTGCTCTTCACTGTCATTACAGTTGCATATCAACCATCTCCATAGGATGCACACTTAAACTGGTATACCTTTTAATCATCGATAATTGGTGGATTTGTTCTCAATTCATGATTTGCAATAGCTCTCCTTCCTCATACTTAAGTTATCTATGTTTATTTTCAATTGGCATTGAGCTTAATTTCTCTGATGAATATTTGTGTAGAGAAAGTTTTTCATATTGCTCAATACATTGCGTACGAATGCTGAAGGAGTAACTAATGCTTTTTTAATATATTTATTCTTCCTTGTTTGCCTATCCTGCCCTTTTTCTACAGGTTTCAATCCTCTCTACCGAGGTGCTACGAGGTGGTATCAAGTTTGATATAAGTCATTTCATTTTTTTCGTTGCTCTTTCCCTTGTTCACCTCTGTTATTTTTTTTGCAGGTTTCAATGTCCTTTCTCTAGCGAAATTTGCATCTTCGAGACATTCATCTATGATTTCGTCATCACCAAAAGAACGAGCACTCAGTCTACTTTGTATGGTCTAGTTGAAGGGTGCTTTCACCAACGAAAGCTACCTTTACAAAAGCTACGTCTCCGAGATCCACATAAACAAAGGCAAAAAAATGGCTTACCGAAGGCATCGTATGGCATCAACAAAGGCTTCGTCTCCTCAAATTTCATCTTCGTGCAAACAATGAAAAAGTCTTCTCAAAGTGCATCAAAGTGTAATGGTCTTATTTTAATTTCATTCATTCTATAAAATATTTGTACAGGTTTTTATTTTAATTTCGAAGGAAAAAATCCATTTATTTTCCTTCCCTAAATTTTTATTTTAGCTTTAAATTATCACTCATTTTTTCACTTCACCTCCTTCGAGGGAAAATAGTGAAACGAGTCCTTTGTAAGCTAGTAAATAAAAAAAAAAAATGGGGGGAGGGGGGGTTCAAGTGCCTTTTTGTGCACCTTTTGGTTTTTTTTAGGAGGGTGTTCTTCTATGTGATTTTTAAAAGTCTTCCTTCTTCATATCTCTTTAATCGAACCCAATATATTGCTTATAGTTAATCATACAATATTTTTTTTTCTAAAATAATTTGATTCTAATCAAATATTTCAATTCATAGCTTACTTATTATTATTAGTTTGAATCATTATTTTAGTGTTGTGTTCAAATTAATCCTAATATATTTTATTAGTAAGAAAATAATTATATGAAAATGCAATTTTATTGATTACAAAGTTTCTTACAAAGAGTTCTTATTCAAAAAAATTTTACCTCTTTCTCAAACTTTGAAATCTAATCTAAAAATCCTTTTTGAAGATTTCAAGAGACAAGTATTTTATATCCTCTCACCCATATTGGAAATCTAATATAACTTATAGTTTACCTCACGTAAGGGCGCGTTATTAAGATTACCATTATAGATATGGAATATATAGCCTATGTTCCAAGTATCTTATTTAATCAGTACTTATAGTTTCACTCTCATCAGGGCGGGTATTTGAGATAGATAGATATATAGGTCTGGCATATATTTCTCTTTAAAATAAACTTAAACTCCAAATATCCTCAATACTTATAGTTTCCCTCTCGTTAGGGTGGGTATTTTTGAGTTATTTGGTGTATCTTAAAATCTTTGGCATATTTTTTCTCATTAGCCTCAAACTCATATCAATTTTCCTCATATTACTTATAGTCTCCCTCTCATTAGGGCAGGTAATTTTAGGGCATTTGGTTATTCTTTCAAGCTTCTATAACTAATATCCATTGCATTCTATAAATTAAAGTTAAAGGAGAGAATTATGGGTTACTTCAATTCAAAATTAATTCAATGGATACAATTGATCCTTTCACTCCTCATAACTACCATACATGGAAGCCCAAAATTTTAAATCTCATTTCTCAAAAGGGGCTCACTCACCTTTTAGAAGAAAAAAAACCTGAGTTTGAAAAATAATATGAAATATTTGTTCACAAAGGGAAAATGTATGAAAATATGGGAATTATAAGCTCTAATGTAAGTGAAATTTTGTGGTTTCACATTGCATATTGTAAAACTCCTTATGAAAGTTGGGAGAAACTAAAGACCTTGTCTGGGAAAGTAGATCAAATTAGATCAATGCAACTAGAAGCAGAATTAACAACTTTATCTCATGAGGACTTCAATAATATTGTTGACTTCCTCACCAAATTCAAAGAGGTCCTCACTCAATACAAAGGCAATGGGAAGAATAATTCTGAAGAAGAATGCATTTATCTAATCCTTTCTAAACTAAATGGTGTATTTCAAATCTTTGCTACCACCTTTCTATCTACCAAATATGCTCTTGGTGCAACCTTTAAAATGCCCTCTTTAGAAGAGTTTTTTGATAGACTAGCTAGGGAAGAAACAAAACTTGTAATATATGAAATCTCTTCTTCTTCCTCTTCCTAAAAATCCTTAGTATCCTCCACCTATTCTAAATAAAAATTCAAAAATAAGGAAAAGAATCCCATAACTTGTACTCACTACAAAAATAATGGTCACTCTGTAAACAAATGCTGGAAAATATTACAACAACTAGAGGCAGCTATGAAGGATCAAAAGATAGACAATAAAAAGAAAATAGGAAAATCCCTAAATGTTCAAGGGAAAACCTCCAATTCTTCCTCTAATTTCTAGATCCTAGATTCTAGAGATACTCATCACATGACTACTTTAGATGAGTCATTCTCTTCTATCTCCTAAAGTTTACATGTAGCATAGAAGTAGGTGACTCTTCCTTTATCCAAGTCAAAGGAAAGGGGGACATAATAATTTATGGTGGCTCTATAAATATTGTTCTCTATGTTCCAAACATTGCCACAAATATCCTCTCCGTATATCATATTTGTACTTCTGGAAAGGGAAAAGCAATTCTCTTCTCTCCATAAGGAGTTGAGATAAGAAAATTTTAAGATCCCCATTATCTCATAGCAAAAGGAGTTATTGATCACAACATTCACCTATTTCACTTCAAATGATTCAAAAAACTAGAAGGGTCCTCTTGTTTTGTGGCTCATGGAGATCTTGAAAGTAAAATTTGGCATGCAAGGTTTGGTCATTTTAGTTTCAACTACCTAAAGGAATTGAGCACCCATTATATGGTACCATGTTTACCCCAAGTATCTTCTATTAATGGAGTTTGTCCTGGATGTGCCCTTGGAAATCAACATCAAGATCCTTTCCACCCAAGTAGTTATCTAAAAGCCTCATCCCCTCTAGAATTAATCCATAGTGACTTGATTTATTTTCTAGAACCTTGTATGTGTCTTTTAAATAGGAATGTACAATTTGATGAAACATTCCCTTAGAAATATCCTCAACACTCCTCTTCCTCCATTGAGCCTTCTCCTATAATAGAACCTCAATATTATGAAGAACCAACTATAGAGTTAAACTTAGATATTGATAATCAAGATGAGGAACCTGTAACTCCAACTCAATATCTTTGCACTCCTTCTACTCCTTCCTCTATGCCAAAATGGGACCACACCATTGTTAAAGAAGCTACTCCTTACATCCAAAATATTCCATCATCCAGATCAACCAAATAAATAGGCACTGGTCATATCTGTTAGACTATTTCCTTTGATCCTCAATACTTCAAATAAGCAATTGGTATTAAAGAATGGGATGATGCCATGGAAGACAAATTTTCTTCCTTAATAAAAAATAAAACTTGGGATTTAGTTCCCTTGCCTAAAGGAAGGAAATTAGTTTGTTGTAAAAGGATTTACAGAACAAAGTATGGTCCTAAAGGAGAAACTGACAAACACAAAGCTCACGTAGTAGCCAAAGGTTTCTCTCAAATTGAAGGAATTTATTATGATGAAACCTTTTCTCCAATTGCTAAAATGGATTCTGTAAGACTGATTCTTGCTCTAGATGCTTTCCAAAAGTGGCCTGTATTTCAAATGGATGTAAAAAGTGCTTTCTTACATGGGATTTAAAGGAATATATATACATGGAACAACCTGTTGGTTTCACTCTAGACTCCTGTCTTGTTTCTAGGCTAAACAAGTCTCTCTATGGTCTCAAACAAGTTCCTAGAGCTTGGTATGAAAATATGGACTCCTTCCTTATTTCCGTAGGTTTTTCTCATTGTGAGTCTAATAACACAGTCTACATTTGGAGAGATGAAAGAAAAATCACCATTCTTGTTTTATATGTTGATGATCTTCTAATCATTGGTAGTACCTTCGATCACATTCAGACTATAAAAGACTCCCTATCTAAAAAAATTGATATGGTTGATCTAGGTTTAGCTCATTACTTCCTTGGGATCCAAATAAATCAAACAAATGCAGGTATTTCATTGTGTCAACAAAAATACACTCTAGATCTTCTTCAGAGGTTTAAAATGTTAGACTACAAACCTTCTCCTACACATTTTCAATCTGGCATAAATCTAAGTACTTCCTGCTCATCCCCTCTATGTGATGCAACTCTATACCATCAGCTTGTAGGGAGTCTTTTATACCTTACTCATAATCATCCAGATATATCATATGTTGTTGGCCTCATATCTAGATTCTCCCATCAACCTCACTTCAGTCATTGGCAAGCAACAAAAATAATCCTCCACTACTTGCAAGGAAAATACATGGATATCATTGGCTACACAGACTCAAATTGGGTAGGTTTAGTAGAAGACAAATGTTCAACTTCTAGCTATGTCTTTTGTCTTGGTTCTTAACCAATAGCCTGGTTATACAAAAAAATAACAAGCAGTAGCCTTATCATCTATAGAGGCGGAATACAAGGCAGAAATTTTAGCAAGTCAAGAAGCTCTTTGGCTTCATCAAATTCTAAGGGAATTTGGTTTGTCCCATGACAAACCTATAACTCTTTGGTGTGACAATAAAAGCACAATACACATTGCACAAAATCCAGTTGAGCATAAACACACAAAGCACATTGAGATACATATTCACTTCATTCGAGAACACATTCAGAATGGGGACATATACTTGGACTATATTCCAACTAAAAATAAAATTGCAGACATCTTCACCAAGTCATTTCCTTATCCGTATTACCTTCAGTTGTGAGATAAACTTGGAGTAATACATCTACATTGACACAGAGGTATTCCACCTCTCATTATATTCTTTGGAGAATGGTTTTTTTCGTTGTGGTTTTTTTTATCATCTCTCCAACAACATGTATATATTATGAGGACAACCTTCGCCATCCGAAGACATACCTCTATATTGGATATTTTTTGTGACACAGTTTTCCCCATGGGGTTTTTTCACCACCTATAAATTGCAAATGAGTACCTAATCAAGCCAAGTTGTCGGGACTCTATAATTGTATGAGGACAATATTCTTCATCCAAAGACACACCTCTATATTCAATATTTTCTTGTGATAGATGGTTTTTTTCCAAGGGTTTTTTCACCATATCTATAATGTAAATGAGTATCTCATTAGGCCATATTTTCGGGACTCATCATTCTTTTTGTATTAAGAGTAAAATATTTGCCATCCTAAGACAAACCTCTTCCTTATTACTTTTTTATTGATGGATTTTCCCATAGTTTTTTTACCATCTCTTCAAGAAAAGTAAGTCATTGTACATGAGTAACGCATCAGGCCTTCTTTTCGGGACTCATTTGTATTACCACCCCTAATATCACTTAAGAGGGGTGTTAGAATAAGTGAATATTCTCTTAAGTTCTACAAGGATAGACACACTTGATTTCACACTCCTCCATCTGTCAGGTGAACTCTCAGTGGTGTCTTCATCAGGTTTGATGAGTTGTTATCCAATGGCTCTCAATGATCAACTTTGCTATTTATACAAAGTTGATCCTTGGAATAAACCAATCAATTCTACTCTTTCTTAATATTTTGTGTAATGCTATGCATATCTATTTTGGAAAATTCTAACAATGTCAAAGGAAATAAGGGAAAATCCATATTAATATGGATTAAATTATGCACTAAAGTAATAGGTGTTTTTTGAATTTCTAAGTGAATTTGATTTTCCTACATGCACAAATCAGAGAAAAGAAAGGACAAAAATTTAATTTAAAAGAAAAAAGAGTTTTTGTGGTTGAATAAAGAGAGGATCATGGGGCTTTATTACCAACCAGGTATCTGACCTAGCAGTAGATTGTCTAGCACTAAGGTGTAGGGCTGGTAGTAGATCGTGAGTTCAAAACTCGGTGGCGACGTCTTTTGCATTTTGTTGACTGAATGGATTTGACCGAAAGGTTAAATTGCATATCGTGTATTTGAGTTCTTATGTGGATAGTTTGCCTAGAGGCAACCCAAGTGGTGCTAGAGAGCTGGCAGGAAAAACATTTTGTGGTTGATTCCCACCCGCAGTAGTTGTGGTAAGTGGAAATAATTTTTTTTTATTAGTTCTAAGGTTGAAATATTAAAGGCTTAAAGGTTGCTTGATTATTGTGTGCTATTGACTTAGGGAGTCATAAGGGAAATAAATATTTTATTTTTATCATTTTTTTTAGAAGGAAATAAAAGGGGAGTCATAAGGGAAATAAATATTTTATTTTTACCATTGTTTTAGAAGAAAATAAAAGGGGCAAATTGCAATTAATTTTGAAGTGTTATTTTGTGGAGTTATAAGGTAATTAGTGGTAAATCAATTGTTGGGTGTATTGTTGAAATATTTAAGTAGGAGATAAAAGGTGTATAAAGTGATTTTATTGTTTGTAATATTGAAGGGCTTGGTTCATGATTTGATGTGTTATCTTGAGAAACTAAGAGAAGTATAGAGCATTGGTTTGGAACAAAATTGTGCACACATTTTGAGAAGGTTTTCCAAAATATTAAAAGGTGTAGTGCTAATCCTTTTGAAGTTACAAAAGATATTATTTTTGAGATAGGTATTTAAGGGTACATATTCATAAAGAATTTTGAGGTATGGTGGTTCAACTTTTTATCTAGGTGGTTGGGTTTTGAGAAAGTATTTTTTGAGGTGGAGTTAAAAAGGTTGATTGGTGTACATTATTGGAAATATTTGCTTTAGGGTTTGAGACCTACATGTGCATTATTGTTGAAATAAAGTGGAAACAATTGTATTAGATTTTGAGACCTATGTGTGCTCTATTGTTGAAAGCAATCTGAAATACTTGTGTTAGAGTTGAGACCAATTTTGTACTTCATTGTGAAATATTTTATGCAAGGGTTTGAAAGATATTGAAAGCAATTGTGAAAGTGTTTGAGATAAATCTTGTGAGGGCAATTTGTGCATTATTGTGGTTGATGTTTGAGAGTAAATTTACAAGAAATATAGACCAGTTTTGTGAAGAAAATTTATATGCTAGTTTGATATGATTTAAAAGGAATTTTGTAAGAGATAAAGATTGAATTAGTTGAATGCAAGATTTGTGAATGTGAATAACATAATGGATTTTTGATAATGCATGTCATTCCTTATATGTTCCAAAGGTTAAACGAATTCTAGGTAGAATATATCTGATTCATGGTTATGCATAAGGGGTAGTACCAAAAAAGTATTTATCAAATCGGGGTGAATCAACGTGAAAACTGTATAAACTTTGGGGCAAATTTTTCAAATTTTTGAAGAAAATTTTTCAAAACATGGCGATTTTTTCTTTTTTTCCCACTAAAATTATCAACAAAATTATCACAAGGCGAGTAGCCGAAGGCGACTAGCATAAGGTGATAGGCATAAGGCGACAAGTAGAAGGCGACTGGTAGAAGGCGACAGCGTAAGGTGACTGGTAGAAGGTGGCTGGCAAAAGGCGACTGGCATAAGGTGACTGGCAGAAGATGACTAGCATAAGGCGACTGGTAGAAGGCGACTGGTAGTAGGAAAAATATAGAAGGTGACTGGCATCAGGCGACTAGCAGAAGGCAATTGGTAGATGGCGAGTGGCACAAGGCGACTGACAGATGGCGAGTGGCACAAGGCGACCGATAGATGGCGAGTGGCAAAAGGCGACCGCCATAACCCATCAATAAGATGATGCCACGTGTCCTCCCTTCTACCACGTGTCGTTCATGCGTTAACTCCTGCCATGCAAAAATCTATAAATTCAATTGCAGGGTCATTTGCAGCATTTTCTAGAGCAATTTTAAACCTTTTTCCAGCATTTTCAGGGCATTTTCCACAGTGGTTTCCAAGCAATTTTAGAGCGTTTTGGCAGCATTTTTAGAGCATTTTGGCAGCATTTTGAGAGCGTTTTGGCAGTATTTTTAGAGGGTTTTGGTAGCATTTTGAGAGCATTTTGGCAGCGTTTTGGCAGCGTTTTAGAAGCATTTTTAGAAGGTTTTGCCAGTATTTTCCTGCTTCTTTTCAGAGATGGCTAGTTGTTCCTCTCCTCTTCCATCAAAAGTGCATTTCAAGTACATCTTCTGCCCCAATATCAAGAGCATTTTCAACACTCCTGATAGAGATTCCCAATGGATTTACACCGCTGGACTTGCTGGTGTGTTGAAGATGCCTCAGTTGAACATTAACATTCAGTTGATGCAACGGATCGTTTCTTGTTACAACCATGACGTGTCCACTATTTTGATGCGTGTGGATAACAAGGAAATTGTTTTTTTGGTTAAACCCTCCGATGTGCAATGACTAACAGGGCTGCCATTTTTGGATGTTGTACTGGTGAACAACTAGTACGCCTTAACCGACGATGATAAATCGACCCTGGGAACCCTTTACTCTGTTCATCCTGACAATCTGAAAGGTATTATTTGAAAATTTATTTTTTATTTAACATTAAATATTGTTCTGTTGTACTTTCATTTCTCTAAAAACGTTCTCCTTGTTTTATTTTTTGTTTTCTAATAATGTTCTCTTTTTTTTAGTTAATTCTTCTAAGTCCAAAAGGGGCTTAAACATTTCGAATGTTGGAGATAAATTTCTATATGCTTGCATTGAATTTTTTTAGGCAAGGCTTATTCTATAGGGGCGACCTACAGAAATGCCTTTTTGGGCACTTTATTTATTGCTTCGTTGTATTGATGGCGGTAAATTTGACTGGTGCATGCACATTTCCAACCGCCTGAAGCACGACCTTTTGAGTGCCCAAAAAATTCAATCTTCTGCTTACATAGTGACTACCAGCAATTTTATTCTTTGTTTATTTCAGGAAGCTTATTTCAACCTTCAACAGAGCAGTCCTCCCACTGCATTGCACCCTAGTTTGTTGTCTATTGGCATGTCTGATAGTGAGATACAGGTAAAAATATTTGTTGAAATATCATTGTTTTCTTTTTTTATTCTATCTTTTTATTCTCTAATTTTGTTTTGAAAATAGAAAAGAGCATCTCAGTATTCAAGTAAGAGGGATGCCGCATTTAGGATTTAGGAAGTATCTACTGATTCTGACACGCAATCACAGTCATCACCAATAACTCCCAACAAACGTGTGAGGTCTCATGATGGTCGAATTCAACATACACCTGCGACACCTTTTACTGGAGAAACAATTACAGTCGACGTAGAAGAGGTTACCTCCAACCCACAAGGTAACCTTACTCTTCATTGTTCAAAAATGCTTTTTTAAATGATTTATTTTTTTGACGTAAAATTATGTTTTTTTAATGTGTTTTACGTATTTTTTAGACAAAGGGAAAATGGTTGAAACATCAATGGCTACAGAGTCTGAGTCAGGTATGTATATTTTAAATAAATATTTTTTAATGCTATTGTTATTTACAAAAGATTTATTTTATGTTTTTGTGTGAAATTTAACAGAGGGACCTGCTAGATTCAAAAGGCTGAAAAAAATATGGCTCCACCATCTGACCAGCCATGACCACAACCACAACCATAGCCATAGCCACAGCCACAGCCACAACAGGTTCCACTGTCTGTCCACTCAAAGCAAGTTTCGGTCCATCCACATCAGGTTCCACCTATGAGGAACCAATCACGCATGCATGGTAAAATGTTCCTCACACCGCCACATCATCATGCAAGAAGTGCTACAGAGACACAAAATGTGTCATCATCTAATATTTCTGTTGTACCGATATTAACCTTGGAGAATTTTTCAAATGTTGAGAGTGCATCTCAAATGCCCTCGGGAACTCTAGATTGTGACTTTCTTTATCGGGGTATGAATCCTAAAAATTACCCTTTAAAGGCAAGTGATATTCTTGAGGATGAAGAGGGCATTGATGGAGAAGAGGATGTCAATGTAGATGTCATCGAAGTTTCCCCCTCCGCCACACAGCAAGTCATCTCTCGTACTATTACAGAAGATGATATCCTAAACTTTTTTGAAAATGTGTTATTAGTCGATGCATGTAAAGTTGTAGTTCATAATACTCTTCTTTCGGATATTGATAAATTGAAAGAATGGGAATATCGGGCCAAGGTTTTTATTAAAGCCATCAATGGCCGATATAAGAATTTTTCAAAAAGAAAAGAGTTGTTTTTCAAGATGGAGAATGAGCCCCAAAAGCTCGATGCCTTGCTACATAAAGCTGAATCTGGCACTATGGAGGCCGAGTCTACATACAGAGATGAAATTTTGGCCATTGTTTTGAATCATTTGGAAAACCTCAATGCAGAAGCCCAAGCATATTTCAATGAATGGGCACTTGATCAGAACAAAGTAGCGGTTGCAAAAACAACACGACTTACAACTGATGTAAGTTCTACATCTAACTAAAATATATTGTTTTTGTTAAATATGTTTTGTTTATAAATATTTACCTTTTTTTATTTCTATTTTGTAGTCTAATTTCCAGCACCTAAAGCAACAAGTCAGTGCCATGAAATTTTTGATCAAGATTGCCAAAATTAGCATTAATAATGCTATTGAATTGAAGAAGAGGTTACAACAGATGGTTAGAGAAAATAATTTCCTGAAGAATATTATCAGAGATGGGGGCCTGGATGTCGAGGCTAAACTAAAAGAAAATGAGAAGGAGTTGAATGCACCTTTCAAAGAAGATCCAACGAAGGAAGAGAGTGCCTTGTTATCGGGGATCAACACTACAGCAGAAAGTTTGGTTAGGGCTGGGGCATTAGAAGAAAAGGATATTGAGGTAGATGTGGGTGGACCTTCAGGAAACATTGAAAAAGAATAGAACTTTGTTGTGTTGGATTTGAAGTGAAACAAAAACTCAATATATCTTTATATTTTTATAAATTATTTAAGATTGGTATTTTTTTGAAAATTGAAATCAATGATAGAGGCAATTTCTAAAAAATTCATATTATCATTTTGAAATTTTGTTTTTAATTATTGTTATGTTTTAATTTGAAGTGGAATAAATAATGTTTGATATGTTTTGTAAATTGCAAATGAATGGTATCCTTTTTGAGAATTGAAACAATGAATGAGACTATTTTCGAAAAATGTGTTATCTATTGAAAATTTTGTTTTGAATGTTGTTATGTTAGGATTATATGTGTTGATGTATTAAGTAATTTGAACTGAAAAACATAATGTTTGATATGTTTTGTAAATTGCAAATGAATGGTATCCTTTTTGAGAATTGAAACAATGAATGAGACTATTTTCGAAAAATGTGTTATCTATTGGAAATTTTGTTTTGAATGTTGTTATGTTATGATTATGTGTTGATGTATTAAGTAATTTGAAGTGGAAGAAATAATGTTTGATATGTATTGTAAATTGCGAATGAATGGTATCTTCTTTAAATATTGAATTCAATGAAAGAGACTATGTTTTGATTATTTATGATGATGTAAAAGTTTGTTGTTCTTTATTTGAAGTGGAAGAAATAATGTTTGATATGTGTTATCTCTTGAAAACTTTGTTTTGAATGTTGTTATGTTTTGATTGTTTGTGTTGATATATTAAGTAATATTGAAGTATGTCTTTTATGTTATATGAATTAATTTGAAATGTCAGAAAATGCAGCATAGACAATTACTTTCATGAATAACAAATACTACAAGAAAAACATAAACTTTTAACTAATAGTTCAATAACAAGGCTAATGAAAAATGATATACAAAATATCCAGTAACACATTTCTATAATCCAATAAACAAATCATGTGTAATCAAAGAATATGTGTAACACATGTGTAATCAAATAATACATAATTAAATCAAAATATCCAGTAACACATTTCTATAATCCAATAAACAAATCATGTGTAATCAAAGAATATGTGTAACACATGTGTAATCAAATAATACATAATTAAATCAGAGGGCTATGCTATATAGAGTATCCAATGGCATCCTTTCATTCTGATATGTGAAATCAAATCAAATGATAATATGTGAAATCAAATCAAATAATAATATGTGAACTCAAATCAAATCAAATGAAAATATCCTTTCATTATGATATGTGAAATCAAAACAAATGATAGCATCCTTTCATTCTGATATGTGAAATCAAATCAAATGATAGCATCCTTTCATTCTGATATGTGAAATCAAATCAAATGATAATATGTGAAATCAAATCAAATAATAACATGTGAACTCAAATTAAATCAAATGAAAACATCCTTTCATTCTGATATGTGAAATCAAATCAAATGATAGCATCCTCTCATTCTGATATGTGAAATCAAATCAAATGATAATATGTGAAATAAAATCAAATGAATGCATCCTTGCATCATAATGTCGGAAGCTGGAACAAACTCTTTTCAGATTGTACAAAATGTTCTGCACTCATTCCCAAAATTTTTGTCGTCACAATTTGACCAGTGTTACCATCATCCTCATCATTATCAATATTCGTTACACCTCTTCTCTCTGCCAAAGAATTCCAATGTGACAATGCTCTTTCGTAAGGAAACTCCTCCACCTCATAGGCCGACACATATACTCTCAAACAATTCTCCAAATTTTTGTCCAACCTATTTCGAACTTTAGATTTTATATATGATAGTGCACTGAACACCCTTTCATCTTCCACGGATCCCAAAATCATCGTTTGACATAATTCATATAAATGAAAATATTCACTCATAGTATGTTGTAAGACAATACTTGGTTGTAATATTCTCCACAAACGTGAAATAGAACCTGCTTCATGATGGTTAGAGAGTTGTGAAACTTGAGCAGACATTGTTGTTCCAAAATAGTTTGATTGTTTTGTCAAAAGATCTCTGTTGAGAATGCCATTGATTTCAATGCCATTGACTACAACACTTTTACTAAAATGGCCAGCAAGGCTGCCCATGTATTTGAGAAACAAAGAATTTATAATCTGGTATTCATTACAAGGATCCCAAAACATCGGATTTACCACACCCATAGCCTCTAGCAATTCATCTCTTTGAAAACGGTCTCTTATTTCTTTTGTCAATGATTCTGCTATTTGTTTTAGTTTAAGTTTTGTATCATCTACAACTACATGAAATCTATTGTAGGTTATGGGCATTTGCTCAACTTCATTTGTAGCTATATCCAATCACACACCATAACAATATAAAGGTATTTCATTTCCATGGACATTAATACATAGATGATCATTTATATTGAACTTCAGAAAGCTCTGAGGACCATTCACATTTGTTAATGCTCTCCAACTCTCAAACAAGGGATCCATAAAATTTTGACCAGATGCATACATCATATCAATATGCATGCAAATTTGTATTCTCGCCCCGATGAAATCCACAATATAAATCGATCTTTCTTGTGCAATTTTGATCAAAGTATTCATTTTTTCCAACATTGGAAGAATTCCACACAATGTGAGAAGAGTTTCAAAGTCACTCATTCAAAAAAGTAAATCTTTAGCCTTATCAACCGCCCTACGATTTGCATACATAAACCCTATCAAGGATTGATATTCTTTGAAAACTCTTAATGTCGGTAGATACATCGAAATCCACCTAGTATCCACATCTTTCAACAATTTTTTACCTTCGGTAACTCCTAGTGCAAACTGTTGAAACTCTAAAAATATTTTTGGACTACGTGAAAAATATTCATGAATTTCATGGACAAGCTCTTCCACTCTCGCAACATTTGTAAATGTATCCACAATTTTGTATGCAAGATTCATTCTATGAGCCATGCAATGAATAGGGATCAAATATGGGGCAACCGATGTTTGTAGTCTAACACAAAGACCATTCTTGTGTCCTTGCATTGTAGCAGCACCATCAGCTCCTACACATATTAACTTAGTGGCTATTTCAATTTCATTCATTCCTGCTTCTTCTTTTAAACTAGTTACAACAACATTGTAAATGTTTTTTGCATTACAATTTTCCACCATTTTGCGTATTCCAAGTAAATGAGGTTGCCTTGAATGATTTTCCAATGTGTAAACATGCATGCAAATCCAAGATGTATTGTCAACTGCAGTCACCTCATCAATTGAAAGTGAAATGAATTTTGCCTTTTTTACTTTCTCTCTGAGGTCATCCTGCTCAACCAATGACAGACATTTTGCCATTTCCCAACCACTTCGATCTGACCAATGAGCGTTGGGTAAGTTCTACACATCAGCTAGTCGAAATAGAGATTTATAATCCATGAAATCAGACATAGGTCTACCCTTCTTAAGAATAGAAAATACAACAACAAACTGCAAACTTTTTGAAGCTAAAGTTAACTTATTCATTTTTTGAAATTGGGCTTGAATTGTTGCACCTTTCTCAACCAATGTTTGCTTTTGTTTCATTTCTTTATCATATTCTTGCGCATATCTCATATGTGCGCACTCTGATGCATCCTTCCACCTATAAGTTTTTTGTGTTGCTCGATCACCTTCTTTTGTTTTGATATAAACCTTTCCACAATGTTTTTCTACTGTATCTTTCTTAAGTTGCAATCTATGCTCCTTTTCATGTTTCCAACTACAAATTACGCATCTTAATTCTGTTATATCATCACTACTATTCTCTGGAAACACTGGCTCAATAAATGGAAATTTTGATATCCAATCAGGCTAAAATGATCTGTTAATTGTCCACCTAGATAACCTTGCACGTTTATTTTTTTAGATGAAGATTCTCTAGAAGTAGGGACTGCATAAGAACTATCAGTTTCTTTTCTACTTGGCATGTTAGATTCAGGAATCTCTTCATGTTGTTGTTCGATTTGATTGAGATTATCTTCATCTGTGGACTGTTCATTAACGTGGATATGTGGAAGTGGAGGAATACCAGGGTTAACAGTGTTTTCTGTAGAGATAATACTAGTGTCAATAGTAGATTCATTATCACTATGGCATTTAAAAGCATACTAGTATTTTCTACAGATAAAAGTGGACAAAGCCATCAACCAAAAAACACACTTCTTTATGAATGAAGACATTATATTTAAAATTAACAAAGTAAAAAAATTAACTAGGGAGTAAAGTTGTTCATACCTTCAGTTTGTGCAGATGTTGATGGCTGACTAGGTTTTGAAATATTATGAAAGTATTTGAGGATACTCCTTTTATTGGAAGACTGGCCTCCCTTATTTCCACTGCCTGTAGTTGACATTTTACCTGTATGAATAGAAGAATAACATGAACAAAGAACATCATTTTTAAATATGAAAATAACTGGTATAAAAGAGAACTACTACTAGAGACAACAAAATCTATCCCATGAATATCATTCGTAGGTAGAATAAACCTCCTTATTGAGTGTCCATTAATAAAATGTTAAATAAAATTTAATGGTAAAAGAAGCATACCGATAAATTGAGTCACCTTATGCCAGTCGCCTTAAGTCAATCGACCTCTACCAGTCGCCTTATGCCAGTCGCCTTCTATCAGTCACCTTCTACCAATCACCTTTGGCCTATCACCTTCTGCCAGTTGCCTTCTACCAATCGCCTTCTACTAGTCACCTTCTTCCAGTCGCCTTCATCCAGTTACCTTTTTCCAATTGCCTTAGCCTCCTTGATCGCCTTCGCTAGTCACCTTCCCGATCACCTTCAGTCACCTTATGCTAGTCGCCTTCTACCGTCGTTGTCACCTTCCTCGTTTGGCCTTTCTGTCACCTTGTCGTTGCCTTCTAGCAGTCGCCTTCTGGTTTTGTCAGTACTCTGCTTTGTATCGCTCGCTATCCAAAAAATATTGTAATTGTATGGGAGTCGTTGTCAGGGTTAGCTATATATAATGGGGTACAAGGGGCGATTTGGGCAGGATATTTCTTATTTTTAATAAATTTAGGGTGAAAATTGGGCGGTAAACCTTATGACAATGGGGTGAATTTACCCTAAAAAAATTAGATCCCAAAATTTTTGGGCGAACGGGCCGACCTCTATGGTCCCAAAATTTGCAAAATTGACATTTTGGAAATTCGAATATTCATGCTAAATTGCGAAATTCACCACTAAGAAAAACCCTGATCTGATTTGCCTAGTTGAGGAAAGTATTTTTGAAATAAATATAAGAATTTGTTTGTATGTAAGATTTAGAAATATTTGAGCATGTTCAGTGAGCAATATTGAGGCGTATTTGAGCAAGTCTTTTGAGAAGGCTTGAAGGCAGATTTGAGCAAGTCTTGTGAGAAGACTTGAAGTAGCTTTGAGGTAGATTTGAGCAAGTCTTGCAAAATACTTGAATCAAATTTGAGGTAGATTTAAGCAAGTCTTGTGAATACTTGAAACAACATTGAGATAGATTTAGACAGAGTTGAGGCAGATTAGTGCTAGCCTTGTAACGAGGTATGGTGTATATTTAGACAAATTTGTGAAAGGTTTGGTTGTTGATTTGATCAAGATTTGTGTTAAGGCTTGGGGATGATTGGAAAAGCGTTGAGTAGAGCAAAGGAGATAGAGTTATCCTATGAAGAGAAATCCATAAACCAAAGCAAATAGGATATAGTTCTCCTATGGAGAGAGATCCATAAAGTAGAGCATAAGGGATAGAGTTCTCCTATGGAGAGAGATACACAAACCAAATCAAAGAGGATATAGTTATATTATGGAGAGAGATCCACAAACAAAATCAGAGAGGATAGAATTATCCTATGGAGAGAGATCCAAAAAATAGATCAGAGGGGATAGAGTTCTCCTGTGGAGAGAGATACACAAACCAAAGTAGAGGGGATAGATTTATCTTATGGAGAGAGATCTACAAACTAGAGCATATGGAATAGAATTATCCTATCGAGAGACATCCATAAAATAGAGTAGATGGGATAGAGTTCTCTTCTGGAGAGAGATCCAAAAAATAGAGTAGAGGGGATAGAGTTATCCTATGGAGAGAGATCCATAAACCGTAGCAGAGGGGATAGAGTTGTCCTATAGAGAGTGATCCACAAACCAAAGTAGAGGGGATAGAGTTCTCCTGTGGAGAGAGATCCACAAACTAGAGCAAAGGGGATAGAGTTCTTCTATGGAAAGAGATACACAAATCAGAGCATTGGGGATTGATATATCTTTTGGACAAGAGTTCCATAAATATTGTAATAGGGAATTGATTCCCAAGAAATTTTTTGAGAAAATTTAGAAGAAATATTTTCTCCGTGGATGTAGCCCACATTGGGTGAACCATGTTAAATTTGTGTCTCTCATGTGTGTGATGATTTATGCATTTTTTATTTTATTGCATTGGTATTATTTATGTTATCATTTGAAAGAAAAGTAAAAGTTGGTCTTGTATTGTTCACCTCCCATCTCAGTAGAAGCTTGTGTTCTTCAATTGGTATCAAAGGAGGTTCCTTCAAAAAATTCTAACATCTTGAAGGAAGATATTACAGGAACACAAATGACATCTCAAAGTGGGTCTTCATTAAAAAAGTCTCCATTGTTCGATGGGAATAATTATGCTTTCTGGAGTATAAGGATGAAGACTTACTTGATGACACAAGGATATAAGACATGGAAATCTGTTGAGGATGGATTCACACCTACAACTACTCCTCACAAAGATAAGGATGGTATGAAATTACATGTGAATAATACTAAGGCTATGAATGGAATCTTAAGTGGATTACGTGAAGCAAAATTTGTGAAAGTTATGCATTGTAAATCAAAAAATGATATATGGGATAAATTACAGCAAACATATGAAGGAGATAACAAGGTCAAGTTGGCAAAACTACAAAACCATAAGAAAATATTTTAAGATTTGAATATGGAATATGAGGAAGAGGTTTCTAATACCACGTGTGGACTTGTATTCAAAATTGAAGACTATAGTTTTTCTCAAAAATTATTAAGATCACTCCCTATAAGGTATAAGAAAATGTTTCAGTTGTAGAAGGGATGAGATATATTGATAAGTTGACTATGTATGAGTTAATTGGAATTCTCATAGCTTATGATATGAGAATAATAAAGGATCCCAATTACAATAAATATATAGCTTTCAAAGCTTCAAATAAGACAAAGGATAAGAAATCAAAATCAAGTGGTGAGTCAAGCAATAATTAAGAATCTAACTATGTGAGAAGGAACAAGAAGGACTCAAGAAAGCACAAAGGTATGAAGACTGTGAAATGTTTTAATTGTCGTAATTTTGGTCACTATGCATCTAATTGTCCACAAGTAGAAAGTAGTAATAGTGAAGAGAAACAATATCATAAGAAAAAGGAAGAAGGAAAATTCAGGCATGAAAATAAAAATAGGTATGGTCAAGGTAAGTATGAAAAAAAATTATTTCAAAGGCACAAGAAGCATTTCTATGTTAACAAGGCAAGTAATGCTTCAAGTGACAGTGATGAAAGACTCTCGGATAGTGAAGAAGAAGAGATTCTATTTTTGGTAATAGAAGAGGAATAAAATGTTCCTATTGAAGATAAAGTCAAAAAGTATGAAGATGCCCTTGAAGACCAAGAAGTAGAGAAATATTTAGAAAATGAAGAGGAAGGCACAATTGATCTAGAAGAAGAAATTATTGTTGCTCTTAGAGAGTTGAAAAGAGTTAGAAAGAAGAATTCAAGACTAAAGGCTCAAGTTCAAGAACATGAGGAAGAAAAAGAAAAGCTTCTATAAGACCTGAAAAACTCAAAAGCTAAGGCAAGGAGATTTAAAGAAGTCATGGTTAAAAAGTTAAAGGTAAAAGATTTAGAATGGGAAATATTAGAACATGAGATAGTTTCTCTAAGGATGGAAGTGAAATATTATAAGGACAAGCTACACAAGTTTGGGAAAAGTTAAAAAAACTTCGGATAAAATTATCAATGCACAAAGATCTTCATCTATCAAAACATGACTTGGTTTTGAATAAGGACAAGGGAAATAAGAATAAGGGTCAAGCTCAAGCTAAAAATAAGAAGTTTCAAAGGAAGAGATTAAAGAAGAAATTAAGACTTATACGGATAATTTGAAGAATAGAAGATTCAATAAGAAAAGAAACAATGCACAAATAAGAAACATGGATCATCATAGAGAAGGCAAAGAAAGGACTAAGAGAACAGAGGCTTCAAAACAAGATTTTTTCAAAGAACATTGTTTTTCATGTAATCGTTTTGATCACAACGCTATGAATTGAAGGGTTCATGAAAAAAATGAGTATGGTTTCAATAAGAGGAACTTAAACTCACTTAAATATGGACATATCTTTAAAAGGGTATTGCTACTCTTGTAATCGCTTTGGTCATAAAGTGATCCACTGCAGGGTTTATGATAGAAATGATTATGGCTTCACTAAGAGGAACTTCAAGACATTTGTACCTTCTAAGAACTACAACATTAATTGTTACAAGTGCAATAATATTGGGCATAAGGCCAAGTGGTGTACAACATATTTTTGAGAACTTCCAAAATCAAACAAGAATAGGGACACTCAAAAGGATCAGAAGGGTATGGCTACAAAATATTGAAAAATAAGGTTGATAAAGAAAAATAGAATTGTATGCTAGGAGTAGATATAATCCCACCCTAAAATTAATCACCTCAAGGAAAGGAGGTGGGGAGGGGGCTGAGCTAAGAGTCTTATATTTATCCCCAAAGGAGTCCCTTTGCCATTGATGTTAAAGGGGGAGATATTTTAGTAAGGGGGAGAGCATTCAGTAAGAGGGAGCAATTTCTCAGGGGGAGCAGATTTGGAATCCAATGGTAGGAATATGAATTTTTAGAAAGGGTTGCCATCAATGACAAAGGGGGATATTGTTGGAAAATTTGAGTATATTATTGTCATTGATGTCAAAGGATTGATGTCATAGGTTGATGATATTGGTTGTCATTGATGTAAAATATATCTTGGCATGACAAAAGAAATAAGGTTTGTAAGTTGGTTAAATATGCAAGGCAAATTTCATCCCAATGCAAGGAAATTGATAAAAATGATAACGTTATAATATTTATTTTAAATATTATAAGCCAAAGAGATTTGGGACAAAGATCTAAGTGTTTGGTTAAAAGGTTGAAGACCTAGTTTAAATACCATGCAGAAAGCAAGTGACTAAGGCTTGAAAAGAAATAATATTATAATATTTTAATATTATAATATTAAGGACAAAAGGTTGAAGCCAAAGGTTTAATAATAAAAATTATTATAATACTTTATATTATAATTTTAAACCCAAGATGGGTTTTGGTGCCAAACATTTTCAAAGGTTTTAAATAAAACCTAAAGCACCAATGTCAAAGGAAAGAAGGAGAAATCCATATTAATATGGATTAAATTATGCACTAAGATAACAGGTGTTTTTTCAAATTTCTAAGTGAATTCAATTTTCCTACGTGTGTGAATCGAAGAAAATAAAGGATGAAAATTTCATTTAAAAAAAACGAGAGTTTTCATGGTTGAATAAAGAGAGGATCATGTAGCTTTATCCCCAACTAGGTTGTTGGCCTAGCGTAATACTGGGCAGCACTAAGGCACAGGGCAGGATGCAGATTGTGAGTTCGAAACTTGACCATGATATCTTTTGCATTTTGTTGACTGAACAAATTTGATCGAAAGGTTAAATTGCATATCATGTATTTGAGTTCTCATGTGGGCGGTTGGCCTAGTGGTAGACCAAGTGGCACTAGCACTCTAGTAGGCAAGAGGTTTTATGGTCGATTACCACCCGCAACAGTTGTGGTAAGCATAAATATTTTTTTATTTATTAGTGCTAAGGTTGAAATATTAAGGGCTTAAGGTTGCTTGATTATTGTGTGCTATTGACTTAGGGAGTCATAAGGGAAATAAATATTTTATTTCTGCCATTGTTGTTAGAAGGAAATAAAAGGGGAGTCATAAGGGAAATAAATATTTTATTTTTACCATTGTTTTAGAAGAAAATAAAAGGGGCAAATTGCAATTAATTTTGAAGTGTTATTTTGTGGAGTTATTTTTTTTTTGGTAGATAAGATACTATAGCATTAATACCGGGTTTTACAGGTTGACCCAAAATCTTAAAAAAAAATCAGCCCAGGGTTGTTGATGAACATATCCTTACTAAGGTCCTATATATGTAAAATCTACATGCTACCAAAGCCATTACATCCGGTAAGGCACATAGCATGTTATCAAAAAGAAACTTCCCATACAACATTTTGGGTATACCCCGAGAAAACACACATGCATCATAATTACAAAAAAAAAACAGACACGGATCCCTTCCTTGAGACAATGGAGAAAAAAAAGCTGCAAACACACATAGAAAAGTACTAAAAAAAACTCCCACAAGCTCTATATTGACAGTTACTCTTAATAATTATTTGGTAATTGTTTTCTTTCGTATATGACATGCTTTGGTACCACATACTATCTTGGCCAATCAGCCTTGGAGAAGTGAACCTACTAGCTAGATTTATGGCGGTGGCTACCTGTGGTCCACGTGGCTTTGGTTTGAAGTCTTATATTGTTGTTTCTTTCCTTCCTTGTGATTATCAACCAACCTCAAATTACTAAGATGACTAGGAGCCATGTTATCTGACATGTGATTGTCCCCATTAGTCTTTGTGGTATTTCCAAGTAGCATCCATGAAGACTGACAACTCAAATAATTTTTATTGTGAGTCTAATTCAAAAAAGAGACGGGAATAATCCTAGCCTTCGAACTTACAGTGCCTTCCTTGTTGGTAAATTCAACTATAATTTTTGGAATTCTTGTTGAATAAGCTCCTCTACTTCACTCGGGACACCATTTTCCCATTTGAAAAGTTTGTCACCATCGACACCCAAATTGGCCAGCTTATCAGCAATTTTGTTAGCTTCCCAAAAGACATGTTGGGATTTTTTGTCCTGTCTTCCCTGGAAAAGGATCCTAGCCTCTTCAACAATTGTTTTAATCCTCCAAGGAGGTGTTTTCCAATTATTAAGGAGATTTATTTTGTGGAGTTATAAGGTAATTAGAGGTAAATAAATTGTTGGGTGTATTGTTGAAATATTTAAGTAGGAGATAAAAGGTGTATAAAGTACTTTTATTATTTGTAATATTGAAGGGTTTGGTTCATGATTTGATGTGTTATCTTTAGAATCTAAAAGAAGTATAGAGCATTGGTTTAGAATGAAATTGTACACATATTTTGAGAATGTTTTCCCATATATGAAAAGGTGTTGAGCTAATCCTTTTGAAGTTGCAAAAGATATTATTTTTGAGACAGGTATTTAAGGGCACATCTTCATCAAGCATTTTGAGGTATGGTGGTTCAAATTTTTATCTATGTGGTTGTGTTTTGATAAAGTAATTTTTGAGGTGGAGCTAAAGCATTTATTGGTGTATATTATTGAAATTATTTGATTTAGGGTTTGAGACCTACATGGGCATTATTGTTAAAATAAAGTGGAAATAATTGTATTAGAGTTTGAGACCTATGTGTGCTCTATTGCGGAAAGAAATATAAAATACTTGTGTTAGGGTTGAGACCAAGTTTGTACTTCATTGTGAAACATTTTGTGCAAGGGTTTGAAAGACATTGAAAGCAATTGTGAAAGTGTTTGAGATCAATCTTGTGAGGGCAATTTGTGCATTATTGTGGTTGATGTTTGAGAGAAAATTTATAAGAAATATAGACCAGTTTTGTGAAGCAAAGTTATATGCTAGTTTGATTTGATTTGAAAGGGATTTTGCAATAGATAGAGATTGAATTAGTTGAATGCAATATTTGTGAATGTGAAGAACATATTGGATTTTTGGTAATGCATATCATTCTCTATATGTTCCAGAGGTTAACTAATTCTAGGTAGAATATGTCTGAATTGCCTTGTTGAAGAAAGTATTTCTAAAAGAGATATAAGCATTTGTTTGCATGCAATATTTAGAAATATTTGAGCATGTTCAATGAGCAACATTGATGCATATTTGATCAAGTCTTTTGAGAAGGCTTGAAGGCAAATTGAGCAAGTCTTGTGAGAAGACTTTAAGCAACTTTGATTCAAATTAAATAAAGTTTTGTAAAAGACTTGAAGCAACTTTGAGGCAGATTTGAGAAAGTCTTGTAAAAACTTGAATTAATATTGAGACAAATTTGGGTAAAGTTGAGGCATATTTGTGCTAGCCTTGTAATAAGGTACGGTGCATTTTGGAAAAATTTGTGAGCATTTATTGTTGTTGATTTGATCAAGCTTTGTGTTAAGGCTTGGGGTTGATTGGAGAAAATTTGAGCAGAGCACAGGGTATAGAGTTCTCCTGTGGAGAGAGATCCACAAACAAAAGCATAGGGGATAGAGTTCTCCTATGGAGATAAATCCAAAAACCATAGCAGAGGGTCTATAGTTATCCTATGGAGAGAGATACCAAACCAAAGTAGATTGGATAGAGTTCTCCCATGGAGAGATATCCATAAAATATATTAGAGGGGATAGAATTATCCTATATAGAGAGATCCATAAACTAGAGTAGAGGGAATAGAGTTATCTTGTGGACAGGTATCCAAAAACCAGAGTAGAGGGGATAAAGTTCTCCTATGGAGAGAGATCCATAAACTAGAGCAGAGGGGATAGAATTATCCTATGGAGAGAGATACACAAACCAAAGTAGAGAGGATAGAGTTCTCCTATGGAAAGAGATAAACAAAATAGAGCATAGGGGATAGAGTTCTCCTATGGAGAGTGATCCACAAACCATATTAGAGGGGATAGAGTTCTCCTATGGAGAGATATCCATAAACCACGGCAGAGGGGATAGAGTTCTCCTATGGAGAGATATCCATAAATAAAAGAAGAGGGGGTAGATTTATTTTGTCGAGAGAGATCCATAAACTAGATTAGAGGGAATAGAGTTCTCTTGTGGAGAGATATCCACAAATTAGAGCATTGGGATTGAGATCTCCTTTGGACAAGAGGTCCATAAACATTGTAATAGAGAATTGATTCCCAAGAGATTTGTTGAGAAAATTTAGAAGAAATATTTTCTTCGTGGATGTAGCCCACATTGGGTGAACCACGTTAAATTTGTGTCTCTCATGTATGTGATAATTTGAGTATTTTTCTTTTATAGCATTGATATTATTGTTTTTATCATTTGAAAGAAAAGTAAAAGTTGGTATAATATTGTTCAAACCCTCCTTCTCAGTATAAGCTTGTGTTATTCAATATCAATGGATTTTATTAAAGCTCTGCCCAATTCAGATTTTAAAATAGTGATTTTTGTAGTAGTGTATCATCTCTCAAAACTCACTTCATTGCTCTACAACACCCATATTCAACAAGCAAGGTGGCCAAGGTATTTTTTGATTCTATTTTCATGTTACATGGCATACCCAAAACTATTGTAAGTGACTATGATCTTATCTTTACTAGCCATTTTTGGAGAAAATTATTCTATCATAGTGGTAGCAAATTACATATGTCCTCTACATACCATCCCCAAATTGATGGTCAAACTAAAATTGTTAACAAATATCTGGGTACCTATCTACATTGATTTTCTCAAGATAAGCAATATCAATGAATTCAATGGCTTTCATTAGCAAAATGGTGGTATAACAGTTTTTTCCATTCTTCCCTCAATATGTCTCCATTTGAAGTATTATATGGGGTAAAACCACCAGCAATATCAGATTGTGTTCCAAAGTAGCTCAAGTCAATGACTAGTTCCAACATTGTCAGTTAATGCTCAACATTCTTAAAGATAATTTGATCCAAGCCCAAAATCGTATGAAGCAACAACGAGAATTACATCATTCAGAATGATAATTCAATATAGGTAATATGGTTTTTTTATGGCTACAACCTTATAAGCAATTATCCTTAAAGACCAATACCAGTCAAAAGTTGGATCCTCTATTCTATGAGCCTTACACGGTAGTTCGTCGCATAGGTGAAGTAGTATATATATTGGAGCTTACACCTTCCTCCCGTATACATATAATTTTTCATATTTTCTTCTCAAAAAATTGATTGGCCAAAATGTGCACATCTAGATAGAGCTTCCAGTACTAGATGAAGAAGCACGTATAACTCTTCAACCAAAAGAAATATTGCAAAAAATATCACATCATCTTCGATCTCACAAGGTTAAATAATTTCCAATAAAATGGTAGGATCTACCAGTATAATATGCTACATGGGAACTAGAAAGTATTTTCGATTCATTTCCAACTTTGAGGACAAAGATTTTCGAGGAGGGGAGCCATGTTACGACTCCAATATAGCTAGTCGACTATATTCATTGATTATTGATTTATCCATATTTATAGTGTAGCATGATTTAAATTTTATCATCAATAATTATATAATATTCATCTGTATATTTGCAAGGACTTAGCCCTCCTTAAGTGGCAAAGATCTTAGCCCTCCTCAACTGGCAATAACTATTTTTATATATCTCATTTTATCTATGTTTAAGGCATATTCACAATGTTTCTTATTAAGGAGTTGGGAAATAAGTAGGAGAATAGCATATTATACAGTGACAATCAGAGTGCCATTCATATTATAAATAATTCAGCCTTTCATTCCAAGACTAAACATATACAAACCAAGTACCATTTCATATGCTCGGTATTGGAAGATGGACAATTAAAATTGGAGAAAATACACACTAGCCATAATCTTGTAGATATATTTACAAAGGTAGTATCCAGGGAGAAACTAATTTCTTACTCAATTTTAGTTGGTCCTCAAACATGATAGTAAAATGTGAGAAATTTTCTAGGTCCAAAGTTGAAGCATAGTCTAGCAGGTGCAGTAGCGGTAGAGTTACTGTGATCAATCTCCAACTGGGAGATTGTTGGTTGTGGAGCTTGATTCTAATTTGGAGGCCCTATTTTAGTCGTGTTACCAACTATATGAAAGGATATAGGCGTTATATAATTATGTGTCATATTGTATGCCAATCTGAGTTTTTTTGTGAATTACTATTTTTGGAATTTTTTGACGAAAAATAATTTTTCGAAAATAGTAATTACCAAGATTGACATTTTTTGATGACAAATAATTTACCAAAAATAGTAATTTTTTATTATATTTTGGGGTCTTAATATTTGCTCTAAAATTGTAACCCTCGTTTTATAAGAGTATGTTGTACGCCATTGGATATGGGATAAGGAAGAGAGATTGTAATTGTGAGATCGAAGAGGAAGTACAATGGATTTTTTGTAGGTTGTATTCCTTTGAGATTTGTTGGATGGAATAATAAATTCTAGTTATTTTATTCATAGACATGGCCCACATTGGGTGAACCACGTAAATCTAAGTCTTGAGTATTACTTTATTCCTATATCCTTTATTTTCACATTTATTTATTGCTCGTGTTTTTATTTTTAATCCTAACATATTATTTATCAGATTTGTTTAAGCACCTTCATTTAGATTAAAGTTGCAATAAGGATAATTGAATTACAGTATTATAAAGTGCAAAAAGAGAAATATTTCTTTAAGGTTCATTTACACTTTAGGAGTTGATTAGATTTCAGAATTTCAAACTATCTATCAACTACCTATCATCTACTTTGGAATGTAAAATAAGACTAACTCCTACTACCTTGCTTATAAGAGAATTGTAGAATAATTCTTGAAGATTCATTTCAGATTATTCTTGATTAGTTGTAGTAAATTGATTAAGTGCATTATTTTTTTGAGTTGATTGGAGTGATAAGGTGAAATTGTTAGTGCAAAATATTATTAGATTCATTTGCACTATTATATTGCTCTCAAAAAGATTATTGTTGTGTATATGAGAAGGGCATAAAAATAGAATTTATCAAAGTGTGTAAAGACACTATTAGTGCACAAAAATCTACAATTCATAGTGGCCAATAGAAGCCACCAAAATTGGTTAGTACAAGTGAATAAAAACTAACCAAAAGAATCTTAAAATACAAAGACTTGGTGAGTCTCAAATCCAAAGCACTACAGGGTTAAGTGCAACAGAAAAAAAAATCTTCTATCTATACCATTTGTAAAACTTGGATCTATCATTAAATATCCAAGCAAAGAGGGCATGGAGTCTATCAGGAACATCCTCAAAACCCTCATTTGTGGATTCAAAATCTACTACAAAATCAAACTACAAGACCTACAAGAAGGAGTGCAAAAAGGGTGCAATAAGAACATGTTATTATCATAGAATATTACAAGGTATTACACTACATTATTCATAGGAAAAGGAAAGATTGAAGGTGCCACTAAAGGCATAAAAATTATAGGGAAATCTAACAAAGAAAGGTTGAATGTCAAGCACTTCTCATCCATGACATAAGGATCCATTCGAATGGGCTCACACTTCACATCTTGGATGGATGAACCTGCAAAATGCAATGCACATATTAGTCTATCATCAACCTACATTTACGTAGATAGAAAAATGGAGCTCTCTTTAAAAAAAATATGGTAGACTCTACCTCAACCAACATGGGTGAACAACGTAAAATAAGTACATTGAAGGGAACAAGAAATGAGGAGAATAAGTGATATATTCATAGGTTTCTAGCTTGGTGAAAATTGGCCACCAAAAGAATCACCTACAATGCCATTCAAAGCTCCAAAATTGCCTCAATGATTTACCAACAAGAGAAGAGGTTGTTTGCACTTAAAGAAACGTAGCAAGAAAATAAGAGGTATACAAGAAAGAGTTCTACTCTCCTTGGAAGTGTTAGAGTGAAATAACTCCATGCAAAAGGGTTGAAAGCCACTTGGGACAAATTATCTAAGGTGTCATCCCATTTATTAACATCCAAGAAAATTCACGAAGGAGTTACAAGCGCTCACACAAGTGTTCAAACATTACAAGGTGACCAAGAAACTAGCAAAGCATTACTAAAGGATTATTATGTTACAAATAAGAGAGCTTGTGTGTAATGCTCAATGACACTTTCCAAAGCCTTCACCATATTAAAGTACATCTAAACATGAAGTGGCAAGGGATGAAAAAGAGAGAATAGCACAATCAAAGGAATATGAGAGAGAATAACGCATTGAAATATGTTTGAAGCACAATGTGGAAGGAAGGAAGGAGGAGCATTAAAGGCTCCTGGAAAATAAGGTCAAACCTTATCAAATATGCAATGATATTCACTCAAGCATTAAATACAAGGTTGACCCAATTCAGCCTCATCATCTCAAACACCAAAAGTTACGTATTGCAGCATGCCAAGAAGATGGTATAGACTTTAATGCTCTAGCGAGGTCAAAAGTAAAGTTTAAATGGTGCCAAATTTAGAATTCTTCTCACAAGGATAAGCTCCACGTGATTCAATTGGAGGGTAATTTCAAAGCATTCAAAGCATCTATATCAATATTGCAGCCCTAGATCATTTAAAAATAGTGTCGATTACTACTTGATAAGGGTAAGGTTTATTCCCATTTCTATGTGCTTTCATTCCTTGGTAGTTATAAGGTTAAAATTGAAGGAATTTAACTATATTGAAAGTCATACATTAGAGGAAATATTTTATCAAAACAATATAATATTTGCAATATTAAACCTAGAAGTAATAAGGGTTTCTACTGGCATAAATATTAAATATTTGTAAATATTATTGTGGTCTAAATTTTCCAAAAAATAGGGAGTCATAAGGATTACTACATCAAATTAATCTATTGGAAATTAGATACACTTAAATTAATTTCCAAAGGGTTATTTAAAAGAGAGGTTTATCATGGTATTTCAAAGGTTGGAAATTTATAAAATTATTGTCTCAAACTTCTCAAAAGGAGGCAAATGATCCAATATTATAACCTCTTTAAAATTTGGGAAAAGTGCTTAGTTCATTAGCAGCAATAAGGGATATTAGAAGTTGATTTTTTACAAAAATTCACAAAATCAACCAAATATTAAACTATAATTTACAAAAGTACTATATCTTATCCAGGACATACTAGGAATTCATAAGGCATAATTTAAATTCTAAGGACTGATATCAGGAAATTTAAATGGATTCAAACAAATTCTTCCTAGCAAAATATCAAATACTCAAGGGTCTTAATTATATTTCCTTGAAGAATAAAGTGAAATCTATCTTGGTATATGAAAAAATTTGGGATATTATCAAAGGGAAAACACAAATACCTACCATAGATGATAATGAAATGGAAAATATCATAGAAAATGATTCAAAAGCTCTAATGGCAATAACATTTTTTGTAACTGATGAAATACAACCCTATATCAGTTCAGCAAAAACATCTTCAGATGCATGGACAAGCCTAGAGAAAATATTTGAAGGAAAGAATAAGGTAACTATTCTCCATATTTAGACTCAATTTCATTCATTAAATATGAATAATGGAGAAAGCATATAATTTTTCCTAAGGAAGGTAGAAGATATCAAAGGGAAATTATTTACCTTAGGGGAAATAGTTAAGAATGAAATTCTTACTTAAGTAACTACAAAAGCACTTCGAGACAACTATAAACAATTGGCAGCATCTTTACAAGTTCTAAGTAAAGATACTTATTTTGATGAATTAGTCAATATTCTATAGGAATATGAAGTGGAAAATATAGTTAAAGATGAAATTTCTAACACTACATTGGCACCTAAAGAAAATACATAGGGAAACATTGCTTCTTCATAAAAAGGATAGAAAATATGGCACAACAGGTATTGTCAGATATACAAGATAAAAGGTCATAGCACCAGCTACTGTAGGTTCAGTCCCAAAAATAAGAATAAATGAAATTATATGAACAATGGGAACCAATTTCAGGCATGATAATATCAAAATCCTTGTCAACAACAATTCCAACTTCCAACCAATTATCCCAAATTTGAGTATTGAAAAAGAAATAAAAAAGGACATCTAGCTTAGAGGATAAAATAAATTGAATAACTGGAAGAGTCGATAGATTATTATGAAACCAAATCTCTTTCAGCAAGAATGATAGATTATGAAGACACAAATCACTTTCTTGAACAGGTTACAGAAAATACATAAGAAGATTTAGAATCTCAAGGATAAGAAGAAGATCCACATTGAATACTAAAGTCTTCAGTATCCAAATAATGTAATACAAGGGGGTGTTAGAAGTAGATTATATTACATCATTTGGATAATGTAAATGTACCTTTCTTGGTACATACTTAGGACATTATATTAATTTAGGGGGAAGTTATCTTGTTACTTCGTGCAATGTAATTAATGCACAAGTGTCAATGTGCAAGTTGTCCCTTGCACAACTAGGTAGAGTTTTGGCCAATGAATCTATTTTCTATATAAAGGGCCATAGACATAGAGCAAGATATAGCAGTAGGAAGTAGAGTATAACGGTGTGGTTTGATGTAGTAGAGTGTGATGTAATGTGATGGAGTGTGATATGCTCAAATATTATTCTTGATTCATGGAGTGTTCATTTACACAATAGCTACTTTGTAATCATTTCCACCATTTCTATTTATAGTATATTTTCAGTCATATTGCAGATTAACTTTATTTCATATTATTTTGCATCATGTGTTTGGTATCTCCCATCACATGCTGCATCAAAATATAACAATATTTAATTTTGTTTAAGATCCTAGATATTGGGACTTGTGATTAAATAATGTTATAGTATTTAGACACTAACAAAAGTAGAAAGGTAAATACGATGATTCTATACATAGAATGTATTTAAATATTGAGGGCCCTTCAAGATGGAATTTAGTGGATCATATTTAAAAATTATAGGTCTTTCCATAAACAATATAGGTCCCGAAGTGTATGGTGGCCTAAATAAATACAAATTTATTAAACATAACACTTACATACCATTTACTTAGACTATAGACTCAAGCTACAAGCCAATAATTGGAAATCTCCTAATTATTGTGAATCTATTTAAAGAACTCAAAATTAGAATGAAGACCTCTCAAAAAGAAAAAAAATGATTATCCACGAATATATCAATAGTTATAGCTACAAAGGAATCTAGCAAAGTGAAACATAGTTGCTTACCTAGTCTCTAACTTTATTTATAATTTTATCTAGTGATAGAAACAATAGTAAATACTTACTCAAAAGAAATATAAAAAATAAATTCAATAGATGGTGACTATTTGTTAGTTGCCATGAAAGAAAATGTGAACAAAAGAGGATTAGAGATGGAATAAATAGGGTTCATTGTGGGGGGTCTCTAGCAACTGATGGTCTACCTAAATAATAGAGGAATATTCCAAAAGACCCCACCTCTTGGAATGATAACATGCACTACATACAAGAAATAACATATTATACTACAGGTGCATAGCCTAGACAAAAGGTATTTTCCCTAGTTGTAACATGACATTTCAAAATATGTTTGGTAAGTTGGTTTTAAAATATTAGGAATAAATTTGGTGGTATACTAAAGCTACAATAATCATAGACTTAATTCATTTTGCTTCATAAATTTGTATTTTTTGGTGTTACTAGTGGTTACAATATATCTATAAACTACTACTTATATTATAGTAGATAATGCACTTTTGTTGTCATTTTATATAAGCTATGTTGGGATCTAGGTATTCTTAGCATTTGAAAATAACTTTGTGATATCAAGTCCCTATATACATTATGAACATCTTTATAATATATATATTGTAGAGGGTGAAAACTGCCCTACTACATACTATTCCCAAATTTTGGATCCAAAAAAGAGAGAAAAGCCTTTGGGGTGAACCACCGGGGCTATGTTATTCTCAAAAATTAGGAGTGAAGGATGTGGGAATGGTTCACCAAGATTTAAGGACTCACTCCAAGTCCTCTAAAATTTTAGGAATGTTTAGTGTGTTCAATTTAAAAGCAATCACCTAAATTTAGCCTTTCTACATATATGCTATAAAAGATAAAGGACATTGTAGAAATACATAATGTAAGAATATAAGAGTTATTCCTAGAATTAATATTTATTTGAATGCTTTTCTATCCTAGATTTAAAAAATATATATATTTAAGAAATGGTTCATGAAATAATGTACAAAAAAACTTAATCCTAGATGCACACTATATGTTTTTTATCCTTTAAATACCTAGAAATTAATATAAAATCAGATCTAGGGTTTTAAACCAGAAATATGAGCACTCAGCAAATGATCTATAATTTAATGGAAATACTTATCTTGACTGGTGGTTTATCCAAGCTTTCATCCTCTTGTCCAATGATATCAAAATTTCATGTTCTTGAGATAACTCAAGAACCACTTGAAAATGGAGTTAGCGTTAGGGGGGCTGCTTAGGCCGCTTTACAATAATGCTTGGAGGCACAACATTCAAGCCCCCTAGGTCATTTTAGATGACCTTTAATAACAGAAGTAAAAATTGACCTTTGGATATTAATCATAAAACTATAATGCAATAGAACACAAAAAAAATGTAGAGCATGCAACTATGATCAAAATACAATCTAAGATGCTATCATGTAGTTAAAAATATCATATTACCCAAATATTGACTCTGGGTAAAGTCAGGCTCCTCAAAGAATTGGTGCGATAATGCAAAAGGCAATGTCATGCCCTGATTGGACCAGGAATGATTTATCCTCCACAAAATAGAAGCCCTAAGTTCGGGCTTGCGAGATCGTGCCCTTATAATACCTAGCACAACTTTGCATAATATGTAATAAATGTAGAAGCAAAATGTGAAATACAATACAAACATCTTAAACCAAATAAAATTACCTAGTGAATGGCATAGAAGCAAGTATAAAGGTCAAGAAATTCGAGTACTTAATCTCTCCCTCGAGCTACAACATGAATACACCAAGGTGAACAACAAAATTAGATAAATACAGTAGAAGAAAAAAATCACACTTAGGAGTTGGCTTGCTTGCAGAAGAAAAGGAAGCAGTTAGAAAATAATTGTGTGTGTTAGAATAATCGTATGTAAAAATCATTAAGTTCTCTCCCAAAATGAGGGATTAGACCCTCCTTTTATAGCGAGATTGAATATGAAAAGGGTCGAAAATACCCAGGAAGGCCGATACCAAAACATGCTAACTAGAAGAATTAGGGTTTCTATGGGAGAAACCCTAAAAAGGTGAAGTCGCACCCTGTCTTGGTTGACCATGACTTCACCTATGTGAAGTTGTGCCCTATTTTAACTGGGCATGATCTCACATAAATGAGGAAAAAAGGTGAAGCAAAGGTAAAGGGGCCTATCCCATGCCTTGGGCAAGTTTTGTAGACCTCTTAGAAGGTTCAAGGAAGATTGCCCACTAAAGTGGGTAAATTTTTTGTGCTACATCTTGCTCCATATTTGATGCATTTAAGGCCAAGTAAATGCGTAAAAGAAATATGTAGACTCCTAAAGGCATGAAGAAAACAAACATATATAAGGGGTTGCATGGTTTGGAAAAAGGGGTGGTGTAAAAAGGGGTATCACAAAGGACACTCTGGAATTTGACACACTAGGTAAGACATTACTACCATTAATGCCTCTATGGCTAGGGTGCCCCCTCGAGTTTCTAAAGGAAAAGAACTTCCTTAAGAAACTTGAAATGGAAAAGGAAGAAAAACACTAAAAAAACATAGCAAAGAACAAAGCGAAGATTACTGGGTATGATATGAGCCTAATGCTACTGTCATGAAATGCACAAATGACTAGAAGAAAGAGAAAAAAGAAGGGAAAAGGAGATAAGAAGAATAAGATGTAATAAGAACAGAATTAACTCTATGCATGAAATGAGAGAACGTAATCAAATTGAGACAAAATATACAGAGAAAGTAGGAGCACAGCCCTCTATATATTAATTACAACTCGGTTACAATACATCTTTCCAGTTACACATTCTCGGTTACAATCATGAATAATGGTCTTCTTTCGCATGCCCACACGCAAAGTGGGTGGGCCAATGTATTACCGTCGCTGATGTTAAAGAGCTTTTGCTTGCTGCTGCTTATCCTGCATTCACAGAAACAATAAATTGTTTAATAGCACCTGCATTCACAGAAACAATAAACGTAAACTGTTGTTTCAAAATGTAAATTGGCGAAAACAGCAAATATGATAAAACGTAAAATGTTTTAGAACATTCGAGCACAACATAAAACAGCAAATATGATAAAACATAAACTATTTTAGAACATTCGAAAACCGCGTATATTCGAAAGCATAAGAACGTAAATTGCTTAAATACTGTTCATTTGCAGGATATGTTCAAAAAGCAGCATATATTAAGTTAACCAAGAATGTACATGGGGTGCCCAAGCGGGCCGCCCCCGTTAAGGCTTGATTTCGGCGCCAATCCAATAAGGAAGGGCCCGAAATCTCTCAGGTTGGGATGTCATCAAATTAAAGGAATATTGTTGTCAACTGTCGGATCTTAGGGTTCAAATCTATGCTTCCAGAAAATCACTCACTAACCTCTCGTATGAAAGAGATTAAAAGTCTAGAAGAAATGAATCCTACAAGAAGCAATCGGTTTATCAAAATGAGCAGCACTTCGTTATGTTCTCCAAAAAAAAAATGCTTCGTAACCTCCTCTCTTGAGCAGGAAAGTTCATCCTTTTATAGACCCACGGGGTCTCTTTGAAAGTGTACGCAATGGCGCCACATGGCGGCCATGCCTGCCCGGGAGGTAGGAAAGTCCTCCGTGACTTGGGCCTCCATGACTGCCTCTGCGACAGTCTCCCAGTGGCCAGCCTACCCACCTACATGCGCATGCAAGGCAGGATCTATAAATGGCTGTCTTCGGCTGCCACTTGTCGAATGTCTATGTTAAGTTGTTTTAATGTTGTCTCTGATTGCCTTGGTGTCTGCCTCTGAATGCTTTGATGGCGCCTCTGACTGCTTTGATGGTGCCCTTGAATGGCAGATGTCCACCTCTGAATGGTTAACTGAAGTCCCCTTTTTTAAGCGTTGAGCCCTAAAGTGTCACGATATCGTGACGTCATGATATCGCGACACTTCGAGCAAGGCTCCCCTCTGAGCCCCGAAGTGTCACGATATCGCAATGTCACGATATCGCAACGTCGCGATATCGTGACACTTCATGAAAGGCTCCCCTTTGAGCCCCGAAGTGTCACAATATCGCGACAATTCGGGCGAGGTTCCCATCTGAGCCTCGAAGTGTCACGATATCGCGACACTTCGGGTGAGGTTCCCCTTTGAGCCTTGAAGTGTCATGATATCGCGACGTCGCGATATCATGACAGTTCGGGCAAGGTTCCCCTCTGAGCCCCAAAGTGTCGTGATATCGTGACACTTTGGGCGAGGTTCCTCTCTGAGCCCTGAAGTGTCACAAAATCGTGACACTTCCGGCGAGGTTCCCCTCTAAGCCCTGAAGTGTTGCGACATCACGACACTTCGGGTGAGGTTCCCCTCTGAGCCCTGAAGTGTCGCAAAATCATGACACTTCAGGCGAGGTTCCCCTATGAGCCCTGAAGTGTCCCGAAATCATGACACTTCGGGCGAGGTTCCCCTCTGAGCCCTGAAGCGTCACGATTTCGCGACATCACGATTTTGCGACGCCTAAGGCCGAAGTTCCTTTGCTCTTAAAGTTTGCTCCAGATTTGTAGTTTGCTTAAGATTTGTTCTTGCTCAAGGCTTAAAGTTTTCTTAGGATTTGAGGCTTGAAGTTTGTTTAGGATTTGAGGTTTGAAGTTTGTTTAGGCTCGCTTTAGATTAAAGGCTTGTTAAAATGACCAACTTTGTTCTGCTCACTTTTCGACCTTCTAAACTGCTGTGTGAGTGGCTAGGACCACTGTTTGACCTCTGAGGGCTGCCCTGAAAGCTGTGTATGTCAATGCGATCAGTGTTTGTAGTCACTTAATCGGATTGGTGCTATTTTGGTGTCTATAGAAAGAGAAAAAAGAAGGGAAGAGGAGATAAGAAGAATAAGAACAAGAACAAGAATATGAATCCAAAGGTCAACCATAGAATGTAAGAAAAAATTATCAAGTTGAATGAAGGGTGTTATGTCCAAAGAGAGGATACAAATGTGAAATGAAAACCCACTATGGGAGTAGTACTTCCTAATATGGATAGATGGAAAAAATATGGAGTATAACCTGCTATGGGTTATTGCTCAAATGATCACATGATAGAGCATAAGCCAATATGGATGATTTCTAACTAGTGACTACTATGGGGCGATTACCCGCTAGGATGTATATCGAGCCCTACTGAAATGGCCAAGGATTTTATATTATAATGGGGTGTTGAGTCCACTGAGTCAAAACAAATGTAACCCAATAAGAGTGATATATTATTTTCGATGTGAATGATGTAGTAGCAAGTACTACCTACTAGGGGTGTGTAAGAATATGTATATAGACCATCATATGAGCATAACACAAAGTGAGTGCGTGCATGTGATAGAAGAAATAAGAGAAAGAAAATGAATAACAAAGGACTATGCGTGTGTACCTCCAACTTGAAGTTTTAGTTATTGAAAAATCAAGAGAGAGGAAATGTGCAAACAAAGGAGAGAAGAATGTATATCCCTGTCTTATCAAATAAGTTAAAGGAGAAAAAAAGAATCATGTAAAGGACAAGGATATACTAAAATAGGATTGCATTCCTTGACTTTGGAGAAATGATAGTCATTGTAAAAACTTTCAAAGTCAAGAGATACAAGAAGAATAGAGAAGAGAAGAAAAGAGCAAAGGAAGACGAGAAGATAAGAAGGGATGAGAATACATGGGCCCTAGTTTGGGGCTTTGCTAGGCATCAGAGCCTTAGTGAGAAGTGCAATGCATGTGAGCTATGACCTAACTAGGTATCATCACATGCCATTGTCATGAATCCCCAAAAAACTACATGAACAAGAAATCATGAGCAAGCAACAATGCAATTATGACAAGCAAAATTGCAAGAAAATAGAATGGCAAGCAATCATGCAAAGTATGATATGTAGTCATGCAATGTGAGCAGGCAAGCAAATACAATATGATCTAAGATAAATGTAAAATGTAAGTGCAAGAAAAATATGAAGCATAATATATTTTTAAATGAATTATATTCATAGGTTCTTTAATATCTTTACCATACAAAGAAGCCAAACGATAGGCACCTAAGCCAAATTTGGTTATTATGACACAAGACCCTAACCAATTGGGTTGAAAATTACCTCGAAGATCAGTACGAGCATTGGTGTTCTTTTGGTTTTCCTTGAGGACAAGGTCCCCAAACTCAAAAGATCGATTATGAACTTTTTTAGAATAAGATCATTAGAGTATATCATAATAAGATCACAAATTCTCTAAGTTATGAATACACTTTTCATCCAACAACTCCAATTAATTCAAATAGTTAATATGATACTCATCGCTGACCTCAATATCTTGCAACAAGATGCACAACGAAGGAACCTCAAGTTCAAAAGAGAACACTACCACAGATCCATATACCAAAATATATGGTGAGGCCTCAATGAGAGTATGCACACTAGTATGATAGGCCCACAAGGTAGGATAAAGTTGGGTATGCCAATCATGATCGATATTATTAACCAAATTCTTTAAAATCATGATCGAGAATTTGTTGGATGCTTCCATTTATCCATTACCCTGGGGGTAATAAGGAGTTGACCATTTGTACTGAATCTTGTACTTAGCACAAAGATTATTAACATCATTGTTCTTGAAAGGAGTGTCATTATTAGAAAAAATCACCAAAGGTATCCCAAACCTACAAAGAATTTGGTTGAATATGAACTTGGAAACCTGATTTCCAGTCACCGTAGCTAAGGACATGGCTTCAACCCATTTAGTGAAATACTCACTCGTAGTAATGATAAACATGTGACCATCAAACGACATTGGGTTAACTTTCCCAATAATATCCAATTCCCGTATGGAAAATAGCCAAGGGAAAGAGATAGCTTGAAGGTCTTGAGAAGGAGAATTAATAAGATGATCATGGCATTAGTACTTGTCGCAACACCGAACATAATAGCTTGCATATTTCTCCATGAAATCCCAATAATATCCCATCTGAAGGAGTTTTTTGGAAATATCATTACCGCTAAATGGCCTCCATATGAACCTTCATGAGAATCACTAAGAACAATTTGGGATTCATCGAAGTTGAGGTATCTTAAGAGGTTGCCTTCAAAAGAATGTTGATATAAAGTATTACCAATTATAACAAATCGACACACTCTCTTGCATAATAGCTTACGCTAATTACGATCTAAACCATTAGGCATCAAACCATACTTAATGAAACTAAATATATCATTATACCATGGTTCAAATGAGGAAGCTTTGATGGTTAAACAATCTAGGAAAACCAAACAAGAGCTCAAATATGCAGGTTTTTGGAGTTACAAAATGATGATTGATGCTTTATCATATTACAAATCCAATAGGGACAAAGATGCAATAGTGGCCATGGCATCCACATTGTATTTTGAGGATCTAGGGATAGACTCTATGATTACCTAATCAAAAGAGGACAACAACTTGGTAATAATATCCTTGCACGATTTAAGTTTATCATCCTGAGTTTGATAAAAAATGTTAATATGATTAAAAATTTGATAGTCACAAAAGATTGAAAGGACTCTAACATGCAAGAATAGGGCTGCTCTAAGACCACAAATCAAATATTCATATTCCACAGTGTTATTTGTGCAAGAGAAACAAAGTTTGAAGGACAAGGGGATGAGTTGTTTTTGTGGGGTAACTATAACTACTCCAACACTAGCGTACTTCATGCATTGGGATCCATTAAAAAACAAATTCCAGGACTCAGAAGCTTCAATTTTGACATTGAAGCACTCATCAGAAAACTCAAAAATTATAGGGTGGGTAGCTTCTAGGGAAGCAGAGGCTAACTGATCAATAATTACCTGACCCTTGATAGCCTTATGATCTATGAAAGGTAAGTTGAACTCACTAAGGGCTAACACCCATTTAGTGGCTCATCCTAAAAGGTGGGGCTTGGACATAAAATAATGCAAAGGATCAAACTTTACAACCACCAATATCTTATGGCTGAGCATATAGTGTATTAACTTATGGGAAGCAAACACTACGACAAGGCAGAGCTTCTCTAAAGGAGTTTACCTGCTTTCATAGCTAACCAATGTCCTACTAATATATTACATAGCTCTCTATTTGTTTTCATCATTATTCTAAGCTATCATGGATCCCAAATCATGAGCAGTGGTTTCTATATAAAGCATCAGATGCGTACCAGGTATAGGAGGAACTAAAATAGGTAGGGAAGTGAGATATCTTTTGAGATCATCAAAATATTTTTGACACTCAAAATTCCACTAAAAAACCACATCTTTCTTAAGGATCCTAAGGAAAGGCTAAAAATTATTCAATAACTAGACAATAAACTAATGAGTAGACTACAATTTACCTTGTATACAATGTAATTCAGTTAGGGTGTAGGGATGAGGCACATCAATGATAGCAGCTACCTTAGTAGGGTCCACTTCGATAACTTGCCTAGAAACTATGAAGCCTGAAAACTTGCTAGATGTGAATCTGAACACATATTTAGTGGGTTTAAGATGAACTTTATATTTCTAAAGCCTTTTAAAAATTCATCTTAAATCTTGAACATGATCCTTTGATTCTAGCAAACAAGCCAAAAAGCCATCCACGTAGTACTAGAGAATATCATGCATCATGTCATGGAAAATATAAGTCATGGCCCGCTGGTAGGTGGCTCCTGCATTCTTTAGGCCAAAAGGCATGATCCTCCAGCATAAATTCCCCCATGGAGTAGTGAAATATGTCTTAGCCCGATCCTCAGGGGTAATCATAATTTGATTGTATCTTGAGAAACCATCCATAAGTGAAAGCATTCCACATTTTATAGTGAAATCTACAATATGGTCTATGTTGGGTAGAGGAAAATCATCCTTGGGACATGCTAAGTTAATGTCCCAAAATTGGTACATACTTTGATTTTTTCTTCCTTCTTAGCTATAGGAACAATGTTGGAAATCCAATCAGAATAGTCGATAGCTTTTATAAATCTAACATCAAGGATTTTTTGGAGCTCTTCCTTGATTGAAAGGGTGACCTTTAGATGCATCTTCTAAAGTTTTTGCTTAACATGTTTAGCACTAGTCTTAGCTAGAAAATTATGCATGACAAGGGAAGGATCAAGCCTTGGCATTTTGGCGTATGACCAATAAAAAATATCCTGATATTCTTTTAATAAATTGGTCAGTTGCTCTGGTTCATCCATGTTTAAGGCTTTACCAAGATTAAGGATTCTAGGGGCTTCGTCAAAATCTATATTCACATCTATGGCCTCCTCAATAAGGATAGACAAATCATCCTCAAGAGGAGGTGGGATAGGGATCACTCCTAATTGCTTAAGGTCCTCAGGATACATAGAACCAAATTCCACTTGAGAATTAGATGACTCAACCTACATTGCGTAAGTAATAGATCCATAAAAGTAGATGTTATCTTGAGGTGAAGCCTCATTTGTAACATATAACTTTGGGCTCACGAATATAGGAGAGGGTGGCTCCTCATCCTCAACAATCCACTCTAAACCTTGATGAGATTCATCAAAGAAAATTTCTAGATAAGAAGAGTTTTCTTGATCCTGTGATGGAATATATATAGGAGGTTATCTAAATGAATATTGTGATGAATTAATGTAGACTAGATCTTTTTATGAGCAAAATTCAAATGGGTGACGATCACCTGTGATGGTATTGATTTGGTTTTTGAATTAAAATTTTACACATTGATGAAAAGTATAAGGGATGAATTTCATCGCATGAATCTAGGGACGTCCAAGAAGAATATTAAAATATGTAGGACAATATACCATATAGAACAATGTATCTATAATGTTAGGTCCAAATTTAAGGGGAAGTGATTGTACCACAAGCTTCTTGGGACTCATTGTTGAAGGTTTTAATGATGTCGCCATATGCAATTAGATCTTCCTTTTTCAATATAAAATTTTTCAATAAATGATATGTACATACATTAAGAGAATAACTCGAAGAACACAAGCTTATACTGAGAGGGGGGGTGAACAGTATAAGACCTCTTTTTACTTTCTCTATTTAACTTCAACTTCGCAAAGCAATGAACCAATAGCAATATCAAAGCAATGCATAAAGCAACACACAATGAGACACCAATTTTAACGTGGTTCACCCAACATGGGCTACATCCACAAAATTTTTCTCTAAAAAGCTTTCTCAAAGTTCTTTGGGAATCCTTCCCAATTACAATGTTTATGAGCCTCAGCCCAAAGGAGAAACCTTCCCCTACTCAAGTATTTATGAGCCTCTACCCAAAGGAGAATCCTTCCCCTCCTCATGAATTTATGAGCCTCCTGCCCAAAGGAGAATCCTTCCCCTCCTCACGAATTTATGAGCCTCCTGCCCAAAGGAGAATCCTTCCCCTCAACACAAATTTATGAGCCTCCTGCCCAAAGGAGAATCCTTCCCCTCAACTCTAGAAATGATACTTCAGAAGATCACCTGCCTCTTATTCCACTAGCACGTGGAACTCCTTTCCATAGAAGACCTCCTGTCCTCAATGCTCAGCCTCAAGAGACCTCTGTCCTCACTGATCACCTCCACAACAACTCATCAACCTGTACTAAACATAGTCAGTCGGTCCAACACAAGTCTTCCTCACTCTATCAGATCTGTCCCAAGCTCAACTCATAAAGCTTGAACAAATCAATCTCTACTGCACACAAGCCTTCTCAAAGACTTGTCAAAACTGTCCTCAAGTTCTTCTCAAAGAACCACTTCAACTCTGTCCTCAAGTCCTCTGCTAGGACCTATCCAAATCAGCTCACAAGTCCTCCCTAGAACTTGTCCAAATCAGCTCACAAGTCCTCACTAGAACCTGTCCAAATCAGCTCACAAGTCCTCACTAGAACCTATCCAAATCAGCTCACAAGTCCTCACTAGAACTTGTCCAAATTAGCTCACAAGTCCTCACTAGAACCTGTCCAAATCAGCTCACAAGTCCTCACTAGAACCTGTCCAAATCAGCTCACAAGTCCTCACTAGAACCTGTCCAAATCAGCTCACAAGTCTTCACTAGAACCTTTCCAAATCAGCTCACAAGTTCATCAAGAAAAACTTGCTTAGCATGAACCCACAAAGAGAATTGTTAGAGACCCAATGTGATTCATCAACCTCATAGAAGCATAAAGAGAATTGTTAGAGACTCAATATGTTCTATACTTAACTCCCAATCTCAATCTCAAATCTCATAGAAACATAAAGAGAATTGTTAGAGACTCAATATGTTCTATACTTAACTCCCAATCTCAATCTCAACTCAATCTCAATCTCAAAAGAATAAGATAGATGTAGTATGCTTTTCTCAAGAACATGAAACACAACCCAACAATTGCCAACCATGCAATATCTCATATAACAATGATACTCATGTTCTTTCCACAACCAATATCTTTTCTCAACCAATTAGGGCTTTAACAACAATGCTTATAGACAAGGTTTAACCAACATCATTCAACTCAACATTAACCTTGAAGCATTCAACCAATCACTACATGAAAAGGAAACTAGTAGACATCCTTTTCCCTCCAAAGGTATTTGAACAAAACAGCCACCAACATAAATCACCAATGCAAAGAATAACTTGCTCAAATCAATCTCAATGGAGTAAGCCCAAATCATGTATCAAGTAAAGCATTAACTTGATCAAAACAACCTCTATGGAAGCAACTCAACCATCAATCTCAAAACAGCCAACTAAGGGTTTCACCAACTCAATGCAAGTAGCAAGACTTACTAACATAAACCCTAGTGCAAAAATGCTTCCTCTTCCTCAACCAGAATTATGCATTCACCCAAAAAACTCATCAATGATTTTAATGCATAAACAATCTTCAATATCCAGAAAATGGGATTTACACCAACAAGAATACCTAGTAGACAACCTTTTCACTCCAAACTCAATTTCAGAAAATACACCATCAACAATATACATGGAAGAAGTTGCCCATACCTTTGTTTGAGGAAGAAGAGAATAGTTCTTCAACCCGTTACCAACACCACCCTCAACTTTGCCACCAAGTTAGGGTTAGATCATAAAAGTAACCACAAAAATATTTATTCCATAAAACACCTTATGACTCCAATCCTTAGAAGTCAACTACCAAAAAATATAAAGCATACAAACAATATATCCTTTTACACCTTATTTCTCCAAATTAATTAAACCATGCTCAAGGAATAATAGCTTCTAAGCAAATCTCACTCAACAATCAAGCCAAAAATCTCAACCACACACTATCAACCTTATATCTCCAAAGAAGCATTTAACCTTAAAAATAATTTTAAATAAATCTGCCCAACCACTTCTTCTTTAACAAAATGCAGATTTTATTTAAAAAACCTTACCAAAAAAAATGCTTCCAAAAATCGTGGGTCAACAGTGCCTCCAAAAAATCGGAGTGCAAAAACTCTTCTCACACTCCACGGCGGGAGTCGAACGCTTGACCTCCCTTCAAGCGCCTTCGCAGAATAGTCATTGCCACTAGGCCAACGATGCTAGCTTGAAGGCTAGCAAGAGTCTCCTTCTCCTTAACCCTTTGGCGGCGGATAAACGTGGCAAAAAAATGATAGCCGTAGCTTTTACTTCCCAACTTTTGCGCAATTCGAATTTCTTTCACACCATTGCTTTGGACTATAGGTTATGGCTTATATAGCCAAACTTCCATGCTATGCACGACGTCGACGGGAGGATAATTCAAACTTTTCGAATTAATATTATTTTGGCGCCTTCGAAACAACTTTAGGGTTTATGAAACCCTTTTGATTATTTAAAAAATAATCAAAGGTCTTTTAGACCTTAGACCTTAGGTGGAGAACCCATTAAATTATTAAAATAATTTAATCACTAAATCAAATAAATAATTAATTAAAAAACCTTAAAAAGGTTTTATTAATTAAGTTATTTAATTAATAAGTGTCTCCGACCTTTGCATTAAGCTCGAGAGTGGTTTTGAGAAAAACCCTTAATGCATCCACCTGGTTTTAATAAAAACCCTTAAACCCGCCATGGTTTTGATAAAAACCTTTTCATCTGCCACATGGAATCTCTCCGAAATCTTCTAGAAAATATTCTTTGGAATCTTCAACCTTTGAAGCCAATAAATCCTCTTGACATTAATGCCAGTTCCTTTTGACATCAATGACAACTCATAGACAAGAAGCTAGGATCTCAAACCCAAAATTGCCAACAATCTCCCCCTTTGTCATTGATGGCAAACCATGCTTCTCAACAACACTGAAACTCAAAACTGCTGTATAGAAATCAGCTCCCCCTGACTTGAGGCTCTCCCCCTTACTCATATCTCTCCCCCTTTGTCATCAATGGCAAAGGGTCACCTTTGGGGCTTGGGACTAAGAATGAGCCTCTTAGCTTAGTCCCTCCCCCACCTCCTGTTGAGGTGATTAATTCTGGGGTGGGAGTAAAACTCCCATTAGGCACTGATCTTCATCAGTGTCTATAGCTGCCTTACCATGTCTTCTCTTGTTCTCCTTGTCCATATTCTTGTTCCTGTTCATGTCACTATTGTTGTTCTTGTTATCATTCTTGTTCTTATCCATGTCTTGATTCTTGTGCCTGTTCATACCCATGTTCCTGTTCCTGTACCTTGGAATTTCAGCTCTACACTGTCTAGCTATGTGACCTTCATTGTTGCACTTATAACAACTAACAATGTTATTTCTTTGAGGCATACCCGATCTTTGACTCCATCTGTTCCGACCAACCCCTGTTCCTGTTATTAGCCTTGCAATAAACAACCTTGTGCCCAAACTGTTTACAAGAGTAGCAATACCCTTGAAAGAAATTACCACCTCCGAATCTGTCATTTACCTTCCTCACTTGAGTCATGCAATGTGAAGCCATGTGACCAAACTTGTGACAAGCAAAACATCTGCCATTAAACTTTCCTTGATTTGACCTCTTAGGTCCTGTAAACTTTCTCCCCTTTTTTTGATTCCTGTTTTTTGATTCTGTGCATCTATCACTCAAGGACTCTTTTTCTGAAGTACTTTCCTCATCAGAACTCTCTTCCTTTTGGAATCTCTTACTAGATTCCCCAGCAGAGTCGCCAACCTGTTCCATGTGTTTCTTACCAAAACCAAGACCTGTTTTATCTGTTGTCCTTCTTTGATCTTTGATGATTGACTTTACCTTTTTGGTGCTATCTTCAAACCTGTAAAGCTTCTCCTTGTACTCTTTAGTTTCCTCTTTCAAGGAAGCCACTTTCTGTTCCAACTCTCTACACTCAAGAACCTTAGACTCTAACTTATCCTTAAGTTTTTGTGTCTTAGCTATAGAGAAGTCAAGACTTTCTATAAGCTCATCTCTCTCAATACAACATTCATCCAATTTATCATTGAGTCTAGCATTCTTCTTTCTTTCCTTTTTCAAAGCACTAAGAGCACTAACAAGTTCAGCTTCAAGATCTACTTCACCATCCTCTATAACTTCCTCTATTTGTTTGCCTTTTGAAACATCAATGACTTTTTCAGATTTCTTATCACTAGAGGTGCTACCCTTTTCTAAAGCCATACAAAGATCTTCCTTACAATTTTCTGAAGCATCCTCATACATAGTATAACTAGAAATCAATCCATCATTTGTGCAATCATCCTCAAGATGTCCAAAATTTCCACATCTAAAACATTTCATAAGGACAAATCTATGTTTCTTTTCTTCTTCTTTTTCTGTTAGGAACAACATCTCATTTCCAACATCACTTGAAGAACTTTCACTATCACTACTAGAACACTTACTTGCCTTGTCTAGGTAGAAAATTTTCTTGTGTTTGTGAGAGTACCTCTTTCCTTGATTGCTTTGCTCATCTTTATTCTTCCTTTGATGCCTGTGCCTTTCAGAATCCTTGCTCTTATAATCCTGTTTATCTTCATCACTTTCATCCTTGGCAGCAATATAGTTAGTAGCATAATGACCAAACTTTCCACAATTGAAACACTTGACATATTTCATACCTTTGTGCTTTCTTGAGAACTTGCCCTTCTTGTTGTAATATGCCTCTTCATCACTAGAAGACTCATCACTATCTTGAAGCTCTTTACCCTTGGATTTCTTGGTAGCCTTGAAAGCTGCCTCCTTCTTAACATCAACCTTCACTTGAGTTCTCAACTCAAATGCTGCAAGTATACTATGAAGCTCATCCTTTTTCAACTTATCCAAATCCTTAGCTTCCTCAATAGCAGAAATATTTTCACTAAATCTATTTGGAAGAGACCTCAAAATCTTATCACAAATATCATTTTCAGCAAGCTCAAGACCTAGTTCCTTCATAGAGTTAACAATCTCATCCATACGAAGCATATAGTCACTAATATTTTCTTCATCATTCATCTTGAGTTGTTCAAACATACCTTTGAAGTGTCTCAACTTGGCCTTTCGGACATTTGCATCACCTGTATGAACCACCTTCAACTGTTTCCACATTTCACTAGTTGTCTTGTAGTGAATCACCTTGGTAAGATCTGCCTTCTGTAAACCCTTCAGGATTGCATTCATTGCCTTTGAATTGCTATGATGTAGGAGCCTCTCTTCCTTAGTAGAAGGACCATGCTCAGGAATGGTATACTCATCCTCAATCACTTCCCAAACTTCATTTCCAAGAGCCATAAGATGAACCTTCATCCTAGCACTCCAAAGCCCAAAATCTGCCCCATCAAGAATAGGTGTTGCATTACCACTTGTAGATTCCATTGTGTTCTTTACAATATTTTCCTTCAAGATGTTAAACTTTTTGAAGGAACCCACTCTGATACCAATTGAAGAACACAAGCTTATACTGAGAGGGGGGGTGAATAATATAAGACCTCTTTTTACTTTCTCTATTTAACTTCAACTTCGCAAAGCAATGAACCAATAGCAATATCAAAGCAATGCATAAAGCAACACACAATGAGACACCAATTTTAACGTGGTTCACCCAACATGGGCTACATCCACAAAACTTTTCTCTAAAAAGCTTTCTCAAAGTTCTTTGGGAATCCTTCCCAATTACAATGTTTATGAGCCTCAACCCAAAGGAGAAACCTTCCCCTACTCAAGTATTTATGAGCCTCTCGCCCAAAGGAGAATCCTTCCCCTCCTCACGAATTTATGAGCCTCCTGCCCAAAGGAGAATCCTTCCCCTCCTCACGAATTTATGAGCCTCCTACCCAAAGGAGAATCCTTCCCCTCACCATTTTGAGCCTCCTGCCCAAAGGAGAATCCTTCCCCCAGCTTTGGAAATGATACTTAGAAGATCACCTGCCTCTTATTCCGCTAGCACGTGGAACTCCTTTCCACAGAAGACCTCCTGTCCTCAATGCTCAGCCTCAAGAGACCTCTGTCCTCACTGATCACCTCCACAGCAACTCATCAACCTGTACTAAACACAGTCAGTCGGTCCAGCACAAGTCTTCCTCACTCTGTCAGATCTGTCCCAAGCTCAACTCATAAAGCTTGAACAAATCAATCTCTGCTACACACAAGCCTTCTCAAAGACTTGTCAAAACTATCCTCAGGTTCTTCTCAAAGAACCACTTCAACTCTGTCCTCAAGTCCTCTACTAGGACCTATCCAAATCAGCTCACAAGTCCTCCCTAGAACTTGTCCAAATCAGCTCACAAGTCCTCACTAGAACCTGTCCAAATCAGCTCACAAGTCCTCACTAGAACCTATCCAAATCAGCTCACAAGTCCTCACTAGAACCTGTCCAAATCAGCTCACAAGTCCTCACTAGAACCTGTCCAAATCAGCTCACATCTCCTCACTAGAACCTGTCCAAATCAGCTCACAAGTCCTCACTAGAACCTGTCCAAATCAGCTCACAAGTTTTCACTAGAACTCTGTCCAAATCAGCTCACAAGTTCATCAAGAAAAACTTGCTTAGCATGAACCCACAAAGAGAATTGTTAGAGACCCAATGTGATTCATCAACCTCATAGAAGCATAAAGAGAATTGTTAGAGACTCAATATGTTCTATACTTAACCCCCAATCTCAATCTCAAATCTCATAGAAACATAAAGAGAATTGTTAGAGACTCAATATGTTCTATACTTAACTCCCAATCTCAATCTCAACTCAATCTCAATCTCAAAAGAATAAGATAGATGTAGTATGCTTTTCTCAAGAACATGAAACACAACCCAACAATTGCCAACCATGCAATATCTCATATAACAATGATACTCATGTTCTTTCCACAACCAATATCTTTTCTCAACCAATTAGGGCTTTAAAAACAATGCTTATAGACAAGGTTTAACCAGCATCATTCAACTCAACATTAACCTTTAAGTACTCAACCAATCACTACATGAAAAGGAAACTAGTAGACATCCTTTTCCCTCCAAAGTTTTTTGAACAAAAAAACCACCAACATAAATCACCAATGCAAAGAATAACTTGCTCAAATTAATCTCAATGGAGTAAGCCCAAATCATGTATCAAGTAAAGCATTAACTTGATCAAAACAACCTCTATGGAAGCAACTCAACCATCAATCTCAAAACAACCAACTAAAGGTTTCACCAAATCAATGCAAGTAGCAAGACTTACTAACATAAACCCTACTACAAAAATGCTTCCTCTTCCTCAACCAGAATTATGCATTCACCCAAAAAACTCATCAATGATTTTAATGCATAAACAATCTTCAATATCCAGAAAATGGGATTTACACAAACAAGAATACCTAGTAGACAACCTTTTCACTCCAAAATCAATTTCAGAAAATACACCATCAACAATATACATGGAAGAAGTTGCCCATACCTTTGTTTGAGGAAGAAGAGAATAGTTCTTCAACTTTGTTACCAACACCACCCTCAACTTTGCCACCAAGTTAGGGTTAGATCATAAAAATAACCACAAAAATATTTATTCTATAAAACACCTTATGACTCCAATCCTTAGAAGTCAACTACCAAAAAATATAAAGCATACAATGAAGAACATAAGCTTATACTGAGAGGAGGGGGGTGAACAGTATAAGACCGCGTTTTACTTTTTCCTTTATACTTCAAAACAATAAAGCAATATACCCAAAGCAATATCAAAGCAATGCACAAAACCATCCACAAAGTGACACAACAATTTATGTCCACAAAACTTTTCTCTAAAAGTTATCTCAAAGTTCTTTGGGAAACCTTCCCAATTACAATGTTTATGAGCCTCGGCTCAAAGGAGAAACCTTCCCCCAATCTAAATTTATGAGCCTCTGCTCAAAGGAGATACTTTCCCCTACCTCTGCTCTGGCTGGTGATCCTCTAGAAGACCTCTACCTCCGCTGCCCTTAGCAAATGGAACTCTATCCACAAAAGACACCTGTCTTCCCTGCTCTGGCTAGAGACCTTTGTCCTCAACTCTATCACCTCAAAGCTGGTCCTTGAATTTGCACTAAACACAGTCCTTCGATCTAGCACAAATGTCCTCATCCTCTGTATTTGATCAGCACCAAACACAGTCCTTCGTTCTGGCACAAATCTGTCCTCAGGTTCTTCTCATAGAACCAATGCACCTTTGTCCTCAAGTTCTCTGATAGAACTATCAACCTCAGCTTCACAAGTCCTCTGCTAAGACCTATCCAAATCTGCTCACAAGTCCCCACAGGAACCTGTCCAAAACCTGCTCACAAGTCCTCAATGGAACCTGTCCAAAACCTGCTCACAAGTCCCCAATGGAACCTATCCAAAACCTGCTCACAAGTTTATCAAGAACACTTGCTTGGCATGAACCCACAAAGAGAATGGTTAGAGACCCAATGTGATTCATCCACCTCATAGAAGCATAAAGAGAATTTTTAGAGACTCAATATGATTCATCAACCTCATAGAAGCATAAAGAGAATTGTTAGAGACTCAATATGTTCTATACTTAACTCCCAATCTCAATCTCAACTCAATCTCAAATCTCAAAAGAATAAGATAGATGTAGTATGCTTTTCTCAAGAACATGAAATACAACCCAACAATTGCCAACCATGCAATATCTCATATAACAATGATACTCATGTTCTTTCCAACAACCAATATATTTTCTCAACCAATTAGGGCTTCAATAACAATGCTTAAAGACAAGGTTTAACCAACATCATTCAACTCAACATTAACCTTGAAGCATTCAACCAATCATCACAAGAAAAAGAAACAAGTAGAAATCCTTTTCCCTCCAAAGATATTTGAATAAAATAGCCACCAACACAATATCACCAAATGCATAGAATAACTTGTTCAAATAAACTCAATGGAGTAAGCCCAATATCATGTATCAAGTAAAGCATTAACTTGATCAACACAACCACTATGGAAGCACTCATCCATCAATATCAAAACAGCCAACTAAGGGTTTCACCAACTCAAAGCAAGTAGCAAGACTCACAATCATAAACCCTAGTGCACAATGCTTCCACTACCTCAAACCAAAATTATGCATTCACCAAAACTCTCATCAATGATAACAATGCATAAGTAGTCTTCAACAAACCAAAAACTAGGACTTACACTCAACCAAAGGAAACCTTGTTGAAAACCTTTTCACTCCAATATTATTTCAAGAATAACATACACCAATCATACTCATAACAAGAATGTGCCCATACCTTATTGAAGTGAAGGAACCCCTTTGGAAATCTGCCACCATCACAACTTTCTTTTGCCAATCTTCACAAGGGTTAGTAGATTACAAAATAATCAACTTATTTCCACCTTTCAATAATCATCACCAAACCCTTTAATTTCACAACTCCCTTTATCTCTCCTAAAACCACTTGTACCATAAAATAAAATAAATCATAACATTGCATAACCTTATAACTCCCAAAACCACTTATACTATAAAATAAAATAAATCACAACAATGCATAACCTTATAACTCTTTCTTCCTTTTCTAAAAATTAATTTTTCATACTTCTATAACAAAACAAATACCTTACACCCTTATCACTCCAAACCTTAACTCTTTTTCTAAATACTCAAAAAGAAAGATCCCAAACAATTTAATATTACAACAAAATATATATTATTTTTTTATACCTCCAATATCTAACTTCCCTTCTTTATATTACAGCCAAAAACCCTTATAACTCGTAGGCTTACCTAACAACGCGTATTACTTCCCATCCTTCCATAATCATCCAAAATAGAATAAAATTTAAGAATAATTTAAAACACACCTTAGCCACAATTTGTGCGTGCTTCTTATGCAAATTGAACTAGAGTCCTCCGCACCCATGTAAGACAAAAATGGCACACTTCAACTTTTGTCTTTCGTTGCCCTTGGAATGCGCACGAATTCTTCTTCCTTTTTATTCACGTGCTTGGGTGGATGCGAAAATATTGTCTCATTTTTTTTATTATCCCTTGCCTTATTTTATATGCACTATGATGCAATGATTAACACGTCGGCACTTTTAATTAATTTTAAAATATTAATTTAAATTTTAATTAAATAAAATTTAAACTAAATATTTAAAATTAAATATCTTCATCACCAGGGCACCTTTTTCAACGAAACGAAGAGCCAAATTGGGTTTTAAGAAAAACCCATTTCAAATCTGTTGTCCATGGTTTTAAATAAAACCTTTTATTTTGACTGCCTTGGTTTTCACAAAAACCCTTCCGCTTCTTGACATCAATGACAACATCAACACTTGAGCAAAGGCAATGTACCCAATGTACCCAAAATTGCCAACATACAAACAATATATCCTTTTACACCTTATTTCTCCAAATTAATTAAACCATGCTCAAGGAATAATAGCTTCTAAGCAAATCTCACTCAACAATCAAGCCAAAAATCTCAACCACACACTATCAACCTTATATCTCCAAAGAAGCATTTAACCTTAAAAATAATTTTAAATAAATCTGCCCAACCACTTATTCTTTAAAAAAATGCAAATTTTATTTTAAAAACCTTACCAAAAAAAATGCTTCCGAAAATTGCAGGTTCAACATTGCCTCCAAAAAATTGAAGCGCAAAAACTCTTCTCACACTCCACGGTGGGAGTCGAACGCTTGACCTCCCTTCAAGAACATTTGTAGAACAGTCGTTGCCACAAGGCCAACGATGCTAGCTTGAAGGCTAGCAAGAGTCTCCTTCTCGTTAACCCTTTGGCAGCGGATAAACGTGGCAAAAAAATGATAGTCGTAGCTTTTACTTCCCAACTTTTGCGCAATTCGAATTTCTTTCACATCAGTGCTTTGGACTATAGGTTATGGCTTATATAGCCAAACTTTCATGCTATGCACGACGTCGATGGGAGGATAATTCAAACTTTTTGAATTAATATCATTTTGGCGCCTTCGAAACAACTTTAGGGTTTATGAAACCCTTTTGATTATTTAAAAAATAATCAAAGATATTTTAGACCTTAGACCTTAGGTGGAGAACCCATTAAATTATTAAAATAATTTAATCACTAAATCAAATAAATAATTAATTAAAAAACCTTAAAAAGGTTTTATTAATTAATTTATTTAATTAATAAGTGTCTCCAGCCTTTGCATTAAGCTGAGAGTGGTTTTGAGAAAAACCCTTAATGCATCCACCTGGTTTTAATAAAAACCCCTAAACCTGCCATGGTTTTGATAAAAACCTTTTCATCCGCCACATGGAATCTCTTCGAAATCTTCTAGAAAATATTCTTTGGAATCTTCAACCTTTGAAGCCAATAAATCCTCTTGACATTAATGCAAGTTCCTTTTGACATCAATGACAACTCATAGACAAGAAGCTAGGATCTCAAACCCAAAATTGCCAACAAGAACCATTATCAATCATGACCCTTTTGATAAGGGTATCTCCAATGGATGCAGTAATATAAAGAGATGAATCTTCCTATAAGTATAAGAAAGAAATATCAACATCTGAAAATATGAGATAGGGCATCCCAAGAGAACTTACAGTATTGATCATATCACTAGGGAAAATATAAGGTGGAACAAGTTGATGCTTTAGAACATTTATCATGGCTTATCCATGAGTAGGAGAATTATGTAGAAGCTCTAAGAGAGACACATTTTTTGAAAAACTCATCTCTTGTTGAGATCGTGGAATTTGTTGATTCTATACTGGATTTTCTAAATTAGTTGTTATCATAACAACCATATTATTATCAAAATGATGTGGCACATTTTTTTAAGATATTTGATTAATTGCTTTTTTAGCCTTATTATGGTTTTGTTGGTTGCTTGAGAACTTAAAATTGCTAGTATCAATACGCCCTGCATCAATTAAATCCTGAAACACATGTTTTAACTTCTTGCAAAAACTTGTCTAGTGTCCTACTCTATGATATGCACAATATTGACCTGCCTTATACCAGCGAGTTGTAGTATCTGATTGTCTTACAAGAGGTAGTTCAATTGCCTTAGATTCTAAGAGTTGCTTCAAATCTGCTTCCATAGATATGTTAAGCCTTGTAAAATTCCTTTGAGGAGGTTTTTGAAGTATTATCTTTTTTTGTAGGCTATTAGTGATATTGTTAACAAGCCTACTATCACTATCACCTCATGTGTATTTATTCTTATGATGGGATTTAGTAGGCATGTCTTATTTAATCTTAAGTTGGCCTCTTTTGATAAGGGTCTATTACACTTTTCTTGCTAACTCAATTGCTTGATCAAAATATGTGACAATAATGGTTTCTAGTGCATAAAATAATTGTTCTTGCAAATTACAAATAAATATATCAAGCATGTATTTTTGACATACAAGGATGTCTTAACCGACCCACTAAAATTCTCCAATGAGCTAAAAAATCTGAAAAACTATCTTCTTTATTCTACTTTAAATTATAAATATCTTTCATTGACACTTCTTTTTCAATATATGCACTAAACTAATGAATAAATAATTTTGCAGTCTCTCCAAAACTATTTAGAGAATAATTAGACAACTGATAGTATCACTCTAATGCCATGCCAATAAGACTCTTTGAAACATTTTTCAATAATAACATATCATCATAAAGGAGCAAATTGTTCTGAATCTTATTAAATACTCTATCGGATCTTCTATCCCTTTATAAATTGGTAACACTAGCATGGAAAAAAGCTTAGGATAATGTCTAGTAGAAAGAATGGGATCCAATGGTTGATTACACATCTCTTTATAACTATAAGTAAAACCTGAAGGCTAAATCATTTACATCTTTGAAGCCAATTGTTTTACTATTTCTGTCAATTTTAGCACTTTTGGATCACTATTATGTATATTTCTCAATTTAATTTTATTTAAGTTGGAAATATGAAGGTTATTGTTATATGTGCTACCTTGTGATAATGTAAAACTAACTTGTGGTGGAACAAAAGAAACAATGTTGATATTAGAAGATTGAAGAGGAATTGAAAACAAGTTTTGGTGACACTACTAATTGGAGGGATTTGTGAATCTACCCCAATGTTGGTGGTTACAGTAGTGGTATAAGTTGGTTGATGTATTTGATCATTATGATTCAAATATCCATTCAAGGGATTATCCTAAAGTGGACTATCCTTTTCAAGTAATGCCTCTTCCTCCAAACCTAAATCCAATGCATGTTTATGATATTTATAAAAAGTCCATACATGGTCAAAATATTTGAAGATGAGGTTCCCATTGGGTCCCTTAATAGGATCAAGATGATTATCAGCCTCTTCTTATTCTAGGTTAGGATTTTATCTATCAATTTGATAATTCTCATGGAGAATATCATCAAACCTAAGGAGCCTTCATCCATACCCAAGACCAGAAGCCATTAGGAGAAGGAAAAAGACAAGGGGAAGAACTAAAATCAAAGAATAAAAAACCCCACTCACACAAGGAAATTATCTCTTTAAATATTTGGCACACAACTTAGTATTATTGGTTAATTTTTTACAAGAAAGGATGTGTTCACGTTGGGTTCACCAAACATGCAGAGGGGGAAAATTTCCCTACCGCATACTATTCTCAAAAGCTAGATCCACAAAAGAGAGAAAATCCTTTGGGGTGAACCATGGGGGTTGTGTTGTTCTCTACATTCAGGTGTGAAGGATGGGAGAAAGGTTCACCAGGAACAGTTTAAGGACTGACTCCAAGTCCTTTAGAATTTTAGAAATGTTTGGTGTGTTTAGTTTAAAAGCAATCACCTACATTTGGACTTTCTATATCTATGGTATAAAAGATAAAGGGCAATGCAAAAATACAGAATGCAATAATATAAGAGCTATTCCTTGAATGATTCTTTCTTTGAATGCTTTTCTAACCTAGGGTTTTTAAATAAATAATCTTTAAGCAAAGGCTAAAGAAATAATGTACAAACAAAATTAACCCTAGATGAACACTATATGTTGTTTATCCTTTAAATGCCTAGAAATTAATATAAAATTAGATCTAGGATTTTAAACCAAAAATATGAGCACTCAGAAAACAACATATAATTTAATGGGAACACTTATCTTAACTCGTGGTTGATCCAAACTTTTGTCCTCTTGTCCAATGATATCATAAATTCCTATTCTTGTAAGATAACTCAAGAAAAACTTTAAAACGGAGTTAGCGTTAGGGGGTCTACTTAGGCCGTTGTACAATAATTCTTGGAGGTGTAGTAGTAAAGCCCCCTAGGTCCATTTAGATGACATTTAATTAAAAAATTAGAAATTGATCTTTGGATATTAATCATAAAATATCAATGCAACAGAATACAAACATAATACAAAGCATGCAACTATGATCAAAATACAATCTAAGATGCTATCATGTAGTTAAAAATGTCATATTACCCCTAGATTGACTTTGGGAAAAGTCACACTCAGAGATTGGCGCAATAATGTAGAAGGCAAATTCATGCCCCATCTAGACCAGGCATGATTTTACCTCACAAAAAAGAAGCCCTAAGTTTGGGCTTGTGAGGTCGTGCCCTGGTAGTACCTGGTGCGACTTGCATAAGATGCAAGAAAAGAAAAAGCAAAACATGAAAGGTAATGCATACGTCTTAAACCAAATAAAAATACCTAGTGAATGGTGTAGAAGCAAGCATAAATGTCAAGACCTTTGAATAGTTAATCTCTCCCTCGATCTAAAACACGAATACACCAAGGAAAACAACAAAATCAGATAAATATAGTAGAAGATAATTCACACTTAGGAGTTGGCTTGCTTGCAGAAGAAAAGGAAGCAAATAGAAAAAAATTGCAAGCATGTTATAATAATCACATGTAAAAATAATTAAGTTGTCTCCCAAAACGAGGGATTAGACCCTACTTTTATAGTGAGCTCAAAGATAAAAATGGCGGTAAAAACATGACAGCTTGAAGTATTAGGGTTTTTGTGGGAGAAACCCTCAAAAGGTGAAGTTGCACCTCGTCTTGGCCCACTGTGAATTCGCCTATGCGAAGTCATTCCCCATATTAACCAGGCATGATCTCACATAGAGGAGAAAAAAAAGAGAAACAAAGGGAAAGGAGCCTATCCCATGCCTTGGGTAAGTGTTGGAGGCCTCTTAGAGGGTTCAAGGAATATTACCCACTAAAGTGGGTCAATTTTCCATGTCTATATATATATGCATACATATACATACATATATATGCATATCTTTATATATATATATATATATATATATATATATATATATATATATATATATATATATATATATATATATATATATATATATATACTTTTAACCATTGGTTCTTACATCTATGTGGTGTTATCATTTTTGAATAGGTAAACAAATTGAACTTGTATTTTTCATACTAAAAAACTATAAGATATTTTCCAAAAATTAAACCTTCAAGCACTTCAATCCTTTATTTTATTCAAGGTAATCCACGGACCATTCCTTTACCATTCAAAAAATACAAGCTTTATAAATTTAAATGACCATGCATTTGTTTCCATAATAGGCTTTTGGGCTCAAAGGTTATCACTTATCCTCTAATAATCAAAGGAAACATTATATTTGAAAAGGATTGAATAATTCCAACTATTTTTTATTCTTGATGCATGAAATAGATAGGGATAACTTTACCAATCCTCTATGAATATGGTCAGTAAAATAGTACAAAATATTATTGCCTAATATTAACTAAACTAGGAAGAACTTGCAACTAATTGGTAATTTACTATTTTTCCTATGAATCTAGCATGCAACCTTTGCTTGTATAATTATACATGATAGGATCATGCTAATGTTTATATTTTATTTTTAAATAAATAGTAATTATAAAGCTAAGCCTAACTAAAATAAATAGGGTTCATGTGATTATTCCTCGTCATGCCTCCCCATAATAGAACCATTGGACTCCAATGCTTTCAAAAGAGAAGGAAAGTCATTGGACATATAATGAGAATAAATCTAACAAGCCTAATGTGGATACTAGCCATGTTAAGCCAAAATATATGAAATGAAATATATATGGTAAGTTTGACAAGTCTTAGTGTCATATGCTTGATAAAAATCTAATGGTGGCTGAGTATTATGAACCACATCGACAGGATGGTTAATGGCAGGTTTGGTCTCCAATGTAGAATCATGGTATAGCTTCAAAATATATACATTTACAATGCCATGAATCCCAATGTGAGTGGGAATATCAACCTAAAAATAATTTTTGTACATTTGTTTAAGGATAGTATAAGACCCATAGCAAAGAGGTTTAGTTTTTCTATGTGTCTTCTTCAAAAGACTTTGCTTATCCAAGTACAACCAAACTTTGTCACGAACCTAAAAATGATAAGTAATTTGATGTCTATCACCGAATTGCTTCTACTACTATTGTATATTTTACAAAATATGAATCACCATGGATTGAATATTTCATAAATGTTAAATAAATGAGTGGATATATTCTTGCTCTTTATGAACATGAGTGGTGGCAAAGATAAGTGCAACTCATAAAGAACCAATGACTGAAAATGCAAATAAATCTAAAAAGGATAATTCCCTATAGAATAATGCACTACCTTGTTGTATTCATTGTAAATATGAGTTATATTCAAGTCCCACATGGTTTTTGAACCATTGGGATAGATTCACAAACTCTACACAAGTGTACAATTCACCATTTTGGTCTTCACATCTAAGGATGATAGATGGTGGAAATATTAAGGGATACCCATAAAAGTTTCCACAAAGAGCATCAAATATGATCCATAAGGTATGAATCACGATTAGAAAAAATGCTAGTTGGTAGAAAAAAGGATCGCCATATGTAGTCAAAGAAAAATGAGGCTAAGTCTAGTGCAGAAAAAATTTTACGACATGGATGAAATATAGCCATTTTTTAAATTTATCAATAACACAGATACAATCATGTTGTTACAATACCATGGGAAAACTACTAAGTCCATGGAAATTATTTAAAAAGGATGAGAAGGAATAGATAAATTAATGCTTAAGCCTAAATTTAAGATAGTATATTTGGAATGGCAACAAACAACACACTATCATAGGAACCTCAAAACATCTCTCTGCATATGTGGCCAATAGAAGGAGTGCTACAAATGATGGAGTGTCTTGTGTTTACCAAATACACCACCATAGAGTGTGTAATGTGTGTATTTGAGAAGATATAGCCTATGCTCATGAGGTACACAAACATTTTCAAAAATATAGAGCAATCCATCCTCCATATGAAAATATTGGAAAGGATACAAATTGAAGGGTAGGATGGCACAAGTTTTTGTAAATTTTCCAAAAATTTGGATCATAAACATACTAAGATGGCCAATATTGAAACCCCAAATGTGAAGTGATCATAATTGTCAAGGCATGAGCAACAAGATATCAAATAAAATAATATATCATAGAATTGTTCTTCCTATTTTTGTACTTAATGACCAAATTAAAATGCTATACATATGATGCCCACTTCATGTGTCAAGCTTCTTCAATTTTATTTTATGATTGAATAAATTTGAGTGGTATAAGATCAATGTGTACAATTATTTATTTTCCTAAGAGGTAGTATCTCTAGTATTATATGACTTACTCTAATGCATACAACTCCTTGTTATATGTAGAATAGTTCTCCTTAGTAGCTTCAAAATATTTAGAATGGTAAGCCACTAGATGACCATTTTTTTAGGACAACATCAAAGGCCACTGCATCTATCTCAATATTGAAGGGATGAGAGAGATTAGGTAAATTTACCATAAGTGTTGTACAAAGTTTATTTTTCAAAATAACAAAGTAAAATTTTTGTATCTTCCCCATTGAAAGGGAATCTTGGATTTGGTTAAATGGTCCAATGAAGTTGCATTAGTGGAATAATCAAGGATAAACTTGTGATAGAAATTTACAAGTCCTATAAAACTTTTCAACCCAGTGAGAGTACAATGAGGAGTACATTTAAGTAGAACATCTACTTTGGTGGGATCTACCTGAACTCCACACTCACCAATCACAATTCCAAGGTAAGAAATGGAAGTTTGGCCAAAAAATAACTTGGTAATGTTGGAAAAAAAGCTATTCTTTTAATAGGTTTAAATAAATTGCTTGATATGCAAAATATAATTCATGTATTTTGATGGGTTTAAATAACTTGCTTGATATGCAAAAGGTAATGCATGTATCTTCTACCTAAATGCACACTTGGTGATATCCACTCTTAATATAAATATTAGGAAATAATTGGCTCGTTGGAGTTGATCTAAGATATCATCAATGCGAGAAAGTGGGTATCTATTCTTGATAGAAATGTTTCTCAAAGCCCTAAAATTTATACACAACCACCATATTCCATGATTTTTAAGCACCAATAAAGTTGGATAAGCACAAGGAGATGTCCTTGGTTTTATGAATTTATTACACAAAAAATATTCTACTTTCCCTTTCATCTCTTCATTTTGTAAAATAAATTGTTTATACATGGGAGTATTTGGAAGTGATACAACAAGAATGATTTCAATGTTGTGATTAAAGTGTGAATGGGAAAAAGTGATTGTGGCTCCTATAAAATGTAAGAATTTTTTTTCAATAGTTTTATGCAATGATGCATGTCGATGATGAAGTGGAGTAGGAGAATGATTGTGTTTTGGATAAATGAATATGAGTGCAATTTATAATGCTTGCTTAATTGCTTTTGTTACTTGCTTGCAACTTAAAATAAAATTATGTATATGTTTGGTGTATGTTTTGATATATGCCTTATCATTTTGATGCAATGTGTATGTTTTATGATTGGGATCACATATTTCTTTCTTGTCATATTGGTAAGGCTGGCCCAAAACGAGACCACATATGTCCATAGGTATCACATCACTAGTAAACCTATCCAAAAATTTTAGACCAAAAGCAAAACTCATAGTGCAAGTTTGAGTGATTTTGGAGCTAGTACCACTATCCTTCCATCCTAAATAATAGGGATGAAGATGAGGCTCCATCAATAAATATAATTTTTTGACTATGGATCTCACAATTATGTTTTTCTCCAAGCCATTATTGATAATACAATCAGTTGAAATATTATGAGTCAAATGTACTCGAGTGAAAAATAAATAATCTTGAGCACTCATATATGAACTATGGTTTATCAACATAACTTTATTTAATCTACCTTTAAGTTCATCATATTCTCGATCTTCTCCTACAATATCAATGGGACTTGGAAGACTAAAGGGGAGGGGCTATGCAGGTGACTTCCTATGGAAGTCTTGTTCCACTTTCCTACATCCCTTCCTTAGCCCTATCCCAGGTCCCTGATCCTTTTCCAGTTTCCTTGAAACCTCCTTTTCCCATACTTTTAGGCTGGAACGTGTTGCAGACGATCTCATTTTGGGGGGGATATCATTGTTCCATTGTTCTGCCCCTTTCCTTGCCCTACGGTGGGAAAACCTGTGTTCCACCTTTGCTCCACTTTCCTGCCTTTTCCTCTAGTGTTTGGGTTCTGGGTTGGGGTTAGGATTTTTTCCTAGGACTCTTCTTGGGTTTTCTTAGGTTGTTTTTGGAAGTCTTCTTGACATCTACTCGTTGAGGATATTTAGTGGTGAATGGCTAGGTCTGAGGAATTCTGGATTCTTGAGCAGTTTTGCACAACATCCTTTTGGTCAGAGGAGGGACCACGTGCTTGATACTGTGACTCTACTCTTTGGATTCGAGGTGGTGGGTCTTGTAGGATTTCAGTTTCTTTCATGGCTTTATAGCCTTTGGTATTTTTGTTGCTGAATCCTTATAGGTTCTTCTTATTTTTTCCTTGAAGCTACTTTTGGTGGGTCTGAGGAATTATGGCTTCATGAGCAGTTTTGCACAACATATTTTTGGGTTTTGAGGGTTGCCCATGTGCTTTCTATTGTGACTCTGCTCTTTGGGTTTGAGGTGGTGGTTCCTACAAGATTTTAGTTCCTTTCATGGCTGGTAGGGGCCTCTATTTTTCTTGTCACTGATTCCTTGCAGGACTTCCTCTTCTGTGAGCTTGAAGTTGTTGAAGGTTGTCTAGGATGCATGGCTGCTATTTTTTGTTTTACGATTTAATGCCTACAGTCATGCATCTTCGGGACTCCTTTATCTTGAATTCCTATGGCACTTTACTGTCATTTCCTTCAGAAGTATTGTTATGTTGTTGCTTCTTCCTTTGTTGGTTAGGTGTTCTAGAAGGCTTCCTTTTCTACTAAAGGACCCTATGGTCTAGGGTGTTCCTTTGCTGCTGAACCACTATAGTTCCATTTTACAGGCTTGTGTTCATTCTATGTTTTTGCTAGGGCTCCCCTATGTGGGATGATTTTTTTCATTCAGTTCTCTGTTTCCCAAAGGTGGTTTCTGGTTTTCCCTCCCTTGGGTTGTTTCAATTTTTAAATTTATGGCTTTTTTTATTTTCTCTCCTTTGGGAAAGGTAAAAATTGTCATTTAGTGGTTGGGGCAGTCTAGCACTTTCTCTCACCCTTTGTGAGCTTCAAATCTTGTTTGGCACCTTTTGATTCAAATTTGGTTTCTTGCAGGCCTTCCCTTCCTGCCCATTTTTCCTTTGGTGCAATGGAAGACGTTTTCCTCTGGCACAAAGGAAAGCGTCTTCCTATGGTGCAAAGGATGGCACCTTCCTTTTTGGTCCTATTGCGTGCTCCTTATTTGTTCCTTTTGGTTGTCCTTGCCTTGATTTAATATGATGTACTTTGATGCAATATGTTCCATTGTAATCAGGTTTTGGGATCCTTGACAAAAACCCACTTTTAATCTACCAAAAAAAAATGAATGGTACTTGGAACTTTGTCTCCCACTTAAGACTTTACAATTAATATCTTATTTTTCCACTTAAAACAATGACTTATTTCATGTCCTTTTCTGTACAATATTTACAAAAAAATTTAGAGTAAGAAGAATAAGGTTTAGAAGAAGAATGAGAAGAATAAGGATATGGATAGAATGAAGAAGTCTTATTTGATATGAAGCTCTTATTTTAAAAATAAAAATATGTACCCTTTGATGATCCTCCAAAATAAATAGAATAATATGGTCAAAAACCCTTTGAGTGTGCCAAAAACTTTTCTTCTACTAGTTGAAAAATGGTTGAAAACAAGATCCAAGGTTGCAATGGCAACATACATTATCTCTCGTTATAGGTGTTCCAAAAGTCCACTCTTGAATTTGATGATAATGGTGGCTGCATTATTAGTCACACCAAGAAGGATACAAAGCCTATTGAAATGAAAAATATAGTCCTAAATTGACATGTTAGTTACCTGTAAAAATTGAAACCACATAATGATCAAATCCTATTCATAATTTGAAGCGTAGAAATTTTGTTTGAGTGCCTTAACAAGATTTTGCCAAGTGGACATAAATCTTGACTTTTTTTTTAATCCACCAATATTTTGGCTAAGCATACAATATTAAGCTTGGTGAATGGAATATTTTCTTCATCTAGAGTTTGGGTATAGGAAAACCATGTATCCATATTGAATATCTAGTTATTCAATATGTAATGATTCCTTGACATATCATACAAAAATATCTCACACTTGGATTTTAACCATGGGTCATTGTTGTAGATATTGACATAAAGAGACTTGAACATTTATATCATTCACTTTGTCAACAAGGTAAATTACAATTTAGGCCAAAGTGACCACTTGAACCGCTAGGTCCAATGCCATGTTTGAAAGGGTATAAGACATGAGCAAGAGAATGAATAACCAAAAGGTATTAAAACAAGGTTAAATACAAGTTGATTCTATTAAAGAAGCTTCTTGCTAAATTTCAATGCAACTAAAGTCTTTTATTTGCAGATTTTTACAACTTTCAAAAGGTTTTAAAATGTTACAAATCTGCTGAAAGATAACTCTATTTTTTCAGAGTTTGAAGTAAATGATTTTTATGAAAGTATATAATGCCTTGAATGAACATATTCAATAAAATAATTAAAATAATTTCATTTTTATAAAGATATACAATAATTAAACTAACATTAATTAATAAAATAATATTTTTTTTTGAAAAAAATGAAAAAAACTTGTATTAAAACAAAAGACAGTTACAAGAGGGAGAAAGGGCATCCCAACCAAGCGCAAAGAGACCAGAAGTACAAAGGGCGCGAAAACGCGACATGTCACGAAAACGCGACATGTCGCGAAATCGCGACACCAAACCAAACAACCGCCGCGCCACAACAACCAGTCGCGATAACGCGACATGTCGCGAAATCGCGACATGTCGCGATATCGCGACAAAAAGCGCCGGAGCCACAACACACGAAAAAAGTCACGAAATCGCGACAGCACAGCACCAAATCACCCAAACGCCAAAAGCGTCGCGAAATCGCGACGAGAAAGCCTGAAGGCACTCGCTTCCCGAAAATGTCGCGAAATCGCGACGAGGACCCCTTTAATCAGAACTTTGAGAAAGTGTCGCGACATCGCGACGGCTTTTCCTTGGAGCCCCACTTGGCCGAAAGTGTAGCGAAATCGCGACAAGAAATCCAATGGGCGCCCCATCCGCAAAAGTGTCGCGAAATCGCGACATGTTCACCCCCAAGGTGCCCATTACCAAAACTAGTCGCGAAATCGCGACGTTTTTCCTGCAAGCAGTTTTTCTCCAGAACTGTAGCGAAATCGCTACAGGTTTGCCCCTTTGCTTCCTTTCCATAAACATGTCGCGAAATCGCGACAGGTTATCCATTGGGAGGCTTTTCACAAAAAAGGTCGCGATATCGCGACGGTTTTTCCACTTAACTAAATTTTGCTCAAAACATCTCAAAATCGCAACAAGTATGCCCCTTTGTGTCCTTTCCTCAAAAAAGGCACGAAATCGCGACGAATTTTCCTTAGAGTAGCTTTTCACAAAAATTGTCGCGATATCGCGACGGTTTTTCCCTTTCATGCAATTTTTCTCAAAGCGTCGCGATATCGCGACACTTTTCCTCCAGCAGCAAAACCAACCAAAAAGGTCGCGACATCGCGACACCTTCTCATCAAAGACCGCGACGGCGCAACAAGTCACGAAATCGCTACAATTTTCCTCCCAAAGCCGCAACAACAAAAAGGGTAGCGAAATCGCTACAGTTATCCAGGATAGGTCGCGACAGAGCAACATGTCGCGACAGAGCAACATGTCGCGAAATCGCGACAGATTACCAAACAGGGTCGCGACGGCGCAATATGTCGCGATATCGCGACAGAAACTAACCTTAGTCATTTTTGAGCTCATGGATGCAGGGATCGTTCCAGACCACTCCGAATCTCTTCATCTATCATAGGCATATCACTGTGCAACCGAACACCTACCTCTTTCTCAACACCCATCTTCGCAAGGAAGTCAGCTACCGTGTTCAGATTTCTACTCACATACACAGGGATGACATCATCTAACTCCCTCCATAACTCCTTGATTTGAGATATCAACATCCGCAGTCTCCAGGCTTTTAAAGAGAAATTCCGCAAGCAATCTAGAGCGCCGATCAAGACTTGAGAATCGTATTCAAGAATTATCCTCCCGTAACCCCGCTTAATGACCCGTATAGACGCCGACTTAATGGCCAAGGCTTCGGCTTCATTGTTCGTGGCTCGCCCAATCCCCGCAATTCCCAAGAAAGAACCGCACTCGAGTGATCCCGACAAACAACACCAATTCCTCGCGTTGCCCGGGTTGCCTTTTGCAGCCCCATCGCATTGATCTTGATCCAGCCTACAGGGGGAGGTTTCCAGTATGATCTGCCTTGCCTCTCATGACCCTCAACCCCCTCTTCAGGATGCCCAAGAGTAGCCTGATTCTCTTCATTGACAAAAGTAGCAACAGTTTTTGTGACTTTGCTCCAGATGACCTGCCAAACGCCGTCAATCGAGGAGAAAGTGTTTCTAAAGATCCGGGCGTTTCTCTCCAACCAAACTTGCCACCAAATGAAGAGAAAGCCTAACTGCCAGCCCGCCTGGAGAGCTATGGAATTGAACCCGCCCCATTTCCATTTTTCCCAAATATTGGTACGGTTGAGAACACCATTAGCCCGGAGTTTAAATTGAGAGAACCAGCGTTCCCAAATCTGATGAGTAAAAGGACACTCAAAAAACAAATGGTCTACAGTTTCCTCATGTTGGAGGCATAAAGCACATTGAGAGGGGCCATTGAAACCCCTACGTCTGAGATTGTCAAAGGTGAGAAGACCATTATGCATAAGTTGCCAAGCGAAGAAATTCACTTTCGGCCAACCCTTTGAATGCCAAATCCTTCTCCAATGCTGAACCGAAAAAGAGTGTGGGGGAGGCTCAGGGAGGATCTCTTCATATCCAGCCTTAACTGAGTAGACCCCAAGGCTTCCATAGCCCCAGGCTAATTCATCTTCCTCATCCTTCCCCGTGAGGAACCTTTCTGACAAGATTTTTTGCAGGATAGGCGCCAACTCCGGAGAGACAAGAATTGGCCACTCCTCCCATCGCTTAAACTTTTTAAATGTATACCCCCCAAATGACTGGTAAGAAGATAATTATCAATAAGGATCCAACCCTGGGCTTCTAAGGCGGTCATGATAGGTTGTAGCTCAGGGAACATAACAATAATGGGCGGATGTTGGTCCCAAGAGTCAGTCCAGAAACGAGCCTTGTCTCCTTTCCCCACTTTCCAGAATAATTGATCTTTGATAAACTGGGACCCAAGCTTGAGAGTCTCGCCACACTAAGGAACCAGAACCTTCCAAGGGAAAGCGACCCACCTCATTGGGATGAACATGCCCCAAATATTTACTCGGAAAGAATTCTCGTCGAAGAGGGAGGATGGCCGAGAAATCCACCTCCAATACGCTTTTCCACCCAAAGCTCGTTATTAAGCATAGAACTTCTCAAGCCCAGCCTCTCCTTTATCCTTAGGTCGGGTAACTTTGTCCCACCCAACCAAGGCCCATTTTTTCTTCCCTTTTGCGCCTTCCCATAAAAATCTTCTAGCCATTTTGTCCAGCTCTTTCCGTATGGTATGAGGGGCAGCAAGATTGAGAATTTATAGATCGGCAAAGCCTGAATAACTGATTTCAAGAAGGTTAATCTACCCCCGTAGCTTAGCCATTTATGGGCCCAATGATTCATTCTGTCTTTGATGCCTGCTAATAGGTTCTTCCAAATATCAATATTTAACTTTTTGAAATGAAGGGGAACGCCTGTGTAAACAATTGGAAGAGAAGTCCTTGTGAAGCCCAGGATCTCAATAACGCGCTCCTGAAGCCGTTGGTCAAGATTGAAAAAGACCACTTTGGACTTCCTGACATTTAGAACCTGATTTGAAGCCCTTAGGTAGAAATTCAAAGTATCTCTGATTCCTCTAGCTTCCCGAAGAGTGGCCGCACCAACCAGACCCGTATCATCCACAAATTGCAAGTGAGTCAGAGTTTCCTCCCCAACCTTGATACCAGAAAGTAGACCTTGTTGCCTTCTCCTCAAAAACAGTCTGCCCAAACCTTCAGCCAAGAGAAGGAAGAGATAGGGAGAACAAGGGTCTCCCTGGCGGAGACCACGGGAGGCGCCGAAAGGAAGCGAGGGAAGGCCCTTAATGAGAACAGAAAAAGAGGGAGAAGAAACACAACTCATAACCCAATCAATCCATTCCTGAGAAAAGCCAAAGGCAGCCAACATTTTCGACAAGAAGCACCACTCCACCCGGTCATAAGCCTTGGACATATCCAGCTTTAATGAACATTCCTTTGTTGCCCGAAGTTTGCATTGAATGGATGGCCTCCCGGGCCAAAACCACCCCATCCAAGATTTGTCTTCCCTCAACAAAGCCCCCCTGCTCGTGAGAAATGATGCTATGAAGAAGGGGTTTAAGCCTCTCACCCATTATCTTAGTGATGATTTTGTAAATCACATTGCATAAAGCAATAGGCCTGAAATCATAGATATGAGTCCCCGCTTCCCCTTTTGGAATTAAAGCAATGAAGGTGTGATTGATCGCCCTGAGCATTCTTCGATTGGATCTGGATTCCTCAAGAATATGCCTAACATCCTCCTCCAAGGTGTCCCGTAAAGCCTGAAAAAATTCAATAGGAAAGCCATCTGGACCAGGAGATTTTCCAAGTACTCATACCAAATACCACATTTCTCGGTTCATCCCTTTCAATGGGTCTAAGCAGGGTCTGATTGTCCTCTTCGTAGATAATAGGAGGAATAACATTAAGAACTTCGTTCTGAGCCTCAATATCTTGCTGCATACTTTCCTTAAAAAGTTTAGAAAAGTAATCGATAGCATGGGAGTGCATGCCAGGAATAGTATCGAAGACATTTCCATGTTCATCTTTGAGAACTTCCATATTGTTCATCTGTCTCCTAGCACAAGCTGACCGATGAAAAAATTTGGTATTTCTGTCCCCCTCTAATAACCAAGTATTTCTAGCCCTCTGGCTTCCAAAGATAACTCCTCTTGGTTGTCAATGTCCTCAACCGCTTTACGCAGCTCATCATCTTCGCATTTGAGTTGCTCAAGAATTGATCCTTCCCTAAAAAGTTTCCGAACCTCCTCCCATCTAGCCACCAAGGGGGCCCTTTGGGACTGGAAATCCGACTTGTTTCCTTTCCTCCACTGTTTCAATTGAATTTTGACAAATTGAAGTTGTTTATGAAATTTGAACATTGCTGTCCCAAAATGTGGACGGCCTTCTGTCCACCATTGAGAAATTTTCCGTCGAAGGTCCTCCTTTTGTAACCAAAAATTCTCAAATTTAAAAGGCCTATGGTGCTGTCCTCTCGAAGTCCCTCCCTCAAGCAAAATGGGAAAATGATCCGAAATAGGGCCCTCCAAAATCTGGAACTTAAAAGTCCATTTAACAAAAGCCTCCTCCGAGACCAAAAAGCGATCTAACTTGACCTTCCTCGCTATGTGGCTCCTTTCTCTTGTTTGTCCAAGTGAAAAAAACACTAGGGCCTTGAACGCCCACTAGATTAAAGGCCCGAACTTGGGCAATCGTGAGCCGATCCCCCGGATCCAAAATAGGGGAGCCACCTTCCCCGGTCCCGAACGGATAATTTTGCATTAAAATCCCCCGCAATAATCCAGCCATAACACTCCCCGTATGCTCTCATGTTGTGAACAACGTCCCATTGGAGCCTCTGGCCATCAAGATCTTGGGCCCCATAAAAGTTGGTTATAAGGACCAGCTCATAATTGAAGTTATTTCTGAAGAGAGAAGTAAGTACACCCCTACAAGCTACATGTTCTAAAGCAGTCCTGCACCGTAGGGTTCCAAAGGGTAACAATTCCACCTCGAAGCTCCTTGGGCAGCCACGTCCATATACCCAGCTCCCCGCCGCATTTTAGTAGCAGTTTTACTCATAATATCTAAAGACATTTTGGTCTCCTGAAGAAGCAAAAATTCTGTTTTACGGTTTTCTAAGAGTCTTTGAACAGCAGATTGATGGGTTCTACTGTTTAAACCCCTAATATTCCAAGATTGAATAATCATTGAAAACCTTGAGAGCAATAAGAATCAATGGTCCTCACCAATCCTCCATTGATTAGCTTATCTCCTTGCGCTGTTAGTAGTTCCTTATTGGATTTTCTTCCCGCTCCTTGAGAGTTATTGTTTCTTGATCTCTTTTCCACCTGGGAAATCCCTAAAGCAGGCCTTTCTCTGTTTTTATCTGCATTTCCCATGGTAACATCTTTTATAGCCGACCGTGGCTGGGAGTGTATAACCAATGCCCCCGGATTCTCCGATCGCAGGTTCTCACCGGCACAACACCTGCTCTACTACGGGAGTGAAGGAAGGAGAAACAAGAGGTGGAGTGTTGACATTCTCACCATTCCCAACCACTCCTTCCATAGATTGGTCCTCCAGATCCACTAATGACTTAAAAATTTCATATCGATTGTTTGGCTTGAGCCGTACTCGCTCCTTGCCATTTTTCTTTTTGTTTCTCTTTCGTTTCACCTGCTCAAAGCCATCCCGCCGAGCATCAGGACCTGGAGAATTGCTAGAGGGTTCATTGACCGGACTGGACTTACCCTCTCTAGGGCGGTTTGACATTCCACTCGAAGCCTCCGTTTTTGTGCTCACTACGTTTGGGCAGAACCTTGCCAAATGTCCATGCTTATGGCATACTCGGCACCCGAAAGGTAGGGCCTCATAGTCTAACTGCTGGATCCAGGGTACTCCTGCAAGCTCAAGTTCCACCTCAGCTGGTAGAGGCTGACTAATGTCCATCTCTACACATATTCTAGCAAAGACAACAATATTGCCCTCTATGGTATCTTTGGAGACTCCCAAAAATCTGCCTAGGGAATTACCTATTAGTTCCAACACCTGCTCACCCCAAAACTCCATCGGGAGAGCGTACAATCAGATCCAGACCGAGACAGCCGTGGGTTCGATGCGGGGTCGAAACCCACTCTCCAGGGTTGGACAAATAACCCCGCCGGTCCGTGGTTTCTCTTTTCTCGATTCAAATGCTCTGTTTCTATCTCGCTAAAGAAGAGAAACTTATGATGAAATACCCATTGCTTATAGGCCATAAAGAGTACTCACCGTGTGGCTCCCGGCTCCGACGAACCTGGTATGCGAAAATTCAGTGTGGGCCTGATGCCCATGAATTTGCAGATCAAGTCGTGATTAGCTCGGTAGACGATTGTATCTTCGACAAGCATTGGTTCTATTACAATCTTAGGCCTGGAAGTAGATTGCGGGAGGCATCCATTAACGCGGTGAGCATTTGGGCCATTGGCAACAGTCTTGAGTATCGATTGAAAAGCATTCCGCTGAGCTCCGTCCGTGGAAGGCGAGGGATTATCTTTCAACTTCTCGGCATATGAGGTCTTTCTCCCAGTAGGAGAAACAGGAGGAGACCCCATCGGGCCCTCCCGGGACCACTAAAGAACCTTCAGGCGAAAGCAGAAACAACCCCCCAAAGCCCTAGGCAAGATCTTCGGGCCAGAGTCCCTCGAGCAACACCAGACGCCGTCACAAAAATTTCCCGCCAAAACGCCAAATCGCCAGAGCCGAAAAAAACCAGTGATAATAATTAATAAAATAATATTAATTAATCAATTTTTGATTAATTAAAACTAGTTAAGTTTAATTTAATTATGTGAATGCAAAAATGAAACACCAATGCAATGTATAAGAATAAATATACAATATGTCGCACAATGAATAAGAGAATATTTTATTCATATAAAGGGGAGCCTTAAATATCTAATGTTATAACATAATTTAATATTGATACAAATATTACAAATCTAGGGTTCTCCCAAACCCTAGGTCAATAAATTGTGGTGTCTTCTAGCTCATATTTGATCCTAACAATGTGGTGAGTGGGCTTCGGTATCCTATGCAGGGCCACTCTAGCTTCAATAGCTACCAATAAATATCCCTCTTATATATGCACATAGAAAAAATAACAAGGGTTAGTAACACCTATGAGGGACCCATTGTGTGAGCCCCTCAAAAATAAAATCAATAAAAACCCTAGTTGTAGAATGAAACTACTGTAAACAAATATAAGAATAATAAAAATAAGAGCAATGAATAATTTACCTTGTCTACGCTAACTCATAGTTTTCTGTCTTTGACATTGTTGCAGATGGTTGTTGTATAGAACACCCTAATGACACTTGAGGGGTCTTAGGGCTATAGAACAGGGATGGAAAATACCTATGGGTTCTTGGTGATTATGGAAATCATCCAGATGTACTCGAGAAACTCTTATGGGTGCTCATGGAGCACTAGGGGACATTTGATGGTGTGATGTAGAAGCTACCAAGCAGATTTGGTTCGTGCTAAGGGGATGATGATAGATATAGAGGATATGATGGGGTGATGATGGAAGATGAAAGTGGCGAGGAGGCTTGAGAACTTAGGATGTGAGGTCTTAGGGAACTCAAGGGCTCAAGAATTTTAGGGCTCAAACATTGTTAGGGGACTTAGGGCATTTAAAAAATTAGGGGTTGAGTCTTCAAAATGACTCCTCTTTATAATCTTCCCTAGGTCATGTTAGGGTTTCAACGATACAAACATGACAGAGGGTGGAGATTAAATATAGGTAAATGGCATGAATTAAGGTGGATGGATGGTTGAGATTAAAACATGATGGGTGACTATACATATATATTTATTATAATATATTATTATTTAAATATATTAGACAAATATATATAAATAATGGATAAAAGTGGCAGGAAGTTATGGATGGATGACAAGTGGCTAGTTTTTTGTGTCTATAAATTAACTAAAAGAAAATATAAGAAATATATTTTAATTAATCTAAATAATTTAGTATATTGATGTGTTAATGTTTTATGATCCTTAGAAATTTTACTTGCTTGACAACTTGGATTAAAAAATTATACATGGTAATTTTGAACCACCAAACGAGGGTATCAGGTTTAACCATTTAAGAATGGAGTGTGAGTGTGTTAGGATACCAATTGTATGGAAATCAGATTTCAAACGGAAACAAATATATCGCTTTAAGTTTTGAATCGCTTTTATATATTGAGGAAAAACCTGCAACTGAATATATTGAATTGTACTTGGATGTCTTAAAAATAAAAAGTGATTGGGTTAATATACCCAACCAAGGAGTGTGTGCTTGTGAAAGGGTGTGACCCCTTGTAAGTTAATATATTAAGATAATGATAATTGTATTATGTTAGGAGGGTCCTAACATGCCACCCCCTTAAAAGAGCTTTGTCCTCAAAGCTGGAAATTTGGAAATTGTTGTTGGATATCGTGAAGAGTTTCCCACGTCGCGTCTTCTAAAGGTAGACCTTTCCAATGGATTAAAACTTCCGTGATATCGCGAGTACGAAGGTGATGAGAGCGGCGATCCAAGATAGCTTCTGGTTCGACTAGAAGTACTCCATCATCGGAAAATTTAGGGAGAGTGGTTTGTGTCGTGATATGGGCTCCAACTGCGAGCTTAAGGCAAGATACATGAAATACGGGGTGAAGTTTGGAAGAGGGAGGAAGCTCAAGTTTGTAAGCAATGGTCCCAATACGTTGGAGAACTTTATACGGCCCGTAAAATTTGGGTGCTAACTTCTGAGAACCTTTTTGTTTAAGAGAGGATTGACGGTAAGGTTGGAGCCGTAAGAAAACCATATCACCCTCGTGGAAACTACGTTCGCTTCTATGTTGATCGGCTTGCTGCTTCATGCGATGTTGAGCGGTGTGTAGGTTCTCTTTTAGGATCCGTAGTATGTCATCTCGAGTAGCGAGTTCTATTTCCACCGCATGGACTTTTGTAGTCCCTGGAATATAGGAAGTGAGGGATGGTGGTGTTTGGCCATATAATGCTTCATAAGGAGTCATTTTGATGGACGTATGGTATGAAGTGTTATACCACCATTCCGCTAGTGAAAGCCACTTTACCCAATGGAGTGGTTGAGTAGAAACAAAACATCGAAGGTATGTTTCCAAGCATTTATTTACAACTTCTGTTTGGCCATCGGTTTGAGGATGGTAAGCGGAGCTCATACGAAGTTGAGTACCTTGTAATTTGAACAATTCCTTCCAAAAAGTGCTAGTGAAAGTTGGGTCACGGTCACTAACAATTGTGGAGGGCATACCATGTAATTTAAAGATGTTATCTAGGAAGAGGTGGGCTATAGTGCTAGCGGTATAAGGATGAGCCACGGGACAAAAATGGGCATATTTAGATAAGCGATCAACGACTACAAAAATGGTTGTTTTTCCTCCTGATTTTGGTAGTCCTTCAATAAAGTCCATAGAAATATCTGCCCATGTTTTGGTGGGTATAGGAAGAGGTTGAAGTAATCCTGGAATAGCAAGGGTCTCCCCCTTTTGTCTTTGGCAAACTTCACATTCTTTTACAAAAATTTTGATGTAATTTTTCATTCCTACCCAATAGAAGGAGGTAGTGGCTCTTTTATAGGTTTTTAAGAAACCAGAGTGGCCTGCGAGTGGGTGAGGTATGTAACTCATGAAGAAGTTTTTCATGATAAGTTGAATTGGGGGTGAGGACCATCCTTCCTTTGTATCTTAATATATTGTCCTTCCAAGTGTATGGAGGTTTGCTACTAGGATTATGTTGAAGTTGTTGAATTAAGGCATGGATAGTAGGATCATTTATCCATTCTTCATGCACCTCATCTACCCATTTAGGAATAAGGGAGGAAAGAGCATGGACTTGAGGCATATCTTCAAATTTTCTAGAAAGTGCATCGGCTGCCATGTTGTCCTTTCCATTTTTATATGTAATTTCATAATCATAGCCAAGAAGTTTAGTAACCCACTTTTGTTGTTCCGGGGTATTAGTCCTTTGTTCCAAAAAATACTTCAAGCTATGATGGTCAGTGCGTATAATGAAATGTTGGCCAATAAGGTAAGGCCTCCAATGTTGAATAGCGTGGACAATCGCCAACATCTCTTTTTCATACGTAGAGCGAGCTAGATTCTTAGGAGAAAATGCTTTGCTTATAAAAGATAGAGGCCTTTCATCCTACATGAGTACGGCTCCCATTCCTATTCCCGAAGCATCACTTTCAATGACGAATGGTTTAGAAAAGTTGGGCATGGCTAGAACAGGGGTGGTACACATTGCAGTTTTCAAGGTGATAAAGGCCTCATCCACTTTAGATGACCATTTGAAAGCATTTTTCTTAAGTAATGTTGTTAGAGGGGCAGCGATTTTACCATAATTTTGGACAAATTTTCTATAATATCCCGTTAGTCCAAGAAACCCACGTAGACCTTTTAAGGTTTTCGGAATAGGCCAATTTTTCACCTCCTCAATTTTGCAAGGATCTACCATAACTCCTTCCTTTGAGACAATATGCCCTAAGTATTCAATTTCTTGTTTTCCAAAGGAACACTTTGATATTTTTGCATAAAGTTGATTTTCCTTCAAGATTTGTAATGCTTGTCTAACATGGTCCAAATGTTCTTCCCATGTTTTGCTATAAATCAAAATGTCATCAAAGAAAACTAAGATAAATTTACGAAGGAAAGGGTGAAATACCTTATTCATTAGACTTTGAAAGGTAGAAGGAGCGTTGGTAAGGCCAAATGGCATCACCAAGAATTCGTAGTGCCCTTCGTGAGTGCGAAAGGCCGTCTTAGGAATATCCTTTTCGTTGACTCGTATTTGGTGGTAGCCCGACCGTAAGTCTAACTTGGAAAAATAAGCTGCCCCATGGAGTTCATCTAATAGCTCGTCTATGACCGGAATAGGAAATTTATCCTTGATGGTCATTTTATTAAGCGCTCAAAAATTGACACATAAACGCCACGATCCATCCTTCTTTCTAACTAAAATAATTGGAGAGGAGTAAGGGCTTTTGCTAGGTCTAATGACTCCTGCCTTAAGAAGCTCTTGTACTAATTTCTCTATTTCGGTCTTTTGGAGGTATGGATAATGATAAGGTCTAATATTAGGGGGTTGATGCCCTGGAAGTAGTGGAATAGTGTGATCGTGACTTCGTTGTGGAGGTAGTCCTTTTGGTTCATTGAATACCGCATTATGGTGGTCTAAAATATTTTGTAACTCTGGTGCCTCTTCTTCTTTGTGACTAGGTTGAATTGAAAATAATTGGGCGACCATTCCTTTGTTTCCTTTTCGGATAATTTTCTCCATTCTATGCGAGCTTACGATTTGGGAGGGTCCTGATTTTAGGCCTTTGATAATATAGGTTTGGTTCTTTGTTGTGAACTTCATCCATAGTTCATCAAATTCCCATTGGACTATGCCCAAAGTTCATAACCATTGTACGCCTAGTACAATGTCGCAACCACCTAGGGGTAGGACGTACATGTCACCTTTCATGTTATAATCCCCCATAGTTAGTTTTATATTTTTGCATTTTCCTTTGCATGCAATTTTTCCGTCATTTCCAATCATCACTTCGAAGTTATTGCAAGGGTATATAAAACAATTTGCTTGCTTAGCCACCTTTGGATCGATAAAATTGTGCGTGCTACCAGAATCTAGGAGCACAGTAAGGTTTTGTTTCTTAAAATACCCTTTAACTCGCATTGTTTGAGGGGCAAAAAATCCGGCAAGGGCGTTGAAGGAAACCTTTGGTGCATTTTCTTCGTCACTTTCAAGTGTGTCGGATAATACCTCTACTTCGAGTTCAGGTTCCTCTTCGGTAGAATTCCCCCCATCTGTGGCATCTAGAATATATAATTTTCATGAGGCACATTTATGATTTCTATCAAATTTCTCATCGCAATGGTAGCAAAGACCCTTAGCTTGTCTTTCCTTCATTTCCTCGAAACTCAGACGCTTAATTGGTAGAGCGGGGTTAATTTTGGGGGTTGTGTAGGAGTTTTGGGTTCTTCCATTTTGCATTGGTTTGGGGTTGGTATAAGTGTTTGATGGTTTCCCCAAGGTTGGTTTTGTGAATCGATTTCGTGCCTTGATTTTGTCTTTCGCTAATTTTGCCAAGCCGATGGTCTCTAACATGTTTGTAGGGTTATACATTTGCACCTCAATTCGAATTTCTTCTTTTAATCCACTGACAAAACATTCTTGAAAGAAGGCAACGTCTAATCCGGATGTTCGATTAGCTAGCCTTTCAAATTCTGCTTGGTATTCACTTATCGAAGTGGTTTGGCATAATTTAGTGAGGGCCCCTGTAAAGCTTTGAAACTTGCTAGGGCCGAATCGCACTAATAGATTATATGTAAAGGTTGACCACGTCGGAGTGCCATTAGTTTTCTCGAACCATTGGTACCATTGGATGGCATCGTTTTCCAAGTGGAAGGAGGCGATATGCACTTTTTGCATTTCCAGAATTTGATTTAGTGAGAAATATTGCTCTGCTCGGTAGATCCAGTTTGTAGGGTCACCGCCTTCAAATTTTGGGAAGTCTAATTTGGTCGTCCATGGTAAAATGGAATTTTGTGGACCTCCTAACATTGCTCGGTTTGATGACCCATTGTTGGTTGAATTTGAATGTGTTGTTGCCTGATTTTGACTGATAGCATCAAGTTTAACATCCATTGCAAATATTTTCTCGAAGAGTTCTCTTGTGTTACGGGCATTCTCCTCTCTTTCCTGTTTAACTTCTTCAGCGAGCCTTTCGTGTTTCTCATGAATGGAATATAGTGATCGACGTCCATCGGCCATAGCAGTTGGTTAGATGAGAAAAATTTGTTGCTATTTGTTTGGGCGAAAAAATTGTTTTAATTCTCTTTAATTGGCAAAATTCTGTCAAAAATTTGGGGCTTAATCCCAACAACTATATTTGTTGGTGCTCTCTATTTTGTGACAGTAGCACTTTTATTTATTTTTTATTTTTGAACCGACAAGAATTTTGGAGCTCAAGGCGGTGGAGCGTAAGGTGGGTGGAGAGCATGTGGCATGGCAGAGTCAACAGGCATGATGCGAAACACGAGGTGGTCAGCAGGCAGGGCATGGTAGTCGAGGGGGAAGTGGACAGAGCAAGCGAATAGGGCAAAGGTCAGCAGGTGGCTAGTAAGCACGACAACAGTCAGGTGAGAAGACAGAGTAGGAGAAGAGTGCGAGCGTTAAAGATAACTGGACTATGAATGTTTTTGAACTTAGCTCTGATCCAAATGTTAGGATACCAATTGTATGGAAATCAGATTTCAAATGGAAACAAATATATCGCTTTAAGTTTTGAATCACTTTTATATATTGAGGAAAAACCCGCAACTGAATATATTGAATTGTACTTGGATGTCTTAAAAATAAAAAGTGATTGGGTTGATATACCCAGCCAAGGAGTGTGTGCTTGTGAAAGGGTGTGACCCATTATAAGTTAATATATTGAGATAATGATAATTATGTTAGGAGGGTCCTAACAAAGTGACAAATTTGAACTACTGAAAGACAATCATCAACCTTAAAAATGAAGTTGTCGACCATCATGTTATGTAACTCGATGTGTTACCACTAAATCATTCAATGAACCAGGAAGTGTTGAAAAGAAAATACTTTTGACATTACTAATAAACAAATCAATCCTACAAAATTCTTAATTTATTTTGTTCATAGAACATTTGGGTTTGGTAGTTTTAAAACAAGGGAAATTAACGTCATCAATTATCCAAAGTTATCATCTCTAGAACGTCGATGTCATTTTGAGTGAAAATATTGCCAACTTATAGAATGGCATCCATGTATTGATTTATCATCATGTTGATGTCAAAAATCATCCATGACCATCTAAAATACATTGTAGGTTGCTAAAATTTGAAGTAGCCAAAAAATAAATGGGCTAAATTTTTAAAAATTGTTTGTGATTTCAATATATGGTTCATCCAAAAATTATGATGTGATTCTGACTAACATGTATACATACCCAAAATCACCAAAACCACTGCATTGCCATCAACATTTTCATGCTTACTAGAATACATGTGTGATCATTCTCAAAATAATTAAAAGGGTTTAATTATTCCTAAGGTCCTCTACAAGGAACCACATCTCCATTTTTTTTCTCTTATTAGATTCAAAAGACCAATGTTGCCCTGCAATAGGTGATGTCACTAAAAGGCAACGACTCAAGTCATAAAATATTTATGCATTGATGTAATTGAAGGTGGTGGCTCTAGTTGTTGGAAGGCAATAATTTGATGTTATTGAAGGCATTGACTCTAGTCATCGAAAAGAAATGAGCCTATACTATCTATAGGTAACATAATGGGTTGAAAGTCCCTTACTCAAGTCATAATATGGTGATAGCTGAAGTCGTTAAGAAAGCAATAAATTTTGGTCACTAAAATAATGTGATGAGTGATGTCACCTATAGGCGATAAAATAGGATGAAATATGATCAAAACACAAAGATGAAATATTAGAGAGGAAAAGTGACCAAAAGAAAATCTTCTAGCGATTTGAGAAAACTTAGATTCCACCCAATTGACATAGCTAAACTAGAAATAAAAAATATCAACATCATTTTTAAACTCCACTTAATAACCTTGGAGGTCCATGCATAGGTTATCTCCTTCTAGTGCATTTTTATAGAACAACATGCATGGTTGAATCTTACTGTGCTACCAAATCATGCAAAGAAAATTAGAACAAGGGAATTTATGTCAGATAACCTTCCTCTGATGTATGGTTCTTATATGATGAAGCATATTATATATCTAAGGTTGAGCCCTAATGATAAGCAACTGAATTTTCAGCAAAAACTAATGATTAGTTTTATCTTTCTATCCCTCTCAACTTTTAAGCCTATTGAAAATCAACTTGATCTCTGATATCAATGAAATTGGTTGAATAATTGCAATTGTTATTTATTCTTAATGCATGTAATAAATAGGTAAAAATTTACCTAAATTACATAACCAATTCTCCATCATTATGGTCAATAAAATAATGTAGAATATTGTGTTCTAATATTAACTTCACTAAACTAGGAAGAAATTGCAACTAAATGGTAATCTATTATTTTTTCTATAAATATAGAATGCCACTTAAACTTCTATAGTTATACAAGAGAATTTCACACTCATGTTTATATTTTATATGGAAACAAATAGTAATTATAAAACTAAGCTAATGAAATAAATGCAAGCCTAAGCCTAGCTAAAATAAAGAGGGATCATGTGATTATTCCTCATCAATATTTTTTGTCATGTGTATGATAGCCACTACTTTATTCCCATTTGATTTTTCACAGATTATGTATCCCTTATTCTCAAATGTATCTTTGCAATCTTTATCTACAAACTATCTCGTAGTCATCAATTATCCTTCAAGCTCTATTTAAAGTAGATAGTTTGTATAACTATACCTCCATATTTATATTAATTTGTAAGGTTCATTTTCCTTTCACCTTCCAATTTTTTATTATCTCCAAATTTTACCTTTCTCTTCTATGAGTTATCAAACTCTACAAACAACGCCTTTTTATAAATTATGTAATATGAACAACCAAAATTTGTATACCAAGACTTATTAGTTACAATATTTTTCCTATCATATGACAAAGCATATTTTTGAGTTCTCACATTATTCATGTAAAAAGTTTAATTTATTTTCCCCCTTAATTGAATGTCTTTATTCTACATTCGCTTTTGTAGTGGACATACGTTTTGCAATAATGACATTGAATATTCCTCTTATCTTTAAAACTACCTTTACTTTTGCCACTACAACCTCTTCTATCTTGGATATTCCTCTTGTAGAATATCCATTTTTCTACTCCCCTTTTTGTCTATGGTAATTAGAGCTCTATCCCCATTATTTTTTAACACTCTATCCTTGAAGGAAAAAGCTTGCTCTAATATTTATTTTTTACTATTCATAATTCTTTTTCATGGAATATAAAATATGCCATAAATTTATCAAAATCTAACTTCTTTAAAAATTTATTCACACAATTGTTGTAATTTTTAATCAATGCTCTAGAACCTTTTTGACAAAATTTCTCCATGTCTGTTCTTTATCACAAATATTCATTTTTTACATAATATCATGCGGCCTTGTGGAATAATATCCTACATTCTCATTTTTAGGGCAACGAAGGCAAACAACAGTGGAGCAGTATTGGGGATGTGAAGGTGAGAAATAATGGAGCAATGTTGAGCAATGGTTGATTAGTGTTAGGGTAGTGAAGATAAGCAAAAATGGAGCAATGTTAGGGCAATGAAACCAAGCAATAGTGGATTAGTGCTAGAGTAGTGCTAACCAATGGATAAGTAGTTTTAGGGAAACGAAGCTGATAAACAATAGAGTAGTACTAGGGTAGAAGTGAAGGGGATAAATGAAGAGATAGGTGATATTGGAAAAGTCACGACCATAATTTACATGGGTCCATAGGATTAAATTTGTTCAAAATGTGCAAAATTTGGAATGGGAGTGGCAGTCTGATGTGTGAAAAGATATCAAATGGTCCTATTATGGATGGTGGAGTGCTTGGTCATATGGAGAACTCTAGGGCTAGTAATCCTTTGATCACGTCTCGTTGTGGTGCTAGTAGTTTTATAGTAGATTCTTCTAAGTCTCATTTAGAATTAATGAATTTCCTCCTAGGAGGTGTGTTCAAGGGTTTAGTCAGTGAGTAAGGTGATCCAACTTTTAATATCCCTGTTTTGAGAGTTAATAAGTAATATTTGGGTGAATCGAATGAAAGACGACAAAATTTCCAAAATTTCCAAGGATAAGATTTTAATTCCTTTTATTAGGGATGAGAATGGGCTGGCCCTAAAATTTCTCGATAATATTTTAGATAGAGCCCAAAATAGATTGAGTAATAATAGGATTGGTAAATTTATTGGTTATATATCATCTCTAGATTATATTAATAAATGGGCTAACCTTAGGTGGAAATTTAAAGAGAATATGGACTTCTCAACTCTTTCGAGAGGTTTCTTTTTAGCCTCCTCTGCTATGGAAGATAGAGATTCAATTTTTTTAGGTAACCAATGGTTTATGGGATGATTTAGAATTTTTATAACAAAATGGACTCCTAGGTTCAATTCAAAATTTGTAAACATTGAGGTTGATCCCATTTGGGTTAATTTTTTAGGGTTACCCCTTGAGTTCTCAAAATATTAAATTTTTAAAGCTATTGGTAATAGAATTGGTAGCTTTCTATCTCTGTATTTAAAGGGCTAACCTTATGTGCTTGCTGAAGTGAACAAATATCTACCAAGATATATTAAATTGATGTCAAGTAAAGCTACTTTGATACATGATATTTCTTGCAAAAATAATCTGTTTGGATGTAGCAGATGTGGAAAATTAGTTCACTTGGTCAAAAATTATTGCCTTAACAAATATTATGGAATAATTTTAGAGGAGGAAGGAAGGGAGAGTTTATTTCAAAATTAAAAGAGGTTAGCTCTAATAAAGCTTTAGAGGATATTGAACAATCCACCAAATTTAAGCCTTAGGGATCCCTTGAATGTGAAATAAAATATAGATGTATCTTATATTTCAATCTCTCATGAGGAAGGAGAAGCAAATTAAAAATGTCAAGAAGTAGCTGGGTATAAACACCATTTAATTTAAAGAAGTTGTAAAGGACCTAGAGATTGTTCCTTATACATTACCAGTTCTAATGGAGAAAGATAATGTGAATATGGTGAAGGCAGGACAAGAAGGACTAATATGCTCTCAAGTGAAAGAAAATGTGAATATGGTGAATGTGAGGCAAGACGGACCAAATTATCTCCATGTGTATATGAATACCGTCCATTCTACCTTGCAATTATTATTGAAGAAATAAAATATGATTATGGTGAAGGCTAGGTAGGAATGTCTATGTGAAATAACAAATAGAGACTGATATTCATGATATTGTGGAGGAACAAACTTTTGAGAAATTTTTATACTATGTTACTTCAAATATAAGAATTACCAAGAGTTATCATAAATCCCTTGACCTAGGTAAAGAATATTCTAGCAATGCGGGTACGAAATATCTCAAGGAGAAAAGGTATAGGGGAGCAAAAGAAGAAAAATCTATGGGGACACAACCTACGATTAAGGAAATTCTTGCAAGTATGAAAAGCTTACACCCTAGAACCAATAAAAATCCTAAGCTAGAATTTTAGGGGCATGAACACCCTTAGAAAATATAAGTTGGTTAAGGACCTTTTCTACTCTTACCAACCATATTTCTTACTTCTCCAAGAAACTAAATTCAATCTTATGAATTTTCTAAAAAATCATAAAGGTATTTAGCAAACTACTGACAAATTTCAAGAGGAAGCTAAGGGGGTCTCCAAAGGGATTATATCTCTTTGGAAATCCAATTATTATGAAGGATACCTACTAGCTAAAATTGAATATTAGGTCATAATACTTATCATAATTAAATATTCTAAAGTTCCCTTTGTGATTACCAATATCTATGGCCCCAACTCAAGTAAAGCATGTGAACTATGGATATATTTAGGGGAAATGGGTAAGTAGTTTAGAGGTTTAAAATGGGTTATGGAAAGCAATTTTAACACCCCCTCATCTCCATGTGAGAAGCAAGATGACATGGTTAAGTTCTCAGAAAGCTTGCAAGATTTAGGAAAGCTTTTAGCTAATAGTGGTCTATTTAATGTGGATTTAGATGGTAACATGTTCACTTGGATGAACAGATCATGGTTATACATAGGGGTGAATTTTGCAATTTAGCGTGAATATTCAAATTTTCACAATTTTTGTTTTGCAAATTTTGGAACCCTAGAGGTTGGCCCATTTGCCCAAAAAATTTTGGGATCAAATTTTTAGGGTAATTTGCCTTGGTATCATAAGGTTTCCCACCTAATTTTTGCCTTAAAATTATATAAAATAAATTATCCTATCCAATTCACCTCTTGTACCCCATTATATATATGTAACCCTGACAACAACACTCATACAATTAAAACATTAATTTTCTTCAATAGTGAACGATACAAAGTAGACGACTGACACAACACAATTTAAAAAAGGTGACTAACATAAGACAACTGCAAGAAGGTGATTGACACAAGACTACTAGTAGAAGGTGACTTATAGAAGGCATTTGGCACAAGGTGACTGACACTAGGTGATTGGCACAAGATAACTTCCAAAATGTGACTGGAACAAGGCGACTAGCACAAGGTGACCGACACAAGGAAACTGGTATAAGATAATAGACACAAGGTAACCATCATAAGGTGACTGAAATAAGGCGATCAATAGAAGTCGATAGGTATAAGGTGACTAGAAGAAGGCAATTGGTATAAGGTGACTGGCATAAGGTGATTAGCATAAGGCAATTGGCATAAGGTAATTGGTATAAGGCGACTGGCATAAGGCAAGTGGTAGAAGGCGAGTGGTATAAGGTGAGTGACATACAACGATAACCATTAACCGCTAAGTTTATTTTACCATTAAATTTTCTTTTTAAAATATTTTGTTCATGGAAACTTAATAAGGAGGTTTTCCTATTATTTGGGCACCAATATCAACCCTACTTGGGTCATATATTCTATTTTATTGAATAGTAGTTCTCTTTTTTACTAGTTATTTTTATTTTTCAAAATTATGTTCATGTTACTCTTCTATTTATATAGGTAAAATATCACCTGTTGGTAGTGGAAATAAGGGAGGCTAGTATTTTGATAAAAGGAGTATCCTAAAATACTTTCATAATATTTTGAAATCTAGTCAACCATCAACATCTGCACAAATTGAAGGTAATAACACCTTTACTTACTAACCAATTAATTTTTGTAGAATGTTAATTTTATATATAATGTCTTCATTCATTAAGAAGGGTTCTTTTTGGTTGATGGCTTTATCCATTGTTTATCTATATTTTTTAATATAAGGTATGCTTTTAAATGGAATAATGATAATGACCTTGGTATTAACCCTAGTATTATCTCTATAGAAAACACTGTTGACCTTATTATGCCTCCACTTCCACATATCCATGATAATGAAAAGTTCACATATGAAAAATTTCTTAATGAAATGGAACAACAACATGAAGAGGTTTCAGAAACTAACACATCAAATTTAAAATAAATAATAGTTCTTATACAATACCTACTTCTAGAGAATCTTCTAAAAACATAAACATGCAAGGTTATCTAGGTGGAAAATTAATAGATCATTTGAACTTGATTGGGTTTTAGAATTTCTATTTATTGATCCAGTGCTACCAGAGAATAGTAATGAGAAAATAACAAAATTTAGATGCATAATTTGCAGTTGGAAACACAAAAATGATCATAGATTGCAAGGTAAGAAACATGTAGTAGAAAATATATTGGAAAGGTCTATATAAAAACAAAAGAAAGTTATGGAAAAAAACCAAAAAATTATAGGTGGAAGGATGCATTAGAGTGTGCACATATGAGATATTGCACAATAATATGATAAAGAAATGAAACAAAAGTAAACTTTGGTTGATAAAGGTGCAACAATTCAAGTCCAATTTCAAAAAATAAATAAGTTCACTTTAGCTTCAAAAAGTTTAAAGTTTGTTGTTGTACTCACTATTCTTAAAAATGGTAGACCCATGTATGATTTCATTGATTATAAATATCTATTTTACTAGATGATGTGCATAACTTACCTTATGCCAATTGTTCATATTGAAGTGGTTGGAAAATGTTAAAATATCTATCTTTGATTGAGAAGGATGACCTCAAAGAGAAAGTAAGAAAGGCCAAATTCATTTCACTTTCAATTGATGAGGTGATTGTTGTTGACAACACATCTTGAATTTGCATGCATGTTTACACATTGGAAAATCATTTAAGTTAACCTCATTTTCTTGGATTATGCAAGATGGTGGAAAATTGCAATGTAGAAAATATTTACAATGTTGTTGTATGAATGAAAGAAATGGAAATAGTCACTAAGTTAATATGTGTTAGAGTTGATGGTGCTGCTATAATGAAAGGATATAGGATAGGTATTTGTGTTAGACTACAAACATTTGTTGCCCAATATTTATTCCCTTTTCATTACATGGATCATAGAATGAATCTTGCATACAAAATTGTGGATACATTTAAAAATGTAGCCAGAGTGGAAGCGCTTATCCGTGAAATTCATGATTATTTTTCACCTAGTCCAAAAATATTTTTAGAGTTTCAATAGTTTGCACTAGGAGTTACTGAAGTTAAAAAAAATCTTAAAATATGTAGATATTAGGTGTATTTCCATGTATCAACCAACATATAGAGTTTTCAAAGAATATTAATCCTAGGCAGGGTTTATGTATGCAAATCATAGGGCAGTTGATAAGGCTAAATATTTGTTTTTTTGAATGAGTGAATTTGAAACACTTCACACATTGTGTGGTATTCTTCCAATGCTAGAAGAAATGAATACTTTGATCAAAATTGCACAAGAAATATTGATTTATATTGTGGATTTCATCAGGGCAAAGAAATAAATTTGCATACATATTGATACGAGGTATGCATATGATCAACGTTTTATGGATCCCATGTTTGAGAGCTAGAGAGAATTAACAAACATGAATGATACTCAACAATTTTTGAAGTTCAATATAAATGGTCATCTATGTATTAATGTCCACAAAAAGGAAATACCTTTATATTGTTTTTGTCAATGAATGGATATAGCTACAAATTAAGATGAAAAAATTCCCATAATATACAACATATTTCATGTAGTTGTAATAGATACAAAAATTAAACTGAAACAAATAGCAGAATTATTGATAAAAGAAATTAGAGACCGTTTTCAAAGAGATGAATTGCTTGAGGCTATGGGTGTGGTTAACCTGATGTTTTTGTATCCTTGTAATAAATACCAAATTAGAAATGAATTATTTATCAAATACATGGGCACTCTTGCTATTTATTTCACTAAAAGTGTGGTAATCAATGGTATAGAAATCAATGACATTCTAAACAAAGGTATTTTGATAAAAAAATCAAATTGTTTTGGAACAACAATGTCTTCTCAAGTTTCACAACTCAATAACCATCATGAAATAGGTTAGATTTCATGTTTATGGAAACAATCACATCTTAGTAGTATCTTACAACATACTATGAGTGAATATTTTCATTTATATGAATTATGTAAAATGATGATTTTAGGATCTGTGGAAGATGAAAGAGTATTTAGTGCATTATAATATGTAAAATATAAATTTCAAAATAGGTTGGACAAAAATTTGGAAAATTATTTGAGAGTATATGTGTTGACCTATGAGGTAGAGAAGTTTTCTTATGAAATATATTTTTTATATTGGAAACATCTGGTAGAGATAAGAGGTGTCACCAGTACTCAGGATGATGAAGATAATGGTAATACTAATTAGACTGTGATGACATAAATTTTGGGTATGAGTGCAGAATATTTTATACAATATGAAAAGAGTTTGTTCTAAATTCTAGCATTATGATGCAAAGAGGCTTTCATTTTATTTTATTTCACATATTATGATAAAAAAATTTAATAGAATATTGAGATTTGATGCTTTTATTTGATTTGATTTCACATATTACGCTATCAGTTTTCAACAAAATGTTGAGATTTGATTATAGTTTGAGATATGTATTTTGGAATATGATATTTTTATTTCAAATTCATATATTATGCTATCATTTTTCAACATAATATTTATTATAGATCTGCTATAAGTTTTAAAAAGAATATTGATTACAGATATTATTGATTATCATATGTATTTTGATTTCACATATTATGCTATCAGTTTTTTGAAGAACACAAGCTTATACTAGAGAGGGGGGTGAACAGTATAAGACCACTTTTTACTTTTCTTTCCCAAATAGTATTAATCAATATAATCAATGGCAATATCAATAGCAATAACCAAAGCAATGCATAAATCATCACACACAATAGAGACACCAATTTTAACGTGGTTCACCCAATGTGGGCTACCTCCATAGAGAAAATATTTCTTCTAAATATTTCTCAAATAATCTCATGGGAATCCTTCCCAATTACAATGTTTATGGACCTCTATCCAAAGGATATGTTGATCCCCTAATCTCAAGTTCGTGGATCTCTTCCACAGGAGAACTCTTTCCCCTTCTGCTCTGGCTAGTGATCTTCTAGAAGACTCTGTCTCTCTGCTACATTGATTGGTGGATCTCTCTCCACTTGAAGACTCCTCACTCAGATCTATCTTCAATTGTCCTAGCTGTTGGATCTCTATCCATTGAGACTCTATCCTCTGTACTCTATCACCTCCAAAGCTCTATCAATAGGTTCACTCATAACCTCCTCAAATCTGCTCAATAGGCTCACTCATAACCTGCTCAAATCTGCTCAATAGGCTCACTCAGAACCTACTCAAATTTGCTCAATAGGCTCACTTATAACCTACTCAAATATGCTCAATAGGCTCACTCAGAACCTGCTCAAATATGCTCAATAGGCTCACTCAAAACCTACTCAAATCTGCTCAACAAGCTCACATAGAACTTGTCCCAATCTTCTCAATAAGTCCTCTCTAGGACTTGCTCAAATCTGCATAGCAAGCTTTCACAAAAGCTTACACAAAATTAGTCCACAAGCCTTCTCAAAGACTTACCTCAAATCAGCTCAACAAAATCTCAACTCAATCTCATAGAAGCATAAAGAGAATTGTTAGAGACTCAATATGTTCTATACTCAAATCCCAATCTCAATTCAAAGTAATCTCAACTCAGCTCAATATTATAGAAGCATAAAGAGAATTGTTAGAGACTCAATATGTTCTATACTCAAATCCCAATCTCAACTCAAAGCAATCTCAACTCAGCTCAATCTTAACTCAATCTCATAGAAGCATAAAGAGAATTGTTAGAGACTCAATATGTTCTATTCTCAAGTCTCAATCTCAACTCAATCATAATATAGAATAGTTTGTTTCATGGAACTTGAACAACCACTTCATGCAACCACTTGACTAGGCTCAATCAACTCTACTCAACCAATCACTTCAAGAAACAACTCTTTCTCACAAACCCTAGTCCAAGCATGAATCAACTAACTCAAAATGTTTCCAACAATGCTCAACAACAAATCTTACATAACAATGATACTCATGTTCTTTTCTAACTCAAGTTCAAGTTCTTTGCATCACCCATTGGCTTCAACAACAATGCTAATAAGACAAGGTTTTAATCACAACTCTCAATTCATAAAACCTTGAAGCATAAACTCAAAGTACTTCACTCAACCAATGGTCTAAACAACAATGCTTATCAAACAAGGTTTAATCACAACTCACAATCTAGAAAACCTTGAAGCATAAACTCAAAGTACTTCACTCAACCAATGGTCTAAACAACAATGCTTATCAAACAAGGTTTAATCACAACTCACAATCCAGAAAACCTTGAAGCATTAACTCAACCACTTTCGAAAAGGAAACCACAATCAATCCTTTTCACTCCAATGATATTTCAAAAATCAACCACCCAAATAAAATCAATGGAGAGTATTACTCATACCTTTTTGATGCCTTATGAGTTGTCCACTAAATCTGTCACACTCAACACACTTTCTTTTTCAACTCTTAACAAGGGTTAGAGATCTTGAGTAATAACACAACAATAATATCCAAATAACACCTTATTACTCCTACTTTATTTTAACATCCACCAAAGTTCTTTTTAAAAGAAAACCCTTACTCAAAATAACTTTCACTAAAAAGAACTTTATCAAAAACCCTTATTACTCCTAACAATTTCAAAAATCACAATTAAAAATAATTCACAACTCAAACAACCACCATGACCTTATTCCCTAAGGTTACTCAACAAATCAACTAACGAAGCACCTTTACCCCTTATCACTCCACCTTAGGCAATCCAAACAAAATATTAATAAAAACCTTAATACCTGCCTCGAGGGGAATCGAACCCTCGTCTTGCCCCAACGTGAATGCCCTAGCCATGGCCAAGCTACCGCACGAGCTATGGGCTCATTGGTGAAAAATAAGCACCACCCGCTTCTTATCCTTCACCCTCTTTCGCCAAGAGAAAAGTATGCGCCTTGGGCACCTCAACAGAACAAAGCCAAAAATGATGCTTGCGGGAATCGAACGCACAACCTCCTTGTCACCAACACCTTTGCACAATCCAAGTCTGCCACTAGGCCACGTTGCCCAATGCATTTTGGGAAGTGGTCGTTGTCTCCCTTTAATGTTCGTTGCATCACTTAAACGAAAAACACGAGCTCTTTTTCTTCACAAATACCAAGCACAAATATCAACGAGCAAGGATGAATGAATTAAAAAATTCAATGGCATATTTATATGCCTTCCCTTTGCTTTGGAAACGTCGGCCTTTTTGAAACTTCCTTCATGACGTCGACGGATAAACTTTTAATTTTAATTTTAAAATTAAAATTAAAATTTTAAATAAATTAAAATTTAAACTAAATCTTTAAAATTAAATATCTCCATCATTGGGGCACCTTTTTTGATGAAACGAAAAGCCAACTTGGGTTTTAAGAAAAACCCATTTCAAATATGTCATCCATGGTTTTAAATAAAACCTTTAAAATTAAATTTCTCCATCATCGGGGCACCTTTTTCGATGAAACAAAAAGCCAACTTGGGTTTTAAGAAAAACCCATTTCAAATCTACCATCCATGGTTTTAAATAAAAACCTTTTGCAAAGCTTCCCTTGAAGCTCCTTTTGGAACCAAATGCCATGCATCCCTTCTTGAACCTTTGATCAAAAACCTTTGCTTCTCATGAAGCTCTTTGTGAAACACAAACATAGTGCTTACTTACATAGATCCTTTTGACATCAATGACAACTCTTAGCTTAGGGACTCAAAATGTCCAACAATCTCCCCCTTTGTCATTGATGGCAACCCATATCCTTTTACTAAAATCTGACCTTCTTTTCTGCTCCCCTAGGACTTTGCTCCCCTTGGCTCAAAGCTTTCTCAAATATCAAATCTCTCCCCATATCAAAAACTCTCCTCAATATACACAAATCTCTCCCCCTTTGTCATCAATGGCAAAGGGTCACCTTTGGGGCTCGGGGCTAAGAATGAGCCTCTTAGCTTAGCCCCTCCCCCACCTCCACATGAGGTGGTTAATTATGGGGTGGGAGTATTTCTACTCCTCGAAAGCACTGCTCTTTACCTTTATCTTTCTCTCTTCTTTTCTGAATTTTTTGAATCCTCTCACTGTTTCTTACCAAGTCATCATCCCTGTTCCTATCATCACTTCTATTCCTGTTCCTATTCTTGTTCTCATCCATGTTCCTATTTCTGTTCTTGTTCTCATCCTTGTTCTTGTTCATGCCTGATTCTGGAATATTTTCTCTACACCATCTTGCTATGTGACCATCATTATTGCACTTATAACACTTAATGTTATTATTCCTTGGAGGTGCAACTATCTTAGGACTTCTCCTAGTGAAGCCATATCCTCTTCTGTCATGAACCCTGCAATTCATTGCCTTGTGACCAAACTCATTACATGAGTAGCAATACCCATGGAAAAGTTGTCCTTTCCCATATTCCTGTCTTTCATGTGTCCTGCACTGTGAAGCCATGTGCCCAAACCTGTGACATGAAAAACATCTTCCATTGAAGAAACCTTGCCTAGACCCCATTGGTCTCTTAGTCTCTTCTACTTGTTTCCTGTTCCATCTGTTCCTAACTTGTGCATTGTTCCTTTCCTTGTTGAACTTTCTATTGTCCAACTTATCCTTAGAGGTCTCACTCTCTCTTTTACTTACTTCTTTTGACTCTTCTTCTTCTCTGGTGTTTGAGCTTGACTCTCCTTTTTTTGCTTCTTGTTTCCCTTGTTCTTCTTTAGAGCTAAGTCCTGTTATGGTGACTGATGACTTTTGTGCATTGATAGTCCTTTCCAAGGTCTTTGAATTTTCCTCAAACTTGTGTAGCTTTTCCTTAGAACCTTTTACTTCCAACCTTAGTGAAACTATCTCATGCTCTAATCTTTCACACTCTAGATCTTTTGTTTTTAATTTTTTGGCCATACCTTCTTCAATTTTTCTTGTCTCTTCAACTTTGATTTTGAAGTTAGTGAGTTCCTATAGAAACCTTGCTTTTTCTTTCTCATCTTCTTGAGCTTGAACCCTTAATCTTGAGTTCTCCCTTTTTAGTTCTTCAAGAGTAATCCTAAGCCTTTCACATTCTATCTCTTTTACCTTTGACTATTTAATCATACCTTCTTCAACTCTTCTTGCTTTTTCAACCTTATCTCTCAAGTCAGAGATATCCTGTAGAAGCTTTGTCTTACATTTCTCATCTTCTTGTATTTGAGCCTTCAATTCTAAATTCTCTCTTTTCAATTCAATAAGCTCCTTAAGAGTGGATTCCCCTTTTTATTTTTCTGAAGCATCTTCTTTTTCTTCTATTACTGAAAGTAGAGTTTCTTCTTCATACCTATTTTGATTGTCCCTGTTATCCTTTCTTGAACCAATCTCTAGGATTTCATTTTTGAGAATATCATCTTCATCTTCACTTCTACTAAACCCATTACAATATCTTGCATCATGGCCAAGTTGACCACAAACAAAACATTCTTGTGGACAATAAGCTGCATGGTGACCTATGTTCCCACATCTGGTACAAAACTTTATCAATCTGGATATTTCTCCATTACTTGATTCATCTATTGAATCTATTTCCATGTGTCCTCCCAACACAACAATATTAAACTCATCTTCCTTTTCTTTCATGACCATAGGTGTTCTTTTCTTCTTGTGTCTCATGCTTCTACTCTTGCTTTTCTTTGCCATTTGTGTTCTTGTAGGATCTTCCTTCAAGTTGTTAAACTTCTTCCGAAGGAACCGACTCTGATACCAATTGAAGAACACAAGCTTATACTGAGAGGGGGTGAATAGTATAAGACCACTTTTTACTTTTCTTTCCCAAATAGTATTAATCAATATAATCAATGGCAATATCAATAGCAATAACCAAAGCAATGCACAAATCATCACACATAATAGAGACACCAATTTTAACGTGGTTCACCCAATGTGGGCTACCTCCATAGAGAAAATATTTCTTCTAAATATTTCTCAAATAATCTCATGGGAATCCTTCCCAATTACAATGTTTATGGACCTCTATCCAAAGGAGATGTTGATCCCCTAATCTCAAGTTCATGGATCTCTTCCATAGGAGAACTCTTTCCCCTTCTCCTCTGGCTAGTGATCTTCTAGAAGACTCTGTCTCTCTACTGCATTGATTGGTGGATCTCTCTCCACTTGAAGACTCCTCACTCAGATCTATCTTCAATTGTCCTGGCTGTTGGATCTCTATCCACTGAGACTCTATCCTCTATACTCTATCACCTCCAAAGCTCTATCAATAGGTTCACTCAGAACCTCCTCAAATCTTCTCAATAGGCTCACTCAAAACCTGCTCAAATATGCTCAATAGGCTCACTCAGAACCTGCTCAAATCTGCTCAATAGGCTCACTCAGAACCTGCTCAAATCTGCTCAATAGGCTCATAGAACCTGCTCAAATCTGCTCAATAGGCTCACTCAGAACCTACTCAAATCTTCTCAATAGGCTCACTCAAAACCTGCTCAAATCTGCTCAACAAGCTCACAGAACTTGTCCCAATCTGCTCAATAAGTCCTCTCTAGGACTTGCTCAAATCTACATAGCAAGCTTTCACAAAATCTTACACAAAATTAGTCCACAAGCCTTCTCAAAGACTTGCCTCAAATCATCTCAACAAAATCTCAACTCAATCTCATAGAAGCATAAAGAGAATTGTTAGAGACTCAATATGTTCTATACTCAAATCCCAATCTCAATTCAAAGCAATCTCAACTCAGCTCAATCTTATAGAAGCATAAAGAGAATTGTTAGAGACTCAATATGTTCTATACTCAAATCCCAATCTCAACTCAAAGCAATCTCAACTCAGCTCAATCTTAACTCAATCTCATAGAAGCATAAAGAGAATTGTTAGAGACTCAATATGTTCTATTCTCAAGGCTCAATCTCAACTCAATCAGAATATAGAATAGTTTGTTTCATGGAACTTGAACAACCACTTCATGCAACCACTTGACTAGGCTCAATCAACTCTACTCAACCAATCACTTCAAGAAACAACTCTTTCTCACAAACCCTAGTCCAAGCATGAATCAACTAACTCAAAATATTTCCAACAATGCTCAACAACAAATCTTACATAACAATGATACTCATGTTCTTTTCTAACTCAAGTTCAAGTTCTTTGCATCACCCATTGGCTTCAACAACAATGCTAATAAGACAAGGTTTTAATCACAACTCTCAATTCAGAAAACCTTGAAGCATAAACTCAAAGTACTTCACTCAACCAATGGTCTAAACAACAATGCTTATCAAACAAGGTTTAATCACAACTCACAATCCAAAAAACCTTGAAGCATAAACTCAAAGTACTTCACTCAACCAATGGTCTAAACAACAATGCTTATCAAACAAGGTTTAATCACAACTCACAATCCAAAAAACCTTGAAGCATTAACTCAACCACTTTCGAAAAGGAAACCACAATCAATCCTTTTCACTCCAATGATATTTCAAAAATCAACCACCCAAATAAAATCAATGGAGAGTATTACTCATACCTTTTTGATGCCTTATGAGTTGTCCACTAAATCTGTCACACTCAACACACTTTCTTTTTCAACTCTTAACAAGGGTTAGAGATCTTGAGTAATAACACAACAATAATATCCAAATAACACCTTATTACTCCTACTTTATTTTAACATCCACCAAAGTTATTTTTAAAAGAAAACCCTTACTCAAAATAACTTTCACTAAAAATAACTTTATCAAAAACCCTTATTACTCCTAACAATTTCAAAAATCACAATTAAAAATAATTCACAACTCAAACAACCACCATGACCTTATTCCCTAAGGTTACTCAACAAATCAACTAACGAAGCACCTTTACCCCTTATCACTCCACCTTAGGCAATCCAAACAAAATATTAATAAAAACCTTAATACCTGCCTCGAGGGGAATCGAACCCTCGTCTTGCCCCAACGCGAATGCCCTAGCCATGGCCAAGCTGCCACATGAGTTATGGGCTCATTGGTGAAAAAGAAGCACCACCCGCTTCTTATCCTTCACCCTCTTCCACCAAGCGAAAAGTATGCACCTTGGGCGCCTCAACAGAACAAAGCCAAAAATGATGCTTGCGGGAATCGAATGCACAACCTCCTTGTCACCAACACCTTTGCACAATCCAAGTTGCCACTAGGCCACGTTGCCCAATGCATTTTGGGAAGTGGTCGTTGTCTCCCTTTAATGTTCATTGCATCACTTAAACGAAAAACACGAGCTCTTTTTCTTCGCAAATACCAAGCACAAATATCAACGAGCAAGGATGAATGAATTAAAAAATTCAATGGCATATTTATATGCCTTCCCTTTGCTTTGGAAACGTTGGCCTTTTTGAAACTTCCTTCATGACGTCAGCGGATAAACTTTTAATTTTAATTTTAAAATTTAAATTTAAATTTTAAATAAATTAAAATTTAAACTAAATATTTAAAATTAAATATCTCCATCATCGGGGCACCTTTTTTGATGAAACGAAAAGCCAACTTGGGTTTTAAGAAAAACCCATTTCAAATCTACCATCCATGGTTTTAAATAAAACCTTTAAAATTAAATTTCTCCATCATCGGGGCACCTTTTTTGATGAAACAAAAATCCAACTTGGGTTTTAAGAAAAACCCATTTCAAATCTGCCATCCATGGTTTTAAATAAAAACCTTTTGCAAAGCTTCCCTTGAAGCTCCTTTTGGAACCAAATGCCATGCATCCCTTCTTGAACCTTTGATCAAAAACCTTTGCTTCTCATGAAGCTCTTTGTGAAACACAAACATAGTGCTTACTTACATAGATCCTTTTGACATCAATGACAACTCTTAGCTTAGGGACTCAAAATGTCCAACAATCTCCCCCTTTGTCATTGATGGCAACCCATATCCTTTTACTAAAATCTGACCTTCTTTTTTGCTCCCCATGGGACTTTGCTCCCTCTGGCTCAAAGCTTTCTCAAATATCAAATCTCTCCCCATATCAAAAACTCTCCTCAATATACACAAATCTCTCCCCCTTTGTCATCAATGGCAAAGGGTCACCTTTGGGGCTCGGGGCTAAGAATGAGCCTCTTAGCTTAGCCCCTCCCCACCTCCACATGAGGTGGTTAATTCTAGGGTGGGAGTATTTCTACTCCCGAAAGCACTGCTCTTTACCTTTATCTTTCTCTCTTCTTTTCTGAATTTTTTGAATCCTCTCACTGTTTCTTACCAAGTCATCATCCATGTTCCTGTCATCACTTCTGTTCCTATTCCTATTCTTGTTCTCATCCATGTTCCTATTCTTGTTCCTTTTCTCATCCTTGTTCTTGTTCATACTTGATTTTGGAATATTTTCTCTACACCATATTGCTATGTGACCATCATTATTGCACTTATAACACTTAATGTTTTTATTCCTTGGAGGTGCAACTATCTTAGGACTTCTCCTAGTGAAGCCATATCCTCTTCTGTCATGAACCCTGCAATTCATTGCCTTGTGACCAAACTCATTACATGAGTAGCAATACCCATGGAAAAGTTATCCTTTCCCATATTCTTGTCTTTCATGTGTCCTGCATTGTGAAGCCATGTGCCCAAACCTGTGACATGAAAAACATCTTCCATTGAAGAAACCTTGCCTAGACCCCATTGGTCTCTTAGTCTCTTCTACTTGTTTCCTGTTCCATCTGTTCCTAACTTGTGCATTGTTCCTTTCCTTGTTGAACTTTCTATTGTCCAACTTATCCTTAGAGGTCTCACTCTCTCTTTTACTTACTTCTTTTGACTCTTCTTCTTCTCTGGTGTTTGAGCTTGACTCTCCTTTTTCTGCTTCCTGTTTCCCTTGTTCTTCTTTAGAGCTAAGTCTTGTTATGGTGACTGATGACTTTTGTGCATTGATAGTCCTTTCCAAGGTCTTTGAATTTTCCTCAAACTTGTGTAGCTTTTCCTTAGAACCTTTTACTTCCAACCTTAGTGAAACTATCTCATGCTCTAATCTTTCACACTCTAGATCTTTTGTTTTTAATTTTTTGGCCATACCTTCTTCAATTTTTCTTGTCTCTTCAACTTTGATTTTGAAGTTAGTGAGTTCTTGTAGAAACCTTGCTTTTTCTTTCTCATCTTCTTGAGCTTGAACCCTTAATCCTGAGTTCTCCCTTTTTAGTTCTTCAAGAGTAATCCTAAGCCTTTCACATTCTATCTCTTTTGCCTTTGACTATTTAATCATACCTTCTTCAACTCTTCTTGCTTTTTCAACCTTATCTCTCAAGTCAGAGATATCCTGTAGAAGCTTTATCTTACATTTCTCATCTTCTTGTATTTGAGCCTTCAATTCTAAATTCTCTCTTTTCAATTCAATAAGCTCCTTAAGAGTGGATTCCCCTTTTCTTTTTCTGAAGCATCTTCTTTTTCTTCTATTACTGAAAGTAGAGTTTCTTCTTCATACCTATTTTGATTGTCCCTGTTATCCTTTCTTGAACCAATCTCTAGGATTTCATTTTTGAGAATATCATCTTCATCATCACTTCTACTAAACCCATTACAATATCTTGCATCATGGCCAAGTTGACCATAAACAAAACATTCTTGTGGACAATAAGCTGCATGGTGACCTGTGTTCCCACATCTGGTACAAAAATTTATCAGTTTGGATATTTCTCCATTACTTGATTCATCTATTGAATCTATTTCCATGTGTCCTCCCAACACAACAATATTAAACTCATCTTCCTTTTCTTTCATGACCATAGGTGTTCTTTTCTTCTTGTGTCTCATGCTTCTACTCTTGCTTTTCTTTGCCATTTGTGTTCTTGTAGGATCTTCCTTCAAGTTGTTAAACTTCTTCTAAAGGAACCGACTCTGATACCAATTGAAGAACACAAGCTTATATTGAGAGGGGAGGTGAATAGTATAAGACCACTTTTTACTTTTCTTTCCCAAATAGTATTAATCAATATAATCAATGGCAATATCAATAGCAATAACCAAAGCAATGCACAAATCATCACACACAATAGAGACACCAATTTTAACATGGTTCACCCAATGTGGGCTACCTCCACAGAGAAAATATTTCTTCTAAATATTTCTCAAATAATCTCATGGGAATCCTTCCCAATTACAATGTTTATGGACCTCTATCCAAAGGAGATGTTGATCCCCTAATCTCAAGTTCATGGATCTCTTCCACAGGAGAACTCTTTCCCCTTCTGCTCTGGCTAGTGATCTTCTAGAAGACTCTGTCTCTCTACTGCACTGACTGGTGGATCTCTCTCCACTTGAAGACTCCTCACTCAGATCTATCTTCAATTTTCTTGGTTGCTAGATCTCTATCCACTGAGACTCTGTCCTCTGTACTCTATCACCTCCAAAGCTCTATCAATAGGTTCACTCAGAACCTCCTCAAATCTGCTCAATAGGCTCACTCAGAACCTGCTCAAATATGCTCAATAGGCTCACTTAGAACCTGCTCAAATCTGCTCAATAGGCTCACTCAGAACCTTCTCAAATATACTCAATAGGCTCACTCAAAACCTGCTCAAATCTGCTCAATAGGCTCACTCAGAACCTGCTCAAATATGCTCAATAGGCTCACTCAAAACCTGCTCAAATTTGCTCAACAAGCTCACATAGAACTTGTCCCAATCTTCTCAATAAGTCCTCTCTAGGACTTGCTCAAATCTGCATAGCAAGCTTTCACAAAAGCTTACACAAAATCAGTCCACAAGCCTTCTCAAAGACTTACCTCAAATCAGCTCAACAAAATCTCAACTCAATCTCATAGAAGCATAAAGAGAATTTTTAGAGACTCAATATGTTCTATACTCAAATCCCAATCTCAATTCAAAGCAATCTCAACTCAGCTCAATCTTATAGAAGCATAAAGAGAATTGTTAGAGACTCAATATGTTCTATACTCAAATCCCAATCTCAACTCAAAGCAATCTCAACTCAGCTCAATATTAACTCAATCTCATAGAAGCATAAAGAGAATTGTTAGAGACTCAATATGTTCTATTCTCAAGGCTCAATCTCAACTCAATCTGAATATAGAATAGTTTGTTTCATGGAACTTGAACAACCACTTCATGCAACCACTTGACTAGGCTCAATCAACTCTACTCAACCAATCACTTCAAGAAACAACTCTTTCTCACAAACCCTAGTCCAAGCATGAATCAACTAACTCAAAATGTTTCCAATAATGCTCAACAACAAATCTTACATAACAATGATACTCATGTTCTTTTCTAACTCAAGTTCAAGTTCTTTGCATCACCCATTGGCTTCAACAACAATGCTAATAAGACAAGGTTTTAATCACAACTCTCAATTCAGAAAACCTTGAAGCATAAACTCAAAGTACTTCACTCAACCAATGGTCTAAACAACAATGCTTATCAAACAAGGTTTAATCACAACTCACAATCCAAAAACCTTGAAGCATAAACTCAAAGTACTTCACTCAACCAATGGTCTAAACAACAATGCTTATCAAACAAGGTTTAATCACAACTCACAATCCAGAAAACCTTGAAGCATTAACTCAACCACTTTCGAAAAGGAAACCACAATCAATCCTTTTCACTCCAATGATATTTCAAAAATAAACCACCCAAATAAAATCAATGGAGAGTATTACTCATACCTTTTTGATGCCTTATGAGTTGTCCACTAAATCTGTCACACTCAACACACTTTTTTTTTCAACTCTTAACAAGGGTTAGAGATCTTGAGTAATAACACAACAATAATATCCAAATAACACCTTATTACTCCTACTTTATTTTAACATCCACCAAAGTTATTTTTAAAAGAAAACCCTTACTCAAAATAACTTTCACTAAAAAGAACTTTATCAAAAACCCTTATTACTCCTAACAATTTCAAAAATCACAATTAAAAATAATTCACAACTCAAACAACCACCATGACCTTATTCCCTAAGGTTACTCAACAAATCAACTAACAAAGCACCTTTACCCCTTATCACTCCACCTTAGGCAATCCAAACAAAATATTAATAAAAACCTTAATACCTGCCTTGAGGGGAATCGAACCCTCGTCTTACCCCAACATGAACGCCCTAGCCGCGACCAAGCTACCACACGAGTTGTGAGCTCATTGGTGAAAAAGAAGCACCACCCGCTTCTTATCCTTCACCCTCTTTCGCCAAGCGAAAAGTATGCACCTTGGGTGCCTCAACAGAACAAAGCAAAAAATGATGCTTGTGGGAATCGAACGCACAACCTCCTTGTCACCAACACCTTTGCACAATCCAAGCTGCCACTAGGCCACGCTGCCCAATGCATTTTGGGAAGTGGTCGTTGTCTCCCTTTAATGTTCATTGCGTCACTTAAACGAAAAACACGAGCTCTTTTTCTTCGCAAATACCAAGCGCAAATATCAACGAGCAAGGATGAATGAATTAAAAAATTCAATGGCATATTTATATGCCTTCCCTTTTCTTTGGAAACGTCGGCCTTTTTGAAACTTCCTTCATGACGTCGACGGATAAACTTTTAATTTTAATTTTAAAATTTAAATTTAAATTTTAAATAAATTAAAATTTAAACTAAATCTTTAAAATTAAATATCTCCATCATCGGGGCACATTTTTCGATGAAACGAAAAGTCAACTTGGGTTTTAAGAAAAACCCATTTCAAATCTGCCATCCATGGTTTTAAATAAAACCTTTAAAATTAAATTTCTCCATCATCGGGGCACCTTTTTTGATGAAACGAAAAGCCAACTTGGGTTTTAAGAAAAACCCATTTCAAATCTGCCATCCATGGTTTTAAATAAAAACCTTTTGCAAAGCTTTCCTTGAAGCTCCTTTTGGAACCAAATGCCATGCATCCCTTCTTGAACCTTTGATCAAAAACCTTTGCTTCTCATGAAGCTCTTTGTGAAACACAAACATAGTGCTTACTTACATAGATCCTTTTGACATCAATGACAACTCTTATCTTAGGGACTCAAAATGTCCAATATTTTCAATAGAATATTGATTACAATTAGATTGATTTTCACATGTATTTTGATTTTACATATTATGCTATTAGTTTTCAATAGAATATTGATTACTCATATTATTGATTTTCATATGTATTTTGATTTCACATATTATGCTATCAGTTTTCAACAAAACGTTGATTACAAATATTACTGATTTTTACATGTATTTTGATTTCACATATTATGCTATCAGTTTTCAATAGAATATTGATTATAGATATGTTGATTATGGAACACAATTATTTTTTATATCATAGACATGTTATTGGATATTTTGTATATCATGTTATTTAAGCCTTGTTATTGGATTATTAGTCTATAATATTCAAATTATTTAGAATATTTGTATTGTATAAACCATGTATGGCAAAGTAAATATTTGTGCTGCATTTCAGTCATTTCAAATTATTTCATAAAACATAAAAAAATATTTTATTGCATCTATATAATTTAAAATTATTTATTGCATCCACACAACTAATCAAAACATCACAATATTTAAAAATATATATATGGAAATTATCTCTTTTATTTATTTCAAAAAGATACCATTATTTTACTATTTAAAAAAAAATCTATGCAACATGTTTGGTTTCTCTTCAAATTAAAAAATACAGTCTTCTACTTTTCTTCCTGCATTATGCCTAAAGTTTCAACTACCTCTACCTCAATATCCTTTGCTTCTAATGCACCAACCCTTACCAAACATTCAGTTGTAGTGTTTATCCCCAATAGCAGTAAACCTTCTTCCTTCACTGGATCTTATCTAAATGGTGCATTCAGCTCTTTATCCTGTTCTTTTAATACAACCTCCACATCTAGGTCCTTATATTTGAAAAACTTCTTCAGCCAATTGTTTTCTCTAATAGTGTATTGCAATATTTTCTTCACTTCAATAACATTATTCACACTAATTTTTGTAGTCTTAATAAAAATTTTCATGGCACTGACTTGATGCTTTAAGTTCTGATAATTAGACTACAAAATAGAAGAGAAAAATATTAATATTTATAAACAAAATATATTTAATAAAAAAGTGATTTTCAATTATATGTAAAACTTAACCCTATAAGGGGGGCGGAGGTCCAAGGTTCAAATCTCGGGCCTCATCGGACTGAACACTTGTCCCTTTCCTGGTGCTTTCAGTGGTGTAAAAGGTTTAAAATGATTGTGGCATGGTGGTTATAGGGGCGGACTGTGCGAAGATCTGTGTGGTGGCTTCCAGGGCGGACATCGCAGAATACTATGGTGGCCATAAAATCTAGACAGCCTGCCCGGATTCATGGTGACTACCGATTCCACCATGTAAATACAAAAACAAAAATTATATGTAAAACTTACATCAGTGGTAAGTATTGCAATTTATACAACTAATACTTTTTCCTTATCTAGTGCCCATTCATTGAAATATGCCTAGGAATTGACATTGATATTTTCTAATCGATCCAACATAATGTCTAAAACTTGATCACTGTATGTAGACTCAGCCTGTACGGTGCTAGATTCAGCTTTACATAACAAAGCATCGAGCTTTTTAGGCTCATTCTCCATCTTTGAAAATAGCTCCTTTCTATTTGCAAAATTATTGTATCAAGCATTTATTGCTTTTACCAAAACCTTGGCTTGATATTCCCATTATTTAATCTATCAATATCTACAAGTAAACTATTATTAATTGTAACCTTACATCTATTGGCTAATAAAATAGTTTCTAAAAAATTAACTTTATCATCATCATTCAGATAATGATGGGTGTCGACTTGCTGGTGGGGTAAGTGGAAACTCCAGTGGCATTTGATTCAACATTCTCCTCTACTTCATCATTGATCTCTATAATTTGAAGCACATCACTTACTTTTAGTGGGAAATTATTCATATCCTGATAAATAAAATCATCATCGAGATTCCCAAAAGGCATCTAATATGTGCTCTCTACATTTGATAAATTCTCAAGGGTTAACATTGGGAATGCTAAAATAATAGACTAAGACACAATGTGTGTCTTAGCCTAACTTTTGGTTCCTAAAGGTGGTCGTGTGAGGAACTATTTATCACATATGCAAGATTGGTTCCTCACTGATGATACATGTTGTGGAGTTGGATGGACTTGTTGTCGATGTAATTGTAGTGACACTTATTGTTGTTACATTTGTAGTTACATAGCCAGAGGAGGTATCTATTTTCTTAATATTTTAAATCTAGCCGATGCATCTGCAAAAATTCACATGAAAATATAAATTAAAACTAATGTAAAAAACAATGTCATTAAAAAAGATTAATTTTAACTAGACATACCAAACTTAGTCTCTATAACCATTTCCATTGATGATGCAACCATTTGCCTTTGCTTTGAAAATATTTAAAATATTTCTCAAACTAAATATAATTTTAAATCATTAAAGTACATTATTTAAAATAGTACTTTTGGATAATAAGGTTATCTTGTGAGATAGAGGTTACTTCTTCAATGTCAACTACAACAGATACATGTCCAAAAGTAATAGGAGTCGTACATGTATGTTGATGAACATGAGACATCCTATGTTTAGCGATGGTAGTTACTGGTGATGATTGTGACTACGTGTTAAAATAGTTAGACGCTTCTTGAATCCTAAATATGGCATCCCTTTTACTGGAATATTGAGCTACTCTTCTCTATTTTCAAAAGAAAATTAGAAAATAACAAGATTCATTGAAAAGAAAGAAAATGGACATATTCCAAAAAATAATTTTACCTATATTTCATTCTTAGTCATGCCAATATCCAACAACCTTATGTGCAATGCAGTTGGAGGATTACTTTTTGAATATTGAAGTATGCTTCATTAAAAAGATAAAGAATAATGTTGTTGGTTGTTACTGTATATGAAGATTGAATTTTCTAGGCACTTAGAAGGTCTTGTTTCAAGTGGTTGGAAATGTGCATGGACCAATCATATCTTCTACCATCAATGCATCGAATCAATAAGGACAATGCCCAAAATGGCATTTTTGTAGGTCACCCTTGCAAAATAAGCCCTACCTAGAAAAATTCAATGTAAGCATAAAGAAATTTGCCTACAATGTTAGAAATTTTTAAACCCCTTTTTGACTTAGAAGAATAAACTAAAAAAAGATACAACATTATTAGAAAACAAAAAATTACAATAGGGAGAACATTATTAGAGAATGGAAACTACAATATATCAAAATTTAAGATAAATAAAAACTAAATTTTAAAAATATACCTTTCAAAATGTCTGAATTCATAGCATATTTGGATGCTAGCGTTGATTTTTCATCTTTGGTCAAGGCGTACTGCTTGTTCACTAGGTTACCATCAAAAAATGGTAGCCCTGTTAGTCATTGCACATATGAGGGGCTCACAATACAAATAATATCCTTGTTATCCACTTTGATATGAAAAATGGACACATCATGGTTGTAGCAACTAACTATCTATTGCATTAGGGGGATGTTGATGTTCATTTGTGGCATCTTCATTACTCCAGCAACTTTAGAGGTGTAAAAGCATTTAGAATATATCCCATGAGTGCTACAAATATTCTTGATGTTGGGGCAACAGTAGTTCTTGAATGACACTTTGTAAGGTAAAGGAGAGGAAGAGCTAGCCATTTCTACAATAAAACAATCTAAAAAGGCTCTAAAAATAGTCTTTAAAAAATCTAGAAATGCCATGAAAAATGTTCTAAAATGCCCTATAAAATGTTCTAAAATGCCTTAAAAAACACTCTGAAACACCCTAAAAAATGCTTTGAAATGCCCTAGAAAATGCTCTAAAAATCGTTTAAAAACACTACGAAAACCCTTTGAAAACGCTGTGAAAACCGTCTGAAAAGTCTTTGAAATTGCTATAGAAAACGCTATAAAAATGCTGGAAAAAATTTTGAAATTGCTCTGGAAAATGCTATGGGAAAGGTGAAAAATGACCCTAGATTTCTATTTATAGAATTTTGCATGGCCAAAGTCAATGGATGCATGACACATGGTAGAGGAGAGCACACATGTCATCATCTTATTGATGATTTTTGGTGATCAGCATTTAACAATCACCATCTACCACTCACCATATTCTAGTCACCATATGCAAGTCGTCCTATGCCAGTTGCCATCTACCAGTCACACTATACCAGTCACCATCTACCACTCGCCATCTACCAGTTACCATATTCCAATCACCATCTACCACTCGCCATATACCACTTTCCATATGCCAATCATGATTTACCACTTTCCATCTATCACTTGCCATCTACCATTCACCATATGCCAATCACCTTCTACCACCCACCTTCTATCAGTTACCTTATGCCAGTCACCTTGTGCCAGTCATCTTCTGCTAGTCATATTCTACCCATAACCTTCTACCAGTCACATTCTACCACTCACCTTCTACTAGTCACCTTCTGCCAATCACCATTTAAAATTTTTGAAAATTTCTATGCAAAATTTTCAAAAATTTGCCATATTTTGATATATTTTCTGCAAAATTTTGAAAACTTTACCCCAAAGTTTATACATCGTTCGCTTAGATTCGTCCCAATTTTATATTTAACTTTTTGGTACTACCCCTTATGCATAACCCATAAACATATGCTCTAGTAGAAACCTGATTTAGGTCTAGTTGGATGGAGTTATTCTTTTTGAGGATTGGTTCCAAAAAAACTTCTTATTTAATCTAAAATCTCTTGCTAAATTTGGATCTAATCACAATCCTTTACTCTTTTGGAGTAGTGTGGAATATTAAAAGCATAATGGCCCTTTTAAGTTTTAATTTATGTGGTTGCACTCCCTAGATATTTATAAAGAAATAGAAAAATGGTGGAGTATTCCTTCCTAGGATATTAAGATGTAAAATCTTGCAAACAAGCTTAAAATTATGAAGAAAAAAGTCAAGTGGAATAGGGAAGTCTTTGGAAATATCTTTCAAAAGAATAAATCTAATTAGTTGGATTTGGATATGTTAGAAGAATATATTAATAGGCTAGGTATAAACCAAATCTAACTCCAAAGAGAAAAGGAGGTTAATGCTAAACTGCACATCATAATAGCCAAGGAAGAAACCTACTAGAAGTAAAAGTCTAGGATCCAATGATTGTAGTAAGGTGATAGGAATTCTAAGTTTTTCCATGTCTCTACTATAAAAAATAAAAATTATGCCTGCATTGATGAAATTTTGAAATATGGTGGCCAGGTTATTAGAGAGAGCAAATAAATTGAGCTTGATGCTACTGACATCTTTCAAAATATTCTAGTTGAAGATATGGAAGAGGATGAAACAAAGGTTAAGGATATGACTTATCACATTCCTAGGTTGATATCTACCAAGGTCAATTATCAACTTCTATAGGATATTGAGGAAGAAGAGGTAAGGATATCCACTTTGTCTCTCAATAGAGACAAAGCTCTAAGTTTGGATGGGTTCCAAGCAGGTTTTTTCTAAACCTTCTAGGATATTATTAAATTCGACATTATTAAAGTAGTGAAGGAATATTTAAAGTTAAGTCATATCCTAAAGGATTTTAACAATACCTTTCTTTTTCTAGTTCCTAAGAAGAAAGGGTTAAAAACCTTCAAATATTGTAGGCCTATAAGTCTTTGCAATGTTGTTTAGAAGATTATCTCTACATTTATAGCCCTAAGGTTGAAGATTTTCCTCCCCTCCATTATATTCAATGAGCAAGTAGGCCTTGTTAAGGGTAATTATATTTTGGATGGGATTATATCCCTTCATGAATCTATGCATTTTTTTAAGGCTGGTGAAAGAAAAATGCATGTTTCTAAATTTAGATATGAGCAAGGCTTATGATAGAGTTTCATGGAGTTTTTTGGATAAAGTTTTGGTTACCTTTGATTTTTGTAGACAGTGGATAATATGGGTAGGGAGCTACTAAAAAATTGCAAGGTACTCTTTTTTAATCAATAACAAACCAAAAAAAAATTTAGTAGTAGTAGAGATCTTAGACAAGGTGATCCCCTCTCTTCTATATTTTTATTATTATGTCTAAAACGATTAAAATATACCTCAATATTGCCAAGGCTTCTAGCCAGATAGAATACCTTAAATAAGGTCACAATATTGAGGTAATTACTCATTTATAGTTTATGGATGATACCATTTTACTTGGTAATCCTATTGTGGCAAAGGCAATTGAATTTTAAAGAGTCCTAGATCTCTATGAGTGTGCCTCTCACCAAAAGATCAATTTGGACAAAAGGTCTTATTCATTAACACTAAATTTGATATCCAAAGAAGGATGGCTAGAGACATAGGGTATCCTTTGTCAACCCTAAATTTTCCTTACTTTGGAATACCTATGTTTGTGGGAACTTGCAAGTCACCTCTTTGTAATAGTTTGATTGACATATTCCAATCCAAACATGCAGGGTGGAAAGGTAATCTCTTATATCATACGGGTGAAGTGTTGTTGGTTAAGATTTTTCTATAGACTATTTCCATTTATCTTCTCTATTTTTTTAAAACCCTACTAATGTTTGAAAAATTATAGAAGGAGTTCAAAAATAGTCCTTATGGTCTAGATCTGAAGAGATGAGGAGGATTTCTCTTATAGCTTAGGAAAAAACATGCCATCAATAGAAGCATGGTGGTTTTGGTATGAGGAGACTCAGCCTAGTTAATAGTGATATGGTATCCAAGGTTATATGGAGAGTTTTGAGAGAGAGTTAGACTCTTTGGGCTAGGATTATTCAAGAGAAACATATTGGCATCTATGAGGATACCAATTTTCTCATAATTTAGGACCCTTGTTGTGGCTCTTCTTTGTGGAACCATCCAGTAGAAGCTAGAGAGGACTTCTAGAAGGGTGTGAAATGGCATGTTGGAGATGGAGACTTTATATTTTATAGGAGGATATCTGGTTATATGACAACCCTTTAGCAAATAATGGTATTTTCTATAATCTAATAAAGGATCTACAAGATAGATATGGTAAAAATATTTGGAACTACATGACTTTATTGGATAACCAATTGAGCTAGAAATATTTAGAGGTAGTCCCTGAGAATTTGGAGTCTTTATAACTCTTTAAAGCTAAAATAAAGGTTTATAACCTATGTGTTGTTATATAAAGAGACTCAGTGGTTTGGGGTAAAACTAAGAATGGTGAAATCAAGGTGAAAATAGCCTATGATCATTTGGATCTTGTTGTAGATAATGGTTTTCCTTGGAATATAGTTTGGGGTAAGAGAGATATTCTTAAATTAAAGATTTTTATTTGGGAAGTAGTCTAGAATAAGATCCTAACGGTGGATAATATTAATAAGAGAGGTTTTTAGTTACCTAATAGATGTAGTTTATGTGAAAATGTAGAAAAATCAGTGGAACACATCTTATTAGAATGTCCTTATGCTCTAAATATTTTCTAGCTCCTCATCAACAGGATGGGCATCTATTGGCTGATGCCTTCTTATATGGTTTGGAACCTAATTTCTTTTCATTTTATGTGGGAAGTATGGCTACAAAGGAACAGGAGAATTTTTAGAGGAGAAAAAATATCAGCAGTGAGAAGTTTTAAAAGTATAGCCTATTTTTTAGAGGAGAATTCTAAATCTATCAAGCACTCTATCAATCTAGAGAATAGTGAAGAGACCATGATTTCTAAGGCATGGAATTTCAAACCCATTAGTGGTGGAGAGGCAAATGCTTAAGCTAGAATTGATGTAAAATGACAACCACCCCAAGATGAATGGTTGAAGTTAAATTTTTATAGGGCCTTTAAAGGTAACCTAGTTAAGGTAGGATTAGGAGCTATTTTAAGAGACAATCAGAGAATATTATCAGGATTAGACTATAAGTTTTTGGGAATTATTACTAGACATAAATAAAAATTTAATGCTTTACATCTTGGTGTAGAGCTAGCTAAGGATATAGGTGCGAAAAAAATTATCATTGAAGGAGGCCTCTTGAATATTATCAAACTTTTGAAAAATAAGGCAAAAGATAATTGACATATTGATTACATTGTACAATATATTACAAATATTATAAGGAATTTTGAAGAAGTTGATTTTTTCATGTCTTTATAGAATGTAATAAACCAACAAAATGGTTGGCAAACTTTGGTGCAATTAAATAAGAGGATAGTTGATGGGTCCCCCTAAGGATGGTCCATAAGGACTTATAAAATCTCATGAGGGAGGATTGCATTTAATTGAGGTCTAGGGTGGATATTGTTTATCTTGCATCCAGGGGAGTTTTGGCTACTTGCCCTTGGTAGTTGTACAACTAATGGGATGATTTTGTGATGTAAAAGGGTTTGGGCCCTTTAAAAATCCTATTTTTACCATAATAAAAAATAAATTCCCATATTCTCATCATCTTTTATTCTTAAATTTGTATATGTTATTTTTAGTGTTTTTAACATGACTATTTTTGCTTGATTTGACCCTTGATAAGTTGTCTTCAATGTGTATTAAACTCATTTTGTAATCTAATAATTTCCAATATCTGGAAAAATACATGCATAAATAACTATTTGTATGTGATATGCATCTCAAGCATCATTTGTTTATCCTTCTTCTATATTCATTTTCTTTTATGTGCTTGATAAAAAGCTCCAATGAATTAATTCTTTGTATTCCACTATACAAAATAATAATGTATCATATTTATGCACAAATACTCACAAATATCTCCTTTAGTTTTTGGGATGGGCATTGAAGCATTACCATGAACCATGATAGTGATAATAAATCAAGTTTCTTTCTAGGAAATTGAATTCTAAATTCTCTAATTATGTAGTGTAGCCCAAAAAATTCTCGCACTCCTTTCCTCAAGGCAGATGGATCCGCGCCTTAGAGGGGAATGGGAGAATGGATGGTCTACACCTCGAAAGAGAGGTACTTAATCGTACCTTCTATATATGGTGATTTTTTGATGAATGGGTTTGGGTTCACCAGGAAGCATTTGTGGTTGCTTCCATACCTAGGTTGTAGGATTTGTTTTGATGTGTTCATTTTTAATCAAATCACATACATGCCTAAGTTTGGCCAATATGCAAACTAAACTAAACTATATGCACTTATGATTTACATGAAGACAACAAATATGAAAACAGAATGCTAATGCAATGTTACACCTTGATTTAGAAAGAAATTCAAACATGCACCTAATCCGGATGTCTGATGAAGATTTTGTCATTTGTTGTAGGTCAAAATCATCTCTGATTTTATAGAATCATCTGCAATTTGTCAAAATCATCTCTAATTTGACAAAATCATCTCTAATTTGACAAAATTGTCTCTAATTTGACGAAATCATCTCTAATTTGATGAAATAGTCTCAGATTGTCAGAAACCTACAACAGAACAATTTGATGGCAGAAATGGTGCAACATGCAATTATATGATCACAAATCTAGGTTAAATGGATAGATCAATTATATGGAATGCTTACGAAATGATCAATGTTAACTCTACTAAAGTAATGTGATGATTCATACTTTAAATAATAACATTATGTAAATTGAAATAGAATGAAGGTGAACACCAGATGCAGTAATTAAATATAATAATCAAATGCAATGCAGATTAAAATCAAAAGCAAATAGATGCAAACAGAGTTCTGAAGTTGCCCCCAAGTGATCTGGTGATGAAATCATCTCCAATGTGACAAGATCATCTCTAATTTGATGAAATCATCTCTAATTTGATGAAATAGTCTCGGACGATATCGTACGCTATCGGATGATGTGCGGTCCAAACCTGCAATAAAATAATGAAAAGACAATGCAACAGAGGGGGGGCTCTAACTATTTCGTAAGCTAATGATTTTGGGAGTTAAAGGGCTAGGAGAAATCAAAGAAAAGGGCTTGGATTAAATAGGCTTGGGGATTTGTTGGGGAGTTGTGATTCTTCCCCATTTAGGAGGATTTCGATGGATTTCAAAACCATAATGTATACATGCTTATCCTAAGATAACCAGGGTAGTTGTAGCTAATTTTGTCTTCTTATCAAATTGGAAAGATTTTGGTTTTGAACAAAATCATCCAAATGATTTTGTATGGGAATTTGGGATGATTTCGTACGATTAGAGACGATATCGTCTAATCGGAGATGATATCGTCACATGGTTGCAACAACATTTGTTATTGGTGCAAAAATTGAGGAAAATGATGTCAAAATTGGACATATAATATACCGTTGGAAAGCTCTTTTCGAGCCCTATCCAATGGTATAAAATTTGAGAAGAATTGAGATGATTTGATAGGGTAAAAATTCTCTTGAATATGACCTTACTTTTCTAGGAGGAAAACTAAGGAAAATGAGTCAATTTTTCATGTCTACATTTTGCCCCCTCTTTGACGTATTTATGAACAATAAATGCGTCAAAGAAAAGTGTAGACACTTGAGTAGAAATGATTATGATTTGACATGGGCAAAAATGGAGTAGATGGTTTAGAATGAATAGTTTATGTGAAATTGATGTTTTAGAAAAATAATTACTAATTTATTGACTAGGATGCCCCCTCGAGTTTTTACACCAAATTCTACGTTTGGTGGAAAACTTGAAATATATATTGATCTTCTTTGTTTTATGTGACTTTGTGTGATTTATTGGATGATTTATTACATTTGCTTATGATGGTTGTGTTACATAATTTCTTGTAGTCATGCTTTGATTTTTGAACATTTTGATCATGCTTAACATAAAAGGAAAATGATTTTGTAAAGTGTGTTTTGAGAAAGATGTTTTTGTGTGATGATAGATTTGAGGGATTAGCAATGAACCTCGAAGGATGTTGTGTTGTTATATGACCGTTGGTGGAGATCAATGCTCGCTAGGTCATGAAGCAGATCTTGTTATGAGGAAGTTTTGTATTGCTAATACCAAAATATTGTGTGCTTAAGAATAATCTTAAGGCTTTATGATGAGAAAGAAATGTTTGATGTTGTTTTGGGACAAGATGTTTGATAGATGTTGTGAAAATGTATGAATTTAAGCATGAAAAATTTGAAAGATGATTTGCGCTAAGCATAGAATTCCTAAGTGTGAAATTATATGAAATAATTACTTAGGAATTATACCATCATCACGAAAATCAAAATGAAATGCATGATGATATGAAATTATTTGTTCTTTTTAAAATGCAAAGTAATGTAAGATAAATCATTGTGTCACATGTTCCAAAAATATTATGTAATTTTTATGAAAATATATGGACTAATTTTGGGCATGAAAAATTAGAAATATGACTTGCGCTAGGCATAAAATTCCTAAGTGTGAAATTTGAAGAGAAATAGTTACTTAGGAACTATACCATCATTGCAAAAATCAAAATGAAATGCATGATGATTATGTTTAATTTTGCAATATTATTTGAGATAAATTATTGTGCTATGATGATAAAATAATTTGTATGAACTAATGCAAAGGATTGATATTAATTATCTAACAAAATTCCAAAGAAATATTTTAACTTATTTCCAAGACAAATTCAAATTTATCTAGAACTAGTGTGTGAAAAGTGAATTCATTATCTATTTTGATTGTCATAATGATACAAAATCTCTCAAGGATCAAATGTGTGTGCTTTGTAATGTTCATTTACCAATTTTGAGTAAGGTAGTGATGCAAGCAAACTTGAATGAACCAATGTGTGTGCAAGTGAAGGGTTCATTAACCATGATTTTTGTGCATGAAATCGTACCAGACTACTATGTAAGTCAAGTCATCAAAAGCTAGCTAATCCACAAGCGGACATAGGTCTATACAAAATAAGGTCTCTAATGTGACAGACATGTCACCACATGAAAAGGAATTACCCAAGGCCAAGTAAGTTGGGCACAAATCACCTATTATGGGGCTTACCTCATGATTTTTGAATAACTGAGAATTCCAGGGATTCAAGCTCATTCACCCTTCTTTTCTTCACTTTCAAGGGGTAGGGATTTTGTTCATTTTGTTTTGAACAAGGGGATTTTATTGCTTTTCTTTTTCTCTTTTCGTTCTCTTTTTTATTTTTTCTCTTTCTTTTTCTTTTGATTTTTGACTTTTTCTTTTCTTGATTTTTCTTTTGGGATACTTGCTCGGATTGGTTGTAGAGCAAGGGATTTTTATTCGGGCAGGGGTGAGCTTGTCCTTTTGCCAATTCTCAAAAATTCTAGACCATGCGCATGATAGGATAGCAGGGGAAACTTTTCGCTCAAGAGACTAAGACTACTATGTAGTATCATTTTTCGAATTTGCAACAAATCATTTTAATATGTGAAAGTGTGTACTTGGTTCAAGAAGTAGCAGGATCATTTCCCAAAACTCAAAATATTATTTAGTGAAATAGTGATCTTCGATACAAGAGAGATTTATAATCATAGTGATAAAATCAAAATAATTAATTTGTGAAATTAAGTGTATGGTTCAAGATAACTTCTGAATTAATCCGAAATAAAGGAAAATATAGCTTCAAAATTTTGAAATACAACAATAAATAACAATGCAGAATGATTTGAAATAATTTTGAGATTTTGATACTTTTTATTTTTTTAGTTGTTTTATTTTATTTTTTTTATTTTTTTTACTTTTGATGATGGAATTGGTGGTATATACAAGATGATCTATATACACTATATGAGATGATTTGCGTATAGCATGTCTAAGGTGGCTTCAAAATCAAAAGAGGTTTTGAAGGATAATTTGGTTGTAGTGTATGTGATTGAAGTTGATTAGTTGATAGTTGAGATTGTTGTGATGAAGGATGATGATCAGATATAGATGAAGAAATATGATGAATAAAAGGTGATAAATAGGAAAAGAATAGAAAACTTGATGTGACAATAATAAATAAAAAGAGAATGAAGAACAAAAGGTGGCGATGATGATAAAGAGGAAGAGAATAGAGAACTTGATGTGATAATAATAAATAAAGAAATAATGAAGAACAAAAGGTGATGAATAAAAGGTAGCGATAACAAAAGCTTTGTTATAATGTAGAATAATGTAGCAAAAGATTTGACTTTTATATGTGTAAAATTGATCATGTTACAAAACAAAATGTCAGAAGGATAAGAAGGTTCTTCATTCTTATCACTATCTTCCAAGTCTTGATAAGATGGAGGGAGCATATGTGAAAGATATGCATGGGTGTTATTTGGTAAACAAGGATGATCGGATATGGATGAAGAAAAGTGATTGATAGGAGGTAATTGTGACAATGGAGAATGTATAGAACTTGATGTTTCAACCATTAAATATTCTTCAAATGGTGTTGGGTCACCATGTATGGTAACAATTTTATTTGCAAGTTTAAACTTCAAACATTGATGAAGAGTGGAAGGGACAACCCTCATCGTATGAATCCAAGGACTTCTGAGAAGTAGGTTGTAAGGTGAAGGGCAAGATGCTACATAAAACAAAGTATCCAGGATCTTGGGTCCACTCTTAAGGGGAAGAATTATAGTGCCTCGAGCTTCTTGAATTTCATTGTTAAAATATTTTATAATAACATTTGATTCATTGAGATCTTCTTCCTTTAATCCGAGTTTTTGGAATAATTGATAAGTGCATAAATTAAGAGAGGAGCCATTATCTACCATGATAGTTTTAATAGATGTTTCTTTAATAAATCCTGTAATGTAAAGAGAGGAGTCTTCTTGTGGAGTAGAGGAAGGAATCTCCTCATCATAGAATGAAATATGGTTAACCTCAAGAGGGCTTACACCATTAATTGTGTTCTTAGGGAAAAGATCATGAGGAACAAATTGTTGGCTAAGTATCTTGAACAAAGTTTCCCTATGAACATGAGAACTTTGTAATACTTCTAAAAGGGATATCTTTGCTTGAGGATTAATCACTTGTTGTTGGCTATCAAAGTGGATTTCAGATTGAGATTTTGATGCTAAAGATGGGCTTTCTATGCTTACATTCCATTTTGGATCATTCTCTAGAGCCAAAGATAGTTTTGAAGGTTGGTCAAATGAGGAATCCATCTCTTGAATATCAAATTGAGTTGATTGAACTTGAGGTTGCTCATTTGTAGTTTCTATTACAATATTAGTGATATCATTGTGATGGGACATATTAAGATGCAATATTTGATTGGTTTCCTATTGTTGATAATTGAATAGGGGTTCTTGGGAGATCCCCATGTCTTGATTGATTATGGGTATTTGTTGTGTAGGAGTTTGATTGTTTATTGGAGATTTATAATCAGTTGTAGATTGTAATTCCTTTATAGTGAAAAGACCCTCATCAATCAAATATTGAATTGCACATCTTAAATTTCTACATTTTTGTGTCATATGTCCATCCATTCTATGATATTCACAATGTAGCTCAGGTTTATACCAATCTGTTGTGGTATCAGGTTGTCTTATGGGAGGGAACTCAATCCTATTTGTATCAAGTAAATGCTTGAGAATTATATCCATTGGTTGATTGAGCTTAGTAAATTTACGTGGTGAAGGTTTTCGAGAGGCTTTTGATAATAGGCTTAGGAATTCAGCCATAAAAGGACTTAATGGTTTATTACCTCTTTTTTCTTTATTATGGGTAGAATGATGATAGGAAGATTGTGAAGTATGATGTGAGTGCATGGTAGGATTGGAAGAAGAAGTATTTTCTTGTTGAAATGGATGTGTTGTGTTGAAAGAAGAATGTTGAAATGGTGGAGAAGGATTGTATGTGGATCGATAGGCATAATATGGATATGTGGGAGAAAAGATAATATCGTTATGAAGAGGATTGGAAAAGGGATTGTCTTGTTGGGGTAAGGATGAAAAATGAGAAAAGTGTGATAAAGGTGATGTTGAATATGGATGAGGTTGGTCATAATCAACAAATGCATTTGGCTGAATTTTCCCAACATTACTGATGGGCTCATATTGATTTGAGTTAAGACTCATGGTTTCTTTAGTACTTCTAAAAGTAATATTTGGTATCTACCATTTAGAATTGAATCTAAAACATACAAATTTGAAATGATGATTTTGTTGTTGTTTTTCTTGTATATTTTTTTTGTTTATTTTTTGATGTTTTTGAATCAGAAAGATGCCTATGTTATTCATGTCGGGTTCACCAAAGAATGTAGCCCAAAAATTCTCGCACTCCTTTCCTCAAGGCAGATGGATCCGTGCCTTAGAGGGGAATGGGAGAATGGATGGTCTACACCTCGAAAGAGAGGTACTTAATCGTACCTTCTATATATGGTGATTTTTTGACGAATGGGTTTGGGTTCACCAGGAAGCATTTGTGGCTGCTTCCATGCCTAGGTTGTAGGATTTGTTTTGATGTGTTCATTTTTAATCAAATCACATACATGCCTAAGTTTGGCCAATATGCAAACTAAACTAAACTATATGCACTTCTGATTTACATGAAGACAACAAATATGAAAACAGAATGCTAATGCAATGTTAAAGCTTGATTCAGAAAGAAATTCAAACGTGCACCTAATCCGGACGTCTGATGAAGATTCTATCATTTGTTGCAGGTCAAAATCATCTCTGATTTTACAGAATCATCTGCAATTTGTCAAAATCATCTCTAATTTGACAAAATCATCTCTAATTTGACAAAATCATCTCTAATTTGACAAAATCATCTCTAATTTGACAAAATCATCTCTAATTTGATGTATTTGTCGAAACCTGCAACAGAACAATTTGATGGCAGAAATGGTGCAACATGCAATTATATGATCACAAATCCAGGTTAAATGGATAGATCAATTATATGGAATGCTTACGAAATGATCAATGTTAACTCTACTAAAGTAATGTGATGATTCATACTTTAAATAATAACATTATGTAAATTGAAACAGAATGAAGGTGAACACCGGATGCAGTAATTAAATATAATAATCAAATGCAATGCAGATTAAAATCAAAAGCAAATAGATGCAAACAGAGTTCTAAAGTTGCCCCCAAGTGATCTGGTGATGAAATCATCTCCAATGTGACAAGATCATCTCTAATTTGATGAAATCGTCTCTAATTTGATGAAATAGTCTCGGACGATATCGTATGCTATCAGATGATGTGCGGTCCAAACCTGCAATAAAATAATGAAAAGACAATGCAACAGAGGGGGGGCTCTAACTATTTTGTAAGCTAATGATTTTGGGAGTTAAAGGGCTAGGAGAAATCAAAGAAAAGGGCTTGGATTAAATAGGCTTGGGGATTTTTTGGGGAGTTGTGATTCTTCCCCATTTAGGAGGATTTCGGTGGATTTCAAAACCATAACGTCTATGCGCTTATCCTAAGATAACCAGGGCAGTTGCAACTAATTTTGTCTTCTTATCAAACTGAGAAGATTTTGGTTTTGAAAAAAATCGTCCAAATGATTTTGTATGGGAATTCGGGACGATTACGTACAATTAGAGACGATATCGTCTAATCGGAGACGATATCATCGCACGGTTGCAACAACATTTGTTATTGGCACAAAAATCGAGGAAAATGATGTCAAAATTGGACATATAATATACCGTTGGAAAGCTCTTTTTGAGCCCTATCCAATGGTATAAAATTTGAGAAGAATTGAGATGATTTGATAGGGTAAAAATTCTCTTGAAGATGACCTTACTTTTCTAGGAGAAAAACTAAGAAAAATGAGTCAATTTTTCATGTCTACATATAGAATTATATCCTCTATCTCTCCATATTTCCTATATACAACCTCCAAGATTTGGTACCAATGTGTCATATTGGTTAGTCCTCTAAATCATAAATTAATATGACTTAGGAGGGGGAAAAATTGAAACTAATTTTTTAGAATCTCTTCCACTAGGAAAAAATACATGTCATCAACCTTTAAATATTAACATGCAACTTCAATACTATGCTCTATAAATGTACACATTTAATTGAATACCTCTTGGATGTCTCAAGATATTTTTCATGCCTCATATTCTCTCTAATTGTAGGAGAATATATATTCTTTTCAATTTGCACTTGTAACTCTAATCTTTTGTTCTAATTTTATCCTCTTATTATTTTGTATTTTTTTATGTTTTACATTTAGTAACATAACCTCCAATATTAATTATGTGTCTTACCAAATCCATATGAAGGATGTAGCTCTATATGTTAGCACATGGGATAAAAGGATTCATGCAATATTGGATGCCTATAAGGTTATAATTAAGTGGATCATAATGCATTCTCCTTTCCATCTCACGTACAATATCAATCTTATTTTATCTATTGAATATGATATCCTAACATTATGGAAGATGATAATGAATAGGAAGAGTTAAATAGAGTTTATGGATGACATATACAACAACATCATATAGAAAAATTATAGCCTATGACAAAGAACTGTCATTAAATGAAGATCAAAGCAAAGGAATATTAGGATGAAAATATTGAATGGTCCCACTTCCATTCCATTGATTGATTTATGGTATACAATGTATCACACAATAAAGGACAAGATAACAAACTATTGACTATGTTGATGGATGACTATCAAATTGTAGTGCTACATGAGAATGATACATCTACAAGATTAATAATTTGAATGGAGTGATAATTAGAAAAAGGGCCAACCATGAAAAATAAAGCTATATCATCCTCCATAAAATGATAAACATAATTTGAGTATGAATTTGGAATTAGAAGGGAAATAACAACATAAAACTTTATCATGTTATATGAACTTATATTAGCATAAGAAATATGTATAGAATAATATGGTGTAGCTTGTTTGGGAATATCATGATGAAATAGTATATTTTAGAGTATTATGATGTAATAGCTTATTTGAGAAGATTATGATGCTATCTAAGGAATAACGATACAACAAATATAATGTGTGTATAGAAGGAATATAATAAGAACATAGTCATGAGGACATGACACGATAAAATATAAAATATAATAATAAAAGTAATTTTTTTTTTGTTAAATTACTTTTGTAACAAGTTCAAAGTATGTTGAGATATCCTTCAAATAAGTGAGTATATTATGTCATATTTCTACAATATGTATAAATTTATAAGATGCATTAAAATTATTATACAAGTATTTTATAAAATATGTAGATTTATTTAATATTGTGACTATTACATGTAAATATAATTATTATGGGAATATGTCAAGAGGATATGTTTGAAAATTTTATCATTTTTTCCATCTATATTTCTTCATCCATATAATATGTAGCTTTGATAATATTTTAAATACAAGACAACTCCCGTCGTGGGAGGAAATTTGAGCATTTGGAAGCTTAAGTAAGCAAGTGGGGTTCAACTAAGGTTGTGAGGGCTAGAAAACCTAATAAACCAAAGGAGTAGTGGATTTGTAGAGAAAGTATATATGATGGATTGTGTGGGTGAAAGTATGACATATGGTCATTGGTGATTCCATAGGAGAACATGACATAATAAGAGGAAATTATTTTCCTAGAGGTAATAAAATATATATTTTTGTATATTATTCTTATTTTGTACATGTAGTATTATATTTTCATTCTTATTATAAGATGTATGCTATCATTTATTATCATTATTTGTTTATATTCTTAGTTATCAAGTTCAAGTTTGTATTCGAGTTAGACACTCTTGAAGTGTTCGAGTTTGTATTCGAGTTCGACACTCTTGAAGTTAAAAAAAAATCGACATATTTAAAATTCAAAATAAATTTCGGTTTATTATAAATGTACATATAATTTTTTGAAATATATATATATATATATATATATATATATATATATATATATATATATATATATATAATAATTAAAAATATAAAATACAAAATTATAATATTTGATTTTAATAATTTTCTTTTTTAAATATATTTTAAAATATAAACATTTTTATAATTTTATGTAAACATAATACATAAAAAAAATTTCAAACGCAATAATTTTTTTAAAAGATAAATTATAAATTTTCTAACAATTATAATAAAAAAAATCATCTCATAAATGCAAAATTGCCATCCACATCGCTTACCACTTATAACTTCCAACATTCTCATCCCGAGATTATGCCACTCCATGCTTTTTATATCAATATCATTTTGGTCTTTGAGGATCATATACTTTTAAACTAAACTAGTTTTAAACTTTGAGTGAGAGAAAAAAAGTACAAGAGATTGGCATAAACCAAATCATCGGAGGGTCATTGACCGAGACCCAGGTTTAGCGTGGTTCTAAAAAATATTATGAATATTAATACAAAATTATTATTATTGTCCATTTTTTTAAGTGATAGTAAAGATTGAAAATGGTTGCATTCAACATTGGATCTGAAGAATTTTTTTTATAACAATTTTTTTTGGTAAATAAAAGTCTTCATTAATTACCGGGTTTTGCAGGTTAACCCAAAACCTATTACAATATCCAGCCTTCTACTGAGATTGTAGATCCTAGTCATCCTTGAAACTTTCTTACCAGAACTTGTGTTGAATCCCCTACAACACCTTACTAACAAGGCACACCCATACCTAAACATAACTGTAAACATTACTTACATTGACAGAAATTGAAGTTTGGAACTTTGCACTTGTGAAACCTGTTGCTTGCCCATTTCCTATTATCTATCGAAATATTCCAAGGCTTACACCCTATTACATTCATTTCCAATTAGGTATGATTTTTAAGGAAACCCCATAGTTATTACCAGCTCCATGGGGAAAGAACACCCATTCATATTTCTCCTTAATGGGTAGGTTTCTTTTCATGACTAATAATGTTTTCCACTTCACGTGGCACACCTTGTGTCCATGTCACCAAAATACCAACATCAACACCTATGTTGGCTAATTTGTCAATTAACCTGTTGGCCTCACAATACATGTGATGAGCCCTCCTATTCTGTCTTGCCACAAAAAGGATCCTCACTTCATGGATGACTCCCTCGATTCTCCATGGAGGCTTTTTGCCATTGGTTAATAGTTTGATGATGTTCATTGAATCACATTCAATCATCAAGTTACATTGAGTTTCTTGGGCTACTTGTAACCCTCTCCAAAGGGCTCTAGCTTTTGCTTCGTTATTAGTTATGATTCCCAATGGTTCAACGAAGTCCTTGACCAGATTTCCTTGATGATCCCTGATTATTCCTCCAGCTCCAGCTCTTCCCGGGTTCTCCTTGGATGCACCATCAAAATTTAGTTTAAACCAACCCTGGGGGTGTTGCTCCCAAAAAATCCCATTTCTAGGATTAGGCAAAGGAATGGAAGGTTTGTCCTCAATACCTAAGGCTCGAGCTAATTATTTTTCTTGGGGAGGAATTGAGTGGCTCTCATCCACTAAGGTGCTAAGGTTTTCTTTTGCAAAGAAAATAATCCTATTGAGGATGGTTTTTGGGTTGTGAATGGTATCCTTAAAGGCTCTATGGTTCCTTTCTAGCCAAATATGCCAGAGAAAATGATGCCAACATATTTTCCATAGGTACTTAAGTTTTAGGCTAACAAAGGGTTGAGGCCATTGATGGAACACTTTGGATATAAGAGCAGGCTTAACCCACGAGATCCTAAAGTCTTGGAAAAGTTCATCCATGATGGACTCCACTACCGGACACTCCAAAAACAAGTTTTGGGTTGTCTCCCGTCCTGCCCTGCACATGTAGCAATGGTTAGCAATAACCATACCTTTGGATAACATATTGTCCATAGTGAGGATTTTTCCTTGAATTACTAGCCATGAAAAAAAGGATATTTTAAGAATTAAGCCTTTGATCCAAACAAAACTCAATTGAAATTATTGACCTTCCACATTGAGAAGCAAATTATAGGCAGTCTTAACTGTGAAGTCACCACTTTCAGTCTCAACCCAAAAAATGTGATCTTCATCCTATCCAGAGGGAATAATTTGCTGAGTTAAAATTTTATAAAGCTTTTCAGACTCCACTTCAAAACCTTGTACTCTGATGTGTTTCCACTTGTTGATATTTATATCCTGCCACATATAATTTGCAACCTTCTTACCAATATGCTGCTCCATATGCTCTTGAATCCTAGACAAATGAGGATTATGGGATAACTCCTCAGCTCTCACCCATCGATCCTTCCAAAAGTCTATTGTTTGCCCATTTCCTAGAATCCATCTAAGACCTTTCTCTACAATATCCTTGCTTGTGAGGATTGCATTCCAAAAAGTAGACCCCCTTCTTACTAAGTTGTTATTAAAGAAGTTCACACCTTGGAGGTATTTCCTCCTAACTATGGCAGTCCATTCATTATCGACCTTAGTCAATAACCGCCATGCTTGTTTGGCTAACAGATCTGTATTGAGATGAGCAACTCTCCTCAATCCTAGACTAGAGAAATTTTGGTTCAAGTTGCTCAATTTTATGATACACCTTGCTGGGAGCTCTGAACACTGATAGGAAGTAAACGGGTATACTTTGAAGTGAATCCATAGTTAAAAATGCTTTGCCTGCTTGAGATAACATATGTCCTTTCCAACCTGCTAGATTGTTTTGGATCATCTCCAGAACTATGTTCCACATTGATCCATCAGGTTTCCTTGTAAACAGGGGAAGACCTAAATAGGAGGTGGGAAGGGATGCAATCTGACATTCCATGATCCTTGCTATGTTGTTTTTCCTAGGAATGGGGGTATTGATGAAATAAAGTTTACTCATATCAAAATTCACTTTTTGTCCAACCGCTTCTTCATACATTATGAGAATATTTTTAATCCTTCTTGCCTCAACCACAGAAGCCAAAGTCAGTAGCAATGTATCATCAACAAATTGTTGATGTGTCACCGGGGTAGTTAGCGATGTGGCCTTGATACCTGATATGAGTCCAGCTACCGCTGCTACCTTAATGGTTCTTCCCAAGGCCTCAACTACAATGATGAACATCATAGGACTTATGGGATCTCCTTGTCTTAGACCACATTTGCTTTGAAAAAAACCTACAGTAGACCCATTAACCAAAACTGAAAAACAAGGCTTAGAAATACACTCTCTTATTAACTTGACCCATTTCATGTTGAAGCCAAATTTTAATAAAACCGCCTCTAGGAATTCCCAATTTATCCTGTCATAAGCTTTGTTCATGTCTAACTTTAAAGCCATGACTACTTTTTTGGTTTGAGCAGTTGTATGAAGAGCCTCATGAACAGTAATAACTCCGTCTAAGATTGATATTCCTTGTACAGAACTTCCTTGAATTGGATCAATGATAACCGGCAGAACTTTCTTTAAACGGTTGGCTAAAAATTTGGAAAAAAATTTATAGGATATATTACATAGGCTAACCGGCCTAAAGTCAGCCATAGTCTTGCGGTTGGGGCCTTTAGGGATAAAAGCAATGAAATTTGAATTGAAACCCCTTGGAATATGATTTGAACTTTGGAACTCCTTGATTGCGGCAATAACTTCCGCTCCAACAATATCCCAACAAACTTGGATAAACCACAGTGAAAACCCATCTGGCCTAGGAGCTTTGTCAGGATCCATGTTAAACAAAGCCTCATTTATCTCTTCATTTGAAAATGCTATTGTAAGAGACTCGTTAATCGTTTCATCAATGAGTTGTAGAATGAATTGAAGGAGAGAGTCCTTTGCTTGGGCATTACAGGCCCGTTCTTCACCCAATAATGAACTAAAAAAATTAACAGCCTTGTCCCTGATCTCCTGAATGTTTTGAGTTGAGGATCCATACACCTTAGTTAAACTTCTAATATTGTTGTTGCTTCTACTCCTCAATGTGGTAACATGTAAAAACTTTGAATTAGAGTCCCCTTCCTTTAGCCATAATGCCCTTGATTTCTACCTCCAATACATCTCCTCACAAGCTAAAATATTATAAAACTCACAAAGGGTTTCCTTCTCTTCAGTCCTTGTCACCTCATCATAGGTTCCATTTTGGATTTTTCTCTCTATTATTCTCAGATTTTGCCCCACTGCTCTCTTATTCTCAAAAATATTTCCAAAGACTTCTTTATTCCATATTCTAAGGTTGTTTTTCACCATCTTAAGTTTTTGAAATAGTTGAAGGAAGCACTTCCCTGGATAGGTTGCTGCCACCATTCCTCTATTTGTTTCTTGAAGTCCAGATGTTTAACCCACATTGACAAAAATCTGAATGGCTTCTTAAAGGAGTTAGCCTGAAATGCCTCCCATAGAATAAGATTATGGTCTGAAGCACATTTAGGAAGGCCTTATAACACTGAATCACCAAACATTGTTGTAGCTTCCTTGGATAAAAAAACATATCCAACCTTTCTTGAATCAGCTGACTTCCTATCCTCTTGTTACTCCATGTATATTTGGCTCCTTTTAGTCTTACATCCATCAAATCATTTGTGTTAATGAATTCATTGAAGTCCTCCATACTCCTTGAGGGTAACCCAGATCCTCCATTCTTATCAGATGGGTAAAGGGGGGTATTGAAATCTCCCTTAATCACCCAAGGAATGTCTTTAAAAGCTTGGCTCAAATGCCCCAAAATCTCCCACAATTCAGACCGCCCTTGGATAGAGGTGGGGGCATAAACATTTGACATAATCCAATTCTTATTAGTATCAAAATCATGAAATAATACACTTAATACTCTTTCATTTTCCTGAATAATACTTCCTTCTATTTTAATAGGATACCCTACGATCATGAGGCCCCTAGATGCTCCTCTCACCTGTTGAAAGGCCACTTTCCCTTGCTTCCAAATCCTTCTATTGATAATGATTTCATATTGATTAGAGGTAATAGATTTTACCTTATTATAATTTTTCTTGAACTTTCTATAAGTAATGGGTTTTATTTTTCAATTGTTAATGATTGATTTTAAGGTTTTTTATACTTTTTTATGTTCAGTTCTTTTTTTTTTTTGCCAAATTTAGGTTTTGAATTTGACGAATTTTGAATTTTATCTAAAAAAATTTGACGAATTTGATAACTAAATCTAGATTTATACTCTTGCATCTATTTCATTTGTGCATGAGTATATTTACTAGTTCTCCACCACTATAATTAGTTTATACCTCAAAATAAAAGATCCATAGTAGTAGGTGAGTTTGGAAAGGCACATTATTTATGTCAAGGATGAAAAATTATTCTTCAAAAAAAACATTATAAAATAATTTATGTCATTCATGATAATTATTGGGATCCTATAATACCATTATAATTTTTTATTAATATTATCATTAATGATCATCTCTTTTCCAGCCACTTGTAATTTGTTAAGTTTTGGATTTACCTCATTGTTAAGGTTATCTAAACGATCAACGTCTTGAATAATCTCGATGTCATTCCTTTACATGCTTGAATATCATATTAAAACTTGTGTTTTTCTCTTTTCCTATCATAAATTATTTAGAATATTTGAGTCCACCATTATATATGGATCAATTTAAGTCATTATGTCCATGTTTCAAATATTAATTAAAAATCCATTTCACTTAACAACATTCAAATCCAAACTTACATGGTTATCCCAGCTTTAATTGGTTTTGATATTATGGATTTTTAAGAACTATACTTTCTTTCATATAATATGACTATTTATGTCTATATTCCAATATATTTTCAATGTTTATATTATATTAGATTTTAATATATTGTCATTTATTTTATAAAATAAGACATCATAAACTAGAATTTAAAGTCTTATTACATATGCACCTAGTTTAACTAAGAGAGATACTATCTACTTATTGCAATAATATCAAACTTAATTAGTGATGTTTTCTCTAATAATCATTTGAGCCTTTGGAACAAATAAAATACCTAACATTAATAATATACCAAATATCATATATTAAAGAAGTAGTAAATTCTACATCAATATAACTAAGATACAATATGATGATAACAAATAACTCTCCCTTTTTATATTATAGATCATTCTTATTACAATTTCAAACCTTTGACCTTTGGAGTCATGAGGTTACAAAATGTAGTAGGGACATAATAAGCAAGTATTATAATAATGGGATGGATTTATGGTTCAAACTCTTAAAGAATATATTTGTAATTTGTTTCAATAATATTTTGTATTTCTAAATTTTTTTAATATTGAATAAATATAGCATTGATAAAAGATAAAAATTAAAGGGTGTAAATTATTAAAACTCATATTAGTAAACAAGGTTTTCAAAATTAAATTTTGTAAATTATATTTGAAACTTTACTTATTGAAACCAACTTTTATTCTCAATTTCAAAATAAAATCCATCAACGTTGAAATATTATAAAACTAAATTTTGATGAAATCTCCTCATTTTCATATGTGTCAAATAATTTTAAGATATTTTTTAATGTTATCAATAGATATAATAATTATCATTTTTTTTTTTAACTTTACGTGTGCATATCAAATTTTGAGTTTCAAACTTAAACACAAAATTTTTTTTATTGAAAAATTAAAAGCAAGACCACTCTATTACTACTATTATAAAGGAAACTCAACATTTTGTCTGGGTTGGTTGGTAAGGGGCATCCTTCCCTTGATTTTTCCTATTCCCAGGTGGTGTCGGGTTCTTATTTTTGGGAGGAGTTTCTTCCTTGTGAAGTTGATGTGCAATCCTTTCAAATTCGTATCCCTGATTTCAAAGTCAAGAATCTTGGGATCTTGTGGAAAATATTGTGGGTGGGAGTTCAGAGCTATTTTACCTCAAACATTGGGTGTTATCCAAGTGGTGGCCGAAGGGCTCTCTGGACATAGCTACGCTCCCCATAATTTTTTCCTTATTATAATATCTTGTGAAGATGACTCGAGGAAAATATGGAAGGGCAAACCTTGGTGTTTTGATAAGCGTGGTCTCTTTCTTAGATGTTGGGGCCCTGATTTCAATCTAGCATTGCAAAGAGTTAACCTAGTGCCAGTTTGGGTTTTTCTACCTAAATTTATTGTATATTTATGGCACAAAAGTGTCTTCCAGGCTACAACTTCGATGATTGGGGACTTCATATCTTTTGATAAGGTCTCTCTTTCGTAATCTCGAAGGCAATTTGTTAGAATGTGGATTATGGTGGACATATAAAAAGAGCTTCCAAGCTCATTTGAACTTGTTTTGCACCTTGGCATTTGGTCACAATCAGTATTTTATGAAAATAAGCCTCAAGCTTGCTAGGTTTATGGGTTTTGTGGACACCATCAAAATATGTGCCCTTAGAAGAAGCCTGGAAAGCTCTCTGTTAACTAGTAGTTGCAATAGTTGTTCTATGAGGTGGTGAACGAGTGGTGGACCCCAGCTAAGAAGAATAAAATTTGGTTAAAAATACCTCATGATGCTTCCAATAGAAAAGATATTATTTCCTCTTAGCCTAACTCGAGTATCGATGGTGGGGCTTCTGGTGTTTCCCCCAGGAATAATTCCAAGTCATCTTCTAAAGCCCTAAGGTCTCTGCTCCAAATTAATTTGGAAGGTGTGTTGATTTCAAAGCCCACAGAGAATGTTATTCCACTTAAGAATTCATTTTAAGGCCTTGATTTGGTTAGGACTGAGTTCTTCTCTAGGAATTTTGATATGGAGATTTCGTCTCTCAAAGCGGATTGTAAAGCATCTCTTCCTAAAGATGTATTCACATATCTTTTGGATAGTTTTGTTAGCCCTATTGGTTCTTATAAACTCTTCATGGAGAGAGGATCACCTAGCCCTAAAAAATGAGTCATTGTATTGCCTATGGTGGTAAACAAAAAGTGGGAAGGCCTATGAAGAGTGAGTTTGATTCTGCATCAGCTTTTGGGAACCTTCTTGGCTTCGATATGAAGAATTTTTTAAATTTGAGGTATAGTAATAGGCGGGTCGGATTGGATGCAATTAAACTCATCCCTTCCAAGGGTTCTTGAGTGGTTGCAGGTGCTCTACCTCTGATATTTCTTTTGTGTTCCCTGGTACTTCTTGATTTATTAGATTCTCGTTTTCTATAGGTGGTTTTCTGATCCTAGAATATTTTTTGTTTAAATCTTTCCTGTGGTGCTTTTATTTTTTTGTAGATGTCATTTATTGCTTGTCAAGGGGGTGTTCATGGTTTGAATTTGAAATTCCCATTTTGGGTGCGTGGTTTTATTTCAAATTCATTTTTTTTTGGTACACAATGTGTTGGTGTACTTTCCTTTCCATGCTATAAATTCTTTCTACATGTTCAATTCTCCCTTATTTTTGGGCTTGCTGATGTGGCCTTTCACGGTGGAGTGAGGCACACATGCTTATATGGTTGATTCTCTTTAATTTTTCTCCTACTAGAGCTTTTGTAAGACATGTGTCGTAAGTCCTTTGTAGTGTTCTTTTGGATGTGGTTGTGTGGTGTTTGTCCTTTGTAGTGCTCCTATGGGAGTCATTGTACAATTGTTTGATTATTTGGTGTTCTGATATTATAGGTATTGTTGTAAAGGTTTTGGGATGCCTAAAAAACCCTCAGTTTCATCAATAGTACCAAAAAAAAAAAACATAATAAAAATCATGCAATTAGAAAAAAAATATGAAAATACTCTTAAGGTAGGGCAACACCTAATATTCTTGAATGAAGGAACTACTCAAATAGTTTCTCCATGATCTAGGAATCTTACTAATAATAATTGATATATAAATACTTTGCAATGACAATATCTCTTCTTTATATACACTTCTTTCTAAACCGTGTCCCACTTATTGGTATAATAACATATTAAAATATAGACAACCTTGTGCTACATCTGGCCCATGCAAAATACACATACAAGATAATATATCCCTAATTTTATGACAATCCACCACCTTAAAAAAATATTTTATCCTCAAAATATTAGAAGAAACTAATTAATAGAATTTATTAAACGTTGCTAGAAACTGGTACCAATCTCGATCATCCATCCATCCTAGTTAAATCTTGGTTTATGATGGTCTTTGATGATGGCAAATTATCCTCTATAACTATTTTATGGGTTCCAAGATTCTACTGTTGTACTCTAGTACTTCAAGTGATGGGTCCATTTGATCCTTGATGTTGCAATATTCCAAAAATAAAATTACTATGCTTTCTCTACCAAATATTGCCATACGTGGTGCCATTTTGATTCCATGTATAACCAAAATATTGTTTTCTAATGCCATGCCCTAAATATTTTTGCCTCTCTTAGTGGTGTGGATGGTGACATGTTCTAATATTAACCTATGGTTATGTTATCTTTTTCTATTCAATATTTTTCTCCTCATTTTTAAATTCTTATGGATATTGTGCTCTCATGTTCCCTTTTTCTGGTATGCCCTTGTGCTCTTTTATCATAGCTTCCTCAAAATTTGTTATTGTTTTTTCCATGGATTTTGCTTCCTCCACTTCTTTTATGGATATTGCTACTACTAATTTATTGTAGGATTTTATTTTATGTTCCTTTTCTTTTACATCAATTTTCTTCCCTACACTAGTGTCCTATTTTACCTTGGGTCCTTTCTGATAAATATCTTGTAGGGTTATTTCCTTTTCTTGTACCATAATTTTATAAACATCTTTTGTAGATTAATATTGATGGTACCAAAAGAATTCAACCAAGGATAACCTATAACAACATCCATATCATCCCTCTAAATGGCATAAAAAATTTGAGCATAAGACATATTTATCCATAGTAATATTCAAATCTTAAAAAATCTAAATATTCTTACCCTTAAGCTTGTGTCCCTGATTTTATTTTATTGAACTTGTAAATTTTTAGCCAAATTTGTATTAACGAAGTTATGCATGTTGCTAGGGTTTATAGAAATAACAAGTTTTCCTTTTGGATGTGTGGGTGAAATTTTGTGTCTCTTCACCCACTCTTCCTCTTTGAATATGATGACATATATGAGTCATCCAATTTTTGAAGCATTAATGGAAGAAGCAGATTTTTGAGATCAAGTGGACAAGCAACAGAACAAATCTCCAAGTCTGGGATCAAATGAAAGAATGTGCAGGGGCGTGCTCAAAGGAAGACCCCAAACCCCCACCCTAACAATTGTATGGAAGAATGGGATAGCAAATACCCAGATGAAAGAATCGAACTATAGCAGAATGATCACAAGTACCAATTTCCCATCCCCAAAGCTGGATGGAACTTTGAGAAGGCACCAATGAAATTTTAAGCTTAATATTCTATCCCCATGAAGATCTGATGAGAAGAATATTGGAAATGTGGTGCATGAAGGAGCATACCTGACTTTAGTTGACATCATAAGTAAGGCCTTAAAATAATTAAGGTTAGTTATAACTAATCACAACTACCCTGGTACAAGTTGATAAAGGGCAATGGGAATTACATGATCAACCAGACTTTCCAGCTTCTCAAAAAGGTAAAGTAGATGGAATTTATTTCTTGAATAGATCCGGTAGGAGTGATCAAAGATCTAGATCTATTCAAATATACCTAAATTACTCTGAATATCCACCATTATTTTAAAGAGCAAAGCATCAATAAAATTTTCAATCATTCCAACATAGTTTTTCCTGTTGAACGCCATTAATGCTTGATTTTGAATTCATTGTAAAATATTCTATAAATAGGGGGATGTTTGTCATCCCAAGGGATGGCTCTATGGCATTTACAATTTATATTTAATTATTTTTTGCCTTGTATATAATAGTGTATCATTATTTAGTCTCTCAATCTATCTTCACTTCTATTTTTGTCTATGTGTGGATGTTTATTTTTGTGATGGTTGTCTGAGTTGGTTCACTTAATTTTACTATCTATATTTTGTGGGTCTGGCTGGGCAATTTTGGAATTCGCATCCACCCTTGGGTATCGGGGTTTATTTATGTTTAAGCTGGTCAAGTGGAAGAACCCTAATTATATTGCATAGATTTCATGCACCTTCCCACTGGTTTTGGAATTCACCTTTATCCGTTGCATCGAATGAGAAGCGAATATTGGATGGGCTGATTTGTTAGGTGATCCATTATTGTTTACATCAATGACATCGAATGAGTGTGTTTTTATGTAGCCATACCCCATCCTTGTTAGTTCTGGCTATGGCCTCCCTTTGTTTTATTTTTCATTCTCTTTACCTCTTTCCCCCTTTGTGGGGTAGGTAGCTGGAATAAAAGGATTTGGTATTATATATATATATATATATATATATATATATATATATATATATATATATATATATATATATATATATATATATATATATATATATATATATATTGATTACCTCTACCTCTCCCAGGTTGTATGACCATTCATTTCTAGTCGAGGACCACCAAGCATACCTCCTGCTTTTTCAATGATGGTTTTTACACCAACAATTTTTAGTGACTCTATTGGGAAACTCAATGAGTTTTCATGTTTGAGAAAATCAGAGTTTGGTGATACTCTAGTTTACCCACATCTTTGCAAATCACCTGGTGACTCAAAATTTGTAGCATATCCACATCATGAGATCATTTGCCCTTTTTTTGCTAAAACATTTCCATTTCTCGAAGGACCTAGGGTTATATAAGTAGTATTGACCTTGCTAGCAATGAAAGTATGCTCATTTGGTGACTCTGACCGAGTGGTGTAATCTATAGATTCTAAGGGATCAATGCTTTAATAGCCCAGTTAATTTACCCCGGATAGAATGACCATGGTCCCCTTAGTATTATCCATCTGCATGATATCCCTAAAACTATACTAGAATTCCTACCAAGTTATTATGGTGTCAATGGGTGTGTGAAGGAGCATTTGGAAAATATGGGTATTTTTGCCACACTTCACAATATAATACACAAAGATGTGATCAAGCTACTTGTTGCTTCTCTAAAAGGTAGAGCATAGCTCTGGTATAAAACCTTGCAGCATGGGAGCATCTCCACATGGGCATATTTGGTTAAATCTCTCCTGGATGCATTTGGTGAACTCAAGGACATCTTCTATCTACTAAATCAGTTCACATTTATCAAGAGGAAGTCTCTTGAGAATGTGGAGGACTTCAAATTTTGGTTCAAAAGTAGTTGGAAGAAGGTTCCAAGTCTACTCCTGCCGTCCTTAGCCCAAGCGTATCTGTTCTATATTTAGTATTTCAACCCTGATATGACAATCCTCCTATATCAATATGGGAAGAATATATTTCCCTAACTTTATGATGAAGATATAAGAGTTGAGCATATGTTAGTGGGGAAGTGATAGCCATCACATCCCTACATAAGCATCTCCTCTTTAGAGCTTGTTCCAGGTCAGGAAATGGGAACACCACAAGAGAAGAAGCCATTCATGGGATCGGTGTAGCAGATCAGTATCGAAAACCTATCCCCTAATAGGTCACCACCCAAAGGGTGGAATAAGGTGGCAAAAGTAATTACTACCTTAAGTTTTGAGGACCTAAGTACTGAAGATATCAAACAAAGAAAGAAGAATTGCAAGGTTTTCGCATGCCTGGCATGTTGATTTTTTGTGGCAAGAAAATAAAAATATGTCTTATGCACAACTACCTATTGATGTCATCATGATTTTGAGGTTTATAGGAAGTTTGTTCCAGTAGAATATTACCACCTAGTATGTAACTGAAAGGTATAATTAAAAGTTTCCCCAATAATTTATCTTGGAAATATAGCATTTCTCCTTCATCTTTGTGTGATCCTCCTAGTTTTCATTTCTTCCATATGTTATTGTGACTTCGTAGCCCAATGGATGCATACAACAATAATCAAGGCATTTTATCTTATCCTCAAGAGCTACATCAAGCCTTGGAATCAAGAACAAGGTGATGTGAGCAGGTTATAAATAACACCCCATAGGAAGATACAGATGGGACCAACAAGTGTAAACTGGAAAGTGTAGTGGAAACAAAATGGTCTTGTGGATGATAATAGTCAGTAAAAGAGGATCATTGCTAAATTGTGTAAAGAAGAAAATATGGGACAAGAGAAGAAAATATCAATGGCAATCTATCTACTCTTGGAATGTCTTAGATCCTTGGAGGGCTATGTTTAAAGGGATTCAATCCGAGAGAGTGCCTCATGGAAAAGGGTTTATGCCCTATCAATTTCACTTGATAAGCTTCAGGTTGCTTTTCCCTTTGTGTCTCCTATTTCCTCTATATTCCCATTCCTTCCACTTTTCCCTTCTATTTATTGTCTGCATCTCTTTAAGTTAGTGATAAATGCTTACTTATATCAATCGTATCCTCATCCCTCCTTCCTCCTTTTGTGTCTATCTATTCTCGTTCCTCATTTTTTCTTGTTGTTTCTAGTGCTTGCCTTCATACTACTTGTAGTTCTACCTGTATCTACCATCTTCATCCCATTTATTTGGCTCTCTCTTCCTTGTTATTCTCCTTTGTAATGTCCCCTTCCTAATAATATGTCTAGGACAAGGATATTAGCCTATTCATGGGACTCTCATAGACTAATGGTGGTATTTAGGGAGTTCATTGGGTTGATGGAGTTGTTCAGTTGTTGCAAGCTACCAGTTGCCATTTTTTGAGGTAGTATCAGATGAGCTATACCTTACTATTTTTAGTATGTTTCTAGTGCACTGAATTGATCTATAGCTATGATGAGATGATATTTTCAGTCTGTGTTACCATTTCACTTTCGATCAGTGAATTTAATTCATGAGGCCTATATTATTTTATTTTAATGATATGGCGTTTAAAATTAAATTTATTATTTAACTTTATAATGTTTGCTTTATGGTTATGTTTTAAATGGGTCCAAGAGACATAAAGTAGGTCTAAGTAACTTAAGTATTATTTTATATTTTATAAAGTGACTTCATAAAAATAAAGTGGGTGCACAACCTTTAAAAAGGTAAAAAAATATATTAAATACAAATTTTATTTAAAAAGGACAATAGTGGATGAGGGATTTGAAGGATATATAACAAAGTTTTTTTTGTCTTATTTTTTTATGCTATGTTTATTTGAGAACAAGGGTTTGAGGAGAAAGACTTGCAACAATTTGTGCATAGGGATTTCAAGTTTTTTGGGGATGAAAACCTCCAGAAATAACATTGTCTTTGAGTGTGGAAGATCACACTTGGGTGATTTTTGGCATTCTCATTTAGGGAATGCATTCGTGCATCAAGAGAGAAAATTTTCATTATGTTGCAAAGCAATTTTAGGGCTGGCAGTGATCATTAATATTGTTGTTCATTGAAAAAAATAATAGGATGGAGGGACGTTTTTCGCAAGACTACCCAAACTATCGAACTCATTTCGGCCATATCTCACTCATCCGGACTCGGATTGAGCTAAAATTTTGAGGGTAGATGCCTGAAAAACCCTAGAATGTCTCCACCAATTTTCATATCATTTGGAGGAACACAGATCCTAGAACATCCCTATGTGTGAATGAGATATTTGGCAAGCGGCTATGCGAGGGTTTCATCTGGGTTGAGTGCAAGCAGCTCCTGAGGTTGGTTTTTAGGGCCTTCGGGCCCTAGAGGCCAATATTTTTGTGGTTTATGCTCAATATTTTAGCAAAAAATATTCTAGGGGATCCAATATGGGTTAGAAATTTATCTTTCAATAGATCATACTGTGAACTTGAGTGACAACGACTTCCAATTTGCTACACAAAAGAAAAGTGAAAACCATACCTTTCCACGACGTCTAGGGCAAGGATTAAAGAGATCATGAAACAAGTTTCAAGCAGTTGATAAAAAAATGGCTCATATCTCAAGTGAATCTGGTGCTAAGGTGCACCCACAAAATAATTCTACTATGAAAACCCCTGTCAAGGGTAAGAATTTTGAAGACTCAGTCCCAAAAATGAATTTTAGGGATGCCCTTCGTGGTGGACAACCTCAGCCCAATGCTAATATCAATATTAGGGCTTCCCATAAACCTCTAAGAATGCCTAAGATTGATCCAAGGAAAATGGAGTCAGGATGTCTTAAAGCAGTTGATGGAACTCCTATTGTTAAGCTTGATATGGGTAACATTCAGACTAGCATTGAAGATTTGGAAAAAAGAGGACTAATTTGTCGGTTCATGGGTTTTTGTCCGAGTCTATCTGCTTTCAAATTTTGGGCTGCAAAAAGCTGAAAAACTAAAGGTGAGTTACAAATCTCTATTTATCCAAATGGTTATTTTCTTGTTTTATTTGCTAATAATGAAGATAGAGAGAAAATTTTTCAAGGGGGTCCTTGGTTTTTGGAAGGGCAGGGCTTTTCATGAAGCCCTGGCATACTAAATTTAAAGCCGAAGAAGAGATGCCTTCTATAGCTCCCGTGTGGGTTAGACTCTTTGGCCTCCCTATTGAATTTTGGAATCCTACTATTTTTTCTTCAATTGGAAACTCTTTAGGAACTTTTATGATGATTGTTGATTGTACTCAAAATTTTGAACATATTATTTATGCTCGGATTTGTGTTTTAATGGATTTTGACAAACCCCTACCTAAAAATATCACATTACAATTTGGGGAAGACACTTGGGAGCAAGTAGTGGACTATGAGAACATTCCTTTTCATTGTAGAATTTGCCATGAATATGGTCATTTGGCCAGTGCTTGCCCAAATAAAATTCTCGATCAAAAGAAAGAAGATATAAACTCAATAGGTTTCCAAATACCTAAGAAGAAGAACACTCAGAAAAAACTAGTTATGAAGGATCAATCAAAGTCATATGCTAATATGTTTGAAATCCTTTCCACAAATGATGTCCCAAGTGAGGAAGAGGAAATAATGGAAACTAAAATCTTAGAAACACAATTTAAATATGAAGGGAAGAACTCAGAGACAAACCAACAAATCAAAGGTTTTCAATAGAAAAAAAGGAGAAAATTTACACAAGAAAAACAATATTTCAAATGTCAAAACTTCAAATAATGCAGGTCCCAATATAGACTCCGTTGAACCATCTAGTAAAATTTTGGTTGTGTACGAGCATTCTTCAAGGTTAGAAGCCATCTCAGATTCAATTGGAATAAGTCAAGAAATAGGGAAAAAAAATTGAAGATGGATTCTAATAAAAAAGTAGGTCGCAAGACCAATCAATATCATATGGTAAAAGAAGGTGAAAAGCTTGTAGAGGAAGGTAAGATTAATGCCCTTCCCAACTTTTTTAGCCCTGGTATTAATGAAGATCATCACTTGGAATATTAGAGGACTCAAAGGGAGTCTTTCAAAACAAAATGAAATTAGAAGAATGATTCAGATAAATCATCCACATCTTGTTTTCCTTCAAGAAACAAAGATGTCAATGGAGGATATGGACTCAATTGCCAATAAAATTTGGCCAGCTGGAAAAGTGGTTTCCCTCAGTTCCCAAGGGACTTCTGGTGGCATTGCTTGTCTTTGGGACCCAAAAGAGGTAGTTATTCACCATATGGTTGGCAGTTGGGGTTTGTTGGCTATAGCTATTCAAAGTAGACATTCCAACCAAATTATGCTCTGCATTACTATTTATGCTCCAACTTCTTTGGAGGAAAAAAGAAGACAGTGGAAGGATATTACTCATATTATCTCTCATTTTCCTGAATCTTGGATCTTGATCGGAGGAGATTTCAATACCATCCTCTCTCTGGATGAGAAAAGGGGGGAAATAGAAATTTGGACAAAAGCACTGACCTCATGAGTGAATATATTGCAAACCTCCATCTTGTGGATATCCAACCAGATAATGGCCTTATGACTTGGTCTAACAGAAGGCAAGGCTTAGCTTGTATAATGGAGATATTGGATAGGTTTTTGCTCTCTAAAAATTTCTTAATCCATGGTCACATTCCTAAAGTGAAGACTCTTAATAATGCTGGTTCGGATCATTGGCAAGTCATGGTGGAAATGTGGAAAACCAATGTGAGTTTCTCTCCTTTTCATTTTCAATTAATGTGGCTTAGAGACATTTCCTTCGGACCTCGTGTGCAACAATGGTGGAAGGAAGGTAAACCTAGGCATGGGACTAAGATGTTTTGTTTTGCCAAAAGACTGAAATACATTAAATCCAAAATCAAGACTTGGAACAGAAAAGAGTTTGGGGATGTTCATAAAAAAAACATGAAGTTATTGCTCATATTGAAAATTTGAATAAGAAAATCCATTTAGATGGCCTCATAGAGAAGAGAAGTGCAGATGAAATTAAACTCACAACTCAGTTAGAGGAATGGGAAAAAAGAGAAGAAATATTATGGAAGCAAAAATCTAGAATTCAATGGCTCAAAGAAGGAGATCGAAACACAAATTTCTTCCACAAATCTCTTCTAGCTCGAAGATCTCACAACTTTATTTCTTCCTTAAAATCAGATTCTGGAGATGTTGTTTATACTTGGGATGGCATGAACTCTATTGTTGTTGATTACTTTTCCAATATTTTTGCTGCTACTCCTCTTGACTCATCTTCACAACAAAATGTTCTTCAAGCAATCCCTTCTCTTATCACTTCTGAGGAGAACTCTATTTTGACTTCTCTTGTTACTATCAATGAGCTTCAACAAGTAGTTTTTAAAATGCAAAAAGGAAAAACACCAGGTCCTGATGGTTTTCCCATTGAGTTCTACCAAGAGTTCTGGGATATCCTTCATGTTGATTTATTAGAGGTGGTGGAAGAATCCGGGAAAGCCAAAGAAATTTTGAAGGTTATCAATAAAACTTATATTACTCTTGTTCCAAAAGCTCAAGAGGTTGATCATATCTCAGCTTTTAGACCTATTGCTTTATGTAATGTTCTTCTCAAAATCATTACTAAAATCATGGCAGAAAGGTTGAAGCCTCTTTTGCATAAGATTATTTCCCCAGAGCAAGGGGGTTATGTGGAAGGACGTCAAATAGTAGATGAGATAGTTCTTGCTCAGGAAGCCATCCATTCCATGGATATGCAAAAATCTCCTTCCATGTTCATTCGGTTAGACTTATCCAAAGCTTATGACAGAGTGGATTGGCACTTCCTTATCAAAGTTTTGAGGCAATTTGGTTTCTCTAAGGATTGGATGGATTGGATTATGGGATGTATCTCTTCAGTTTCCTACTTAGTTCTTATCAATGGCAGGCCTTCTCGGTCATTCCCGGCTTCAGAGGTATTAGGCAAGGTGACCCGCTATCCCCTTATTTATTCATCATTCTTGTTGAATGCTTGGGTAGGACTATAACCAAAAAGAGGGAAAAAAAACCCTTGAGGGAGTTACCATTGCTCATGGAGCTAGACCTATCTCTCATATTCAATTTGTGGATGACTCTACTCTTTTAGGTAAAGCTACAGTTAAGGAAGCTTCTAATATTAAGCAAATCATTAGCTATTTTTCTAAGGCTATTGGGCAGTTGATCAATGAAGACAAATCTAAAGTTATTTTCTTTCACTCGCTCTGCTAGACAAGAATCCATGGTCTTGGATAAATTAAGATATAAGAAGACCTCCCTTCCAATCACTTATTTAGGTATTCCCATAAATATTCAAAGGTAGAAAAATAAATATTGGAATTGGTTGTTGGACAAAGTCAAGAAGAAAATTGGAAAGTGGACCAACAGGTGGCTTTCTTCTGGGGGTAGAATCACCTTGGTAAAATCAGTCCTTCAAGCTATTCCTATTTATGTTTCTTTCATTTTGAATATCCCAAAGGTTGTTCTTCGAGAATTGGATCAAATCAGTCATCGTTTCCTTTGGAGTGGTACTAAGGAGAAAATAAAATGGGCCTTGGTGAAATGGGATACTTTATGTCTTCCTAAGAGTGAAGGGGGTTAGGATTTTGGTCTTCTATTAATAACAACAAAGCTTTAGCTGCTAAATTATATTGGAGGATGTTGCATAACCCCAATGCTCTTTGGGCCAATAATCTCCATGCTAAATATGCTGAGAACAAAATTCCTAAAGACCTTGTTCGCTATCAACTTCCTACCAAAGGTTCTCCCATTTTAGCAGTTCTTAAGACTGGTGAGGATTTGATAAAGAAAAAATTATTTTGGATCATTCATAATGGTCAACAGGCAAATTTTTGGACAGATTCTTGGGATGGTCACAAGCCTTTGATAACTCAGTTTCTTGATTGGAGGCCTTGGATGGAGGAGCTTCACCGAGCTAATTGGATAAAGGTGGCTAATTACTATAGGTACCATACTTGGTAATTCAAAGGTTGGTAGATATTGGATCCCTATTGAGGACTGGCCTATTCAAATCCTAGAAAGGCAAAGACAAGATATCCAAGGCATCCTTCATATGAGATCCCTCTCTTGGTCCCATGAAAAAGATTGTTTTGGATGGAACAACACTACTAAGGGTGAGTATTCAGTTGCTCAAGGTTATTTGACCTTATGCCATAATAATCCCAACCATTCTTCTGACATATTTTCTCGATTGTGGGCTCAAAATATCTGGCCTAAGGTGAGGTTCTTTAATTGGATTTTATTGCATCGTAGGGTGCTTACTAGTGAGCAACTTATGAAGTGTGGTTTTCATGGCCCTTTTAGATGTGAAATGTGTGAAGAGAATGTAGAAACTCTCAACCATATTTTTATTGAGTGTACTTTAGCCTCTAAGCTATGGAGGAGAATGGCCACTTTACTTGGCTTACAGTGGTCCAATTTTTTACTTTTGAACAACTTTGGAGGGATTGGCCTAATCAAGAGGGTGTTGATCATTTTATTAGGTAGTTAGTTTGGATGGGTTCTACCATTCTTCTTTGGAATATTTGGAATGAAAGGAACAACCAAATTTTTAATCAAGATAGGAAGGATATTCACTATATTTGGCAAAATACCATAGCCAACTTAGTTGAATCAGTCCATCAACTCCTTAATCACCCCCAAAAATCCCACCAAATATGGGATCAAGTGATGCAAATATTGAAGATTAAATATTCTAAGGGCAACCAACTTAAAGGGAATGTGAGTATTAGTAAGATGGATAGGACAAGAAATTGGCAACCTCCTCCTAAGGATTTTGGAAAATTCAATACTGATGGAGCCTCTAGAGGGAACCCTGGAAAAGCCAGTGTGGGAGGAATTGGTAGACTTTCAGATGGCTCCCTGGTTTTTACTTTTGCTGAGAATTTGGGTATTCTTTCCAATAACCTTGCTGAGGGGTATGGTATCCTTAGAGGCCTTCAGGAGGCTACTAAGGTTGGATGGGAAAATGTGTTAGTTGAGTCTGACTCTCAACTTATGATTAATCTCTTGAAGACTCCTTCTAAGAATCATAAGGTGGATTGGAGAATAAAAATAATTATTGAGAAGATTCAATTAATCCAGATGGGATTTTTGAAAGTTGATTACAATCATGTGGTCAGAGATCAAAACAAGAGTGCTTATGCTTTAGCTAATTGGGCTTTGGACAAAGGTGATCTTACTTGTTATGGCCACCCTCCTAGATGGTGGGCTTCTCAAATTAGGGAAGCTCTTCTTTCTATCATTTCTTTGGATGGCTCCAGTTCTGAAGGTACCTAGTTTCTTCTTGTTTTTTTTTTTTCTTCTCTTTGGTTCATTCAGTTTTTTTTTAGTTCCCTAGCTCATTCTATTCTTTATTTTGTTTCCTCTGTTGATTCTTGCCTTAATAGTCTTCTGGTCTAGATAGGTCATTGTTATGTTCAATTTTTTTTTTTTTTTTTTTTTGTTTTTTTTAAGGTGGGTGGGTTCTTTTGTTTTGTTTTGTTTTTGTGTTCTTTGTGTTGTTTTTTGTTGTTCTTGTGTTTTTGTTGTTTTGTGTTTTTTTTTTTTAATATGTTTTTTGTTATTGTTCTTGTGTTTTTTTCGTTCTTGTTCTTGGGTTTCTCTTTGTTTGTGTTATTTCGTGTTTTTATGTGTGAGTGTTTTCTATGTTTTTTTTTTTGTTTATTGTCTGATGTTGGTTGTTTTTTATTTTTATTTTTTAATTTTTTAGGTTTTGGTTGTGTTTATTTTTCATGTTTTTTTTGGGTTATGTCTTTGTAGTGTTCTGTTGTTTTTGTCTTGTTTGTGTTTTGTTATGTGGTTCTTGTGTTTTTCTATGTGGTTCGTGTTGTGGTTTCTTTTATCTTATTGTGCGTGTTTGGTTGTGCTTTTGTTTTTGACACACTCAAGGAGCATGTTTTTTATTTTATTTTATTATTTTTGTTGTTATTTACTTATTTTTAAATTGGTTTTGTGTGTTTGTTTGCTCCTTGAGTATGTCAAAGGTGGTAGGCTAGGTCCGAGTCTTGGGCATTTTTGGTAGAATGGATACCCCTACCTCCTTGGGTCTTACCCGAAAGTGGCATCCCTTTTGGGATGTTTTCCACAAATTAAAAAAAAATATATTGTTGTTCATTTTTAAAGCTAGTCATACCATTATTGTATGATTTTGAATCATTTTTTATGATATTGAAGTTAGGGTTTCATGGAAATATCTGGTCAACATCTGTGAAGACTAATTTATATGCTCAAACACTCTATTTTTTAGATATTTGAAGGAATTTTTAGGGCACTTCTTGCAAACCATACTAAATTAAACCTAGACGTACCATCTAGAGAGGCACATGTGAGCTAGAAAGTGAATCACTACCTTTTGAGGTTGTCATTGTACTTTATTTTTGGCACCTAGGATTTGTGGATAGATTAGGACCTTTCATGGAGTGGATAAAGTTATCATTTTTGAGTTTTCTATATTTTATGCACTTCTGTATTGAATGCAATAGGCTTCTATTGATCAAAAAATTATTCAGGTATGCTTAATATTTGATGCAGTTGAAAAATATTTGTAAAAGTGTTCAAAATAACAATATATTACATTATCCAAGTTTTGAGAGCATTATATTTTAATTTGCAAAGCTATTCATATTTTATTGCATTACCAAATTTTCAAAAAAAAATTAGAAGAAAAAAATAATTAAAAAAAATAAATAAATAAGGGGCAAAAAAACAAACCAGATTTAAGTGGGATAGTACAATGGTCAAAGCATAAATTTCCTATCGTCTGAAGGGTTACAAAAAAATTCAGTGAATGGAATGAGTAATGCATCCTAGCCATCAATACTACCTTAGAAGAAAATGTCAAAACCTAATATTGAAGAACCATTTGATATATTTGGGGAAATAGAAAGGGAATAAGTTCTACTAGGGGATAGATAAAATAGAGAACAAATATATACGGAGGCAGAGAGAACCCACTAATAGGGAGATGATTATAGAGTTACAAAGAGGGTAGCGAGATTTGTAGTAGAATACAACTCAATTGATAGCCTTAGTAACTCAGTAGGTGGTGTGTAATAACGCAACCAAAAATAAACAAAATGGGGAATAAAATGATGGGTAGAATGGGAACCACTAGAACAATGGAAATGCTGATGGTTCGATGAATAATAGGACTGCTAATAAGAAATTTAAATTTGGATCAGCAAGTACAATATCCTTAATGTCAACTTTTCAACCTAGAAATAACCCATAGGCGGAGGTAGAATCAACTCCAAATGAGTTACAAGAATAAATATTGCATGATTGGGGGGAATCTAGTCTAGAGTTCAGAGTGGAAATGACTTTTCCTAAGTATGTTGATTGGAGAGAAAAGAATAGGCCACATAGAGGTGGAAGGTATCATAACCAAGAATTACAAAAAAGTGTGGGAAAACTATCCATTCCATATTTTTATGATTCAAGAAAGAGCACAACCAGATCTTGGATCTAAAATTTGGATACTTACTTTCAGCTTAACCCTATGCCTGAAGAGAAATATATAAAATATATTGCTTTACATCTTGACGGGTTAGCACATGAGTGTTGGCACCATGGAATGGTCACACTTGGGCATGCTTATATTGATTCATACGAGGAGTTTACTGAGAGGCTGATTGAAAGGTTTGATAAAAAGGATGTAGAACTTCATTTCAAAGAGCTAGAACAACTCAAAAAATGGGGTTCATTTGAGACATATGTTGTTGATTTCCAAAGACTCACTATTTTGGTGATTGATATTTCAGAGAGGAGACTAACAGTGTTCTTCATAGATGGTTTAGTTGATCCTTTGAGAGGTTGGATCAAGGCTCTTAATCCACATAGCTTGCAGGAAGCCATTAGGAAGGCTAGAGACATGAAGTCTTCTACTTCTAGGAGGAAATTCCAGTCTAAGGGGTTTGGGTATAAGAAATACAAGGACAAAAAATACTTTTAGAGCGATACTAATAAGTGAAAGAGTGTTCCTAATACACTGGACAATGATCAGCTCAATAACTTAAGAAGGAAAAAAATATGCTTCCATTGTAGGGAACCTTGGGACCCATCTCACCAATGCTCATTTAAGGCAAATGCCAAACAAATTGATTACTTTTCAGTTGTTGATTCAGAATTAGAAAAAATAGATCAACATGATGATTCAAAGAGTAGTGAATCATAAAGTGATAGGGAGGCTAAAAAAATACATGGAAATGATGGATCTATGGTATAAATTTATAGTTTTTAGAGGGTTGGACCTTTTAAGGTCCATGGAGTACTTTGTGAGCAGTGAATCATCACTCTTATTTACATAGTTACTACACATAATTTTATAGATGAATGTCTTGTTGCTAAAAGGGTATTGAAGACTGAACCTTTTGAGGGTTTTAAGGTGATGGATGTAGATGGTTTCACCCTCACTTGCACAAGGAAGATATCTATTTTAAGCATACATTTGGGAGAGTATGAACTTAGAGATGATTTCTATGTGGTTGACATATGAGACACGAATGTAGTATTAGGTATGCACTAGATGCATACCCTTGGCGAGTTCACCATGAACTTGCACATCATGGAGATGAGGTTTGATTCATGGGGAAGAGGATAGTTCTATGAGGTATTTCATATGGGGGAGCTAGATTGGTTTCATTAAAATGGATGGAGAGACTATTTTGGCGTGATCAGGTAGAGTGGACAATAGAGTGTGTCATGATACCGACGATAGGAGATCAAAAGAGTAAGAACTACCATCTAGATATACAAGGATTTTTGAGTGAACAAAGTAAGGTGTTTGACATCATACCACCTACGATACCTCCTAAAATGGGAATTGATCTTGTTATCAAGCTAGAGGAGGGAACCAAAATAGTAATTACTACTCCCTATAAAAATCCCAAAAGACATAAGTATGATATAGAAAAGCAATCAAGAAATTGCTTTATCTGGGACACATTAGACCCAATAAAAATCCTTTTTCATCTTATATTATTTTAGTGAAGAAAAAGGATGGGATAATGGGCATGTGCATTGATTACAGGGCCTTGAAAAAAAATACAATAAAAAATAGGTATCCCATTTCTAGGATCGATGAGTTGATTGATGAGCTACATGGAGCATGGTATTTTTCTTAGATTGATCTAATATCGGGTTACCATAAAATCTAAATGAGGGAGACCGATGTAGATAAGACTACTTTTAGATGCCATTTTGATCACTTCAGGTTTTTGGTGATGCCTTTTGGCTTAACCAATGCCCCAACCACCTTTTAGTCCTATATGAACCGAGTTTTCCACAAGTGACTCCAAAATTTTCTTTTGATTTTCTTTATGATATCTTGATATTTAGTAGGACTTGGGAGGAGCACTTGAGACATTTGTATGAGGTGTTGGGTATACTAGAGGAGGAGTCATTGTATGCAAAGGAATATAAATGTGACATTAGTATGAATGAGCTTATTTATCTTGACCACATTATTGGCTTCGAAGGTGTTAGGATGGAGCTTGATAAAATAAAACCAATCATGGATTGACACTATTCACTGACCCTATTCTATATGGAGAGACTATCTAGTTGGTCTATTGTAGGCCTTGCTGATTTCTAATCGAAAGTGGAAGAGTGTCTTTATGGATTTTATTATAGGGTTACCCAAGGTGCAAGGGAAATATTTCATTTTTTTTGTGGTTGATAGGTTAACAAAATTTGCTCACTTATTTGCTATTTCATCTACATACACAACAGTTCAAGTTGCATATTTATTTTTTAAGGAGAGTTTCATATTACTTGGGTTGCCTAAAAATATTGTAAGTGATAGGGACAATAGGTTTATGAGTAATTTTTGATAGGAGATCTTTCATTTGAGTGGGAATGAACTCACTCTGAGTACTAGCTATCACCCATAAACATATGGGTAAATAGGGATATTTAATAAATAAATGGAAGGATACTTAAGAAATTACATCTCAGGATAGCAAAAGGTATGGGTTAGATGGTTATACCTCGATGAGTATTTGCTACAATTCCACATACCATATGTCTATTAGAATTTCACCTTTTATGGCTTTGTATTGGTATGAGGCTCCTAGCTTCGTGGATCTACTTTTTGGATATAGTGGAGTGCCTAAGGCTAAGGAGTTACTCCAGGACATCCAAGATATAATGAAATCATTGAAGAAAAATTTACAGTAGGCATAGAATCAACATAAGCTATATGCTGATCAACATCGGTTAGAGCGTAGTTTTGAGGTAGGTGACATGGTTTACCTAAGATTGCAACCATATAGAAAGTCTATTGTCAAGAAGAGTGGAGTAGAAAAACTTAAGCCATAATTCTATGGTCCATTTAGTATATCCAGTAGGGTTCAGGAAATGGCTTATGAGTTAGAGTTATAGGTAGATAGTAGAGTGCATAATATCATGCCTCAAGAAGATGTTGGGTCACAATGTGGTTCCTTCTTCAGTGTTACCACCTTTGGATGATTAAGGGAATCTAATATTTATCCCAAAGACCATTGATAGCAGGTAGCGTACTATCAGGAAAAGGGTGATCAAAGAGTATCTAGTCAAATGAAAGAACTTATCGATTGAGGATGCTAGTTGGGAGAATGAGCAAATTCTACAACATCTAGAGTTGCAATTGCTTTATGACAAGCAATTTTTGGGAGGGAGTATCCCATTTTTAAGTAGATGTCTAGGACATGGAGATTAGCCTATTCATGGGACTCCCGTAGGCTAATGGTGGTGTTTAGGGAGTTCATTGGGTTGGTGGAGCTGTTCAGTTGTTGCAAGCTATCAGTTACCATTTTTCGAGGCAGTTTCAGATGAGTTATGCCTTACTATTTTTAGTAAGTATGTTTCTAGTGCACCGACTTGATCTGTAGTTGTGATGAGATGCTTTTTTTAGTCCGGGTGACCGTTTCGCTTTTAGTCGGTGAATTTAATTCATGAGGCCTATATTATTTTATTTTAACGATATGGCATTTAAAGTTAAATTTATTATTTAACTTTATAACATTTGCTTTATGGTTATGTTTTAAATGGGGCCAAGAGACATAAAGTGGGCCTAAGTCACTTAAGTATTATTTAATATTTTATAAAGTGACTTAATAAAAATAAAGTGGGCGCCCAACCTTGAAAAAGGTAAAACAAAATATTAAATGCAAATTTTATTTAAAAAGGGCAAAAGTGGGCGTGGGATTTGAAGGAGATATAAAAGGAGTTTTTTTGGCTCATTTTTATTTTTATGCTATGTTGATTTGAGAACAAGGGTTTGAGGAGAAAGACTTGTAGCAGTTTGTGAGCAGGGATTTCGAGCTTTTTGGGGATGAAAACCTCTAGAAAGAACATTGTCTTCGGGTGTGGAAGATCACCCCTGGATGATTTTTGGTATTCTCATTCAGGGAATGCATTCGTGCATCAAGAGAGCAGATTTTCATTGTGTTGCAGAGTGATTTTGGGACTGTTAGTGATCATTAATGTTGTTGTTCATTTTCAGAGCTAGTCGTACCATTATTGCAGGAGTTTGAATCATTTTTTAGGAGATTGAAGTTAGGGTTTCATGCAAATATCTGGTCGACCTCTGTGAAGACTGATTTTAGCGCTCAAAGACTCCATTTTTTAGACATTTGAAGCAATTTTGAGGGCACTTCTTGCAGGCCGTACCAAATCAGACCTGGTCGTACCATCTGGAGAGGCACGTGTGAGCTGGAAAGTGAATCACCATATTTTTAGGCTATCCTTGTGCTTGATTTTGGGCGCCTAGGGTTTGTGGATAGATTGGGACCTTTCGTGGAGTGGAGAAAGTCATCATTTCAGAGCTGTCCATATTTTATGCACTTCTGTATTGACTGCAACAGGCTTCTGTTGATCAGAAATTTATCCGGGTATGCTCAATATTTGATGTAATTGAAAAATCTTTGTAAAAGTGTTCAAAATAACAATATATTGCATTATCCAAGTTTTGAGAGCATTATCTTTTAATTTGCAAAGCTGTTCATATTTTATTGCATTATCAACTTTTCAAAAAAATACAAAAAAAATCAAAAAAAAATAATTAAAAAAACAAAGGTAGAAAAAAGAAACCAGATTTGGGGTGGGACAGTACAATGGTATCAGAGCACAGATTTCCTGCCATCCGAAGGGTTACAAAAAATTTTAGTGTGTGGAATGAGTAATGCATCCTAGCCATCAATACTACCTTAGAAGAAATAGGTCAAACCCTAATATTGAAGAACCATTTGATATATTTGGGGAAACAAAAAGAGAAGAAGTTTCGATGGGGGATAGAGAAAACAGAGAACAGAGAGATAGGGAGCAGAGAGAACCCACTAACAGGGAGATGATTACAGAGTTACAAAAAGGGCAGCGATATTTGCAGCAGAATATAGCTCAATTGGTAGCCTTCGTAACTCAGCAGATGGTGTGTAATAACGCAAACAACAACCAGCAAAATGGGGGACAAAATGGTGGGCAGAATGGGAACCACAGGAACAATGGAAATGGTGATGGTTCGATGAATAATAGGACTGCTAATCAAAATTTTAGAGCTGGATCAGCAAGTACAAGACCCTTAATGCCAACTTTTCCACCTAGAAACAACCCACAAGCGGAGGTAGAACCAACTCAAAATGAGTTACAAGAACAAATATTGCATGATTGGGAGGAATCTAGTCTAGAGTTCAGAGCGGAGATGACTTTTCATGAGTATGCTGATTGGAGAGCAAAGAACAAACCACATAGAGGTGGAAGGCATCATAACCAGGAATTACAAAAAAGAGTGGGAAAACTATCCATTCCATATTTTGATGGTTCAGGAAAGAGCACAACCAGAGCTTGGGTCCAAAATTTGGACACTTACTTTCAGCTTAACCCCATGCCTGAAGAGGAATCTATAAAATATGTTGCTTTACATCTTGATGGGTTAGCACATGAGTGGTGGCACCATGGAATGGTCACACTTGGGCATGCTCAGATTGATTCATACGGGGAGTTTACCGAGAGGCTGATTGAAAGGTTTGATAAAAAGGATCCAGAACTTCATTTCAAAGAGCTAGCACAACTCAAACAATGGGGTTCAGTTGAGGCATATGTTGCTGATTTCCAGAGACTCTCTATTTTGGTGACTGATATTTCAGAGAGGAGACTAATAGTGTTGTTCATAGATGGTTTAGCTGATCCTTTGAGGGGTTGGATCAAGGCTCTTAATCCACCTAGCTTGCAGGAAGCCATTAGGAAGGCTAGAGACATGGAGTCTTCTACTTCCAGGAGCAAATTCCAGTCCAAGGGGTTTGGGTATAAGAAAGACAAGGACAAAAAATATTTTCAGAGGGATACTAATCAGCAAAAGAGTGTTCCTAATAGACTGGACAATGATCAGCTCAATGACTTAAGAAGGAAAAAACTATGCTTCCATTGTAGGGAACCTTGGGACCCATCTCACCAATGCTCAGTTAAGGCAAAGGCCAAACAAATTGAGTACTTTTTAGCTGATGATTCAGACTTAGAAAAAATAGATCAGCAGGATGATTCAGAGAGTAGTGAATCAGAAAGTGATAGAGAGGCTGAAAAAACACATGGACAGGATGGAGTTGTGGCACAACTTTATAGTTTTCAAAGGGTTGGATCTTTTAAGGCCTGTGGAGTACTTTGTGGGTAGCGAATCATCACTTTTATTGACACAGGTGCCACACATAATTTTATAGATGAAGGTCTTGTTGCTAAAAGGGGATTGAAGACTGAAGCCTTTGGGGGTTTCAAGGTGATGGTTGCAGATGGTTTCACCCTCACTTGCACGAGGAAGATATCTAATTTAAGCATACAGTTGGGGGAGTATGAACTTAGAGATGATTTCTATGTGGTTGGCATAGGAGACACGGATGTGGTATTAGGTATGCACTAGATGCGTACCCTTGGCGAGTTCACCATGAACTTGCACAGCATGGAGATGAGGTTTGATTCAGGGGGGAAGAGGATAGTTCTCCGAGGCATGTCATATGGGGGAGCTAGAGTGGTTTCATTAAAATGGATGGAGAGACTATTTTGGCATGATCAGGTAGAGTGGGCAGCAAAGTGTGTCATGATGCCTACAGTGGGAGATCAGCAGAGTAAGAGCTACCATCCAGATATATAGGGATTGTTGAGTAAGCACAGTAAGGTGTTTGACAGTATACCACCTGGGAGACCTCCTGAAAGAGGAATTGAGCATGTTATCGAGCTAGAGGAGGGAGCCAAACCAGTAATTACTACTCCCTACAGACATCCCAAAAGACATAAGGATGAGATAGAAAAAGCAATCAAGGAATTGCTTGATATGGGGCACATTAGACCCAGTAAGAGTCCTTTTGCATCTTCTATGGTTTTAGTGAAGAAAAAGGATGGGACAATGCGCATGTGCATTGATTACAGGGCCTTGAACAAAAAGACAATAAAAAATAGGTATCCCATTCCTAGGATTGATGAGTTGATTGATGAGTTGCATGGAGCATGTTATTTTTCTAAGATTGATCTAAGATCGGGTTACCATCAGATCCGAATGAGGGAGACCGATGTAGAGAAGACTGCTTTTAGATGCCATTTCGGTCACTTCAAGTTTTTGGTGATGCCTTTTGGCTTAACCAATGCCCCAACCACCTTTCAGTCCTGTATGAACAGAGTTTTCAGCAGGCAACTCCAAAAATTTGTTTTGATTTTCTTTGATGATATCTTGATCTTCAGTAGGACTTGGGAGGAGCACTTGAGACATCTCGATGAGGTGTTGGGTATACTAGAGGAGGAGTCATTGTATGCAAAGGAATCTAAATGTGACTTCGGTATGACTGAGCTTCTGTATCTTGGCCACATTATTAGCTCCGAAGGTGTTAGGATGGACCCTGATAAAATCAAAGCAATCATGGATTGGCCGCCACCTACCAATTTGACTCAGCTTAGGGGATTTTTTGGATTGTGTGGATTTTACAGGAGGTTCGTGAAGGGGTTTTCATAGATTGCAGCCCCTCTTACAGACTTGACCAAGAAGGGGGCCTTCTCTTGGTCAGATGCAACACAAAAGTGTTTTGATCACTTCAAACAGGTTATGTCTACTTGTCCAGTTCTAGCTATTCCTGATTTCACTAGGCCATTTGAGTTGGAATGCGATGCTTCAGGAGAGGGGATTGGAGCAGTGTTGATGCAGGACAAGCACCCAATTGCATTTGAGAGTAGGAAATTGAGAGGTGCAGAGAGAGGCTACTCTATTTATGACAAGGAGATGTTGGCCATAATGCATGCATTGGCCAAATTTAGGCCTTATCTTGTGGGAGGTAGGTTCATTGTAAAAACCGACCACAATAGTTTAAAATATTTTTTAAATCAGCATGATTTAAGTGAGAGGCAACAAAAATGGGTGAGTAAATTACAAGCCTATGACTTTGACATCGTCTATGTCAAAGGAAAGAAGAATATTGTTGTTGATGCCTTGTCTAGGAGGCCCCATTTGTGCTCTTTGGGTGAGATTACAGCAGATTGGAAAGAGCAAATCATGGCAGAATATGCTAAGGATAATTGGGCTTCTAGCATCATTGAAGGTACCATACAGGATGAGAGGTATGTTGTGATGAATGGTTTGATTATTTACAAAGATAGAATACTTTTGGTACCTAATTCACAGTTTAAATCAACTGTTCTGAGGTCTTTTCATGATACTCCTATGGCTGGTCATCCTGGTTTTTTCAAGACTTATAAGCAGATAAGGGAAAGGTTTTCATGGAAAGGACTCAAAAATGAAGTTCTTAAGTATGTTCGGGAATGTGCCATATGTCAATAGAACAAGGATGAACATACTTATCCAGTTGGTCTATTGCAGCCCCTATTGATTTCCAATCAAAAGTGGGAGAGTGTCTCTATGGATTTTATTACAGGGTTACCCAAGGTGCAAGGGAAAGATTGCATTTTTGTTGTGGTTGACAGGTTAACCAAATTTGCTCACTTCTTTGCCATTTCATCCACATACACAGCAGTTCAAGTGGCAGATTTGTTTTTTAAGGAGATTTTCAGATTACATGGGTTGCCTAAAAATATTGTAAGTGACAGGGACAACAGGTTTATGAGTCATTTTTGGCAGGAGCTCTTTCGTTTGAGTGGGACTGAACTCACTTCAAGTACTAGCTACCACCCACAGACAGATGGGCAAACAGAGATAGTTAATAAATGGGTGGAAGGGTACTTAAGAAATTACATCTCAGGGCAGCAGAAGGCATGGGTTAGATGGTTATACCTCGGTGAGTATTGCTACAATTCCACCTACCATATGTCTATTAGAATATCACCTTTTATGGCTCTGTATGGGTATGAGGCTCCTAGCTTCATGGATCTACTTTTTGGAGATAGTAGAGTGCCTAAGGCTAAGGAGTTACTTCAGGACAACCAGGATATAATGAAATCATTGAAGGAAAATTTATAGCAGGCACAGAATCAGCAGAAGCTATACGCTGATCAACATTGGTTAGAGCACAGTTTTGAGGTAGGTGACATGGTTTACCTGAGATTGCAGCCATACAGACAGTCTACTCTCAAGAAGAGTGGAGCAAAAAAACTTAAGCCATGATTCTATGGTCCATTCAGGATATCCAGGAGGGTTGGGGAAGTGGCTTATGAGTTAGAGTTACCGGTAGATAGCAGAGTGCATAATGTTTTTCATGTATCACACCTCAAGAAGGCATTGGGTCACAATGTGGTTCCTTCTTTAGTGTTGCCACCTTTGGATGAAGAAGGGAAGCTAATCCTGATCCCAGAGGCCATCATTGATAGCAGGGAGCGTACTCTCAGGAAAAGGGTGATCAGAGAGTATCTGGTCAAATGGAAGAACTTGTCGGTTGAGGATGCTACTTAGGAGAATGAGCAGATTCTACAACATCCAGAGTTGCAATTGCTTGAGGACAAGCAATTTTGGGGAGGGAGGACTGTAATGTCCCCTTCCTAAGAAGATGTCTAGGACATGGATATTAGCCTATTCATGGGACTCCCGTAGGCTAATGGTGGTGTTTAGGGAGTTCATTGGGTTGGTGGAGCAGTTCAGTTGTTGCAAGCTATCAGTTGCCATTTTCTGAGGTAGTTTCGGATGAGTTATGCCTTACTATTTTTAGTAAGTACGTTTCTAGTGCACCGACTTGATCTGTAGCTATGATGAGATGTTTTTTTCAGTCTGGGTGACCATTTCACTTTCAATCGATGAATTTAATTCATGAGGCCTATATTATTTTATTTTAACGATATGGCATTTAAAGTTAAATTTATTATTTAACTTTATAATGTTTGCTTTATGGTTATGTTTTAAATGGGGCCAAGAGACATAAAGTGGGCCTAAGTCACTTAAGTATTATTTAATATTTTATAAAGTGACTTCATAAAAATAAAGTGGGCGCCCAACCTTGAAAAAGGTAAAACGAAATATTAAATGCAAATTTTATTTAAAAAGGGCAAAAGTGGGCGTGGGATTTGAAGGAGATATAAAAGGAGTTTTTTGGCTCATTTTTTTATGCTATGTTGATTTGAGAACAAGGGTTTGAGGAGAAAGACTTGCAGCAGTTTGTGAGCAGGGATTTCGAGCTTTTTGGGGATGAAAACCTCCAGAAAGAACATTGTCTTCGGGTGTGGAAGATCACCCCTGGATGATTTTTTGGCATTCTCATTCAAGGAATGCATTCATGCATCAAGAGAGCATATTTTCATTGTGTTGTAGAGTGATTTTGGGACTGTTAGTGATCATTAATGTTGCTGTTCATTTTTAGAGCTAGTTGTACCATTATTGTAGGAGTTTGAATCATTTTTGAGGAGATTGAAGTTAGGGTTTCATGCAAATATCTGGTCGACCTCTGTGAAGACTGATTTCAGTGCTCAAAGACTCCATTTTTTAGATATCTGAAGCAATTTTGAGGGCACTTCTTGCAGGCCGTACCAAATCAGACCTGGTCGTACCATCTAGAGAGGCACGTGTGAGCTGGAAAGTGAATCGCTACCTTTTTAGGCTGTCCTTGTGCTTGATTTTGGGTGCCTAGGGTTTGTGGATAGATTGGGACCTTTCGTGGAGTGGAGAAAATCATCATTTTAGAGCTTTCCATATTTTATGCACTTTTGTATTGACTGCAACAGGCTTCTGTTGATCAAAAATTTATCCGGGTATGCTCAATATTTGATGTAATTGAAAAATCCTTGTAAAAGTGTTCAAAATAACAATATATTGCATTATCCAAGTTTTGAGAGCATTATATTTTAATTTGCAAAGTTGTTCATATTTTATTGCATTATATTTTAATTTGCAAAGTCGTTCATATTCTATAAATAGAGGGATGCTTGCCATCCCAAGGGGCAGCTCTATGGACTTTACAATTCATATGTAATTCTTCATTTCCTTGTAAATAATAGTATATCATTGTTTGGTCTCTCAATATATCTTCACTTCTATTTTTGTTTATGTGTGGATGTTTATTTCTATGATGGTTGTTTGAGTTGGTTCACTTAATTTTTCTATCTAGATTTTGTGGGTCTGGCTAGGCAGTTCTAAAATTCTATTCAACCCCTGGGAATCAAGGTTTATTTTTGTTTCCTTGATTTCATTCACCTTCCCATTGGTTTTGGTATTCACTTTTATCTGTTGCATCGAATAAGAAGTGAATACGAGATAGACTGATATGTTAGGTGATCTATTTCTGGTTGCACCAGCAATGTCAATTGAGTGTGTCTTGATGCAGGCATACCCTATCCTTTTTAGTTTTGACTACGACCTTCCTTTGCTTTCTTTCTCATTTTTCCTCTTTCCCCCTTTGCAGCGTAGGGAGCTAAAAATGAAGGAGCCGACCTTCTTTGGAGATCGATCACCTCTACCTCTGTTGGGCCAAGTGGTCGTTCAATGCTGGTCAAGGACCACCAGGCACACCTCTCGCTTGTTCGGTGATGGTTTTTGCACCAAAATTATGTAGGCATAAACCTTCAAAATAGTTTTTTTAATATATTAAAAAAATATATTCCTAATCACTACTTGGCTTATATAATACAAACAAATATTCTTGATCATTGTTTGGCATATATATCACAAAATTTGTGCTTCCTTGTTCCCCAACAATATTGTCTATTTCTTTTCCATTTGCTTGTTTTTTCCTACAACTTATCTACGCATTTTATTCTTCTACACCATTTTTGTATTTTCATTAAATTATTCTATATCATTTTTGAAAGATCTCATTTGTTCATTGAACTACTATAATATATATATATATATATATATATATATATATATATATATATATATATATATATATATATATATAACACCTAATTCCTCTTCTAACTCCATGAACTCAGCTCAATTTTTTTTTTCCAAAGTAGCTAGGGTATAAAAAAGAGTTTTTTCAATTTTCTTGTATTCTTAGCTACCAACAATCAATTTTGCATTTGTTATTCAAATTATTTACAATACAACCAATTTGCCTTCCCTGGCTAAAATATTTACAATACAACCCTAATATTACTGATATTCCTTTATATGTCTCACTCTATTTAAATATCTTCAAGTTCCTCACAGAGTGATTTAAGAATTTTCTGAGTTGAAAAAACCTCTATGAAGATATGGCTTCCAAAATATGATAAATATTTATAGAAAAATGTCGCACTACCATTGCAATCAACCAAAAACAAAAAACCCTCACTTTTCTAGAATTGCATTTGTGATACCATTTGTTCTGAACCTTAGTTCCTATTAACAAAATTATTTAATAATTATGTCAAAATATTATCAAATTAAACCACAATAACAATCCATAGTAAAAATTTTATAGAATGTAATAGATATAAAAATTATCTTTGAGGTAGGGCAACACCAATGGTACTGAAATCACTCCCAATATTTGTTTCATGAACCAAGACTATTACACAATTATTGATATCACTTAGATTTTACAATGACAATCTATCTTCTCTATATACCATTATTTATAAACCCTTGTCCCAATCACTAAAATAATAAGCTATTGAAATATATCCAATGTTAGGTTATGTGTGGCCATTGAAAACTAGTACAAGAGTGATACACAATATAATATCATATTCATATTACTATCCCTAGGTTCCTTACATCATTGCACTATTATAAAATGATAACTCATTTGGCGTAGAGATATTTTCATTACCATTGGGTATCTAGAAGATCCATCCCTCCATAATACCTTGGGAGACAACAAAATTCCTAGGCAATTCTATGGAATCCTTTCCTTTATCCAAAGAGGCCTACAAAAAGTCTAATAAGTTTCTTCAAATTTTGGTATGAGGATTTTCAAGGGGGCTAACATGATGAGTAACAGATGCAAGTGGCATCCATGTTATTGGACTAGACTTTGAATTTCATATACAATGAAAGAGGCTTGGTAAGACATTTCTATAACATTTTTTTCACTTTATCAATAACATATTCCAAAGTACAAACGAGGAATATTGAAAAGCAAAAGGGATTCTTAGAATTTGAATAGTTCTCCATGTTGGACCTACTTTCAACTATATCTATTGTGACATGAAGGCTTCAAAAATAAGGATTGTCTATAACACTATGTCTAATGCCATTAGATACTAGAGCCTAAGACCAAAAATAATATTACCAAATACTATAAGATGTGCTTGATGTTGTCTTTCTACTTGAGAAGAATAATAAATGAATCATCTACAAAGTGTTCATTTACTATGTTTTGAAAAGTGTCTAGAAGTGATATTCCTTTCACTAAAACCTTGAATATTGCATCTACTATGAGGTATCCAAAACGTTTCACTGTTAGAACATAAAAAGCTAGGGCAAGTGGGTATCTCTAGTGAATTGATCTATGTAGGCCATGTAAGGTGGATTGTTTGCCATTGATGGTGGGAAAATCAAAAGCATCTATAAAAAGTATTTTATTATTGCATAAAAAATTGGGTCGAAGTCCTAACACCTATAACATCATCACAATAAATGGTCATTCAATACTATCACATTCCTTTTCAAAGTCAATATTGATAAACATGGCTTGGAACTATGTTTCCTAATCCATACATTTCTAGGTAGCAATAATGACATTCAACATATATCTACTTTTAATAAATATAGTTTTATCTAAGCATATGATTAGAGGAAGAAGATTATTCAATATAATAGCTATAAATTTAGCTATAATATCATAGGATAAAATTAGCAAAGTGATTTATCTCTAGTTGAAGATATCCTCTAGGTCACCACGGATGAATTTGATGTTTCCATACTAATCAACTACCCTAAGGAATTGGTTCTGAGGGCTTCAATATATACCTACTATATTTCACTCCCCATAGTATCCTAGAGAGATTTATAAAATTCATAGATAAATCCATCACAACCTAGGGATTTATCATTGGATATGGAAAAGGAAACATCCTTGAGCTCATCCTTAGAGAAAATGTTATCACACAAGGTCTACTAGGTGGAAGAGACTAGAAATACACCACACTAACACATTATTGTAAAGCATGGTCATATGTATAAGGTTCCTACACCTTGAAAGCTTATTTATATTGCCTAAAGAAAGTCTATGAGATACCCAAGAGCTCTATTAGAACTTGTTAACCCTATATGACGCTATTTAATTTTTGGATTGTGTCTCTCACTCTAAGGGACTAAGAACTCCCTTAGAGATTGAAACTCTAATCCTAAGCTAATAGAGTCTCGCCTTGAGTTGAGTTCCTTAGACAAAATATGTATCTGCTATTTGTTTCTATTAATGAGCTTGTTCACCCATAGTTGCAAATTGAGCAATAAAGGTTAAGCTTCCAAGTTACTGGTGGCTTATTGAAGCTTTGAGGTGGTGACAAATTGATATAAAAAACTTGTTGTGATAATATAGTTTCATCAATTTGTATATCAATTGACTCCTTGAGGTCCTTAGAGATATCTAGTTGAACACACACACTATTTTGAGGATAAACATTGAAAATTTTGTCTAATTCAACCAAGATGGCATGACCTAAAGGAGTTGCTATGTAGTTCAAGGAAGGCTAGATGGGAAGAGGGAGAAAACAAACTCAACCTATACTAAGGCCTTTATGGTCCTTTACCATAAGACAATGAAGTTTTGGGTCCAAGACGAAAATACAAATATGGAGATTTTTAGAAACCATGGTCCATGCTTGTATACAACTTTGGCATACTCAATGTATACAAACTAAAACAAAAGAAAAAACCTTGGTAAGGTTTTGGATCATCTCTATCTTGAATCCATGGTGAAAGTAGTGTTCACCCAAGAATTTAGGGTGGTCTCATTAAGGATACACTTCACAGAATAACCTATTAAAGTGAAACACTTTAACCATTTGCATGCATTATCAAATTCAGGAAAAGGTAAAACTATAGTGGGATATGAGGGATTACCTCATGTACAACTTTCGAGACAAACTAGATTAGTATCTAGATTGGATCCATTACTATATACATTCCCATCTACATTGCCAACATTAACCGTTGGCCTACCAATGTTGGGACTATTTTATACTAAAAGGAAATTTGGAATGCTCATGAAGGAATTCCTTGTTTAAGTTCTTTTTCATTTGCTTTCTCCCTCGTTAGCTATGTTTAAGTTATAATAAATTTAAGAAATCAAAAAAGGAGAAATTTTACTATAGCAATGTCTTTAAAAATCATTAACTTCGCTTAAATAGGATTGAATGTTACATATATGTTGATACAAAATATATAAATTTAATAAAAAGGTATAAAACATTCAAACTTGTGATAAAGCTGTGAATATGAAGGACAACCATAATTCTTATATAACATTATAAATATATTTTATATAACTTTATTTTTTATATATTATAAATAAAATATCACAATTATATTTTATAAAATACTTTTTTTAATAATGGTGAAAAAATAGGTTTTGAAAGGTCCCATAACCTTTTACATTAGATGAGGCAAAAAAGAGAAGGTCAATTAAGCATAGGCCAGCCTCCAAGACCAAAAGAATAGAAACCAAAACCTAATAGCCACCCAAGAGAACAAAAGAGAAAGATAATGCCATGATACAACATAGACCAGTCCACCACCCAATAGAGGTTAAGAGGAGAATTTTTGTTTTAGCTTTCTTTTAAAGGCATGCAAATTTTTGCTCCAATTTTATTTAAGACTAATTAATGAGCTTACCCTCCAAAAGAACTACGAGCAGATCTACTCACACCTTAATACCCCTTCCAAACAAACCTTTGTAATCTATCAAAATCCTCATCACCCATCTTAGTTTCTTGTAAGAAAAGAATATCAGGATTGAAACTTTTTCTAAAAAAATTAGCACTCTTTGTTTAGTCAAGGCATGTAGACCTCAAATATTCCATGATATAATCTTCATTACTTCAAGGATTGTAGAGTCATCCCTCCACTCAAAGGTAATGTAGGTTGGGAGCCATTAGCCACATCTTGAATCATTTTCTTTAAGAGCACCTTAGACTTTCTTGGTCTCCCTAGCCCCCTCCCACTACCTAGATTCATTGTTTCCAAGGTTTTTTTGATGGTTCGCATAGAGCCAATATTTCCCTTCTTGCTTGATCTTGATAATTGAGGAATGAGATGTTGTTGTTGAGATATATTCTTCTTTAGTTTCATCTTTTGCCTATTTATAACTTCTTGAAATCCATCTTCATTTGAGGAAGACCAAAACTTCTCTAAATCCCATTCCAATGCATTTGCAATATTCTCTCCCTATTTTGCTTCCCAAAGAGACTTTGTGACAACTTCATATTTTTCCTTATTAATAGGGGTTACAACCTTCTCATTATATAGAAGAGGGACAAATGCTTCTAAAAAAACCTCAACTTGAGCCTCATGAAGGGGAAACAAAGGAACTTGATCAATAGGGAACCAATCCCTTTGAAGAGCTAGGAACTCAAGTCCCTTATCTAGAATAGTGTCCAAACCAACCTCATGACCAAGAGGCAGAAAATATCCTAATACAATAAATTTATTTGGATTTGCCTCTACACCTTTGGAATGCTCACCAACTTCTTGAAAAACCATAGCAGCTTTAGAGTAGGACTCTTGTTTTTTCTTTCTCTAGATTTGGGCATCCTACTTCTTAATAGGTTTCATCTTAGGACACTTTGTTTGTAAATGATCAACACTCTTACAGTTATAGAGGTTTAATATTCTATATCTTGTATCTAATCTCTAGAATCTGAAATCAACTTAATAGCATATGGTGGAGGCTCAGAGCATTAACACAAAACTTGGCAAAAACCATCCTTGTTTTTTCTTGGGTGGTTGGATCCACCGTAATCAAATCACCCATTGATCTAGCAATACCCTTAAGGATATCATCATCCCATAATACCATAAGTAACCTGGGTATACGCACCTAAAAGGGTGCCATACTGATATTCTCTATGGATAAATTGAAGTTTGAGGACCATTTCCTCAAAAAGAGATATTTTTGACCAAAGAACCATTGTCCCTTCATAACCATGGCCTGCATGTCTTTAGAGGCCTTAAAATTAAAGACCAGAAAGGCTTTGGGTAGTGTCACCACTTTAAAATCTTCCTTTGGCCTCTTATTTTTAGCAACGCATTTCCTAACATAGTCGACATCTGGACAAACACCAATAAAAATCCCAAACAAAAAGTTTGCTCATTCCATTGTTGTTCAATGAATAATAGGTTGAAGAATCTGCATAGAAGAAATATCAACCTCCAGCTCTAGAACCAAATCAAAGTGAGTCTTAACAATAGGGTCAACTCCCAATAATGCTCGAGACAAAGAATGATTTGAATTCTCCATAAAAGGAGTAGAAAACAATGGAGTTTTTGGACCACCCAATGCCTGGGTACAAAATATCAGAACCCAGATAGAGCCCCAAGGGATCACTCCCACATCCTCCTCACCATCAAGACCTGCCTTACTCTACACACCTTCCATGTTGCCCCTACCCCCTCAGTATACCCCCTTTGCCTACACCATTTGATGTCATGTATGTCTTTCAATGACACAAATATCTAGGTGACACTGAGCGCAAACCCTTGCAAATCTCTGAGCAAGGTATATATTTCAACAATGCAAATGTACTTACCTCATAGATCTCCCAACGATGCAGATCCCAAGGATGCACATGTACTAGTGGCATAGGTGTACTCGCCTCTAAAATCTCTTAGTGATGCAGATCTCCTAGCGACGCAAATCTACTTGCCTCACAAATCTCCTAGAAGCACAAACCTTCTAGTAGCGCAAATCTCTCAACCTTGCACATCTTCGAGCAATACAAAAACTCACAGCTTCGCAGATCTTCTAGCAATGCAAAAACTCCCAGCCTTGGAGATCTCCTAGCAACACAAGTCTCCCAACAATGTAGATCTCTCAACAGCGCAGATCTACAACCTCACAAATCTCTGATTGATGTAGATGTACTTGCCTCACAGATCTCCCAATGACACAAATTTTTCAACAACATAGATCTTCCAATGACACAAAAACTATTATATTATTTTTTCATAAATACTTAAATATATATATATTCTTCACTTCCACTTCATCCAATAATTACATTTTATTCTTAATGTTTTTTTAAGGATAACTAATGATAACGTAAGAAACTCTATATATATAAAAAAGTAAATTACATTAGTGTACTGTTTTTGCTCCACCAAAAGGTCGCGTATGAGTTTCTTAAAACTCATACACAGCAACATAACGATTGCCGCTGCAAAGTTGTCTTACCGTGCACGGTTGAGACACCAAGACTCCGCGGACCATGGACATTATAAATAACTCGTACACATCGGTTAGCGCGCTCATGTCACGGTGTACATATTTCTCAGTACTTGCTTTGGTTGCGGACAATTACCCTTCGATATCAATTCTTCTAATCTCTTAGTGATGGATAGAAATGAGTTCAACGCTAGAGAGAGTGGGCGAGAAAGAAAGGAGATACGGAGGCATCAGAAAACGAAAATGGGGAAAATGGGTTGCTGAAATTCGTGCGGGAAAGATAACGAGGGGGAAGTCACGCATATCTCTGGGTTCGTACTTCACTCCAGAAGCTGCAGCTCGAGCTTATGACACGGCGCGGTTATGCCTACGTGAACTCACTGCTACAATGTCATTCAACTTTCCAGACTCGTTGCGGGTTGCAAACGCGTGGGGCATAGTGGCACAGGCACGTTCCAATCCATCGCCCAACTCAGTTAGAGAAGCTGCCCTCGCTGTTGGCTCCGCCTTCGACACCGTCCCCCAACAGTACTACATTCATCATAATGATGACGGTGGTGATGATCAAGAACTTGAGATAGCGGCAAATGAAGAAGCGGGACCTTCGTTGCAGGCAGGTGAGAGTTCTGAGAAGAAGCAATTAGTGTGCCCACGAAGCTTTCCAGAGCAATTGAAAGATGTGGGAATGATCGTCGTCCTCCTCCTAGGGAAAGCAAGGTACATGTACAAGACTACACAGGTGATTTGAATGATGCAAAATATCTGTTTGCATCTCCAGAGTGTGGACGGCTTGAGGAGACTATTCATGTCAAAGAGGCAGAGGCACCACTCGATCAAGAAGACATGACCGAATTGACATGTCCCTTAAGCTGGGATGCAATCATTAATATACCTCTCAAACAAACTATGCTTGAAATAAATATTTGCCCCACTGTTGTATGTAACTTCGCGCACATTCTCTTAGATATATTGTTACCGTTCGCGCACATTCTCTTAGATATATTGTTAGCGTTAGTTACATTTTTTAACTTTTAATTCAATAGAAATTATTTTTTAAAATAAATAAATAAATTTAAAATTTAAACGTTAATTTTTCTACACTAGAAACATTAATTCAACTGTATTCTCCAACGATTTATAAATGCAATACGACCTCCCACAATAAGTTAGAAATTGTAGATTAAAAAATTCAACGTATCCTGGGATTTATAAATGCAATACGACCTTCCACACTAAGTTAAAAATTTTAAATTAAAAACTTCTTGTTAACAGATAATAAGTTAAACGGTAATTTGTTTGGAAATGAAGAAAGTATTTTATTATTATTTTTGTGAGGATATTATTTATTATTTAAAATATTTAAATTCAAATTACAGATAAAATGTTTTAAAGTTATTTTATTTCAATTTTTAAATTTAATTAACTTCGTTTTTATTCAACAAACTAATATTTAATACCTAAAAAATATTACTGGTTCTTTAAGGTAAAATATATATATATATATATATATATATATATATATATTTTTTATAAGTTAAAAATTTATATTGATGAGGGTATTTGAAAGGTGCTTTAATGCCTTAGTACATCAGTTGGAGAAAATGATGCATAAACCTCAAAAAACAACAACACATCCTTGAAGACCTAAAAACGTAAAGGAAAACATGGACAAACCAAAAAGAAACCAGGAAAGCCCAGATAGGGCAGGAACGTAAGACTACACTAACAATAGCTAGTTAGGCAATTACATAGTCATTGATGGATCCTTGTGGACATCCTTAACAACATCCTTAGGGACTTCCTTGAATAGGTCCTTTGCTATTTTCATGACATCATCATCCTTGACCTCCGTTTTGGCTTCAGAAGCAGTCTTGGTAGGAGTATCTCTCCAAAATTGTCACAGAAAAACAAGAGGTTCAGAGCATTCCTATTCTCTTTCATTTGGGAAATTGCCCCCATAATAGTAGCCATAGCATTCTCCATATGAACAATCATGTTGGAGGTGGTCTTGATTATATATTCTTGCAAAATTTTCTCCATAGGGTTGTCTGGTTCATCCTTGACCACATGTTACGTCTTTCTTTTATTGTGGACTTCCTTGTTCTTAAGGAGTTATGAACTCCTTGTTGGAGTAGCCTCAGCCTTGGCCTTCTTTTTTGTCAGAAACTCAGCATCCTGGTGGCCTTCATCCACCTTCTTCCTTTTGGAACCTCAAACCTTAGAAATAGGAGTGGAGGAAGCATCCTTCTTCGTGTTCTTAGCTTGTTGATCCTAAGGAAGAACATTTCTCTTAGGAAATTTATCCAAAAGATAAGCATAGAGTACTTTGAAAAGCCCCTGGTGAGAGGGCCATACTTCCTCCTTTTTTGAGCGGGTTGCACTGATGGAATAATTCATCGACAAGTAAAGGAATTTAGGAATGTTCAACTGCTTGACCTCCCTGAAATGGTTCACGAATGCTATATGGAAGCTTCTGAGTTGGGAACTAGTATCATCCACAATGATATATTCCATTACAGGATTCATTACCTCTTTCCAAGGAGTGAGTAATTCGTCACGCATCATCCCCAACTTGATATCCTCTTCACGGGTGACCTCGGCTCAAATTGGTTAAGTTCAATTTTCCATTTTTACTTGTCCCTGCGCACTATTCTTCCCACCGATGATTTCCCTATAACCTCAACAAGGATATTAACATCCACTTGAAAGTAGACAATGGCGATGCTTTTTCCCAAATGGACGTGAAAGCCAAGTTGATATCCCAATCCAAACGAATATATATATATATATATATATATATATATATATAATATATAGAGCTTCTACACATATAACGCTTCCTCTTAAGTAATATATTTTTTATATTTTATAGTGAAGTTAAAACTGAACAATATTTTACATATAAAGTATCGCATTGTTCTCATTCACTATAACTAAATTTTGATAGTTCACTCTTTTTTTGAAAAATTTGAAAAAAACTTGTATTAAAACAAAGATCAGTTACAATTGGGAGAAGACACATCCCAACCGAAAACAATGAAAGCACATGATTACAAGAGAAGAGGAAGATTTGAAATGGATCCAATTCTCTTGAAACAAAACCAAGCTAGCTGAAAGAGCTAAGAGATCTGTTACAACAACTTATCACGAAAACGCGTAGCAAACACAAACTTCACCTCTGGCCATGAAAAAGCCACAAGTCACGAAATCGCGACACAAGACTCCTCTGACCGCAAAAATTCAACCTGTCGTGAAATCGTGACATGTCGTGAAATTTTGATAGTTCACTCTTACATCATCGTTTTATAGTATAGTTTTATTAACTCAACGAAGCTTGACATACATTAAAAACAATTTTAAATTAAAATTTTTAGTATTTAACAGATACATTCCATAAGATAATGCTTGCACATATCGATCTCTTATGTTTACAATGGTGTATGTAATTTTTTTTTGGTTTTTTCTATAAATATGAGTTGATGAAATTTTATTAAATATTAGAAATATGGATATAATAAAAATGATTTTGGCATTCATTTAATTTATTTTATTTTATCAATCCAATGACACTTTAACTATAATAATAAAGAGTATGTAGGCATTCTGGAAGAAATGAAGAAATATATATGTGAGAGTTATCTTCAAAATAAATTATAATAATTTGTTTTCATGAAAAATAAATATATTGTTAACTTGAAGAAAAGGGTGTAAATATCAATGGTTAGGAAATTTTTCAACCAACACTTTGCTATTTAACTTGAGCACCTAACAAAGGTTTCTTAATCCATTACTTTTTTTGGGCTAAGGTTCATCTTGCATGGTCATGATCCTTTTAGTACTCTTATCCCAAACAGTTTGATGACTATCATCTATCCATTACTAATGATCCATCCCTTGTACCTTTTGATGCAGAAGAATCCTTGTGTTCACACAATCTTGCATCACTTAAAAATATTTATAGTGTTGTGATAGGCACCACACAATGTTTTATCTATAATGGTCAATTGTTTTTGACCAACATGACTTTTGCCTTTGGGTTCCCTAGATTCACAACATGAATATTGCTTTTATTTCTATATATGTAGAATCTTGGTTCATTGTTAGGGATTGAATTCGATTTAGGTGAGATTTTTAGTTTGAGATAGTTTTGGGGTAGATTTTTAGATTAGCTTGATTGTAACATAGTCTCTACAATAGATCTCTAAGTTTTCATGAGTTGTAATATTTTCTTGTAGATAAGTAGATAAAGCTCTATGTTATGACTTCCATTGATTATTCCCGCTTTCTTATGTACTATTGTGCATACATGTTTGATATTAATTAAATATACGTACGATGCTACATTAGTTGGTATCAAAGCTTAGACTCATGTTTTGTGGTGTTTTCTTGCAAATGTTGTTTGATCTAAGGTATTAATGTAGCTTAAATTGCATTATAGGTGAACCATAAAGAGTTTGTATACTTGGAAGAGGATATGGTAGAAGTAATATTGACATACACATTGTTGATATAGCTGATATGATGAGATCCAACTGGTGATATTGGGGGCTATTGAGACCACATAGCATAGAAGTGTTGTAGTGACAGGTGATATCAGTGATTATGAGAGGGATGATCATGACAAGAGGGATGGTGTTAATGATGAGGGTGAGACCATGTAAAACCTCATGATGAAAGAAATATTTATGACTACCATAGTGAAGGTTGGAATAAAGTCAAGGTTTGATATTTCAAGCTACATAGAGAGCTTGAATCTAGATGACTTAGTGGATTTGTTCAACAAGCTAGAGAGATAATTTGAGTTCAAATTAATTGAGGATCCTAAAAGAGTCAAGTATGCTACCATGAAGTTGAAAGGGCATGTTGCCTTATGGTGGGGCTTAGTCTAGAAGGGCTATCTATAGATGAACAAATATAAAATATCCACATGGGATAAGATGGTGGTAAAACTTAGAGGAAATTTCATACCATTTGACTACATTCATTTATTTGTTCAAGAAACTCCAAAATTTATGCCAAAGAGAGACTACCATGCAAGCATACATGAAGGAATTTTATAAACAATGCATTCACATAGGATAAATAAAGGATAACATAGAGAAAGTGTTGAGGTATGTGAATGGTTTATGCATCTTGATTTAGGATGAGATGTGTTTATTGATGATAAAATCTATCAAAGAATCCTACCAGTTGACACCATGTGTAGAGAAGAATTTATCTCATAGAAAACAAAGCACATGCAATAGTAGTTGTAAGAGCACGAATAGCAAACAAATTAAGTAGGGGGTAATCTATACTAGCCTCCATAAGGAAGGTGTTGGAATGAGTGGCATTGCACAAGGCACTGATCATAAACCAAACTCTAACAATGGAAAATATAAGTTCCAATGTTATGTGAAAGGTTTTGGAAGGACCTACTTTAGATATGGTCAAGTAGGGTATTAGAATTTAAAATATCTAAAAGTACAATATGGGGTCATGTAGAGAAATGTGTGCATGTATCATGTGCAAATAGTGGTGAGTCGGGTAATGAAGTAGAAAGTGCATTCCCAAAGAATGTGAAAAGCTTTATGGTGTGCAAGGTACTATTAAATCTCATGTGCAAAGATAAGAAGTTATGGTTGAGGAGTATCCTCTTCCACACCAAGTGTAAGTGAAGAGGAAATTATTGTAAGTTGATCATTGATGGAGGTAACATAGACAAATTGATCTTCATAAATATGGTATAGAAGTTGGATTGAAGGTGGTCACACACCCAATGTTGTACAAGATATCTTGGTTGCAAATGAGACAGTAGCTTACCATGAGGGAGTAGAGTCTAGTTGCCTTTTGTATAGGAGGACATACAGATTTAGTTTGGTGTGACATGATTCTAGTAAATGCATACCATATATTATTGGGAAGGCCTTGGCATATGATGTTAGTGCTATCCATGATGGGTGCAAAAACACCTTTACCATCATGAAGGATGGAAAGAATTTTGGATTGAATCTATTGAGAATGGAGGAAGAATGTGCATGGAAGAGTGAAGTGATGATGTTATTAGTAGTGGAGTTTATTAAGGATGTCGAAGACTTATAGATCTGATATGCACTAGTATTCACACCCATGTAAATAGAGTAGTCAGAGCCATGAAAATTTGAGGAGCTATAGATTGGCACATTGCTAGAAGAGTTTATAGATGTAGTTGGTGAATGAATGCTAGAGGGATTGCTACCCATTCCTACAATCTCACATTGGATAGATTTAATTCTAGGTTTTAGTTTACCTAACAAAGCACTACACAGGATGATTCCTAACATGATTTTAAAGTTGAACAAGTAGGTCAAAAAGTTTAAGTCCTTGCACAATGTGTATAATACTAGCACCAAAGAAGGATGGAGCTTGGAATATGTGCACAAATTCACATGTTATCAACAAGATTAACATTGAGTATAGATTTCCACTATCATGCATGAATAACCTTATGGATTGTTTTAGTGGAGTGCAATACATCTCTTGGACCTCAAGAGTGGATATCATTAGATGAGGATTTGAGATAGGAATGAATGGAAGACCATATTCAAAATGAAATAAGGGTTGTATGAATGGTGTGTTATGCCATTTGGCTTATCAAACACTCCAAGCATGTTCATGAGGTTGATGAATGAGATATTGAAGCAATTTTTGGGTAAGTTTGTGGTTAAGTACCTTGATGACATTTTGGTATTTAGTAAGACAAGGGAGGAGCATATTTTGCACCTATAGTAGGTGTTTGCAAAAATAAGGAAAAATTATGCATCAACCTAAAAATGTGTAACTTCTTGAGGAAGGAGCTCACATACTTGGGATTTGTGATATCTCAAGATGGATTGCACATGGATCTAGATAAGGTCTATACAATATTTGAGTGACCAAACCATGCAACATAAATGAGGCTAGAGGCTTCCATGGATTGGAAATCTTCTATTGAAATTTCATTAGGAACATTAGTGACATTTGTGCACTATCAATGCATTGTATGTGCAAAGGAATATTTGAATGGAAGGCTATGATTGCAAATATTTTCACACTCTTGAAGAAAAAGGTGATAGAGGAACTAGTCCTAGCGCTTCCAAAATTTGGAAAGGTGTTTCAAGTTGATCATGATGCTAGTGGAAAGGCTATCTTTGTTGTGTTGAGACAAGAGGGTAGACTAATTGCTTACTTTAGAAAAAAATTGAATGAGGCTAGGCAAAGGTATTGTTTCTATGACCAAGAACTCTATGCCATAGTATAATCTTTGCACAAGTGGAGGTACTACTTTTTGTCGAATGAGTTTGTGATGTACACTAAACACCAAGCACTAAAATTCATCAATAGTTAGTCAAAGTTTAACAAAAGATAAATGAGATGGGTGTAATATCTATAGGGTTACTATTTTGTTTTGAAGCATAATTCAAGAAGCATGAAGAAGTTCATTATAAAAAAATGATAATTAAACTAGTGGACATGGAGGGGATGAAGGATTTGTATGGCATAGATCAAAATTTTGCAAATGCATGGCATGCATGAATGGAACCATTGATTGACAATAAAGGTCTATTTATGGATTTATTTGCACAATAGGGATACCTATTCAAGAGAAAGTATTTGTGCATCCTACACATTTCAATGAGGGAGAATATCATCAAGGAGTTACATGAAGGTGGTCTGAAAGGGTACTTCAATATAGGCAAGACACAAGAGATGGTCTAAGAGAGGTACTATTAGCCTAGTTTGCATAAGGATGTATGCATGTTTATGGAAATATGTAAAATATTCCATATATCTAAGAGAGTGGTACAAAATATAGGATCGTACAAGCCTTTATGCACATCAAATGGATCATGGGAGAAATTATCCATGGAATTTGTTCTTGGATTGCCATACATGGAGAGAGGTTATGATTCTTTCTTCATAGTAGTGGATCGATTATCCAAAGTGGTGCATTTCATTCCTTGTAAGAAGTTGAATGATGCATCCAAGATAATGGATTTATTCTTCTAATATATAGTGAGATTGCATGGGTTGCCACACAACATTATGTTAGATCATGAGATAAAAATTCTTAGCCACTTTTGGCACACTCTTTGGAAAAATTTGGGCATGCAACTCAACTATTGTTTAATGTATCATCCTCAGACAAATGGATAGACAAAGGTTATCAATCAAAGTCTTGGTAATCTACTATGATGTCTCAAAGGAGAGCACACGATACAATGAGACTCTAATTTGGTGTAAGTAAAGTTTGTGTACAATAATTTAGTGCATATATCAATTGGAAGGATGCCACTTCAAGTGGTGTATGGATTCTCTCATCATAGATTTATAAATTTATTGGAGGTGGAATTTTGTGCTTGTATCAATACTAAGATGAAAGACTTCACATAACATGTGTAGGAGGTGTATGCATAAGTAAAGAAACAACTTGAGAAGAGCAATACTAAGTATAAGAAACACACAAATGTTCATCATAGAGAAAATATCTCCTAAGAGGGTGATTTAGTCACAATGCATCTAAGAAAAGAGAGGTTCCCATGAAAACTAAATAGGAAGTTGAAATCCAAGAAGACAGGTCCTTGTCACATTTTCCATAATTTTTTAGAATACATATGAAATTGAGTTGCTTGAACGGTTGGATATCTCATTGATATTCAATATATCTAATCTATATTCATTCCACATGCCCAAATATTTGAGGATGGATAGATGAGGGAAGCACTAGAATATAAGAGGGAGATACTTGAGAACAAGCAAGAGGAAATAGCATAAATATTGGATTCACACATTGGCAAGCAAACCCAACAAAGTGAGTACAAAGAATATATGATTTGTTGGAAGGGTAAATGACTTGAGGAAGACTTGTTGATTTTTGAAGCTAATTTTTGTAGTCATAATTTGAGCCCCTAGCTCATATTATTTTTAGCAAGGGTGTCTGATGGAGGAGCATCTTGTGTTTGTGCAATATTGCGTCGACCAAAAATATTTGTAGTATTATGATAGATGCTACACAATTATGTATTCTTTGCATGCTATCCATAATGATTAGATTTTTGGCGGTTGACATGACCATCACCTTAGGATTCCTTGAATTAGGGCTCCCTAGATTATGTTTCTCTAGATTCACAATGTGAATATTGCTTATCTTTCTATATATGTAGCATCTTCATTTATTGTTATGTATCATATACCATTTGGGTGAGATTTTTTATTTAGAATAGTTTTGGCATAGAGTTTCATATTGGCTTGATTGTAATGCAAAAAGTCTCTATTGTAGATCTTTAAGGTTTCATGAGTTGTACTTTTTTCCTTCTAAACAAGTAGATAAAGTTTTTTTTTGTTTCAACTTCCATTGATTCTTCTTACTTTCATTATGTCCTCCTACACCCACGTGCCTATTGTTAATTCAACCTACATACAATGTTGCATTACTTTGTATCCACTTCTTGTGTTTCTCAATTGACTATAGAGGTACCCCTTGCATGTTGTCATCACTATTTAACATATATTTTTACTTGATGCTTCGTCATATTAGTTTTAAATATATTCAACCGACATACAATGTTGCATTACCTTGGTATCCATTTCTCGTGTTTCTCAATTGACTATAGAGGTACCCCTTGCATGTTGTCATCACTATTTAACATATATTTTTACTTGATGCTTCGTCATATTAGTTTTAAATATAACCTAGAAAACATACACATCGGTTAGCGCGCTCATGTCATGGTTTACATATTTCTCAGTAATTGCTTTGGTTGCGGACAATTACCCATTCGATATCAATTCTTCTAATCTTTTAGTGATGAATAGAGATGAGTTCAACGCTGGAGATAGTGGGGCGACGGAAAGGAGATACCGAGGCATCAGAAAACGAAAATGGGGAAAATGGGTGGCTGAAATTCGTGCGGGACAGATAACGAGGGGGAAGTCACGCATATCGCACGCATATCGCTGGGCTCATACTTCACTCCAGAAGCTGCAGCTCGAGCTTATGACACCGCGCGGTTATGCTTACGTGAATTCACTGCTACAACGTCATTCAACTTTCCAGACTCGTTGTGGGTTGCAAGCGCGTGAGACGTGGTGGCACAGACACGTTCCAATCCATCGCCCAACTTAGTTAGAGAAGCTGCCCTCGCTGTTGGCTCCGCCTTCGACACCGTCCCCCAACACTACTATATTCATCCTAATGATGACGGTGGTGATGATCAAGAACTTGATAGAGCAGAAAATGAAGAAGCGGGACCTTCGTTGCAGGCGAGTGAGTGTTCTGAGAAGGAACAATCAGTGTGCCCACGAAGTTTTCCAGAGCAATTGCAAGATGTGGGGAATGGTCCTCCTCCTCCTCTAGGGAAGGCAAGGCACATGTACAAGACTACACAGGTGATTTGAATGATGCAAAATATCTGTTTGCATATCCAGAGTGCGGACGGCTTGAGGAGACTATTCATCTCAAAGAGGCAGAGGCACCACTCGATCAAAGAGACATGACCGAATTGGCATGTCCCTTAAGCTGGGATGCAACCATTTCCAGGTCCTACGACACTGACTAGCGTCCCGGTTAGTGATGGAAAGCGGTCGACTTACAGAGCCTATACAAAATTCCTGCTATATCCTTGGATTTTTATTTTTCACTTTCAGTCGTCTCAGTTATTAATAGGACATGGTCCATAGATAGATATTAATGTGAATGGACCTGGTCCATGGATAGATATTAATGTGAATAGAAATTTTTAGTGAAGTTTTATTTATTTATTTTTATTTGAGTAGTGTGATATATATTTGTTATTGAGGTTGAACAGTTTTTTTAACTATGGTTCTCAGTAGTTACATATTTACATCTTAAACCTTAAAAAAAAACAAAACCCAAAAAATCAAGCTGTTTATGTTTTTTCTTTTTAAATAATTAATTCACTTAGCTATACATCACCTTTTGTCGTGTTTTCACCTTAACTTTTTGAAAAGATAGCTTAAAATTCTTACCGTGCTCTAGAATAATTTCAAAGAAACAATTGGCAGATTTTATAATTTCAACGATGAATTATTAATATCTCTCTCAAACCTAAGCAGCTGTATGTTATTATGCTTACTAATATGTATATTATTTATAGGTTTCAGTTTATCTATTAGTCATTACTTTCTGCAGCATATATATTAGTCATTACTTTTTTTAGTCTGCAGCATATATGGTCCAGGTATTTTGAACAAAAAAAAAAAAAAGGTTTTTTTAGATGACTTCTTCTCTTATACAGGCTGCCTATTATGGTTGATCCTAGCAGTTTGTTTATATGCTCTTTATGTAAAGTTTCAGAGAATATTTGTCATACCTTTTTTTTATTGTGTATATGCTAAAAAAATATGGCTTCTTTTCTGCTCTGGTATTCTTGGCTGGAATTGTAACTCAATTGAGTTTAAAATGCAAGTTGTTTGTGGGCATATTCAGCAGTTGCAAAAAACTTATAATCTGTTTTGGCTCATTCTATCCTCTGAAATTTTATGGATGATATGGAGATCTCATAAAGATGAAGTTTTTCAACAACATTGTAGAAATATTACTAGGTCTCATTTGAGACTCATACGCTTCAAAATCTTATTGCAGATCAACAGGTTGCTATGGACATTGAAGGGTAGCTGCAAATCAAAGAAAGTTTTTGAGGACTTGATCAATTGAAGACAAATGATTGGGATATATGCTCCATGTTTGATGATATTCATGATCTTGATGTATATAAATGATTTTGTAATAATATGTAACACTTTGTATGTTAAAAACAACAACACTCTATAACTGTTTTATAATTGTTATGACTGGAATCCTTCCAATTATTGTAGTTCTTTGTTTTAGCCTATTATGATGCTATGAGCTTTGATATAATAGTTTGTTTTAATATAAAGTTTCAATGTTTAATAGAAAAATATATCTTAATAGAAAAATATCTCTCAAACTATGCTCGAAATAAATATTTACCCTTCTTTTCAACAGTAAGTTGTATGTAACTTCGTGCACATACTCTTTAGTTATATTGTTAAAGTTAGTTACATTTTTTTAGATTTTAATTTTGATATTATTTAAAATAATAATATTGTTTTAAATTTTAAAATTAAATATTTATTTTAATTTTATTTATTAATTTTAATTTTTCATAATATTTTTAAAAATAAAAAAATTATTTCAATATTTTTTAGATAATAATTATAAACAAATTATTTTAAAAAATAATTTTAATAAATTATACATATAACATAAAAAATTTAAACTCCTTTAAAAATCTTGTTTTAACTAAATGCACTTCTACCATTTTATTAATCGTATTCTTATCAAACCTTAATTCAACATATCGTGGGATTTGTAAATGCAATACGACCTCCCACGATAGATTACAAATTGTAAATTAAAAAATGTAATTAACATATCAGAGGAAAAGTATTTTATTATTATTTTTTAGAATAGTATTGTATTATGTTTTCAAATTTTAATTTAAAAATCTAAATTTTAATTATAAAAAATATTTTAAATTATTTTATTTCAATTTTAAATTTAATTAATTTTATTTTTACTCAACAAACTAAAATTTATATCTAAAATAATATTACCATTAACTATACAAAAAAATATATCATACTATTAGTAGCTTCTATAAATATAAATATATATCCTACTATTAGTAGCTTCTATAAATATATCACTTGCTTCTAAATAATATTTTCATTTATTTTATAGTAATATTTTATCCTCATAAAGTACTACGTAATCTTTTTAATTTTTTTTATAGGAAGTTTCAACCGGACATTACTTTATTGTCAAAAAGTATAGCATTGTTCTATTACTCCTACAATCTTTTTATTTATTTTATAGTGAAGTTTCAACCGGACAATATTTTATACTCGTAAAGTATCGCATTGTTCTCACGCACTTAAATTTTGGTAGTCACTCTTGAACTCTTTAAGGTATGGTTTTATTTATTTTATTTAGGTTATATAGAAGAGTTATTTATAATTATATTATTTTTTAAGATTGATAAGTATTGAATTTAAATTATAGGACTACGTCCTATTTCAAAGTGTTATAGTTGATCCAGTGTGAGAGGGACAACCGATCGTTAAGAATCCATATATGCCATTCAGAGGATTCAGATTTATAAAGAAGTTGCCCCTAAAACTTAAACTTGGGTATCTTCTTGGTAAGTGCCTAGTCAGATAAGCACTTACCAATTCACTTACAAAACTCAAACCTCAAGAACCTCTTAAATAACCCAAAATATCATCCCATTTAAATATACTACTATCTAAAAAAAAGCTTCATCCACATTCACCTTCGTATAATTTCATTAACTCAATGAAGTTGGACATATACTGATATAATTTTATTAACTCAATGAAATTTGACATACATTAAAAATAATTTAAAATTAAATCTTTGAGTATTTCATAAGATAATGCTTGCACACAACGATGTGTTCTCCCAAACAAAACACGTTAGTTTGGGCTGAATATTAATTATTATTTTGTATTTGAAAGAAATTCATTTATTTATTTTTCCAAACCTCTTTAATGAGTCTTGGAATCATAAAGTTACTCTACTTCGGATGAAATATAAATATTAAACTTATCTGTATAAAGCACACTATTGTTATTTATCATTTGAAATAAATTCCAAACCTCTTTAACGACGCTTGGAATCATAAAGTAACTCTACTTCGGATGAAATATAAATATTAAACTTATCTGTATAAAGCACACTATTGTTATTTATCATTTGCTTGATGTGTTTTGAATTGATTCTAAATTATATTACTTATTTTTTAACTTTAATTTAATTTGTATTAGAAATACTTATAATTAAGTACGGTTTACAATGATGTATGTAAATTTAATTTTATTGTTTCTTTTTAAACATGAGTTGATGAACTTTTATAAAATATTACAAGTATAAGTATGGATATAAGAGAAAATATTTTGACATTTATTTAATTTATTTTTTATCAATTAAATATCACTTTAATTATAACAATAAAGAGTATGAAGGCAATTTTTTTGAAAGAAATATCTATGTCAGAGCTATCTTCAAAAATAAATTATAATAATTTTTTTTCATGGAAAATAAATATATTGTTAATATGAAAAAGGTGCAAATAACAATGCATTGGAAAATTTTCAATCAACAATTTGCTATTTAACATGAGCACCTAACAAGGGTTTCCTAATCCATTACTTTGTTTGGCTTAAGGTTCTTTCCATTTTGCATGGTGAGCACCTAACAATGATTTCCCAATCCATTACTTTGTTTGGCCTAAGGTTCTTTCCATTTTGCATGGTCATGACCGTTTTAGTACTCTTGTCCCAAACGGTTTGATGGCTATCACCTATCCATTCCTAATGATCCATCCTTTATCTCTTTGTTTTTACTTCTCATGTTCCTCAGTTGACTATAGAGGTACTCCCTAGCGTGTTGTAATCACTATTTAACATATGTTTTAACTTGATACTTTGTCATAGTGGTTTTGAACTTATCTTAGAAAACATACACAATTGTGTCTTGTCACATGGTCCTTGGAAGAAGTGCAATGTATAAACATGATTTTTTCCCATGTCCCTATTATAATAGGGACTAAATGACCATGCTTATATTATTCAAACATATACCTAATAACACATAGTAAAGGATACCTTATCAACTAAAATAGAGTTATATTTATAATTAAAATTTATTTATGCATAAAATAATTTAATTTTTTTTTTTTTAAATAAAACAATTAAAATATAGAAAATTACAAATAAAATGATTTTCAAGGGATGGTTCAAATCAACATTTTCACTTTTTATTTAATGTAATCCACAACCCTTATGTATATTCAAGATTTGCAAATAATTATAAGAATAGATAGACTATAGGCAAATAAGTTATTTATATAGTTTTATTAAACAAATAAAATATTAACATGAAAATGGAAAAATCAAAATATTTATGTCTCTCTTCTAAGAAGTACTATTTTATTTTAATTTTCTTTGTTTTTAATCATTTCTAATAATATGATGTCTCAACTAGATGTGCCTTGGTCTTAAATAAAAAAAATTATTTTTTGTTATTAGAATTACACTTATCTTATCATTAATAGTTGGTATTTGTTTACTTTTCACCAAGGTCTTCTAGGGTTTGTGTCAACTATACTACTAGTGTGTTTTCTGATGTAATTGATTTATACATAGCTTCTATTATTGAGAGTTCAACTATTGTTGATTTTTTTGAACTTCAAGTTACCAATCCATTTTCCATGAGAATCAAATTTATAATCTTGATTTTCTATTATAAATTGAGCCTCCTAGTCTAAATAAATTAATTCTCTTAGTTGCTTTCACACAATCTTGAGATGGCTCACTCAAAAATATTTAAACTAAAGAGACTACATATGCAATATCTAGATTTGTTGTCAAGTACACGAGGCCATCATTTAAACATTTATAGTTCATCTCATCCACTCTTCTATTTTCATCATTATTGTACATTATTTTTCTTTCTACTATATGCTAGCAACATATATATAACTTTTTATGGTAAAATTCTTAAATATATCATATGCATATTTTGATTGAAAAATAAATATGACATCATATGTTTGATATATATGCATGCATGAAAATGATGCATCAATCCCAAATCCGGCTTTTAAATTCTTATATCATGGATTGTTTGAACTCTTTATTTTATCTTGATGAACTTATTATGAAATTCAAATCATCATAGTACAAGTAAACAATCAAAATAGTATCCCTACTTTTATAGTAAAATATGGGCTTATTCTTACTTTTTATCATAAACATATACTTCAAGAAATGTGCATCATTTTCTATATACCATATGCTTGGTGCCTATTTGAGTCTATATAATATATTTTAAAACTTGTATATGTATCTCTCTTTATCTTTCACTTCATATCATTATGGTGTTTTCAATACGTTTCTTCAATCTTGATATTCAATTATACAATTTATACATTAGTCTAATGAGTAGTCCATATTTTTGGACTACTAATTGTATACAAGGAAAATCAACACCATACAAGTATAAAAAAATATAAACTTTTATTAGCTTTCTATATTTGCAATATGCCCACAAAAGAGGCTTACAACTACATTGTTATTTTTATACAAAGTGAAACAATAAAATCTATGGTATTCTCCAATATTTCTCTTGCTATAAGCAATTATGGAGGAGGTATTTTTAGCCTTGTTGCTTGACCTCCCAAGCCTTTGTGTTAGTCTAAAAACCTACACACAATCTCACAAATAAACAAGTCAATAGCACATGTTCACATAATAACAAAGCATTAACAAAAATAAGTAAAGAGCATATTAGAACATAAAACATATATCTACAAGAGGGCACAAAGGGGCCAACAAAATTTTGGTAGATTTTTGTTAAGGTCTCTTGTGGTCATGCATATTTTTTTGAGAAAAGGAAGGGGAGTATTTGTAGTAAATTGCAAGCGAGTGGGGAGGGTACCCAAGATCTGGAGTGCCTAGTTTTACCCATTGTGAAAGTCATTTAATAATTTGATGTGTGTTTATGGATACCTTCCTATGTTTAAATTTAAAAATATTGATTTAGCAATGCAAACTAGGCCTAGGGCATTAAATGCAAATATTTAATTTTCTTGACTCATACCTCAAATTTGAATTTTAAATTCAAATAAATTCATGCGGTAGTGTTGGTAGTTTTGCACTATGCCACATTAAAATTTTGATCAAATTTTGTTGAAGGATTTTTTATTGTAAAAGTGACATATATATTAATACTATGATTGTAGTATTTTGGCTAACATAACATGCTGCAATTTATTTTTTGTGTGTTAACTTCCTTCTCTAATTTTCATGCATTTCTTGCTCGAAAATAATTGATGTTTTTAAGGTGAAATTATTGGAAGAATTGGTTTGTGGTATCAATTGAAATCACCTAAATACATCTACAAAAAAATGGTGCCCAAATACCAAGTGCATTAAAATGTAGAGGCTTTGCTAAGGATTAAAATTGTGTTCACCTCAAAATATGGATGGAGCGCCCGTTCACCTCATTCTGGGGTGAACGTGTAAATTTAAAATTAAAAAAAAAAGGACCGTTAAAATGATAAGGTGCATTTACCCAAATAAAGGGGTGAAAGTCCCTTTCAGCCCTTTTGGGGGGAGAAAACACATTTAAAATGTTAAATCTAAGGTAGGCCTAGGAATGAAATGTGATGCCGATATTAAAAGGTGCATTCACCCCAAAGTTGGGGTGAAAGCATTATTTGCCCCACTTAGGAACGAACGTCTTCAAAATATCAAATATATGCACCCAACCAATGTGTTGACCAGTCAAAGGTGCATTTACCCTGAGAAAGGGGTGAAAGCCCCATTCATCCCTCCTTGGGATGAAAGCACAATAGAACAACACATTCGAGTGAAAGCAATGAACATAAAAAGGTACCAAGATGGCATGGAAAATTCAAATATACTTTCACCCTTCCTTTGGGTGAATGCAAAATATGTGAGCTCCACTTTAGTGTACATTGATTAAAATAAAAGCACTTTCACCCTAGGTAAGGGGTGAAAACCCCATTCACCCCTCCTTGGGGCTAAGCTATAGGAAAGTAGCCCAATGACATGTCTAAGATTTTATGTTATTTTTGGGAGAATGTGGAAATATTGGGCATTGAAAATAAGGAATTACATTTACCTAAGAGGAAATGCAATAGCCTTTCACCCATTCTAGGGGTGAACATATATTTTAAATAAAGGATGAAAAATATGGCTCAAATTATTGTAATAAGTCATTTTTACCCCTAGATTACTGTTGTTATGAGGAAATAAATGTAAGAGGTACCTTCTTCACTAGGGAGTGTGATTAAGGAGCAAAAAGGGAGGTACATTCAGGTAAATTTTACTTTCAACATCAACAAAGGATTTCCAAGGTGCCCAAGGCAGGCAAATGAAGAGAATTTAATAATTGGGGCAAATATTGACTACTGTCATGGATTACAAGCCTAAGGAGCTCCGACATTAAAATCCTAGGGTGATTTTCATGAATTTTTAAATATTTTAAATAGGTATAAATTTGTAAAGTACCATAAACATACCAAGTTGTCAACAACCTTTGCAATTTTATATGCACTAACACCTAAATGTACCAATTTCCAAGAGGTTAATCATTAAAATCTAGATTATTGTTTCAAAAATATGTATTTTCAAGGTTTTTGAGAAGGAATTTCCTAATGTAGGTTCTTGATCTGTAAAATTTTTGTCTTCATATACATTTAATGAAAGAGGTAAGATCCTTTACAAATACTAATCTTTGCAATGTAATGAAGGGGATAGACATTCTACAAAAAAATGGTTCAAGTTTTTTGTGTCATAGAAGAGACTTGGCTTCTGATTTTTTAAGAAATTTTTATGTGTGATTACTTTTTATTTTAAGCATTTCTATTATATATTCATGTTTGTTATCTATTTCTAAATTCAAATTCCGCATATGGATTTGAATAATTCCGGTGAGGGAGTGAGTACTAGAATGCAATCCTAGAAATTATCTTTGTGGAATTCTTCTTGCTAGTCTATCCCTAATCCTACATCTTCATCCTGTGGCCATATTTCTCATTTCTTTTCGTTATTTACAAATTTCTTTCCTACAAATCTAGTATTAAACTAGTGTAGGATTAGTAAGGGAGCCAGTCCTCTCTAGAGATTGGCACAGAGGACATTTCTTTTCTTCAAAGTTTCAATGTTGGCCATGTCTAGGGTGCATAAATGCATGTTTGTATTTTAGGCAGATATTTGACCAACAGGTAGTATGAAATGATGAAATGAAGGGTGTGGATAGGTTTAACAAGCATTTAATAATTTTGACTTGGGTCATCCATAAGAATTTTAAATTTAAATAATTTGAATTTAGACTGCATGGAGTGTGAAAGGGGATTTTTTGCATTAAATATGGGTGTTAAGTGGAATATTAGAGGGAAATTAGAGTGTTAGGAAGGCTAAGTGGGGATTAGCGAGCGTTTTAGTGAGTTAGGGGCTTTAGTGGATGTAAATGACTAAAATTTGATGTTTGCACTAAGTATATGATCACTTGTATTATGTCTAGCCTTGCAATAGATGCATATGTCTCATTATAATCTATGCTAGTGTGTTGTCTATACTCCTTTTTTACTAGGATTTATTTATGTGTTTTAGTTAATCCATAGCTATTATAATTATTTTTGAACACCCACTTTAGCTATTCTCTTGTTTTTTATGTGTTCACACATCTCCTATGTAACATTATTTTCAATTGCATTAAATTTTTATTTCATGTATATTGTCCATACCTTGCTTTTGTACCACTTCTTCAAAATATGAAGCCTCCATTAGATATTAGTGATTCGTTAACTATACTATATTCTTATTCCTTTTGCGTATTTTTCTACTTTTTATTGGTTTCTTATGAACCCCCTATCAAAATTTTAATCAAATATTTGGTAGCTTGGATGTATTCTTAATGTTATATTCCTTTTTGTAGTTGCCTTTGGAAAACTTCTTGTGTCTCCACTTAATACACATAATGATTATATATTTTGTATTTTTTAATGGTTGTCCATATAATCCCCCTTCATCAAAAATCACGTCTATAGACACAATTTTTTATCTATGTAAGTTCTATATGGCTTGCTTTCATTATAGTAACTAGTAAAAATGCATGTATAACTCTTCAAATTTAACTTATTTATTTTTATTTCTTCAATATGAACATAATAAAAAATGCTAAATGACATCTCATGATTTACCAAAGGCTAATTTCCAAAGCATGTCTCATGAGTAGGCTTATGCATAGTGGCTATTTTCGTTAAATTGGCTAAAATTAGGATTTTTAAAATTTGGAATTGGCTAATATTTGGGACCTTTGACCAGGGTCCATTAGCCAAAAAAAATTGGGTGTGAATTTTATTTTTGGTCGATTTGCCCCAAATTTATAATAATTTGACCATTTTAAGTTTAAATTTTCAACATTGCCCTTAATAATAGTGAACCTTCTACATGTGTTTCGAAACTATTCACCTATATTTTGAAATCGATTCACCAAATTTTTATAAATATATTTTGGGGCTGACCCCTTATGCATAACCCTGCTCATGAGGAGTCATATTCTTTACCATAATTATGGAACTTCTATTAAGAATATCCATATCAATATAATTGCTTAAACATACAAATATTTTCCCAATACTTTATTAGTACCATACTTTTTTACTTCTACATAATCATTCTCTTTATCCTTTTTAACACCATTTTGTTGAGGTGTATCAGTTGTTCATAATTATATTCTTATCTCATGGTCATCACAAAATAAAGTTAATGTCTTGGAAGAGTACTCAATGCCATAATTAGTCCTTAATGTTTTGATTATATATTCATTTTCATTCTCTATAATGGATTTGAAGCTTTTGTATACTTGAAAATAATTAATCTTCAAAAAATATACCTTATTTTTTAATGTATGATCATCAAAAAAATGATCAAATAATAATATTTACCAACATATTCTATATTACTTACACCACATATATCTACATGTATTAGTTGTAATGGATATAATTCTCTTTATGTTTTTTATTTGAAAATTTGTATAACTAATATTTTTGCATTGTGGTTTCTTCACACACTTCACTTCTTACAACTACACAAGATAGTTCATAGATAATTCCTTTAGTCTTCAATTAATAAAGGCTTCAATCATCTATGTGACCATAGCTTTGGTTCTATAGTTTATTGTTAACCTCAATGGATGTATAACATAAATTTCTTTATTGTCCTCTAAGCTCCAAAGAAAATATTATATTCTTTATCATAGGTACAACAACCTTAGTTCCCATTTTTTCATACATGATGCACTCTTTGTTCTCAAACACCACTTTGTAGTTTTTCTCTGGAATCCACCCCACACTCAACAAGTTACACTCAAGCCTAATTCAAAATAAGTATTTTAGATATATTTAATTACATATTTTGTATCAATTTGTAAGGTTCTATTTCCTTAAATCTCTATTAGTCTAACTTATATTGCTTATTTGTTACTATGAATGTGTTCCCTAGATAAGCAAACAAATATAGGCCTTTGCTCAAAAATAATTACAATAAAACAACCAAAATGGTTTATCCCAATGAAGTATTTGCATTCAATTTCCATTTCATTACTCCAAGGTCATATCGGGTAGGCATATGGTTTGACAACATCTCTACTAAAACTAGGGCTTGTAAAACTAATGGATACCATCCTCTAGAAGAGGGATCTACTCTTGAGATTTCTTCCATGGGACTCTACCTTTTTCACACCTAAAAAAACACTACAAAGCCTACCATTGTAAAAAATTGTCCAATGGAACACTATTTTACCTCCAAGATAAGTAAAAATGCAAAGAAAATATGATGAAATTAGAAGTCATATTAGTAGGGTTACCCCTAAGATAGAAGCACACAACACCATGACCTACAATCACCAATGAAATACTACCTCCTTAGACTCTTCTACAAAGATTCAATATGATGAACATACATCTAGACATAATATAAATATGAACACACAATGTAGGCCCAATTCATTGAGGACTCTGAACAATAGATATGCACATGCTAAAAAATCCATGGGCTTTGATACCAAATGCCAATAAATAAACAAGAAATGATGCACACATAATAACATGAGATATTGATCAAATCATATGAGGAGCAACAACTTCATTTGATTTCTCTAGAGCAAGAGGTATCATTTGTGGTGTAAGCCACTTCCATTACTATAACCCTCTACCAAACTTCAGGTGGAGTATGTATTTATAGAGGTAAATTGATTTGGTGCTTGAGAATTCTAGATGGTCAACATTGACTTGACTAGAATTTATTAAATTGACTAACCATAGTAAATGCATCGACAAAATAAATTTATTTTCAACAATGTATGATGCAACTAAAAAACCATCAACTGAAGACACTAAATATAATGAATCCATTGCCCAAGTAAACATCTAAACATCATCGTTTTATTATGTGATAATATTTACTACTTCGATAGGTAAAAATTATGCTTTTGTCAAGTTGTAATAACACAAAGTGTGGTTAGAGAAAATCAAAATAAAAAATTAGTAGTGTCCATTATATGCTTTAATCTAAATTATGGTTTCTAGTCTTTGATGAGTGTACATTGGTTTTTGACCACTATTAAGGTGTATACAATGTGGAGGATACTTACATTTATGAATAAACATGTGAAGTATGTAAGTGCGAAGTTATGATATTGTAGTGATAATGCTTAATAGTGAATGTGGGTTTTGGGTGAGAGTACCTAAAAATATGATGTATGGGATGTTTAGTTAAGATTAAATATATTCAACTAAAAGTTTAAAAAAATGATATATCATATCAAATTCATATTAATCATTTTTCTATGAAGAAATATAAACATAAAAAGAAAGAAGAAAAAAACCATCAATGTTTAAGTGTTTCTTGTAGATACTAATTTACATATCTCTTAATTAAAAGATCTCTTATCACATTTTTCAATATAAATTTTAACATAGGACTTCGATTTTCATTTTGCAAGTTGCATTGGAAAGCTAGGTCAAAGATCTTTCCATCGAGTTGAAAGATACCATTTTGGTGTATATTGAAGTAGATTTTAATGGGTAATGTCGCATATTGAAGAAGATTTGTTCATTGTACTTGGTCAAAATTCGAAGTATTTTTTGTCATTGAGGCATTGATATTGTACTTCTCTTGGAGGCATCATTTAGGGCTATTTTTTTAGCCATTTTTCTCAATAAAATAATCACATGGGGTGTTTTAAGGCCCTTTGCCTCTTCGTATGGAGTCTTCTTTTGTGGCATTTTCTTGGGCCATATTGTGATTGCATCTCACTTGTGATTGGCTTTTATTTTTATGCTTGATATACCCCCACTTCTCTTTAAGATTTATTTCACATTGTTTTTTTTTTACATGGTGGAATCGGTAGTCGCCATGAATCCAGGCAGGTTGTCCGAATTTTTATGGCCGCCACAATATTCTACATTGTCCATCCTGGAAGTTGCGATATTGATTTCTGTGCAGTCTGTCCCTATAAACACCATGCCACAACCATTTTAAACCTTTTGTGCCACTGAAAGCACAAGAAAAGGGACAATATTTTAGTTTGGCGAGGTCCAAGATTTGAACCTTGGACGTTCGCCCCCTTACAGGTTTTGAGGGAACCAATTGGTCTACACCTTGGACCAATTTATTTCACATTGTAATCAAGTGTAGTTTCCATTTGCATATACACACTTGAATTCCTATTTGGCACATAAATTTTTGGAAATCATGTTTTAAGCAAGCAAGCACTCTTGTAACAACAAATATTTCAACCCCCATTTGTGCTCAAGATTCCACCCACTGTTGAAAACACTTATCGATTCAAAGTGGAAGAGCTAAGTGAACCCCCCACACATCATGGACCTTAAGTGGTGAATCTTAGGCTCTTTTGAGGGGCTCTTTATTGACACTTGTGTTCCTAATTAACTCCTTGGTTGACCTCCCACTACTTTCTCATCATGGTAACTACAAATATCCTTAGTGGCCTCACACAAAAACTTGATAAAGTTGATTCATTTGTAAATTAAAAATATGAAATGGAAGTAAGATTAACGATGAATAATATGTGGGATTATGTGAGAAATAGACAACATAATAAACCATTATTGACTCCACCAATAGATGTTACAGTTAGATCTCTATTTGAAAAAAATATAATATTGCATTAAGCTTAATCAAGCTATCAAAAGTTCTAAATAGAAAAGACAAAGGATGTGGTATGCAGGCGAGAGCATGGCGAAGGAGCTTGGGTTGTTGCTGGACCTCAAGCTTGCTTTTGTAGTCCCTGTGGCTGCAAACATTTCTCCTCTTGTAAGGATCGATGGAGCTTTGAGGCTTGTTACTGAGATTTTTGTAGAGGATATGGAGTTGCTCTTGGATTTTGAGACCGATGTTTTTCCTATTCATGCGAATGAGTTTTCCTGGTTTTCGGCTACCCTTGTATCCTCTTCTCAGGTGGTTCTTGGTGTGTTAACTGATGGTGATTTAACCTCATACTTTGTGGGTGGTGGTGCTCCAATTAGTACTTGCCCTAGATTGGGATTTAGTGAGTCCACTGTTCCATATTTAGTGGGGAATTGGTGGACGGGTGTTGGTCTTCTTCGTGCCCTTGCTTCATTGGAGGGTAAATTTGGGATTTTTGGTGGAGGTCATTTTCTCCCTCTTGAGGGTTCCCTCTTCTTATGCTTTCTTATGGGGTTGGAGCCTACAATTGTCAAGGTTTTTTTCTACAAATTGCCTATGATATTTTGGCCCATAGGCTTTTAGGTTTTGGTTTTTTTGACAGTTTCTTGGACCCATGTTTTTCCTACGGTCTAGTGAGTTTGTGGTAGATTCTGAGTGGTGTTCAGAAGTCTTTCTAAGACCATCAGTGTTGGTTTTTGTATTCACTCATGCTCTAATTCTATGGGGCTTCTTCCCAGTCTAACTAGGTATTTTCATTTTTGGGGATCGTGTGACTTCTAGGTTTAGTTCGAGTGGAGATACCATGGCGTATGTATGTATATTTTTCCTTTCTAGTGGTAGATTGGTTCGAAAAATTTGTTTTGGACCTTTCTCTCCTTTGGGTGTTAGTACTCTGGGTCTAGATCTGAGTATTTTTAGGGTTTTTCCCCTATTTCTTATTTGGTGGCCCTATTCTAGTGGTGGTTTTGGACATTGAAACTTGTTCTTAGGGTGGTTTATTAGATCCCCTATTGTTGCTTCTGGTTACTATTGTTTCACTGTTGCTTTTGGAATTTAGTTCTGGTTTCTCCTTTCGCTATGTAGGAGTTGTTTCCTCCATTGTTTAGTTTGAGAGGGCTTGAATGTTTAGAATTAAATTTTGTTATTTCCACTCATGATCTATCATTGGTTGGCATCGTGGTGGATGGTCTTGTTATTTTTTATTTTCAGTGGTTATGTTGTCATTGGTGATTTTGACTGTTGATGGGATCTACCATCGTGTGGTTAGTTTTATGGCATAGTTTTTCTCTGGTGGGAGCTTTAGTTCAGTTATATTAGCCAATCTGAGTGTGGTTTTTTCTTGGCAGTTGTGTCTTGTGCTCCTCCTTGGAGCTATTGTTCAAGGTTTTGGTACACATTTAAAAACCCTTATCTGTTTGTGGTACATTGTGCTCCTCCTTGGAGCTGTTGTAAAATGTTGTGGGTGGCATTTCAAAACCCTCTTTCTTAATATTACCAAAATAAAATCAAACTATCTACTATAATTATACATAGAGAAATAGTAAGGGATACCACTACACAAAAATAAGCTTAGGATGCATTAATAATACTATTTGATATATGTAGTCAAGATAAAATATTATTTTTGAAACATAAGTTGCATAATATTTCAATGAAAGGCTCACTTACCAATTACCTCATGGAAATGAAGTCTATGAGGAATGATTTATTAGTTGTTGGTTCAACTCTTCTTGATAGTGAGTTGGCTCCCATCATGCTACGTGGTATCCCTTCCAAATTTCATGCACATGTTACCATGTTAAATTTAACTGGTAAAACATTGAGTGCTCTGTTTTTGGAGTTTGAATTTTTCCTTAAGAAACATGAGTAAGATCTCGTAAAATATGAAGAGATTGATTCTATAGCAACAACATTTTCCACTAAGGCAATTTTTTAGCATAGACCCAATAGGTTTCCATATCAATAGAATCAAAGAGGAAGACAAAGGTCTCAACCACATCGACAACATCAACAACCATTTTAGCAACATCAACCACAATAATATATTCAACAACCATGATAGTATAATTAATAGTAGCCACAACTATACAACCAATAGCCACAACAACAATAGAATAGATGATAATTAATAAATCCCCAAGGGGATTATCTGAATAGAAGACCTCAAAATTATAGTTCTCAACAACAACAAAATCAAACCAATAATCAACAAGGGTGTGATTATTATGGAAAATAATATCATTTTACAAATGATTTCTATCAAAGAATAAGATTTACAAACCAAATGGATCAACAAGACTAAAATATTAATACTTTGTATGCAACAAATCAAGGCAATATTTAAGATAAATATTGTTGGTATATTGACTCAGTGGCAACTAAAAACATGACAGGAATTCAATATTGGTTGACCAAGATCCAAGCTATCCATAACCAGTTCGTTACTTTTAGAAATGAACATGCTCTTCCCATTGAATATGTAGGACACGCACCACTTGTTTTACATAATGGAAAAATTGTCCCTACCAAATATGTATTGTATGGACCTAGTTTCAAAAGCAGTTTCCTTTCTATTGTGCAACTTACAGATAAGGATTATACTATATTTTTTTAATAAGACAAGTGCTACATTCAGGAAAAATATGGCTCTATCAAATCCATGAGATCCAAAAAGGAAGGTGTTTATTACCTCCTTACTCAATCTATAATTAAATAATGTTTGCATACAACTACTACTTTCTCTTTGGAGTATATGTGGCATGAAAGAATGGGTCACTTAAAATTTCATAATATTCAAATGATGGAAATAATTAGTTTGGTCAAAGGAATTCCTCACTTAAAGGATTTCAAATGCTTTTGTGAACCATGTACTATTACCAAACACCATAGGCAATCTTTTGAGTCAGGAAAGGCTTGGAGAGCCAACATGCCACTACAACTAGTGCATTCAAATATTTTTGGGCCAATGTCTATTCCCTCTTATACTAGAGCCAAATATTACATCACTTTCATTGATGATTACAATAGGAGAATTTGGATCTATCTCATTCAGTATAAATGGAAATCCCTTGATATATTTAAGGAATTTATGACACTTATTGAAAGAGAAAGTGGCTATCAAATCTCCACCTTGAGGGTAGATAATGGTGGAGAATACATATCTGAAGATTTTTTAGTCTTTGTGAGAGTCATGGGATAAGGAGATAGTTCACAACTCATTATAAAATTTAGCAAAATGGAGTAGTTGAGAGGATGAATAAAACCATCACAAATAGGGCCAAGTCTATGCTAGTTGTTGTTTCATTGTCAAACAAGTTTTAGGGAAGTTATCCTTACTATTGCATACTTAACCAATAGGTCCTATGCTAAGCCTTTGCATGAAATAACACTAGAGAAAGCATGGAATGGAAATATTTCTATGTGGGACATTTCATATTCTTTAGATGTGATTCTTATGTTCACCTACCTCATCAAAAAAGAAAGAATTTTGTTGATAAAATTCTAAAATGCATCCTTGTTGGCTATAGTGAAATTTCCATAGCCTATAAGTTATATGAGCCTATTTCCAAGAGGATTTTTTCTCTAGAGATGTTACCTTCAATTAGTATTCCCCACGAAATCCTTCTTCAATGCCCCCTTCATTTCAATCAAATAAAGAAATAATTGATCCCTTGGCATCCACTCCCTCACTTGATCCTTCCTCTTCAATCACATGTCAAAGCCTTTCTCAACATGAGGATATCACCACCTATGATCCATGTACTCCTTCCCCTTCTACTTTTCCTCCATCTAATGATATTGCCACATCATCAAAACCTTTATCTAAGTAGGTTTAATCTACCATAGATGCAACCGAAGCCACTTACCCACTTATATAGGTAAAATTCTTTTGCCCTAAGACACCAAGTGAACTATACTCTAATGGCCAAATTCCTCAACCAACCACAACTTTCTAATGTCAAAAAATCACTTTGTGATCCTAAATGGACTCTTGCCATGGAACAAGAGTTATATTCCATTGAATGGAATCACACATGGGAGTTAGTTTATTTACCCCCTAGCAAATTTACCATTGGCATAAAATGGGTATACAAGGCAAAGTATAAATAAAATGGCTCTTTAGATCACTATAAGGCTTGTCTAGTAGCTGAAGGCTATAAGCAACAAGAAGGGATTGATTATGAGGATACCTTTGCTCTTGTGAAAAAATTGACTACAATTCGTACTATTATTGCTTTAGCCACTCAAAAATATTGGTCTATATATCAGATGTATGTAAAAATTGTCTTTCTTAATGGTACATTGAAATAGAAGTATATGTTGATCAACCACTAGGGTACATAGTAAAATGCCAAGAAAACAAAGTCCTTGGATTGAAGAAATATCTATATGGGTTGAAATAGGTACCAAGACCTTGGTATGTCAAAATTGATTCCTATTTCATCAACCTTTTTTTCACTAGATCTATAGAAAAATCTACTCTCTATGTGAAACATTGGAATAATCACATCATTTTGGTGAAATAGTATGGGGATGATCTTCTCATTACAGGTGATGAAATAGATAGAATAATATTTCTAAAAGAGGACTTATACAAATAATTTGAAATGACTTATTTGGGTCTCCTTCACTACTACTTAGGCATAGAAGTTTAGAAAAAACTTGACAAGATCTTCATATCCCTAGCCAAGTATATTCAGTCTCTAGTGGAGAGGTTTCACATGCAGGAGTGTAAACCATCCCTCACTCCTATGGAAACTCAATTGAAATTGATTAATAGTGATGATGAAGAAAGGATTGATGACATCATTTATAGGAAACTAGTTGGAATTTTGATCTACTTGAATTCAACTAGATTAGACATCACCTATTTAGAGGGTTTTATTTCCAGGTTCATGCATAATCCCAAGAAGATTCATTGGATAGTAGCTAAGAGGATTTTGATATTCCTTAATGGAACCCCTCATCATGGTCTTATGTACATAACATGTGATGAATTTTTATTGATTGGGTACACAAATTTAGATTAGACTAGTTGTCGTAAGACTAGAAGATCAACTATTGGTTATGGTTTTTAGTTGGGTCAAGGTACCATATCATGGATCACTAAGAAAAAACTCATAGTTTCCTTGTCTTTATCAGAAGTAGAGTATAAGGAAGTATTTGAGGTAACTAAGGAACTAATTTGGTTAAGGCAACTACTTGAAGATATTGGATTGCACATAGATGGTCTAATACACATATATTGTGATAATAAAATTACCATTAAGATGACCAATAATCCAGTCTTCCATGATCGAACAAAGCACATTGATATCCATCATCACTTCATTAGATAAATGGTCCAAGAGAACATCATATATTTGGAGTATGTACCTACTCAAAATAAAGTGACTAACATCTTCATCAAGTCACTTAGACTTGAAGAATTCTCCAAGTTTAGCAAAATACTATATGTATTTTGTAATGGAAGTCCACATTAAGGGGGAATGTATCTAATGTTGACTTATTTTTTTTAAGAAAGTACACATTAATGGGGAATGTTAAAATTATAATGTGAATGTTTCAATTTTTGTACTTGACATGTATGTTTTTCACATGACACAACATTTGTATAGTGACATGTGTCACTTACCTTTAGCTTTCTCTTTTTCTATAAAGTATTTTGTAATCATGATTTCATTGAGATTTATAGTTTATCTATTCAGGTTGTTTTCTTGTTGCCTCCGTGCATGTGATGTATCAAGTTTATGTCATGTTAGAATAGGGCATAATCCCAACAAAAAATTATATAATGTATAATGGCACAATGAATAGGGTGGATTGCAAATAAAATAAAAAAGTGTGTGCTATAGCGGTTGTGTTAACCAAAACAAAAAATCCTTGATTGAAAGTAGCATGAGTATGAATTTGAAGGTAACTAAAATTAACCACATAGTATGAGGGTGATAGAACTCAAAAGCAAGATAAAACATGGTAAAATGTAAAATAATAAAATAGAACACCTCAAGAAAATATTATAAATGGATAACTAATCATCCATAAGACAAAGATAATTTTCTTAAAGAAACAAGTTTCCTTGTTACCTTTGTGGGAAAATATTCAATTATTGAATAAAATAAGTTCATAAGGAGATGTGTTAGAGCATATTTCCTACACGAATTTCAGCCAATCATTTTCCCCTTTTTTCATAGAGAGAATGCATTGATTTGTCATTTTTCTATTTTTGTTGTTGGATGCCTTAATATCCCATTTCCTTCTCCCCGCTCTCTCAATCATTGAACTTGTTTTTGTCCGTCACGAAAGTAATCCATGAATTGATATTAAAGCTATGAATTAATTAGTGTTCAACAATCAGAGCATAGGATACAAAAATTGATAAAAGTATGAATTAATTATTGTCTTGCATATTGCTAACCTATGCTTTACTTTCAATGTACAAGAGTATTTAGGGTGTGAATTTAGGTTTGTTGTTTTCTTTGCAAGAACCTAAGTTTGGTTGTATAATTTATGTTTAAGATATTATAAAAATAAACTTTAAACTAAATGTATTCAAACAAATTTGCTTATATAAAAATGTTAACCTATATAACTCTTTTATTGCTTGATTACAAGAAAGTAAATTTTTTTTTCTCCCTTTTAAACCAATAAAATAATAATATATGCAACAAATGAATTTTATCCTGCAATGCAACCTAAATACCTTTTTATTTCCTTACCTAAATATGAAAACAAAGGAACATGTGTTGAAAACCAAAGCTACATTCTTTGAATTTTTCTTACTATGAATTGTAACAACAAGAACAAAGGTCTATTAGAGTAGTGAAAAATAGGAAGACAATAATAAAATGCTAAAAATATTGGTAATAAGTTCTAAGTTTACTGATATTAATTATTGAAACAAAATAATTGGTACGCAAAAATATCACCACTCGACAAAATTGCTTCATGTTTAAGAAAAATTGTTTTTCTTATAAAACAAGGAAATATTGTAGATAGAGTTAAGTTTTAGGGGCCTATCTGACTTAGGGAATCCAGATAGCTATATAGTTTCAATGGTTAGGTCTATTTTAGTTCTTTAGATAAAATAAAATGTAGACTAAAAATGGAATAAAGTGCATAAATTGATGATATAGTTGCTAGATCCAATGATAGCATTGTATAGATTTTGATAGTAACTAAAATGGGGGGTGCAATAAATCAACGTAACAAGGAGGATGATATCACTATTAGGATATGTATCTCAACCCAATCCCAGAAGTAACATTAAATGGTGTCCCCCATCCTAGGGATGGGTTAAATTTAATTTTGATGGAGCAGTAAAAGACAATCCAAGCAAAGTAGGAGCAGGAGGTATAATCAGAGATCATAAAGGAAACTCAATTTTAGCTTTTATTGAATACCTTGGTGAACGGTTAACTACATTGACACATAGGGGAGGAATGGAGGAGAGGAGCAGCGGAGGAAGTTTGAAAGTTTCGGGCGGGAACAACAGAGAAGGCACGGAGGGTTTGGGAAGGAACCTCGAGAAGGAATCAGGCGAGGATCCAGAGGAAGGGAGGCCTTCGGCGACAGGTGGGGCTGCCCAAAGAGGGCTCGACCCTCCTCAAAAAGATCCGGACAAAGGGACCCAGAAGGGCGATGCGGGTCCCAGAGGAGGCCGGTCCTTTGCGGAAACTGTTAAGGGGAGAAAGAGTGATTTCCTTTCACTCCCGCCCCTCATTCTGGTGAATAATAGGATAATGGCTCCTACTGCTTTGATGGGTTCTTTTTTATCCATGGAAGAGTTTTCTTTAGTGGGTAAGTTTCTGGGTGGAAGGCCGGATATAGAGACTATACGATCCTGGGCTCTATCCAAATGGAGAACGGTGGGGAGTATGGAGGTTGTTGCCCTATGTCCAGGGGGTTTTTCATCATAAGATTTAATAACAAGGAGGATGCGAACCGCGTTCTAACTGGAGGACCCTGGTTTTTAGGGAAACACAGTCTATTCCTCAGGAAGTGGGGGGAGGATTTCGACCCTGAAAAATAGAATATCAATACTGCCCCTATTTGGGTTCGACTTCCTAACCTACCAGCTCAGTTTTTCAATGAGTATTGGCTGCAAGGCATCGCCAAAGCGATTGGAGAACTGGTTTCCATAGATCATGCAACCTTGGCTAGGACAAGGATGACACATGCAAGAATATGCGTCAACGCTAATTTAGACTCTGAGCTGCCAAATATTGTGGAGCTAGGGTACGACAACTACCTAAGAAAATAGGCGGTGGAATATGAAAACAGGCCAGCTTTTTGCCCTGAGTGCAAAACCCAAGGCCATTTGCAAAATCAGTGCCCTAATCTAGCAGCTAGCAGAGAAAACCAAAGGACGGAAGGCAAACGAGCAAATGAGAAAGGGTTTCCTAGGAACCTCCCTCTAAAAGGAGGCCCTATGGGCAAAGGAGGGTTTAGGCCATCTAAAAATAACCACATTTATCAGGAGAAGACAAAACAGGGGGCAGGGCAAGGTCAGAGCAAAGACAAGCAACATCTCATCGACGAACAGGGAAAATCGGGTAAGCCCTAAAATTCCAAGCTCAAATAAGTTCAAAATTTTAGATGGTCTAATGGTAGAAGGGGAGAGTGAGGAATTAGAGGAAGGAAACCTGCAAGGTGAAATCCCTGAAACCCTAGAATCCCCATCAAGGGCGGGTCCTACAAACCCCATAACCAAGAACCCCTCAAGCCCCCGGGGAGGGGTAAGGCAAAATCCCAGAGAATATAGAAAATGGGTGGAGGAGATAGAGTCTTCGAAAATAGACCTTCCCAACATCATAGCCAGAAGCCCGTCAAACCATCTAGAAGGTTCAATACAAAAATTAGGAGAATACAGGAAACAGATGGAGGAGTTAGAATCAAGGATTGAGGTGGTAGAAATGAATGATTTTGAGGAATGCGTTAGTCCGGTTCTACAACAGATAGTTCATCCACCTTTTAGCCCCAAGCAGACCGGGAGTACTACTAAGTCACCTATTGACTATGGCAGTGAGAGAAAGAAGGGGAGGATGTCAAATGCAGAGCACAACAGAATGAGGATCGACAATGAGATTGCCGGTGGCAAACAGAAAACACCGATACAACAAGTTATCCCAGGGCATGAAGATAACAAATCAGGAAAACCTCCTCAAGGGAGGGGGAAGGGGAAAAACTCTAAACAATCTAAATGAAGGTTCTCTCATGGAATGTGAGAGGCCTCAATGGCCGACCCACTCAGAGGGTGGTTAGCTCGTTAAGAAGGCAATACAATCCAACAATTTTGATGTTGCAAGAAACAAAATTAGACGAAGCCCAGTCAAAAACAATAGCAAAAAATATGTGGAGTCAAGGGGACATGGTGTACAAAATGGCTAGAGGAACTTCAGGGGGGCTCATGGTTCTTTGGGATCCTCGGGTGGTGGAAGGCAGCATTATCCAAGATGATGACAGGGTGCTGAGTGTTTTTTTCCATGATATTGACAACAATAGATCGTGGATCTTCTCAAATGTCTATGCTCCCAATTCTGTTCAAGGGAGAGCTTCTTTGTGGGAGTACAGAGGTAAAGCTGGGTGATGCTTTCCATGACATCCCGTGGGTGGTGGCGGGCGACTTCAACACGCCATTATACCCCTCAGACAAAAAGGGTGGAGCAGGGCTCCCAACCAAAAGTATGGAAGACTTCAATGACTTCGTAAACTCAAACCAACCTGATGGATGTGAGGCTAAGAGGAGCCAAGTATACTTGGAGCAACAAGGCGAACAGGAAGCCAACTTATCCAGGGAAAGACTTGACGAGGTTTTTCTTATCAAAGGAGGCAATTCTTTGGGTTTGGAGACTCTACTCTGCAAACTCTTCCCAAAATTTCCTCTGATCACAATCCCATCCTTTTGGAGGTTCCAAAGTCAAACTCCTTCAAAAAACCTTTTCGATTCCAGTCAATGTGGATCGGGCACCCGGAGTTAAAAGAAAATATTTCCAGATGGTGGCGGCAACCCTTTCAGGGAAGTTCAGGTTTCAAACTTGCTCAAAAGCTGAAATTAGTAAAGGATAATCTTAGAACTTGGAATAAGGAGGTTTTTGGGAACCTGTTTGAGAACAAGAATCAAGTGGGAGAAAGGTTAGGTCATTGACAACTCGATACAAAATGGTATCGGTGATGAAGCTACTAGGAAGGAGGAGCAAGCCAAGCTTTCAGAATATCACAATATTTTGGCTTGTGAAGAGATATATTGGAGACAGAAATCCAGGGCGTTATGGCTAAAGGATGGTGACTTGAACTCAAAGTTCTTCCATGTCACAACCTTGAGGAACAGAAGTAATAACAAGATCAAAGAGTTGACCAAAGCTGATGGATCCAAAACCCAGGATTTGATTGAGATCGGAGAGGAAGCAATTGCTTATTTCAGCTCCCTTCTCGGGGATGAATCCCAGTGTATAGAGGAAGCCAAGGACACTCTCCTCCAGTTCATTCCTAGCTTGGTTGATGAGGCCATTAATGGTAAGCTTCTTGCTCCCTTCATCGATGAAGAAATCAGAAATGCTTTGTTTAGTATGGAACCTGAGAAGGCCCCTGGCCCTGATGGGTTCCCTCCTCGGTTCTTCCAAGTTTTCTGGGATATTGTGGGAGAGGATGTCATTTCTGCTATCAAAGAGTTTCAGGCTTCAAAACATATCCCGAGAGGGTTCAAGTCCACCTTTTTAGCCCTGATTCCTAAGGGCCCAACATCGGAGACAATGGCAGATTTCAGACCGGTTAGTTTATGTAACGTATCCTACAAGATCTTAACAAAAGCCATTGCTAACAGGATGAAAGAAATATTGCCCCTCATTATTGACCCTGGTCAAGGAAGCTCAGTTCAGGGGAGATCAATTGTGGATGGTGTGATCACAGTCCATGAAGCTCTGCACTCTGCTAGGCAAACCAACAAGGAGGTCTTTGCCCTAAAGCTTGATATGAATAAAGCTTTTGATCGCATTAACTGGGATTTTTTGATGGCTGTTCTTCTGAAGTTCGGCTTTCATCCTCAGTGGGTCAGGCTGATAAAAGAGTGCATATCCGAACCTTGGTTCTCAGTTTTGGTCAATGGCACGACAGCTGGGTATTTCCAGAGCCATAGGGGGCTCAGACAAGGAGATCCGATTAGCCCAATGTTGTTCATTATAGTAGCAGAGGCATTAGGTAGAACTATTAAAGCAGCTTGCACTGCTTGGATTAATTTTGGGGATTAAATCCACCTCTCTCACCAACCCAGTTACTCACCAACAATTTGTTGATGACACTCTGATGTTGACCCGGTCGTCGGTGGTTGAAGCCAGAAGGATTAAGCACATTCTCCAACTCTACGAGGATGCGGCGGGACAGAAGGTGAACTTTAATAAGAGTAATCTTTACTTCCTCAACACCCCAATTCAGAGACAAGCTAGAATAGCGAGAGATTTTGGGATGTTCGATAGCGACTCTTCCTACCTCTTATTTAGGCCTTCCCCTTTTCTATGGTTCTCCGAGAGAATCTATGTGGGATAGAGTGGTAGAAAGAATCCAAAAGAAATTGGCTTGGTTGGAAAGGACATTTTTTATCTGAGGCCGGGAAACTTACTCTCACTAAGGCATCCTTACAGAGCATTCCGGTTTATTTTCTATCTGTGTTTAAGGCCCCAACCAGAGTATACCAAAAAATTGAACAGCTCCAAAAGAATTTTCTCTGGTCTGGGTCAGAGGAAAAATAGAGGATCCACCTTGTGGGCTGGGGCAAGGTGTGCAGGCCGAAAGAAAATGGGGGGCTAGGACTGAGAAGAGTTGCTCACCTAAACACAGCCTTGCTAGCCAAACAAGCTTGGCGTCTCATTAACAATGAGGAGAATGAGTGGACTGCCATAATTAAAAGAAAATATCTTCAAGATACCAAATTCCTAAATGACACGGTGCACAGTAGAGGTTCGGCGTTCTGAAATGCAATCTTAACAAGCGAGAGAGGTCATAAAGAAAGGCCTAAGATGGGTTCTAGGTAACGAGCAGAAGATCGGGTTTTGGGATGACAGGTGGGCCAAGGATGAAGCTTTATCTTAGGTTCCTCACCTAGCGAGGATCAAAAGAATCATAGAGGATCTCATAGGAAGGAAAGTAGCTGATTTCATGAGACAGGACAGAGGAAGGCTTTTTTGGAAACAGATAAGGATTCAAGGATTTGAAGCTGAATCAGAAGAAATCCAAAGCATCCTGCATCAACAATTCATTTCTATGAGACCTGAGCAGGATCATGTAATATGGGCAGCTACCGAAAATGGGCAGTTCTCAGTCAAATCTGCATACATGCTAATGTTAGATATTGAGGACCCCACACTCCAGACACAGCTGGTGTGGGTCAAAAATCTTATTCCTAAAGTTGCAATGTTCTCGTGGTTGGTGATCCAAGGCAGGATTCTTACTATTGACAACTTGATAAGGAAAGGTGTGATAGTTGCTAACCGTTGTTTTTTGTGCAGGGCCAACTGGGAGTCCACCCTCCATATTTTCCTTGAATGCCCGGTCTCTCTGAGTATCCTCAATGGGTTATTTCAAGCCTTTAGCATTTGCTGGGTCAGACCAGCCACCATCATTGACCTCTTCCACCAATGGCCAAATCCCTTTGTTAGCCTTAGGCTGAGGTTTTTTTGGAAGATTTGTCTCCATCATTTTCTTTGGCAGGTTTGGCTAGAAAGAAACCATAGAGCTTTCCATGAGTCGAGCCATGATGTCACCTCCATCACCAATAAGATTCTTACCTTCGCCCATGAAAACGTCAGCCTTATTCCTCATGAAGCTCGAAATCCTTCCCCCTGGGAGAGGCTGATCGCTCAATCCTTAAATATTACTCTGGGCGAGAAACCTGTGTCTACCAAGGTCAATTCCAGATTAGATGTCAAGTGGAAACCGCCCCCGGTTGGTTGGTTCAAGCTCAACTTCGATGGGGCCTCTAAAGGTAACCCTGGCAAAGCAGGGGCTGGAGGAGTAGTGAGAGACCATCAAGGCAAGTTGGTGATGGCCTTTTCTGAGCAGCTGGGAACAAGGACTAACAACGAGGCGGAAGCAAGAGCGTTATGGAGGGGTCTTCGGTTGGCTCAGGAGATTGAAGGTAAACTAATTATCGAAGGAGATTCGATGCATGTCATAAACCTTCTCAGCAATGGGAAAAATCCTCCGTGGCGGATTAAGACTGTCATCGAAGAGGCTAGGATCCTCTACCAAGCCAGGAATGATCGGAAGGCCCAGCACGTGTTTAGGGAAGCAAATAAAACAGCTGATATCTTGGCCAATATAGGGGTGGAAGCCGATGGGCTGGTCACTTGGGAACATGGGGTCCCAAGTGATGTGGACAAATTTATTCAAAATGATCGCCAATGATGATGAAACTGTGGGGTTCAAAAAAAGGGAGAGGAGTTTCATTTTTGTTTTGTCAGTATTGCTTCAGTCCTTCTTGTGATGGCTTTAGTTTTCTTTGCAACGGGGGAAGGATCCAGGTGGCATGGTGGCCTCATGTTATGGGGTTAGGGGCAAAGGCAGCTGCCAAGGACCGATGTCACGATTTCGTGACATGTCGTAGTTTAAGGAAAAGCAAAATACAACAAGAAAGAAAAAGTGTCGCGATATCGCGACATGTTGAGCAAGAAAGAAAAAGTGTCATGATATCGTGACATGTTGAGCAAGAAGGAAAAAGGGTCACGATTTCGCGACATGTTGAGCAAGAAAGAAAAAGTGTCACGATTTCGCGACATGTAGAGCAAGAAAGGAAAAGTGTCGCGATATCGCGACATGTTGAGCAAGAAAGAAAAAGTGTCGCGATATCGCGACATGTTGAGCAAGAAGGAAAAAGTGTCACGTTTTGGCGACATGTTGAGCAAGACGGAAAAAGTGTCACGATTTCGCGACATGTCATAGTTTCATGACCAAAAGAGAAGAGAAAGAGCAAGAAGGAAAAAGTGTCGCGATATCGTGACATGTCGCATTTTCATGACCAAAAGAGAAGAGAAAGAGTAAGAAGGAAAAATGTCACGATATCGCGACATGTTGAGCAAGAAGGAAAAAGTGTCGCGTTTTGGCGACATGTTGAGCAAGACGGAAAAAGTGTCGCGATATCGCGACATGTCGCAGTTTCACGACCAAAAGAGAAGAGAAAGAGCAAGAGGGAAAAAGTGTCGCGATATCGCGACATGTCGCATTTTCGCGACCAAAAGAGAAGAGAAAGAGTAAGAAGGAAAAATGTCGCGATATCGCGACATGTCGCATTTTCGCGACCAAAAGAGAAGAGAAAGAGTAGGAAGGAAAAAGTGTCGCGATATCGCGACATGTCGCATTTTCACGACCAAAGAGAGGAGAAAGAGTAAGGAGGCGAAAGTGTCGCGATATCGCGACATGTTGGATTTTCGCGGGCAAAAGCCAAGAAAAGGAGCAAGGAGGCGAATGTGTCGCGATATCGCGACATGTTGCCTTTTCGTGTCCAAAAGCAACAAAAGAGGACAAAGAGGCAGAAGTGTCGCGATGTCGCGACATGTCGCATTTTCGACATGTCGCAGTTTCGCGACGATCCAGAGCAAATGAAGGAAAAGACTCAAGGACGACGCGATTTCGCGACTTGTCGATTCTTCGCGGCTGGAAGCGGCAAGAGAACAAAACGGGAAACGAATGTCGCGATTTCGTGACATGTCTCAGTTTCACGACAGGCAGTGGCAAAGGAGCAGAACGAAGGCAGATTGTTGCGATTTCGCGACAGGTCTCATTGTCGCGACATGTCGCATTTTCGCGACTATCCAGAGCAAATGAAGGAAAAGACTTAAGGACGTCGCGATTTCGCGACATGTCGCACTTTCACGGATGGAAGCGGCAAGAGTGCAAAATGGGAGACGATTGTCGTGACATGTCTCATTGTCGCGACATGCACCGGCAAAGGAGCGGAACGAAGGCAGAATGTCGCGATTTCGCGACATGTCTCTTTTTCGCGACAGGTCGCATTTTCGCGACTATCCAAAGTAAAATATGGAAACGACTTAAGGACGTCGCGATTTCGCGACATGTCGCATTTTCGCGGCTGGAAGCAGAAAGAGTGCAAAATGGGAGACGAATGTCGCGATTTCGCGACATGGCTCATTTTCGTGACATGTCGCATTTACGCGACTTATAGCGGCAAAGGAGCAGAACGAAGGCAGAATGTCACGATTTCGTGACATGTCTCATTTTTGCGACATGTCACCATTTCGCGACTCTCCAGAGCAAATGAAGGAGAAGACTTAAGGACGTCGCGATTTCGCGACAGGTCGCATTTTCGCGGCTGGGGCAGCAAGAAAGCAATGCGGTGGGCCGCTGCCTGTGTTCTAAGGTGTTTGTAAATATGGGTAAGGGGTTGTGCTCTTTCTTGGCAGGGTGGCCTCAGAAGGGTACTCGTAGCGAAGGACAGACTGTCCCTATTGAGGTTTTGATCCGTAATAGCATAGTGCTGATTTTTGTAAAAGGTTTTGGGTCAACCTGGAAAACCCGGATGTAATGAAATTGTACCTTAATTACCAAAAAAAATATCACTATTAGGATCAATAATATCATTCTATAGAATAGGGAAAAATTTTAGTTGTATATGCAAAGTATGGGAAATTATAACTAAGCAGAATAGAAAGGATGATGTTGTTGCTTGAACTAGTGATATCATTTTGTAAACTTAAACAAAATTTTACAAAAAATAAAATATAGGAAGGAAAAATGTATGGTGCAAAAAATCTATTAACAAAGTTGTTGCTAGTTCCAATTATGTCATGTTATAGACTATTAGTAGGAAAATGGAGTACAAAATATTTTCTTATGAGGAAATCACTACTCATAACATAGTCATGAAAGAATCAAAATTTATTTTTTTCTATAGCAAGGATCAATAGAAGTTTATCAATAACTATATTGCTAACAAAGAGTTATAGGGTTAGCAATATCATTCCTAAACAAAAATGGATGATTATGTGGCAAATCTCAACTTGAAATGACTTAATAAGAAAAATAGGTATCTCCATGAGGATCCAAATCCATGGGAACACTTAAAAAATAAAAAGAGATTGGTTTTTCCTCCTTGCCCCCATTTTGCCTTGCCAAGTAAATTCTATGAGCTAATGAAAGAGCACTAAAGAGCATGACAATGTAATTTGGTAGAGTTTCTTCGCATTACATGTGTTCTTGAGAGCCTCCCCAAGGGTGCAATTTATAGAGTATTTTAGGGCCTTAGGGAGAGAGAGGAGCATTTATGGTGATAATATTGGGAAAGTAAAAATTTTAAATTTATATTTGGAGAGAACAATAAGGCAGATTCGAAAAAGGTCAAGTTTTAGTGTTTAGGAATAGGTGAAGGGATTGTGTGGATCCAAAGTAGGATTGAGAAATAAATGGTATGAGGCTTGATGAGGAAAAAGAACCCAAGATTAGAATCTTTTGTTTTTAGATTTTCTTTTTTGTAAATTAAATTTCATTCAAAAATGGGTTTTGATAAGAATCTCCAAAACCTGATTACAAAAACATCTTAGAAATTTAGTTGTGCAAAAAGACATAATTCGGTAGAGGAAGGCAGTCCAACATAGCATAAAAAACAAGAACAAGAAAAATGAGAAGGTCCCACATGTGGAAACCCCAGGAGCACCAGGACCAAGAAAAAAACATGTCAAACATCCTCACTCACCTTGAAATCATGATCCTTGGCCTCGTTCGTGTCCTTGTCCTTAACCTCATCCTCAATGTTGGTCTCAACCATCCTAGCTTCATCCTGTGAGGTCTCAATGAATTCTCCCTGAAAGAAAAGAATATGGAGAGCATTGTGAAGAATCGTAAAATATTCCACCAGGTCTTTGAGCTAAGAGATGACTTTGTCTAACTGAGAAATACCTTTGGAGGACATGGTTATGATTAGATACTATAGAAGTTGACCTTCATTTACATGATTATCCTCGTTCGACTCAATGTCAAGGATTTTATTCTGGTCATCAATGAACTTGCTCCTCAGATGATGAGAAAATCTAATTGGGGATTTAGGTTCCTCCCTTTTCACTTTTTTATTTAGATCCCTAATGGCTTCAATGGTGGCTCTCTTCCTGGCCGCTAAGGATGAAGAAGGGGAAGAGGAAAAGGAAGAGCTAGGCTTAGCCTGAATGGGGCTAGGCTTATATTTATCAGGGATGTTTGAAGTAGGAGGAGGGGCTAATCCAGATGGGCAATGCATTAACCAATGGTTATAGAGAACTTTGAAAAGTCCTTGGTGAGAAGGGAGGTCTTCACCTTTTTTCTTTCTGCATGCTTCAATGGAATAACTCATAGAATTGAAAATAAACTGGGGAATATTTATGGGATTCACGTCTCTAAAGTGGTTAACAAATGTGAAGTGGAAACTACAAAGGATTTTTTCAGGATCATCAATAGTGATATATTGTATTACCGGTTTCATTATCGTGTTCCAAGGGAAAGGAAGATCAGTGTGATGCATACCCACCTTAGCTTCCTTATAGAGCTTTGTTTGGTCCTTAAAATATTTTAACTCAACCTCCAAGTTATGTTTCTCCCATCGTATCAAACACCCTTTGGTTGGCTACCCTGTGATGACTTTCAATAACTTGACGTCGATGAGATAGTCCTTGCCATGAATAATGACTTTCCCATCATCCCAACTCTCTAGGATTTCCATGGTAATGTTGAGTTTATCCCTAGAGAATAACTTAGAAAAGGGGATAAATCCTCTTTCGGTGAGGATAATCTTACTAATGGGATGTAATTCCATCAAATATGGTTCGGTGAAACTCATTTTGGGGCTCTTGAGTGGAAAACAATAGATGGGAATAACAAGGGAATAACAAACAAGTTTTAAACTCTGATAATCAAAGACAGAAGGACCATGTTTAATAGGTGCAAGAATCAGGAAGATAGGATAGCTGGCTTCTTCTGGAAGGATCCATCACTTCTTAAGGAAGCTATGAAGGTAGTGGGATAGGACTATGGGATTCCAAAAATTAATAAATTTATCCTCAAGGTCCCTCATAAAATTGAGGAAAGAGCCGGTACAAAACACCACAAAAAGCAATATGAAACGATGATGGAGAGGGCATTGAGCATGGGGAAACTGAAGAGCCAGGTTGGTAGAAGAGAAATAGTCAGATAAAGGATGGTGGGGGCATGTGTGCCAAGTGTGATAATTGTAGGGAGGATAATAGAGGGTACATATTGCAATGGAAAAAACCCAGCCAATGCCTCTGCCTATGAAATGGAAGATTTTGAAATGAGCATTGGACGTGGTTAGGAGGATAAGGCAATTATAACTAACATTGTCTTGGGCCCAATAAAAGATCACACGACAAAGGATACTAATGGGGAATAACCAAATGGCACCATGTCCCAAGGAGGCATGAATATTAATGGAGACCTTAGAAAAATTTTGCATACGACATAGAATATTGATGGGAGTCAACCAATTTAAAATGTGACCCAAGTTGGCACGAATCTTGATGAAGGAGCTCCCACTGAAAAGTTGGTGACATAAAATATCCATGGGAATAAACCAAAGGACACCACCACTTAGATAGGCATGGGCCTTGATGAAGAAATTAATCCTAATGAAGATGACCATTAGGATTTTCAAACTAAAATTTTTCCTGGTCCATGATGATACAAACTTCATGAGGGATGTCATTTGTCCACGTGAGAATGTTAGTCACATGAACTCCAATATTTTCCAACCTATTCGTAGCACCACTGGCCTCTCTAAATTTATTTTAGAATATGAATTCCTACATATCGAGGATCAACATCTTGGTATCCTCAATGTAATCCCTAACCCTCAAAAGGGATTGCTATTGTCTTTGAGATAACTGATAATATTGAGGGAGTCACCTTCAATGATTAACTTGTTGGGAAAATGTTTGGCAAGGGAAAGACCTCTCCACATGCTCTTGGCCTCAGCAACATGATTGGTATAAACTCCTAATCCTTCAACATAGGCAAATATGACTTCTCCATGATGATTTTTGAGGATGCCTCCCACTCTTGCTTTTTTCGAGTTTCCTTTAGCAACACCATCAAAATTCAACTTGAACCATCCTATTGGTGGAGGAATCCACTTAGAATAAATTATAGGGTTATGAGAAGGTTGAAAATCCTCCAAGGAAATGTCTAAGGATCTTCGTAAGGTAGCCTCAAATCTGGAAGTAGGGCGAGGAGAAGGAGGAATGAGGGTGGTATTTTCCTTAGCACAGACTAAGATTCTACTAGAGATCAGCTCCATAATAGTAGGACGCTGGGAAAAAATTCTATGGTTTCTCTCAAGCCAAACTTGCCATAGAAAATGGTGAAGACAAGTTTTCCAAAGGAATTTAAGGCAGGGGTTATGGAAGGGATTAGGCCATTGGAGGAAAATATCGACGATAGAGCACGATTTGGCCCATAAGATGTGGAAAGTTTGGAAGATAGAATCGAGAATGGATGAGGAATAATGGCAATGGAGGAAGAGGTGGAGGAGGGATTCCCATGTGGATAAACATAAAGGACACTTGTTAGGGAGGATAAAACCTTTTTTTAGTAGATTATCAATAGTAAGGATCCTCTCTTGAATGGTGAGCCAGGTGAAGAAAGAAACCTTGGGAATGAGGGATTTTATCCAAATCAGATTTCAAGGAAATAAAGTATCCTCAGTCTCAAGAAAAAGTTGGTAAGCATTTTTTAATAAGAATTCTCTACTCTTTGAGGGCTCCCAGATAAGGAGATATTTAGGATTTCTAGAAGGAATTATGGTGGAATACAATAGGGAATTCATGCTAGTGGACTCTGTTGGATGAGAATTGCATGTGATAATTTTCCATCTAGTTTTGTTGTTCTAAAATCTTAAGAAATATGAAAATTTCTATCCTATCATGAGGTCAGTGTAGGCTTTTAGTCCAGGCAGAAGAGGATCTTCAATGAGTGGTTTTCCTATGATCCATTTGTCATTCCAGAAGTCTATGTCGCTACCATCCCTGAGTCTCCATCTTAGGTCTTTCTTCAAAAGCATCCTAGTGTTAATGATGGATTTCTAAAAAGAAGATCCTCTTGTGGGGGTAGTATCACTAAGGAAATTTTTTTCTTGTAAATATTTCCTTTAGACTATGGTTGTCCACTCATTTTTGATGTTGGTGACCAGGTTCCAGGCTTGTTTAGCCATAAGAGGTATGTTTAGAGAATGAATTATTCTAAGACCAATTCCTCCTTTGTCCTTATATTTTCACACTTTATCCCAGACGATAAGATGCAAGAGTTGTTTATTTTTTGTCCCTGACCACAATTGTTTTTTAATTTGTTCAATTATGTGGTACACCGCAATAAGATATTTGAAAACATACATGAAGTACACAAGAATACTTTGAAGAGAGGCTAAATTAAGGGTACTTTTAGATTGTTGGGATAAAATATTACTGTTCCATTCGTCCATTTTCTTTTAGATCCTCTTAATGACATTTTTCCACATAAAAATTGAAGGATGGCTAGTGAACAATGGGAGGCCCAAGTAAGTGGTGGGAAGGTCTGCCACTGAGCATTCAAGGATTTTAGTGATTTTTGTCTATCTTTGTATGGGGGTATTGAGGAAATATAGCTTACTCTTATTTAAGTTTACTTTCTGGCCAGTAGCTTCCTTGTAAAGGAGGAGAATGCACTTGATAACTTGTACCTCAAACACAAAAGTATAAGTGGATAGGATGGTGTCATCCATGAATTGTTGATGCAAAATAGGATTAGTCTAGGATGAAGCTATGATTCCTAAAATAAGACCTATTCTACATGCTACTTTGATAGTCCTTCCTAGTGCTTCTACAAAAATGATGAATAATAGGGGAGAAAACCTAGTCCTTTGTTGCTCTAAAAGTAACCAACTATGGAGTCATTAATGAGGAGAGAAAACTAGGAAGAAGAAATACAGGCTTTGATTAATTCTACCCACTCAGGATGGAATCCAAAATTAAGAAGGATGGCTAAAAGAAAATCCCAGTTGAATCTATCATAGGCATTATTCATATCAACCTTAAGAACAAAAGCATATTTTTTGGTTTGAGAGACAAAGTGCAAATCTTCATGAATAGTGATGATGCCATCTAGAGTGGATCTACCTTGGACAAAACTTCCTTGTAAAGGAGCAATGATATTGGGCATGAAAATTTTCATCCTATTATAAATTATTTTAGTTAGGATTTTATAGGAAATATTGCAAATAATGATGGGTTTGATGGGAAATATTGCAAATATAGATTTTGGAGTAGGAATATTAGGAATAAGGGCAATGAAAGTGGAGTTGAAGCTTCACGAGATTCTTTTGGAGGTTTAGAATTCTTTGATAGTCAGACACACATCATGACCCACTATGCCCCATAAATTTTAGAAGAAATGAGGAGGGAAGCCATTTGGACCTGGAGCTTTGTTAGGATTCATGGAGAAAAAGTAAATTTTTATTTTCTCATCTTATAAAGGCATAACTAAATGAGCGTTGATATTCTCAGGGATGGACTGGGGGATATGATAAAGGAATGAGGCTTGTGTAGAGGCTAAGTAGGAATTATCATCTTCAAGGAGAGAACTAAAATAAGAAACAACCTCATCCTTGATTTCCCCAATATTTGAATTGGAAGAGCAACTTTTCACCAATTCCTTGATTTTGTTGTTGCTTTTGTTCCTTAGAGTTGACACATGAAAAAATGTTGTATTTGAATAACCCTCTTTGAGCCATAAGGCTCTAGATTTATATCGCCAGAAGGATTCTTCATAGGCAAGGACATTGTGGAATTTAGAAAGGATGGTTTTTTCTTCTATCCTAATCTGTTCATCATTCTGACCCATCTGAATTTTATTCTCTATAATTTCAAGTCTATATTTAAGATATTTCTTGTTGGAAAAAAGGTTGCCAAAGACTTATTTATTCCATATTTTTAGATCTTCTTTGAGGATTCTAACTTTTTGGGTAAGTTTGAAAGAGGTTCATCCTTTAACTCCTTGTTTCCAGCACTGTGAGACCCTATGTCTAAGGTCTGGATGATGGATCCACATTGCTTCGAACATGAAAGGTATTTTGAAAGGGTTGTATTTGTCAATCTCAAAAATGATATGACTATGATTAGATCCTATTTTAGGTAGGGAATGAAGACAAGCATCACCAAATATTTGGAGAGCTTCCTAGGAAAGGAAAAATCTGTCCAGTTTAACTTGAATATGTTGATTCCCTATTCTTCTATTACTCCATGTGAACTTTGCATTCTTGAGTTTTACATCCATGAGATTGTTTGAGTTGAAGAAATCATTGAAATATTCCATGCTTTTGAGTGGGGACTCTATTCCTCCTTTTTTGTCTAAAGGGTAGAGGGGAGTGTTGAAATCCTCAACTATAATCCAGGGAATATTGTGAAAGGAATCCTTTATCCTACTTAAGGAATCCCACATTTGTGCCCTTCCTAAAAGAGTATTTGGGGCATAAATATTGGTGAGGATCTAGGAAGTATTGTTGCTTCTATCATGGAATAACATACTTAGAATTCTATCACTAGAATGGATTAATCTGCCTTCAACTTTTTGTGAGTCCCACAAGCACATAAGACCCCTTGAGGATCCTTTAGCGTGACTAAACACTACTAATTTTTTCCAAATTTTATTAGCTATAGTTAGAGAGTTGTTTATCTAATTTTTGCTTCCTACATAATAAAAATTGAGGTCTTTAACTCTCTTCTCATTGACTTAACAACTATCTGCTCAGTCGGCCCATTTAGGCCTCTCACGTTTTATGAAAGGATTTTCATTTAGAATGTTTGGATGCCTTTCATCCCCCCTTTCCATGTGGTGGGAGGGTTTGGAACTTTTAATATCCTCTCTACATTGACTGATAATAGTAGGAAAGAGAGTTCTAAATACCATTAGCAATGTCCTCTTGAATGTCTCTCTCCCATTGCTCATTGGCTTAAAACTTTCCCATTTTTTGTCACTACCACAATCAATGGGAGAATTTGTAGAGCTTATAATGTGCTTGGGGCTAAACTTGTAAGGAATGATTTGTTCAAGGATAGGGCTTGAGGTTCTGGCATTGCCCTGATTCCATGTGGGACTAGGAATTTCTAACTCTAAATTGTTTGGAGGGGGGCTCGCTTAACAGAGCTACCAATATGGAAAATATTAAGGTTGCCAATAGTACTATGAGAGAGTCCTTATTTATAGGGGCAATTGACTAGAGGAAGGTCAAAATTAAAATATTTTTGGGGAAAGGAAGGATTTGATTTAGAAGTAGAAATGAATTGGTTGCAGATTTCATCAGAAGGAGGATTAGGTACATGATCCTGATAAGCATCCTCATCTCCCTCCTACATGAAATTACTTTTACCGAGGATGCCAAAACTATTAGAGAAGGTGAAAATAGAACTTACGTTTTCTTGCATTGGACCTGTAGGCAAGGTGGTGATTTATTTCCATTTGCGTGGAGATGGGGAACCCTCAGTTTTGAAGATATTCGTTGCTAATACAATCCTTTTCCTAATTGGGTTTGGTTCTACCCTTTTTGGGTTGTTTAAAAAATCCTTTTTTCGATATATATTTCATTTGTTTTGAGCCATGGGGGCCCTTTGATGGAGAATATCACCATCCTTCTACACCTGGTCCATTTCCTTAATAAGTTGAATTTTGAGGTTAGGGCACTAGTTCCTGAGATGCCCCTCGATTTGGTATTATACACAAAAATCAAGCTTATTCTCATATTCCAAAGGTTTTTTTGATAACAAGAACTATATTTGAGGTTGATTTAGGTAGGAAGATCAGAAGCTATATTTGCATTGATGCATATTATGACATATATCATGCGTTTATGGGCTAAGGTAACATGATTGAATGCAACCAGTTCACCTATAGCTCTTGCAATCCCTTGGAGGATATCCTCATGCTAGAGGTGGAGAGGAATATTAGGGATGCAAACCCAGATGGGGGCATAGTTTGTACACTAAGTTTTGGGATTAAAATCCATCACCCACATTCGAAGAAAAAGGATTTTGTGATCAAGAAACAAAGAACCCTCGGTAAGGATGCGACTGGTATCATAATCATTGCTCAAATTATTGCAAAAAATCCTCTAGATAGAGCTACAATTTCTATGCTTCCCATGTTTTTCCATTTGGAAAAGGTCCATATTCGGATGGTTTCCATGTTTGGCCTTTCTCCAATGAACTTCCCCATCGATGAATACATTTCCATTGAGATATAGTTGGAATTTATATAGTCAGGGATGTTAATGTCCTTACCATCAAGAATGAGGGTTGTTGGGGAAGACTCACGACCTCAGATTCCTCCTTTACAAACAACACCAAAAAAGGATATTTCTGTGATAGAATAGAGAGTGGTCCATTTGGAAATTGGGAGGTAGGCCTAGTGTCAGGAGGTTCTTCCCCCCAAAGTACTTCTATCCAATCGTGGACCTTGATATTTTTGGGTCGTCCATCATTTGCATTTGCAGGGGCCTTCTCTACACCATCATCCTTACTGCCATCCTGCCCGCCAACCTTCCTACCATCCTTCCCATTTTCAGACTTTTGAAATTTTGGTTTCCCACTCGTGCTATTCTCCATCTTGATAAATAATTTTTGTGATATCATTCATCCAACAATATCATATTCTTGACTATTGGGGTTGAATTGGGTGGGAGAGATATTTGAATTTAGAGGGAAGGTTAATTCAATGAGACTGCTACATATTTTAGTGATTTTATTATTTGATAAAAATGAGCCAAATTTTTGGGTTGATGTTTTTAATTGGCTAATTGGGTTGTCTAATGTGTTTTTGTACTTTTGGAATGCCAAAATTGGGTGTCTACATATGGATGATTGTGTTTTTAAAGTTCTTTGAAAAATTACATTATTAATTAAAAAATTATAACATTCATTTACTTTTTTAAATGGATTATAAAAATAGATTATTATATGTTAGTTATTAGTTTTTTTGAATGATTTCCTAACTCATTAAAGTATTATGATCAATGTAATAATCGTAATGCATGATAATAAAAATAGTGATATGTTGAATGATGATTAAATTTTAATTACTTTAGCCTTTTATGTCTAAATCAAATTTTATTTACATATAACAAGTAGGGATTACAATTGTAAATGATTAAAGTGACATAAATACCATGATACATTTTGTGTTACATTTCACATATTTGATAACTACTTCTAATATACAATTAATATTTATTTAGCGAGTCTTGATGTATTTAACTCTTGACACATCACAATGAGATAGAAATAGTAAATAAGATAAATTTTAATGGTAAAATACCTTGAGAATGTATAATTCTAATGTATTTGCAAAGAAATTTGAATGGCTAAATTTATTACCCTGGAAAACTTAAAATACACACACACACACACACACACTTAAACTTTACCCTATTAATATATGAGATGAACAATATGATGACCCTATTGACTTTAAGTATAATACAATAAACTAAATACCCATAAGCACAACCTTATTTAAGTGGAAATAGACATGTCTATATGCATAAATAAATATTACCAATACTCATATCAATTGGTTGATTTGAACAAGGAAGAAGAGAGGACTAAGGTGTAAGAAAATTGAGAGGAATGTAGAGACGATGACGAAGAGTTGGTAGTGAATTTAGAGTGACCAAAGATAAATGGAGGAGTAGAACATGGCACATAGTAAATAATGCATGTAGGGATGTTTCACCTAGAATACATTGTACAAAGAGGGTAATGCAAGTTGACAATGTATTCAAAAGTGAATATTGTTAGATTTGATAACAATTTTTTAAAATGAATGGAATAAAACATTATCTAATAGTTCTTGAAAATGAAGATAATGAGGGTGCTCATGGATAACAAATAATCTCAATAAAATGGAAAGCAAATTACACTCAAACTGATGAGAAAAATGGTTGGTATGAAGGACTATTTATACATAAATATAAGTTAAATTTAGGTCAAAGTTGTGAGATTTACCTTCTTGTATAAAATATTATAAAAATTTAGAAATACGCATTTTCAAGGTTTACATGGTATTGAAGGAAAAACATGATCAATATAAGTACAAACATGAGTTATGGCCTCAAGGGAAACTTTCCACCACATATCTCAATATCCCCCTTTAGGTTGAATGAGGATACAAAGTGATACCCTTAATTGTCATCCTCTCATAAAGGACACTCTTCAAATCCAATAAGTTATGACATACACATAAAAATGACCTCAAGCATGATCTTAGTCACAACATCCACTATCTATTCTAATAATGGTACTAAAATTGGATCAAGCATCTCACATGAATGAAGCCATCTCACAAAGTGCATCCATATATCTATATTCTTTATCCATTGACAAAAAACTAAATTATTGACAAGCTAAATGGTGCTTTGTTTTCCACATCAAGAAGTGGCTAGAATACTCTAAGGAATATGAAACTCCTCCAAAATGATGACCATCTACCAATGCTTAGATACCTCATTGGTAGCACATTATTTAGTCTTTATGGAGGACTCATAAATATTGGATTTGCATTTGGAATACCAAATATAATATAAAATCTTGGTGGACCATTGCTCATTCAAGTCACTTGTCCAATGAGGATATGAGAATCATGTCAAATAGGGAAACCAATGGAGTAGTAAATACACATCTGATAGCTCCATCAAATGTATCTTATAATACTTTTAGTTTATGTGTAGTAGCTCTCCTAGGGTTCCTATATATATCTACAACAATAATTGATAGAAAAAGCTATATCATGTCTAATGTGAGTAAGATAAATAAATTATCTTAAAAGAGACCAATACAATGTAGCATCTGCCAAAGGAGTCCAAGTAGTCTTGTATTCCTCCATACTAAAATACTAAATAAGGTTCAAATTTTATTTGGGATAAGAAATGGTGATACCATAATCTATCTAATCAATCTAAATTCCAAAGAAATATGCATAACCCCACTTATATCATATCAAAAGTGGAATGAAGTCATGACTTCATGTCTTGAATCATAGTAGAGGAGTTGTAAGAGTTGGGAAGATTTCCAACATATAACACAATCACCAAATTTTCTCCATCCTGATGTTTGATGTAAATATCATGTTCAACTTCACATTATTGAAAGCCACAAAAAAGAAAAAGGGAATGGATATTTTCATACCATGTACAAGAATTCTACTTAATTCCATGCATGGACCTAGTTAAATAAGAAATCAAAAAAGTGGGTTTGTTAAGCTCAAAACTAGATGGTTGTTGCATGTATATTTCCTCTTGAAGTTCCCCATGTAAAATGACATTTTTCACATGCATATGAGGAAACAATGAAGATAATCATCTTGACTAAGTCCGTACTGGCCATTAATGCAAATTTCTAAAAATAGTCCAATCCATATTTTTGAGAGAATATCTTAACAAAAAGGCATATCCTGATGGTAAAGAATTATGATTTATTTATTGAGGCAAGATCCTATTTAAAACACACCTTAGAGTTACAAACTGGAAGATCGATACTCATGATGAGAATATTGTTACATGTAATAAATATTAAAACAATACTCCATCTAAAAATTAATAACCTAATCATATAAAAAAGCATGACCTAAAACAATGTAATGAAATATTCCTAACACCCACCCCCCTTATTACAGTATTTATAATATGGAATGTTACTACCACCTTTAGTTTAGAGGAGTTACAGGCTTTGGCTTTGGCCTTGGCTCTTAGCTCTAGCTCCTAGCTTTAGTTTGGATTGTAGATCTAGCTCTGGCTCTTGGATATTGGTCCGTGAATATTGCTCTTACTTGGGTAAATACGTCTAGGTATACCTCTAGGTATGGTACCTATGGATCATCCTTTGGGTCTAGAATTGGGCCCACCTTTAGGTTTTCCTTTGGTTTACCAATTATATAAACTAAATTTAATAATAGTGTGATTAACCTCACTTTGCTTCTTCAACTATGAGTGTCCTTATGGTAGTCTTCTCATCTTATCAGATTGTAAGGATAACTAGTCACTACAATCCACAAGTGTAATAAATTAGATCACTACTTACAAGGTTCATTCTCTACCATGAGTATTTTCCCCCTCCCTCTTAGGGTGAACTCATCACTTGTACTGTATTATGAAGGTGTTAGACTCTATCGATAATGCACATTTGTATAAGAATTTTAGAGCCTTATAACCTCTAATGGTATTTGAAAAATTAATGTTCTATAGTTAAGAAATAATATTTTTTAACAATAAAATAGTAATGTCCTTCTTACCAAGGTCGTTCATTTTTCTTGTTTTTTATAAAATATAATGTATCCTTTATTCAAATAGAATGGATTTTTAAAGACCATTCCTTGCAATATGAAAAATATAAACCATGTGCCCAGTGGGCCAAAGTCATCTCATATGCCCTTTCTTCACTTATATATAGATATAAAACTAGAATTCAATATTTTTAAGCATTGGTTTGTCAACTACAATGGAACAATTGCACCATGCAATGACCTTCCAAATGGTGTGCATATTTAGAACATGAAAAGAGAGAAAAAAATCTTTGTTCTAGTGGACACCATTGGAACCCACTTTTTGAATGTTTCCCTCATAGCCACCTATGTTAGTAACAAAAATGCCTCATCAACTACATTGTGCTACATAACATTACCACTTAGTTATTGTTATGAGCACCACCATGCATATAATACTAAGTATCCAGATTTGGAATCATTCATATTTTTCTACATGTCCATTCTGTTCATAGATACATCCATCCCTAAGCATACGATATGTGGATGTTGATGTTTGCTAGTTAATCATATGCTTGTCTCCATCACCATCCATGACTTTTATGACATATTATAAATTACTAGGTGGTGTCTTGATGGTGTGGACATGGCACCACCTATTCTAATGCTTCCTCCACCTCTACTACCAATACTCTTGTCCTTATCCTATAGTCCTATGGCATGGAATAATTATCCATGGAAAACTACACCAACAAATAATTGCAATTACAATAAAAGTTGAATGTATAGACTAGAATTTCCCATATCATATTATGTATTAACATATAAGGGATAGCAATTCTTGAAGTAGGTGGTCACATGTTTAGCAATTAGTCACCCTTTCCCTCACCCTTACCATTGTAGGGGAACCAAAAATATAGTGACCACTTTATTTGGAGTAGATTTGATTCAAATATATTGTGTTTCATTCTAATGCACAAGTATTTTCTCTCATCACATGCATCCATAGTTGGTTGGATTTGTCTTAAAAAATAACATAGCACCATACTATCAATTTCAAGATTTCTTTATGGGGATTCAATGTCATCCAAGTCACAGTGACTACTTGACTCTCTAGTGTCATGCCTACCTTCGAGGGTTACATAATATGCTCCACTAGTATGCATGGAACTCAATCCCATGGTTCATGAGAGCTTCTACCTCTATGTTGGTATCTACCACTACATATCCACATTTCTCAATCTAGGCATTAGGGCTCTCTCATTACCTACTTAGTTGAGGTCCTATGACATGATTTTTATGATTGTATACCTATTGGATACAAACATCGTTATCCTCCTAGGTCCTAATGTAGTGTGCTTGTATCCCTATTGATCCAATGTTCTATTTTCAAGTGACATGATAATGATAAGATTGGTTTAAAGTGTGGATCCAAAATTTATAGTTCTAGATGATGTCAAATTATATTGATATATATCTTGGCTCATTGAATGATGTTGAAGGTAGTAGATATTTTCATAGGTCATGGTTGTTCGCTATACTTACGATATGCCTTAATCTACCTGAAACTTAATACCCTAACACTAATCTAAATAATGCTATATTGAGGTAGTCATAGGGATTCATCAATTAAATTACTCCTCACTGCATGTTAGATATGTCAACTCTTTAGTTTATTTTCATTATCTTCTACATTAAAAAGCTATCTTCAATCATAGCTCAATTGTAAGTGGGACCAGAAAGTGTATTTTGATACCTCCAACATGTGCAAATTGAACATCCAAATACTTGGGAATATATTTGATGCTAGAAAAAATGCCATAACTATACACATCTTGATCGATTGGGTCAATTTTGATAGTGTCTCCTAGGTAAGAATATCATGGATCATGTTTGCATTGTTGGGATACCCTATTGTCTATCATTTTTCTCAATCCATAAACATGGAAACATACCTACTTTGCGTGCATCATATTGTATTTTATACATTCACATAGACGTGTAAACTAGCTATCAACTCACCACAAATAACACTATAGCATATATAAACTAATCTAAAAATGTAATAGCTTACAAGCACTCTAATCCACCTCGTCCTAGCTTTGATGGAGATGTAAATGAAAATGTGTACTCTACATAGTCATGGCCTCAATAGGAGATTGCCCTCCATACTTGGAAATCATCAAATAGTACTCTCTTTCCTTGTAAAAGCTAAATATCAAGAAAGTGCCTCAAGATAATGAAGAAGGGGAGTCGAGAATTAGCAAAGAGGAACACCCCCCCTCAAAGTTCAGGAAAAAAGGACTTGATTTTATATTGATGTTGGTAAAATATTGTAGTTAATTCATTGAGGCAAAAACTTATAGAGCTTATTGTATAGATTATTGAACTTAAATCTCAATTGGAAAATATTAGAAGGTTTGAAAATTAAACTTTTACGATTGAATTATAGCTCCGCTTTCCTACATTAGGAGGTTAATTCCTTATAATAATATAGAGATCAATGGATAAATTATTGTACTTAAAGCTCAATTATTTAATTTGGAAAAATATTGGAATGATTGAAACTACAAATTTTACAACTAAATTATTCTTCTTCCCTACATTAGGAGGTTAATTCCTTATCTTAAGAAAGATAAGAAAAAAACTTCAATGTATTGTTTAAAGACATTATTTCAAGCATCTCTAATTTGATAGAAGAATCCTTGGTTTAATCATTGTTTTTATATAAGTTTCATGGTAGCCTATTTCCATTTCATAAAGAGCTTTTGATTTGATAGCGAAAGAGGTATGCCCTTGTATAGGCCTTTTAATAGCTTAGGGGCTAGAATTAAATTTTAAAAAATTACTACTTTGTAACCTTTTTTCTTTGAACAAATATAATAAATAAAAACATTGTTAAAAAAATAAGATTTTAAAAGGTAACTTTATTAAAAAGTCATTTAAATAAATTATTATTATTATTGTAATGAATTTTTGTAAAAATCTCTATTCTTAAATATGTTTGTATATGAGTAACCATTATGAAATATAATGAACTTGTAAGGTATCCCATCTTAATCCAAAAACAAACATTTTTTTTTTTTCAAATTAACTTATTAATATTTTTCTTCTCTTTAATATTACATAAATCCATTTTCTTTTATTCACAATGTTATATATTTTTGTCGTGCTTAAATAATATAAAACTTGAATGATTTTTATGTTAATTTATTATTAGTTATTTTATAATATTTTTATTTATTTTTTAAATATAATTTTTAAGTAATTTTCTTATATTTATTACATTGAATTATATATATTTTTTGGTTTTTATTAAGAAGACCTAAGTTTCAAATCAGAAGAAAGGTGACCCATTGTAGTCCAATTATACTATCCATAGTACTTTAAAAAAAAAAAAATCATTGTGGTCCCGAAATAGAGTACTCTACAAAATACTTAAAAAAAAACAAAATCCATTTTTAGTCCTAAAAAAGATATCTTATTATAGATCTTTAGATTCTTATAAAAAAACTTATGTTCAAACCACATGATATATGTGTGAATGTTTTCACCATAAAACATATCTATATTTTTCTATGTTTTTACTGCAAGTTTTTGTAAATTCAATCGTACAAAAAATTGTAAAGTCTAGAACTAGGGTTTTTGGGAGCTGTGGGATTCAATTTGTGGTTGTGTGAACACCATACGACATTCAAGGAATACCATACAACATCCATGTGAATGCCACAAATTATCTGGTAGATTCTACAGAGTATCTATGATATGCCACAAAGTATATAAGAGACTCTGCAGAGTATCCTTAAGATGCCACAAAGTCCCATAAACCACACCATCCACTTCACTTCATAATTATTCATCCAAAGATCCTATTGTTAAAGAGCTCCCCATCACTAATTGATGAGGCCTGGAAATGCCTCAATCATAACATGTTTTGAACACTAAAATTGCCTACAAACTCTTATGTTTAATCTAATATGCTAGTTAAGTTAATTCAATATGTTGTGTATTAACTATTTGCATGATAAATGTATCTGAAATACTATATTCTGATTTTTACAGCTTTTTGCATAAGTTTTATGTTATTTTGTTATGACTTGCTAAATGAGATATGCTTAGGTTGATAGCAGCATTTCACTAATCATGTTTTGATATGTCTCAAGTATTTATTTTACCTAAATCTGGCAACAGTGCAAGCAAACTATTACTATGCAACAAAAACTAGTTTTTCCCATGTAAATTCCAGCCAGTTGCCAATGAATGGCAAGGCATGGAATTCACATATGGAAAGAGATGAAGATCATTGGAATCTGATCCTGAGAAATAACCCACATGAGAAATGCAGAGGAAATAATTTAAAGAGCACACATTTGTTCATTTCGAAGTCTCTTCGAATGAACAGATATCTTCGAATGAGAAAACACAGTGTCTTCGGAATGAGCGGATCTTCGAATGAGAATTGCAGTCTCTTCGGAATGAGCCACTTATCTTCGAAATGAAAATAGAATGTGCTTTTTGACTTGTTGACCAATTTTTGACGCTGGAAAAAGGGAAATAAATATTGAAAAGGGTAAGGGAAAATATCTCCCATCTGACTTTGTCGTCCTTGCCGACCAAAGCCACCATTTATGGAAAGATCAAGTTTGATCTTCTTCTAGGATAAAACCAGGAATTGTTGCAGCATAATAGGATTAGATATTTTGAGATATTCTCAGTTGTCAGTAGATCTTAGGACATCTATAAATATGGCTCCCATTCAGGTTGAGCTAAGTAGAAGATAGAGAAAGCAGAGAGTAGAGAAATATAGGAGAAAATAGGCAATAATCAGAAAAGTGATCATTACAATCCTGTAACAGGTTTTCAGTAGAATTATTGTAATCATGTTCTTGAATCAATAAAGTGTACTATTTCTATTTCATATTGCTTGTAAATGAGTGTGAGTAAGATCTAGAGAGAGAGAGAGACTCATACCTTCTTCTGGACAAGGAGGTTGGCCACTTCCAGACCTAGGAGGAGGACTAACAATAGGTTTTTATTCTGATTTTGTTGTAGCAGAATGAGTTATAGAACTTGTCATTTCATTCCTTTGTAAAAAACTAATGGTATTTGCAATCTTAGCTTATTTTATGTTTAGATTAATCTTGTGATTAATGGTTTGGTTGTAATCTCCACTTTCAACAAAGCTTTCAATTTATTGCAGACTGTCATTTCCAGAATTTACTGTTTTTTGTAATTTCTTGCATTTTGTGTTTTGTTGTCAACCCCTGCATAGAAGATTGACAACCTTCTATTATAGAGCCTTGACAGGGTTTCATTTCTATGCTATAATTAGGTTTCCATTGCTACAAAAGTAAATAGATTTCCTTTCTGCAATTATAATCAGACTTCTAATTCTGCAACTATTATTTCTGCAACATAATTAGGTCTCATTCTGCAATTGTAATTAGGATTTCATTTCTATAGTTAATGATTAGTTTCCATTTTTGCAACTTAGATTAAGGTTTAATTTATGCAATTTAGAGATAGGAATGTCCTAAATCCCCCACACAATCGGTTTCACCAATAAGACCTATTGCTCCAGATTGACCTAAGTTATAACCCTGTTCACCCCTTCTTTCGTAGATAGCCTTGTACACTGCCCTGGATTGACAAATTCATTGAGAATTAATGATGTGTATAATGACTACGCATCATTTTGGTGCCATTTTCGAGGAATTATGTTGCTAGAAGGTGACAATAGTCCAATAGTTGTTAATTAGACTAAGCTGTGAAGATTCAGGATAAAATCTGAATAGAACAGCTGGTTAAAGTAACAACTATTGACCTATAATTTATGTCATTTAAGAGTAAACATGAATGAGTAAGTCTAGGGATGAAAAAGGTAGAATTACCCAAAAGGATCCCTGGCTTGTTCCATTAAGGAGATCTTCACGCCTAAGGGGTGAATCACCTATGTTTGAATTACCAAAAATATTGAAAGAAAAATCACCAGTCTCACCATTTTGAGAAAGAAAAATCACCAGTCTCATCATCATTAGAACATCCTAAGAAAGAAGAATCATCAGACTCATTATCAACAGAGGATCTTGGACCTCTTGAGAGAGAAATTTGGATAGGTTTAACTAAGGAACAGGAAACTATGGCAGAGGGAGGCAATTTAGATAGAGATGGCCAACATGGCTATGTCCATAATGAAGGAGATGATCAAGATATGCCCCAACCTTCCAGAACATTTGAATATCCTATCCGTTTGAATCCAACACAAAACTCTCCCATGAAAACCATTTCACCTTCAGTACTTCCAACCTTTCGAGGTGTTGTATCTGAAGATCCTGATCAGTTTTTGTTTGAATTCAAAGTAGTGTGTCAAACCTATGACTATGTAAATGACAATCAAAAACTTAAGGTTTTTCCCTCAACACTCAAGGACTCAACATTACGCTGGTTCATGAGCTTAGAGCCAAATTCCATCCGAACTTGGGATCAAATGGAAACTATGTTTTTAGACAAATATCAGGAGTATTGTCGTGTAAGGAACAGGAAAGATGAGTTATTCAGGATTAAACAGGAAGATGATGAAACATTAGAAGACTATCTTGATAGGTTCTCCTTTGTTCAAAGGAGATGTGGACTTGTAGAACCAGAGTTATGTAAAACCATATTTTTAAGAGGATTACAAGATGAATCCAGAGAAGTATTGGATTTGATGGGAAAAGGGGATGTAAATACTCTTAGTAATGAGGAAATTGTGGATCTCTGCAGGAATTACTCTCGCAATAAGTAGGGAAGAAGAAAAAAGAGTACAAATGGCACTGATGTGAAGGACCTAATAGAGGAACTTGCAAATTTTAAAACTGATATTCTAGTGCAATTAAACACAACTTTGGGGGAAATGTCTACAAAAGCAAAAACCATAGAACCTTTGGCAATTTATTGCCCAAGATGTAGAAATAAACATGCTTTGCAGGAATGTCCTTTGAATAAAACATCTATCTCAGCCATTTGTAGTATCTGTTCAAAGAAGCATTCAACTGATAAATGCCACCTGCTACCACAACTCAAAACTGTGTTAGAAAATCAGACTGAGGAACTCAACTATGTTGGACCAAAACAAGGGGGAAATTTCTCTCAATACCAAAATCCCCCTCATTTTCCTACAAATTGGGGGCATAATCCCTGGACTATGCCTTGGGGACAATCAGAACCACCCCAACGTCCTTGGAATTATCCTCAATGGACAAATTCCCAAGAATGGCCACAAACAAATTGGAGTAATTCAGCCTGGAATCAGAATCAGAATAACCCATCATGGAATCAAAACAACCCATCTTGGAATCAGAATCAGACTAATCCACATTGGATGCAAAATCAACCATAGTGGAATCAGCAATACCAGTCCTATCCAAGGCAGCAAAGAAATCAAGGTCAAAATCAGCATTTGTTGCCTGCACCTAATCAAAGTTTTCAAGAAAAATAGAACCAACCACAACAAACACAATAGGTGAAACAACCTCAACTTCCATCTCAATCAGTCACTAATCCAAACAACATGAGATAGGCATCCCCTATCTATGTGGCTGAAGCTGAAGAAAATGTTGAAATAAATGTTATTGATTGTAGTAACATCCAACTTCGTTCAGGAAAAGTTATACCTGAACCTGCTTCAATTAAAATCAAGGAAAATGAAGAGCAAGAACCTTTGGAACCAGTTAAACCAACAATAGAGAAAGAAGAAGAAAAAATAGAACCATAGGTAGAACAATTACCTTCATCAAAGATAATTCCATATCCTGAAAGATTCAATACCACAACAAAAAATTCTGAGTCAGACCTGGTCAAGGAACTTAAAAAGTTAACTATATCATTGCCCTTATTGCAAGCCATTAAGGATATACCAGTGATTAAAAGTACTATCTAAGATTTGTGCATTAGAAGAGCAGGAAGAAAAAAGAAAGCATTTCCTAAGACTGTTCAGGTTGAAGGAAAGATAGTTGATCTCTTGTCTGGAAAACTAGTACCTCCAAAGTATAGTGACCCAGGAAGTCCAGTTATCATAGTTACCATAGGTTCAGTACCAATATCAAATGTCTTAGTAGATCTAGGAGCTGCAATAAATGTCATGACCAAGGATATAATGAAACAATTACAGCTCAAACATCTCAGCCCCACATTTACAGTTTTAGAAATGGCTGATAGGTCAGTTGCAAAACCTGAAGGTATCATTGAAGATGTTCCTATAGAAGTTTCTTCTTGGGAATTCCCTATAGATTTTTTGGTTTTACAGCCAAGAAATTCAGCACATGGATATCCCATCATTTTGGGAAGACCTTGGCTTGCAACTGTAGCAACCTTCATAGACTGCAGATCTGGAAAAATGACTATTTCAAATGGTATTGATCTAAAACAGATCTCTCTGTATCCTCCCTGCAAGACCCTCCAACAATTTTTTAGGTCAGTTATGGTTTCCTGATTCAGATGAAGAATCAGAGGAGGTTATTTCCACACTAGCCACCTTGGTAGTAAGAGAACACACAGAAGACCTCCAAGACACAGAAAATTTAGAAAATGAAAATATCCTAATGAATGTTCTGCATGAACAAAGGTTAGAAGAGGAAGCAGTAAATATCCATCAGTTGTTAAGGAATGAGGAGAACCAAAATTTTGAAGGTGAACCATCTGTACTATCATAGGAAAACTCTGTTTCACTACCACATGGGTGGCACCATCACCTGATTTTTCCTTCTCACTGTTCCATACAGGATATGCTTCCATCAGGAAGTAATGAAACAGAAACCTCTTATTTCCTCCCATCTCAACAGTGTCCTCTTAATTCCCTAATCACCAAGTATGAAGAAGTGAATTCAGTCCTTCCAAATACAAAACAAATAGAAGTCCAACCAGGCAAATTTTTGAATATTTACAGCTGGCTTACTAGGGAAGAGGAAGAAAAATTGATAGTTGTCTTGCAGAAGCATGTTCATGCTTTTGCTTGGGACTATAAAGATATGTCAGGAGTTCACCCTGATATATGCACCCACAGAATTTATACTTGAAGAAGTCAAGCCAGTAAGACAACCCTAGAGAAGATCGAATCCTGCCCTAAGGGATATTGTAAAGGAAGAAATTGAAAAACTTCTGGAGGTAGGATTCATTTACCCAATTTTTGATAGCCAGTGGGTCTCTCCATTGGTTATAGTTCCTAAGAAAAATGGAAAAATGAGAGTATGTGTAGACTATAGAGAGCTGAATAAAGTAACATACAAAGACCATTTTCCATTACCTTTCATAGATCAGGTGTTAGATACCCTTGTTGGAAAGAAATACTTTTGTTTTCTTGATGGATTTAGTGGATATAATCAAATTCAGATTGCACCTGAAGATCAAGAGAAAACAACCTTTACCTGTCCATGGGGAACATTTGCCTATAGGGTTTTACCTTTTGGTTTGTGTAATGCCCCAACAACATTTCAACGAGCGGTCTTAGCAATTTTTTCTGATCTGACTACCAACAGTGTTGAGATATACATGGATGATTTCACAGTATGTGGACAAACTTTTGACTTTACATTAGAAAACCTTGACAAAGTTTTAACTCGTTGTGAAACATACCAGTTATCCTTGAATCCAGAAAAATGTTTTATGATGATGAAGGAAGGAATAGTTCTTGGTCATCACATCTCTCTTCAAGGGATCCAGGTTGATCCAAAGAAGGTGGAAATTATCAAGAATCTTCTTCCTCCTAAAACTCATACTGATGTCAGAAGCTTCCTAGGACACATTGGTTTTTACCGCAGGTTTATTCCTAGCTTTAGCACAATAGCCAATCCCATGTTTGCCCTATTGACTAAAGATTCTAAATTTTCTTGGACTGCAAGGTGTCAGGAATCATTTGAAGCTCTGAAAGAGAAATTAGTAACTCCACCTATGTTAAGAGGACCTAATTGGACATTACCATTTCACATACAGGCTGATGCTTCCAATACTACAATTGGAGCAGCATTAGGACAAATTGACAATGGTGAACACTATGCCATCTACTACATTAGCAAGAATTTGACAGGAGCTAAGAAAAATTATACCACAACTGAGAAAGAATTCTTGGCAGTAATTTATGCCATCAACAAATTCAGGCATTACATCACAGGTTATCAAATATTTATTCACACAGATCACACAACCATTAAGTATTTGATGAATAAGCCTATGGTAAGTGCAAGAATTATTCGTTGGTTACTGTTGCTACAAGAATTTGATATCACTATAATCAACAAACCAGGAAAAGCTAATGTTGTAGCAGATTTCTTGTCCAGATTACAGAACACAGATGAAGGGGAATTAGTTGAAGACACCTTTCCTGATGAAAAATTATTTGCTATATCAGTCCAATCACCTTGGTTTGCAGATATAGCCAATTATTTGGTCATAGGGAAAGTTCCTCCACATTTCACTTCAAAACAAAAAAAATAATTGATCAAACAGAGTTCTTCTTTTGAATGGATTAAGGGTATACTTTTTAAGTGCAGTCCTGACCATGTGTTACGTAGGTGCATCCGAAAGGATGAGGTATATGATATCCTTAGGGCTTGTCATGATGAACCCTCAGGAGGACACTACTCTGTAAAAAGCACAATTAGGAAAATCTTAGGGACAGGATATTATTGGCCATCTCTTCACAAGGATGTGAAAAAGTACATCAAGCATTGTGATGCATGCCAAAGAATGGGGAAACCCACTCATACAAATGAAATGCCACTGCAACCTCAATTGGTTTTAGAGCCATTTGAGAGGTGGGGGCTTGATTTTGTAGGACCTATTGATCCACCTTCTCAAGGAAAGGTGCATATTCTAGTATGCACTGATTACTTGACAAAGTGGGTAGAGGTGCATGCTTTCAAACATGCTCGTGAAGAGAAGGTCGCTGATTTCTTGTATACTCAGATTTTTCAGAGATTTGGAGCTCCCCGATCTATCACCACAGACCAAGGACCCCAATTTGCATCTAAAGTCATTGAGGCATTTACAGAATTATATGAAATCAAACATAGAAAATCATCACCTTATCACCCACAAGCAAATGGCCAGGTTGAGGTAACAAATAGGGAACTAGAACGAATCTTAACAAAAATAGTAGCTTTTCATAGGAGAAACTGGCTAGATAAATTACCTGAAGCAGTGTGGGCTTACAATACTACTTGGAAATCCACTACTGGATTCACACCTTATGAACTAGTCTTTGGTAAAAAGCCCCTCTTACCTATTGAATTTGAGCTACTAACACTGCGCACAACATTGGAAATTGGAATTGAATTGTCACAGGCACAGATAGACAGGATTTTGTAGTTGAATGCATTGGATGAACTTAGGTTGGATGCTCTGCACCAAACTGAAGTAATTCAGGAGCAGAGGAAGTTGTGGCATGATAGTCACATTCAGTAGAGGAAACTTCAACAAGGAGATTGGGCTTTACTATTTGATTCTCGCTATGAGGACTTCCTTGGAAAGCTGAGAACTAGATGGCTTGGACCTTACCGGATTGAAGAGGTATTTGACAATGGAGCAGCTCGTTTATCTCCTATTGATGGGTCATAGAGAAAGTTGGTAGTGAATGGACATCGCCTCAGGGTGTACCATACACCTCTAACTAAAGAGGAATTCTTGTAGCAACTTGACAGTTTGGATACACAACAGGTGGAAGAAATTTCCTCTTCCACTTCAAAACAATCAGCATGATCATGGATTTCAAGAAAAAATAGAAAAATACAAAAAATAAAATAAAATAAACAAAAAACAAAAAGATGAATAAATTTTGATTATGAATTCCTTCATGGGCATGATTTCAGGGAAATCATGAATTCCTTCATGGGCATAGTCAGAATCAAGAAAAAAAAAGAGAGAAAAGGAGAGGTAAAATAAATAAAAAAAAAGAGAGAAAAATGAATAACTCAGCAGTGAAAACCTTTTCTAAGGCACTACTAGGTTGGTATGCATGAAAACCAGTTTTCTGGCATGCATAACCTTGAAAATTTTTGAACCATCATTGTACAAATTCACCAACTGCACTTGTTTTGAAATATTGCAGAAAATCTCAGCAAAACATCAACAGAAGCAGTCATCTTTCAAAACTTGCATTAACTTGTTTTAATCAGGTATATATTTCTTACATTTTATTCATTGTAAATGATTGGTATATAGTATATAACAATTAACCATTAGCATAAAAGGTATCCATAAGAGTTGGCATACTTAAAACATGTTTTGAGCATGAGAATATTGATTTCTGCCTAATCTTCAGAACAAGAATGCCAAAAATAGTGCCTGCTATCTTCTTCAGATTAATTGTTGTATTGTCTTCGGATTGAAATTGTCTTTGGAATGACAGTAGAATGAATGTTGCACTTTGTCTTTGGAATGACGATTTGTCTTCGGAATGAAGTTCTGTCTTCGGAATGACGATTTGCCTTCGCAATACAGCCTGATCTTCGAAAAGAGGATTTGTCTTCAGAATGAGGATTTATCTTTGGAAAGAGGATTTGTCTTCGAAATGAGGATTTATCTTCGAAAAGAGGATTTGTCTTCGAAATGAGGATTTATCTTCGGAATGAGGATTTGACTTCACAAAAAAGCATGATCTTTAGAATGAAGACTTGTCTTCGGAATGAAATCATAATCTTCGGAATGAGGTTTTGTTTTTGCAATAGATCATAATCTTCGGAAAGAGCATTCAATATAACATCTCCACGTGGCATCCAAGGAAGAAAAGAAATACGATCAAGTAAAAATTCTTTTGGCTGCATACGATAAATGAACACGTGTCAGTTAGGATGTGGTTTGTTTTTGCACCCATTTAGAAAGTACCAGAATCATGGGGGACGTGACCAACAGTATGCCACCATTTTTTGATACTAATAAACATGCATGTGAAAGTCCGTAGGCAAAACAAAAAAACTAAAAAATGAGTAAGGTGGATCTGACGACAAGGACATCTACGCAACCATTGATGGACATGTGTTCGGAGCAAAAATAGAAATGCGTGCCACCCTTCTTTTCGAAGACATATTTGCTAACGCAAAATGATTACGAGGTACAGTGCTCAGATTATGGTTCATTCCAAAGAAGAAAAATAGGGCAATTGAAAACTTGGAACCAAACCCTACAAGTCTGCAAACACCAAAAAACAGAGATCCAGCAAAGGAATAGCAGCAGAAGTGAGTGGTTTGTAACGTACCAAGATAGGAAAATGGGGCAAAAAATGAAAATGGAACCAACGGATACCACCCACCTCCGGGAAAATCCAGAAGTGCTGCAGATTTTTGAAGATGGAGGGCTTATGCCATTTTTGGATAAGTTTAATGGGTCCTCTAAATATTTGGCCGGCATGTTCACCCACACATTCAGAAACAACCGGGCACACATTAACGGCATGACCATTGAGGTAACCCCTAAAGTTTTGAGTCAAATTACTGAGCTGCCATTAGAAGGTCTTCCAATTTCTAGGTCTGGCAAAAATACATTGGTAAATATAGTTAATCAATTTTTGGAAGAAAATGATAGGGAGCCAGAATATTTAACACATAATAACACATGCAAGGGGGTAAAAAGGGCCAGCCTATAGGAACCCTGGGATGAAGTGGCCACATGGGTAATCAAATTTCTAACCTGTGAAGGGCAGTATGTACTGTTATCAGGGCATCATCTAAAAATTTTAAACCATCTCAGACATGGTAGGCAACAACCAAAAGTTAGGGTAAATCTTCCCCTATACCTGCACCAAGAATTGAAAAACATGGCAAAAATATATCAGGAAGGAAAAGGGAGCCTTCGCCACCATGGTCTCATCAAACTAGTTTGCCAACACCATTTTAGAGGAAACCCTAGGAGCTTTGATAGGTTTTACTCTACCCTAAATGATGTAATTTTTGGAGATGAGGATGAGGAGGAAGAAACAGATGCTATTGATGCTATTGTAGAAGAAGAAACAGCTATTGTAGAGGCTGTTGCAGAAGAAGAAATAAAAACTACTGTAGAGGCTATTGCAGAAAAAGAAACACACCCAGCAGCAGCAACAGAACACCTTGCTCCAGAACCTTCAACCTCACGAGCTAAGAAACAAAAGAAAAGAAGGTCTAGAACTGGCAGCAGAACAAAAAAATAGAAGAAGGTCCATTTTTTTGAAGTTGTAACTGATTTGTCAAAACAGGGAAGTGAAGCACCTAGCCCAACAGGGGAAGAAACAACAAGGGAAACAGAAGCATCTGAAACTGTCCCCACAACCCCTGCTGTCACCAGAAAACAAAGCAAAAAGAAGAAGTTTGCATCTGGAACTAGGAGGTCTACAAGACTCCACTTGAGGGAAATGACAGAATAGGTCATAGAAGAAGAAGGTGGACAAAGCAGTCCAGATGTCACAGAAATACAACCAACCCCTGAAAACTTTCTAGAATTGCCTAAATAGATAATTGAGGAAGAGGCTGGGCAGGATAGCTTGGAGGTGGCTACAGTTCAACAGGCCATAGAAATGGTAGATGCAATTATAGACAATTTCATAGAGCCTCCTGAACAAGAGCAGACAGATGTTGCAGAGGAAGAGATAGCTGTTGAACAGCCAACTACAGCTGACTTGTCTGCATCCGATTCTGAAGCAGAAATAGAGGAGGAAGACATCACAGAGAAGCTGAGAGCAGCAAGGAGTGTTGTCAAAACACAAACCAGATGGATTGAAGAGAGAGAAAACATCATTGAGATGCAGGAAAGAAAAATTGCAGAGTTACAACAGGAAGTGGCAGAATTGAGAGAAAGGCTGTCACAGTCTAAAAAATAGCCAACTATATCCATTGATGAGGATGATTTGGCTCAATTGCTTATGAATTTATCTAGGGCAGATGACTCTGTTGAGGCAGACATAGGTGCTCATTCTGAAGCAGCACCCTTTCATTCTGAAGAAGTGCCTTCTCATTCTGAAGCATTACCTTCTCATTTCGAAGATGCTTCAGAATTGGCAAAAAGCATAGCAAAAAATATTGGAGATGAGTCACCAGCACAGGAACAGTCCAAGCAACAGCATGAAACTGTTCAAGTAAGTACTCCTTCTATTGATGTCCCTGTATTTCAAACTGTTACACCTTCAGTAGAAATAGCAGATAAGGGGGTGCAAGTGGAATTACTGTCTGATGACAACCCAATAGAAATAGCAGATAAGGGGGTACAGGTAGAATTATTGACAGATGATCAACTAGTAGAAGTGGCAAAAAAAGGGGTTCAGGTAGATCTGCTACCTAGAGTTCCACCTATAGTTAGACCACCTAATATTGTGTCCCTAGAACAATACAATGCAGACATAGCCGGTTGGGTGATTAGATATGAGAAGCTTGCCACTAAGACTAAAAAATTTAAATTGGAAGGAAAACAGCTAGAGGCAAAGGAAACAGAGATTCAGGCATTAAAAGAAAAAGTGTTTGATTTATGTCAAATTGCTAAATTTTTAGTCCAATTCAGACGGCCAGCCAGATTTTACAGTCTTATTCTGAAGGAGAAATACCTCAGATGGTAGGTCATGAGGATTAGCTCAGGTCTCCCATATAAATTGGACACAACTACAGATTTCCTGGAAGCATATTTTGATAGCCCTATAGAGCAGAAAAATCTCCTATGTGAACTATTTTTACATAGCTTCTTTATTCCAGAAGAAGTAGAATTTCATCCTCAAATTTACATTGGAGATGTTCAATTGAGGGCATTCATGTCCACCTTGCAGAATCAGTTTTATTGGGACCAGGAGAAAAGGCAGAATAAAGAAATTGAAACAAGAGTTGAATTGTTAGTCAGAGCAATTCAGCCAAATCACCCAATTATCACCGAGACAACACTTCACCATGATGAACAGGGATGATGTAAAGAGGATGTACTTGACAAACTTGAGGGACTGTGTGACCAGATTCCAAAATTTTTGTAATGACAATTTTGTGCCAGCATTATCAGTCTGTAGAAACAGATGGGCTGAACTTTCCATGTCTTTATAGAAAAGAGAACCCATCTCCCCCATCAACTTAGAATGGTCTAGAAGAAGGGCAGAAGGAGTGATACAGTTGATTGAAATCATGCAACATCATTGGATAGGTCTCAGATTTAGGCCTCCAACCATCATCACTCTAGTTCCATTCTACTTTGAAGAAGATGCCCAACTTGATGAACAGTTTGAAGAATGGCTCAGGAACCTTCAGGAGAATAGGGGGTATTATATAGGCAAGAAGTTGTTCTAAAGGTCATGGAATTTGAACATGGACATATGTGATTCCATAGCCCAACAGAATGCATGAGGACATGCATTAATATAAGTTGGGGGGAAAATGATGAGGCCTGGAAATGCCTCAATCATAACATGTTTTGAACACTGAAATTGCCTACAAACTCTTATGTTTAATCTAATATGCTAGTTAAGTTAATTCAATATGTTGTGTATTAACTATTTGCATGATAAATGTATCTGAAATACTATATTCTGATTTTTACAACTTTTTGCATAAGTTTTATGTTATTTTGTTATGACTTGCTAAATGAGATATGCTTAGGTTGATAGCAGCATTTCACTAATCATGTTTTGATATGTCTCAAGTATTTATTTTACCTAAATCTGGCAACAGTGCAAGCAAACTATTACTGTGCAGCAAAAACTGGTTTTTCCCATGTAAATTCTAGCCAGCTGCCAATGAATGGCAAGGCATGGAATTCACATATGGAAAGAGATGAAGATCATTGGAATATGATCCTGAGAAATAACCCACATGAGAAATGCAGAGGAAATCATTTAAAGAGCACACATTTTTTCATTCTGAAGTCTCTTCGGAATGAACAGATATCTTCGGAATGAGAAAACACAGTGTCTTCGAAATGAGCGGATCTTCGGAATGAGAATTGCAGTCTCTTCGGAATGAGCCACTTATCTTCGAAATGAAAACAGAATGTGCTTTTTGACTTGTTGACCGATTTTTGATGCTGGAAAAAGGGAAATAAAGATTGAAAAGGGTAAGGGAAAATATCTCCCATCTGACTTTGTCGTCCTTGCCGACCAAAGCCACCATTTATGGAAAGATCAAGTTTGATCTTCTTCTAGGATAAAACCAGGAATTGTTGCAACATAATAGGATTAGATCTTTTGAGATATTCTCAGTTGTCAGTAGATCTTAGGACATCTATAAATATGGCTCCCATTCAGGTTGAGCTAAGTAGAAGATAGAGAAAGCAGAGAGTAGAGAAATATAGGAGAAAATAGGCAATAATCAGAAAAGTGATTGTTACAGTCCTGTAACAGGTTTTTAGCAAAATTATTGTAATCATGTTCTTGAATCAATAAAGTGTACTATTTCTATTTCATATTGCTTGTAAATGAGTGTGAGTAAGATCTAGAGAGAGAGAGACTCATACCTTCTTCCGGACAAGGAGGCTGGCCACTTCCAGACCTAGGAGGAGGACTAACAGTAGGTTTTTATTCTGATTTTGCTATAGCAGAATGAGTTATAGAACTTGTCATTTCATTCCTTTGTAAACAACTAATGGTATTTGCAATCTTAGCTTATTTTATGTTTAGATTAATCTTGTGATTAATGGTTTGGTTGTAATCTCCACTTTCAGCAAAGCTTTCAATTTATTGCAGATTGTCATTTCCAGAATTTACTATTTTTTGTAATTTCTTGCATTTTGTGTTTTGTTGTCAACCCCTGCACAGAAGATTGACAACCTTCTATTACAGAGCCTTGACAGGGTTTCATTTCTATGCTATAATTAGGTTTCCATTGCTGCAAAAGTAAATAGATTTCCTTTCTGCAATTATAATCAGACTTCTAATTCTGCAACTGTTATTTCTGCAACATAATTAGGTCTCATTCTGCAATTGTAATTAGGATTTCATTTCTATAGTTAATGATTAGTTTCCATTTTTGCAACTTAGATTAAGGTTTAATTTATGCAATTTAGAGATAGGAATGTCCTAAATCCCCCACACAATCGGTTTCACCAATAAGACTTGTTGCTCCAGATTGACCTAAGTTATAACCCTGTTCACCCCTTCTTCCGCAGATAGCCTTGTACACTACCCTGGATTGACAAATTCATTGAGAATTAATGATGTGTATAACGACTACGCATCACTAATCCACATCAATCTTCCACTTCCACACCTCAACTTTCATCATAGTTGATAACATGTACATGTGATTGGACCTAACCCTCAACATCCACACAAGGGGGACATCCCTCTACATCATCCACACCATCGACACTATCAAACATATAATCATCTATAAAACCAACCCCATAAACACCCACTACAATTTTATCCACACCGAAGTCACCAAAAATCCATCACATTCCTCAACCAAATCCATATTTACCTACACCTATTGACATCTCACAAGTCAATTTAATAGATTATGAGATGTCATTTCAATATACATCACTCCCATCACCTGATCCACAAGTCATTCCAAAGTACCATACCTCCATATCCACTCCATCCACATCACCACCTTCACAAGTTGTAGTCCACCTTGCTAGTCCTAGCATTGGCAAGTACGTGGTTTAGGATGTCATAATCACACCACTCAACATCCAAATTTCTAGGGATTTTGGTCATCCACATGACCCACCCTTATCCATCAAAGTAGTGTATCACATGGGTTCATTTCCTAATAGAATTAATTTCATATATGAGGGGTCGATTCATCATCCAATCCACTTCCCCTAGATGAACCTAAGAAGCAAATTCTCACCAATATATAGCACATATCTAGATTTCCATAATGATACTTTCATCAGGTCAATTGGTAAGGATATGGTTTATGAAAACATAGACATGGTGTGCATGAGATTATTGAACCTCAATATCATGAAGCGCATGACTGTTTTGGTTTGGTATACAATTCTCAATATATTGATTCCTATTTTGAGTGAGCCTTTCAGTGACTCAATCTAGATCATGAATAAGAAAAATATCACAATGATAACTTTGAGGATGAATTATATGAAGAATTTGATGTCATATTGATAGCTTTAGATGAATTTAAAGAGGAATCAATGCCAATCACTCCATTCATTTAACAAGATGAGTATTATCTTAGAATGTTCCCCATCCTTCAACCCATATTTCGTTTGCTTCTCCAAAGAGAGTAAGCTAAGCCTACTTGTGAACCATCACCTCATAATATCCTGATGTACAATATGTAAATATAAAAAAAAAAAAAAAAATTGCATTTGCATATCCATGTTATTTGCATTTATACGTGTTGCTTGTTGCATATCCTTCACCCTTGGATCTGACTATTTTCCAAGTAGAAATGGAAGAGATTGAGCCTAAGGAGTTTGACAGTGTCATTGATGACATTCATTTGATCCCAATGCCCCATCATATTGAAGAAGACTCACACATGGACATTGAAGAAACTATAGATGTGAGCCTAAACATAAATATGGACAATCTACAAATTTTTAAACTTGGAAAACATTTATCTACTAATGAACAAGAACAATTGATAGATCTTCTCAAGATAAAGGACATATTTGCATGGTCCTATAAAGACATGTTTGGTCTTTATCCTATCTTGGTTGTCTACAACTTAATCTTGATCCTGATGCTAAGTCAGTCAAATAAAAACTAAGAAAGGTACAACCTACCATTGCCCTCATGGTGAAAGAAAAAATTAAAAAGTTATTAGACATGGGTTTCATTCAAGCCATTGACTATCCTAAGTGGTTTTCAAAAATGGTACCCATTCATGAGCCTAACAGGGCAATTCACATTTATACTAACTTTTGAGATCTTAATAAAAAATATCCTAAGGATGAATTTTCTCTACCAAACATCGATACTCTTTTCAGCACTTGCGCTGGTCATGAAATAATTTTTTTAATGGATAGTTTTTTAGGATACAACCAGATTTAAATTAATCCTGATGATCAACACAAAAAAACATTCACAACGCATTGGGGGACTTTCTATTACAATTTCATTCCACTTATCAATGTACCATGTCATATATCTTCCACGATTACATGCATAAGTGGATGATTTATTGGCCAAATATAGAACCCAACAAGAGCACATTGGTGTCTTGGAAAACAAATTGATTGACTTCTAAAGACTAATGTAAGGTTGAACTCCAAGAAGTGTGTCTTTGATGTTACCTCAAGCAAACTACTAAGATTCATTGTCTCCAAGAGAGGTATTGAAGTGGAACCAAACAAGGTCAAGACCATTATGGATATGCCTCCCCAAACAAACTTGAACAAGTTGCATAGTTTGCAAGAAAAATTCAATCAGTCTATCATTTCATTGTGCAACTCTCTGATGAGTGTAGGCCTTTCAATCACTTACTACAAAAGGGGGTGATATTTTCATGGACAAAAGAATGTCAAAAAGCCTTTGATGACATCAAGAAATACTTGGCTTCTCCACCAATTTTAACTCCACCTCACCCAGGGGTTTCCTTCTGTATTTATGTTTTAGCAATGGACTTTTCCTTAGGAACAATTCTTTCATAGAATAAAAAAAACCAAGAGCAAGCAGTCTATTACATTAGTTGAACATTGGTAAGCTATAAAACCAGATATGCTTATATGGAAAAACTGTGTCTAGTAGTGGTTTTTACCACTAAGAAACTTAGACATTACATGCTAAGTCACACCACTTATTTCATAGCTCGTGAAAACCGTCTACTTTACATGATGACTCAAATTTACAACAAAAGTTGTACTACAAAATGGATAATGCTACTAATGGAGTTTGAGTTCACTAGTCAAAAATCCATTAAATGTTAGGTGACAGTCGATCATCTCGTGGAAGCTCCACTTCCTAGTGATCAACCTTTGATTATTGAGCTCCCAATTGACTTGCCATTTACCATAATTGAACATGCGAAAGATGTCTGTATATTAAAAATACAACGCCAAACAAAAGATAAAACCACAATAATGGAATACAGGAAAGTTGCACAAAACAAACGATTATTATTAATCAGTGGATTTTAAAAACTCCTTTTGAGTACAACAGGGCTTGTAACCCTTTATTCATGATACACAGTTACAAGTTATGCTAGGGTTCTCCGAAACCCTAGCTGGCACAAATGGTGGTGCTTCCGAAGAATGTATCAAAAATCCCAACAGAGTGAGTGGGCTTTGTTGTATCCCTTGCTTGGACCACTCCTACTTAATCAGCTGCCATCAATAAACCGGATCTACTGTCAAAAACCTGCACACATTAACACTATCAAGGAGTTAGAAATTAATAAGAGGGCTCCACTGTGTGAGCCCTCAAAAACAATCTAAAACCCTAGAAAAATAGAATTCAGGAATTCAACAACAAATCAATAAAATAAAAGAAGTTACTTGCTTTAAACTAATTTATACACGTTCTCTCGTTAATGCAGCCTAGACCAGGCGACACCTGGAAGTAATGTGGCTATCAAATCGGCTGTGAAAGGCACCTTGGTGCACTTGCTGAATGCCCGCCTGCTTCTGGATTAAGGTTTCAGACGCTGGTCTGAGTCTGTGGCTGTGGGTAAACGCTCACGGGCACTTGGTAAACGCCCGTGGGCACTTGGTAAATGCCCACGGGCACTTGCAACAAGAATGGGGGATTCTGCAGAGTGCTGCAGAAGAGATGGCAGCGAAAGCGGTGATGGAAGCGGCAATGGATGCGGCGAAAGGGTAGCAAAAGAGAGATAGAGGAGATAGCAGTAGAAGAATTAGAATCAGAGATAGCGCATAGAAGATAGGGTTTGAGCCATCAAGGTGACTCAATTTATAATCTACTCTTAGGGCACACTTTAGGGTTTTAATGACACTTTGAATGTGTGGCTAAGATTAAAGTGGATCTAAGGGTAGAGAATAAATCTAGGTTGTGAAATGGATTAAGATGGATGGATGGATGAGATTAAATCACTTAAACTATTATTTAAATATATATATTAAAATATTAAAATATTAAAAAATATATATATAAATATTAATTTAAATAAATTTGGGGATGAAAAATGGCGAAAAAGGTGAAATTGGGCCAAATAATGGCGGGAAAGTGGATGACCGACACGTGGCTGGCAGGAAGGTATAGATGACTTGCAAGTGGCTGGATTTTGGTGTCTACAATGTCATTCCTAAAGAGGATTTGGATATCACACTCTTCTTTGACGGTTCTAAGTGTAAAAGAGGATAAGGTGCAGGAATTGGGTTTCAAACACCCCAAGGGATACCTATTTCTTTATCATTAAAACTTGATTTCCCATGCATAAAAAATAATGCAGAGTTTGGAGCCTTAATATTAGGACTTAAAGAAGCCATAGCTATGGGCATCAAGCATATCAAGATATTTGGTGATTCCCAACTTATTGTTCATCAAGTAAATGAATTGTACCAATGCAAAGAACCATTCTTAAAATTTTATCATGAAGTAGCAATGAAATTGCTTGTAAAATTTGACTAGTATGGAATCAATAGTTTGGCTCATTTGAATAATATATTTGCAGATGCGATGGCGTCTCTAGGATCATTGATTCCAAAGAACTTCAGAGGAGAGGTACAAACATGAATTTTCACAAAAATCTCTAAATATGTAATATCTCATGCTGAATCTAAATATGAGAAGTATGCTTGCTTTATCCACACTGATCCATCAAAGCCTTAACTTAACCAAGTAAAATACCTCATCATGTTTGGAACACTCCCATCATACAAGTTACAAAATACGAAATGAACTTTAAAGCAAACATTAGCTTATTTCACTCTCTTAGGGGACATGTTGTATAGACATGGTTATGATGGAGTCCTCCATTGTGTCGAGCCTTTGGAGGCCCAAAGAGCAATATTTGAATCTCATGATGATACTTGTGGTGGTCACTTTAGTGGAATAGCCATTTTAAAGCACATTTTATGCATGGATTATTATTGACCCACCATGAAACATGACTATTGCACTTATGTCAAGAAATATCAACCATGTCAGCAACATGCTAATTTAACTCATTTTCCATAACAAGCTTTATAGCCTATTCAGAGTCTTTGGATCCTTTTCACAATGGGTTTTGGACTTGATTGAAATATCACCTCCTTACTCGAGACAACACACATTCTACCACTGAATACTTCACAAAGTAGGTCAAGGCAATTCCTCTAACCAATATGATATGACATTGAATTGTGGAGTATATACTTCAATATATCATCTATCGCTTTGATATCCTCTCAAAAATAATATTCAACAATGGTAAGTTTTTAGGTCCGAGGTGTAGACTAATTGGTTCATCCAAACCCTATAAGGGGGTGAAGGTCCAAGGTTCAAATCTCGGGCCTCATTGGACTAAATGCTTGTCGCTTTCATGGTGCTTTCAGTGGCACAAAAGATTTAAAATGATTGTGGCATGGCATTTATAAGGGCGGACTGCATAAAGATCTATGTGGCAGTTTTCAGGGTAGACAACATAGAATATTGTGGTGGCCATAAAAGCTGGACAGCCTACCCAAATTCGTGATAGCTACTGATTCCACCATGTAAAAAAAAAACAATGGTAAGTCTTGTAAAAACAAGGATGTTCAAGCACTTTACAAGAAATATAATACCAAACATAGTTTCTTAACTCCTTATTATACATAGATGAATGGACAAGATGATGCAACCAACAAGACCTTGATTGCTATTCTCAAGAAAATAGTTAAAGAAAATTGTCAAGATTGGCATACACAAATTACCTTGGAATTATGGTCTTATAAAATTAGCATGTACACATATACTAGGGCAACACCATTCTCATTTATCTATGGTGTTGAAGTGATAATACCTCTTGAGCTCGATATCCCCTCACTACGTATTTCATTACAGGAATTCATTGATGGCGATACTGCTAGACAATCATGTCTTAACCGGTTCATGCTCCATGATGAAAGGTGAATCAATACCTTGGATAATTTACGAGTATATCAGGATTTTTTAAAGTATTCTTACAACACCAAAGTCCATCTACATGAATTCTAAGTAGGAGATCTTGTCCTTAAAGAGAATCAACAAAACACCAATGCATTACCACATCATTGTGATAAATTCATAGCTAATTGGTTAGGTTCATATATTATCACACAAAAGGTGGGTCAAGTAACTTATAGGCTTGCCAATCTAGAGGGAGTAGAAGAGCCTGACCTATTAAACATCATCTAATGAGAGTGTTATATACTTAATGGGATTTATTTATACGTATATATACATGGCTAAAAATACAAAAATAACAAAAACACTACATAGTGCATTTCATACATCCATTCTACATAATCACATTCATTATCATTTCTACACATTCCATCCATAATATTAGGGGTCATTTGCTTAGTTTAGACAATAATCAGTCCAATAAGTCTTATCGCCTTAATCAGGGGCACCCTTGAATTCACACCCATCTCATTGCATCATCTCATAAGTAAAAGTCATCATTTTCAATACAAATTTCCATCATCCCTAGATTTTTTCAATCGCTCAGCCAATTCTAGTGTTTTAAGAAAACTCTAATACATGTTGAATTTTCTCTAGAACCAAGGCACATTTTCACTAAGAAAATATTGATTTCTAGGAGTTGACTCTAACATTCTTGAACCAAACACATCTCACACCTATTGAAAACATTTTGTATCAAAGAGAGATAACACCATGACTTGGTTGGACCTCAAAGTAAAAAAGTCACCTTTGCTTGTCCCATTATACACATAGTCCAAAATCAAAATAGTGGTCTTCACCACTATCAACACTTCCAAATAAAAGAATTAGTAGTAATTATAGGGTTAAATTCTTATCAGGTCTCGATTTGAGTGTTTGATAATATAATTCCCTAAATATATAAATCGTTTACATATCACACACCACAGATCCCCAAAGTCATAAGGATAGCACTACATTTCCATCCAAACGGTTAGGTAGTTTGAATCCCTAAAACTCAAGGATCATTTCATTAGACTATGGAGCTAATATCCATTAGGGCTATAGATGCTTCACTTGTAGTGGAGTATGTTCATGCATGTTGACACGTCTCTCTTGAAGAGACCTCTAACCACACATACAGATAAGCTAGCTTCTTGATCTTCTCCATGATAGGTTTCATCTCACTTTAATCAAGATGAATAAATGAATTCAATTACACACACATTGGTTCTTTATTGACTTGAGTCACTACCATGCTCATGATTGGTAAATGAACATTCACTACACACATATTTGGTCTTGGATAATTTAGACAAAACTTAGTGAGTTTGTTTGACATCACTAAGATGTTTGAGTCTTTGTAAAACAACATTAAATCAGTCATCCATAAGCCAACATAGCATCCATATCATTATCATATCATTACATGAGTATTTCACTTCACATTCCACCATTAGATGTTGGTATCCCTGATTAAGAAACAACAATGAAAATAGTCAAGCAAAATCTAAACTACAAATGATCATTAGAGCATCAGTTCACTTGCATTATTACCTTTAAAAAAAATATTGTCATTCATTACATCAATTGTACATGCATTCACACATACATTCACACAAAGTCATACAAAATAAATTCCATGTATATATAGATATATGTATATATATAAATTACATATACAAAGAATTCACAAAGGCTATAGACAATAGAGTGCTAAGGATCATATACAAAAGTGCATCACAAGGCAATAGCTAGAATCCATAGGCAGACCCCTATGATCCTAATGGATTAAGAGCTCTAGGAATCCTAGAGTGAGATTTACTACACCTAGAATCACTACACCTAACACAATCGGCTATGGAGGAGGAAGGTCGCATTGGCAGCCCAATGTTATGTTGCATAAGCATGTCCTCCAACTCCTAAATATATCCCTCTTGGTATTAAATGTGTAGCAAAACCTATATATAATGAGCATCCCTTTGCACTAGCTCTACTTGGAGCCTCACTACTGCATCCTCACCTCCACCTACCACCATGCATACCTCCAAATATATCTATATATGAGCATTCTCAACATCCTACACCACTATCGTTGCATATTGCTATGCCACCATCTGTTAAAACTAATATCACTCAATCTGGAGCTCAGTCCACTCCTCCTCCCTCTAACTAGGAGGTCTCTTTGAAACCTCCTCCACACCATCCCCACCATAACCATCACTTCTAATCTCTAAAGGTTGATCTATTGCAACCCTTTCCTACCTACCTATACTACAAAACCATTGATGTCTCAAACATTACAAAGTCTCCTCTACCTCAGCTACTACCTTCCCATTATCTCCACTACCCTTATTAACCACCTAACTCAGTACCCATGGATACTATGATTCAGACCACACATCATAGTTAGAGATAGTCTTGATATCACCCAAATCCAAGATATCTATCTCCTCATCATCTGCATACTCCACCTACCACTCCTCTACACAAGGTAGACTTGACTCATTAGCTTGATGCTTATAGAGCACTGGAGCATTAGGAATCCCCTACTATTTCTTGAACTACCATAACACCTATGAGAACTGGATCAACTCCACCTCACTATGATGCCTAAAAACCACCCATCTAGCCTTCTTGACCTACTATAGTGGATCTCAATCCACTGGTCATCTAGTACAATGCCACAATATCTAGTACACTTGGTCTAGCATTAGTCTTGCCCATAGATCTTTGCACTCCTGGACACTATGACCAAGATGACTCAACTATATCTCCTTAATTACCTACCACCTCAATGCATAGGGTTGATCCCAATACCACTCACATGGAATACCCATAGGATGAGCTACACTAAAGTGCTTCCAACCCCAAATCTAAAATACCACACCAAAAACCATCCCCTTTCAACCCTACCTTTTCACCTCATATAGCTCCATGTATGCCTGAGCTAGCAGAGAAGGAACCCAAACATATATTTGAGTCTCATCGATCATGTGAACACCAACTAAATCATGTTCCATGGGAGACAACATTCGGTGTTGTTAGGAACCAACACATTAGCCAGTAGGAACATGACTAGATATTGGTAGTACCTTCAATTGCCTCTCTACATACATATCAAGGTACCTGATTGCCCTACCCCTAATGTTCACACCCCTTCATACATCACCAAAAATATAGCTCATATCATACTCCTTATCATGCCCAACCTGCACATGCAACCCCTCCACATATACTCAAAATATATGGTATTGATGCAGGAGCATCCAGTGGTGTAAGAGTGATCTTGCATCACCCAAAAAAAATTGTAAATGTTTAATTTTGTAAAACTAGTAAAACTTGCAGGTGAATTTTGAAGGCCTTAGAGGCCAAATTTGAGGATTTTCAATTAGCTACAAGACTTAGCACGAAGAGTGAGGACTTACTCGCTTAGTTCGTCTTGTGCCCTTTCCAAAAATATCTTGTACAAGTCAATTGGAGCAATGAGCATGAAATTATGACCTCGACAAGTTACCCCCTAAATTCAAATTTGAAATAGATGGTTTTAGGCAAGAAAAGGGAAATCTGGTTCAAAAGGGGGGAATTTCAAAATTGTAAGTAGTTAGTCTTTGTAAGCTCCATTCTCCTAAGCAAGAAATATTAGAAATATTTTGGCATTTTCTTTTTTTTCTATTTTTTTATGGATTTTAATATTTTGGTTAATGCAACTCTGCTTCAGGTACGCATCCTCAAGCATCACTATCATCTCTCCTATTGATATCTAGAAGGTCCCCCTATCTAGATATCATCACTCTACTAAGGTAGAGAGGTGCTCCTCATCAGCCCTCACCACCTTTATATGAGCACACCTAGAAAATCCCACCCTCTCTGACCAATCCCAGTCATCCTTTTGTAGTGCTTTTCTCACTCCTGGTATAATGGGTGAGAATTGATTTTAGACCTCCAAAATCCTCAACTACAACACAACACAAATTCAAATTCACATCAGCATCTCATTAGTAAAAACAAATATTGCAAAATCGAACAATAAGGGCTAGAATAACTTACCTTTGCCACTTGTGCATCACCTCCCATAACCACATCCGGTCCCTCCATCACCATAACCAAACTCCATCACTCTTCTTCACTTAGATACCACTTCTCAAACTCTCAAACTCAAGAATGAAATCAAATTTTACCTCTGCAATCCTTTTATAGTTATTTTTAGCATGCTCAATTGCCCTAGGGTGTCTGCCTAGTGTCCTCAAACACTTATTTGCATCTGCAGAGTACCAAACACCCTCCTGCATATGTGTATGATGTGGATGTTGGTTGGCATTTGAATCCATAATGTTTTAGGACTTAAAGGACTTCAAAATATAGCAAAAACCCATAAAATCACTACAAAATTCATCCATGCATTCATTACATCATTTCAAAAGCCACAAAAACACTTTAAAATCTTCAAAACACTCCAAATTTTTTACCAAACTTCCAGATCCACTATTCCAAGCATACATCACATAATTACATCACATTTTGTGATAACATGGATTGATTTGGGTGTTTAATTATTGTTTATGACCAAAAGTCATGAAAATACCTCAAATTGCTTCAAAATGTCCCAAAACAATTCCACATTTCATAAAATCATCAAATTCACCCATCAATGCATTTCCATGTTCATTCCAATTCATACATCTTCATTCAACAATACCAAATACAATCATCTATGCATTTCCATTCAACATTATCAAATTCACTCACATTATCAAGTGAACCTCATATCTAGTGGTCTACTCCATTTTCTTTGCAATTACAATGTTTGTTTATCCATGCAATTTAGTAGGATGGGTATATCACCATAAGGACACTTGCTCAAATCATCATCCACCATCCTCTTGTTCAAAAATAAAATCTTTTTTATTCTTTATTTTTTGAGTGTGACTACACTCAAGTAAATTTCCCCAAGGATGTCATTGATGCCATGTTTTTGGGGTTACAAACATGGATAAATTTTACTACATCATTTATTTTTATATTATGGAATAAGATCCAGTCACTAGGGATAATAGATCCCTAGGATGATTAATTTCTTGATTTTTTCATTTTACATCCAAGAATTATAGCCTGCCACTAGGGGTAATAGACCCCTAGGATTATTTTATTCCTTTACTTTTTCATTTTGCATTTCAATGATACCACTAGGCATATTTTACAATACCACAAAATCACCCCAAACTTGGGGTAACCAAATTTGATTTTGATTTCCTACATCGGGATACATCATACACATTCATTGCATCATTCAATAAAAATCCTTTTTTTTTGGGGGGCAAAAGAAAAATTAATAATTACACCATTCACTTGCAGTTGACCCTTCACATTCATTACATCATCCAGTCAAAAACCCCTTTTATGTTGGGGCAAAATAAAATTCAATCATTGCACCATTCACTTTTAGTACATCATTCACATTCATGACATCATTCATATTCATTGCATCATTCACATCATCCACATTTCTATCAATTGGCTCATGAGATTTATTCTTCACTCATTTGCCAATTGAGGGGGTAATGCTACAACCACATTTTTTGTTCTTAGAGTCTTCTTGCGCACCCAAGGAAATAATCCATTCCACCAAACCATGTGTCTCTTTTTTTTTTACCGCATGGTGTTTTCATACAACGTGATACAAAAAGGTATATTTTTAGACACCAAATCCTAGCCACTTGTCAATCCACCCATCATCAAATAATAGTCATTCATATATATATATATATATATAAATCTTAGTCACCCATCATGTCTTAATCCTAACCACTCATTTAACATGATCCATGTCATTCACCAAATCACAATCACAACCCTTCATCATGTTTTAATCTTGATCTCCTGTTGGTTTCCTTAAAACCCTAACATGAATTAAGAGGAATGATAAAATATCATTCACTTTTGTGAATGAAGGTCTAAAATTTAACACTTGGAGATGTTGAAACCATCCATCATCTCATGAGACTTAACATTTTGTCATCCCAATAACCCCTATGCATTCACACAAATCCTCTACTATCATATTTGTCCTTGTGAACCAGATTCAAACCTTGTTAAGCATCCACTATAAATCATAACCCAAACGTTGTAGAGCATTAAACAAATACCATAGGGCATCCAACTAGCCCCCAGATGCTTTAGGGCATCCATGCAACATTAGATCAAACCAAAACCAACAGAAGCTAGATCAAGAATTCAGGTATTGACATGGTTTTTATTTGCTTTTTGAATTACATTTTATGTATTTAGTTTCCATTTTTTAACACTGCATTTAGGGTTTAGTGGATTTTATTTTTGAAGAGAGCCTCACACAATGGAGCCCTCGCATATACCATTGATCCAATTTTTGTGTTGTGATTTATGTCTAGGTGTAGGAAATACTTTCATTAAAGGTTTTTGTAGTTTGATTGGCCCCATAGGGATACAAAATCCCACTCACCACTATTTTGAGCAAAGGAGATCCAAAGGCACTGTTATTCTTGATCGAGGGTTTCATCCCTCTTATTGTAAAGCATTTCTATCAAAGTAAATACTACTCTGTAAACCCCGATCTGGGGCATATTTATGTACAAGGTAGAGATCAAGGATCCATACTTTGATAATAATATAATATTGTTCATCTAATGCACATATAATTGTATTTTATTTTGTTTCATTAAATTTATATTGGTGTCAATTTTTTCACTTTATAATGAGCACATGGTTTTTGATTTGACATTTGCCTTCCCTATATTAGGCAGTTGTGTCATTCATTAAATAATTCAATAAGTACTAAAAATCTATGTGCAACTAAGGATTATTCTAACCATAGTGAATGTGAATAAGCATCTCCAAATTGGATCTATATAATGTCATAAATTTTACATCGCATGTGATGTATTTCATGATCCACAATCGGACATCATCCCACAATTTTGATAAACTACTTTTTCTAATACCTTTGCAATGATTATTTTGGATATTATATATAGGATTAGGATATTATTCTTATCTAAACATAGAAAATTGAATGTTAATAGCCTCCATGGTTAAAAAAAATGCAACCTAGATATCGATAATCTTGTAACTTTGTTGATCACTATAAGGTTTACAAGGATTTTAACCCCCGTAACTATTGCAACACCATTGCACAAATTTTGAGCAAATCCTGCCATGATTTTGAGATCATACCCCTTTAGGAGACAAAAAAACTATAACCACTCTACATGTTTGAATATTTGTGCAATTTCCTAGTTTTGTAATAGTTCCATGGTGCTATCTAGTTCATATATGTGCTTCTACCCTATCTTTTTATCTTTTACTCTCTATGGAATCTAGATGTATATTATTGTCTAAAATGTAGATTGGTAAAGGATGATGATGATAGTGCTTGTGTATCGCTCCAAATTTTTTGCATCCCTACCTTCAGGCTATAGGATCCGTGCCCGAAAGGAGGATGGGAAAAGGATGGCGCGGTACCTCGGACTGAGAGGCCTTGCGAAGGTCCCGCCTCTCGGGGGAGGTGTATTATGGTGATTTTTTGATGGATGGTGGGTTCACCAGGAAACGTTTGAATGGTAGTTTCCATGCCTAGGTTGGGAATGTGTTTGATGTGTTCAGTTTTATCTTTAATCATCCAAGTCCTAGGTTTGGCCAAAATGCGTCTAAGCTATTCTATATGAAATGCAGATTTAAATGAAGACAAAAACAAATTTGGACAGAAAAATAGAAAGAACAAGATGGATTAAAGACCCATACCTGATCCGGATGTCTGATGAAGGTTCTAATTTTTGAAGTAGTCAGGATCGTCTGGAATTCGACAGGATCGTCTCCTATCTAACAAGATCGTCTGAGATCTGACGAATTCGTCAGACGAATTCGTCAGAGACCTGCAAACAGAAAAATAGATGCAAAATACAGAGAATGCAACTATGATAACAGAGGGTAATGATGTAAAATGACAGTAAGAACATTAAAATGATGATAATAAGCAAAAACATGAATGCATTATACTGATCTAATGACAATTTATGCTTTTATTATGCATTAAAGCTACATGGGTGAACTCCAAGATGCAGAATAATAAAGAATAACCATAGAATTAACTAAATGCAGAATAATACAGTGAAAAAGAGTGGAGAAAATGCAAACTCTGGGCACTGATTGCCCCCAATGTGGACTACAGTCGAAATCGTCTCGAATTGGGTCGAGATCGTCTCTAGATTGTACGAGATCGTCTGAGATGAACTGAGCTTGCTCCGGCTGAAAAACAATGAAGTTCCTGCAAACAAACTTGGAAAAATACAAATGCAAACAGTGATTTAAGATGGTCTAGTGCGTGTAGAATTCGAGTTACAGGGAATTTCAGCCAGGGGGATGCTAAGGGGAGGGCCTAGGATTAAATAGGCTTAGGAGGGAGGTTAGGAGGTTGGAGATCATCCCTATTTGGGAGATCTCCAATGGGGAGGGTCTCTAACGGTGCAGACACGCTTCTGCCCGGATTAGAGACGCCGTTGGAACAGAGACTAATTGTGAAAAATTAGTTTTGGGACAAGATCGTCTGGACGTCCTAGCCCAGACGAAATCGTCCGATCTGAGGCGATATCGTCTGATCGGCGACGATATCGTCAAACGGTCAAAACAAACTCTAAAAATGGCATGGGAAACGAGGAAACGGATTAAGCGACGGTTTGGGAGCGGTTTTGGAGGTTAAAATTTGAATTTGAATTATTTACTAGAGTAATTGTAATTATTAAGGTTTTATTGCGCCAATTTTAGGGTGCTACATTTTGCCCCCTCTTTAGCAAATTTTTTGAAGAAAATGCGTTAAAGATGAGTTCTTCTCGATCTACGAGAAAGCAAAAATTATTCCCATTTTTAGGCGACGATTCTTGGTCGAATCGTACGACAACTTACTATGGTGCCCCCTCCGTGTTTTTACCCAAATCGAACGTTTGAGGTAAAAACGCGAAAAAGAAAAAAATTAAGGATAATGGGGGCCTTCTTAATAGAGAAGGCCACCATCGCCGATAAGGGCAAGGGTGTTGACACTAGGGAGAGCAACGAGACAATGACTCTTCGAGCGAAGACAGTTCATCTCCAGGCATAGGTGCAGACATTGTAGGAGGAGGCTGCATGACATCGAGCTGAGGTGACATAGCTTAGAGATGAGATTGCATGCCTTAGAGCATGGGGTGGAGGAGCGAGCACTCGGGAGCTAGCATGGGCTATTGCCCAGATCACTTTTTATCAGACACTATACCACCAGATGGTGCTAGAGGAGGAGAGATTACCATTGCCGGCTACCATCGCGGATCCGATCAGGATTGGGTCATCAAGGACTTCATCTCGATCCATGACTAGGACTCGCAGTACCACACATACTACGATGGGGCCACCTCGTCCACCTCAGGGCGGGGGAGGAGATGAGGCTGAGAGCTCGAGGGGTTCTCGAGGCTAGCTACTACAGATTGCACTACATAGATTGATATATAGTATTTATTATTTTTGATAGAGGATTGAGTATGCCGAGGTATAGATTGTGGCATACCGATCCAGTTTTGATATGATGTATATATATTGGTGATATATATAGATGAGATATTTTTGATCATATGACTTGTTCTTATGTATTTTTATGATGCTTTTAATGTTTGATTGATTTGGATTGGATTTGAGGATTCATGTAATTATGTCGTTTTGAAATATTATGGTTGTGATGTCATGCTTGTAAGATTTTAAATGAAATAATCTGATGGAACAAATTGGTTGTTTGTGATGTGATGATTGATAAAATATAAAAAGAGACTTTTAACAATAATTTCAAAGGACATTGTCGCTATTATAGACCATTTCATGGAGTCGCCGCTCACTCGGTCGTCAAGCTAATCCTGGTATAGAAATATTGTTAAAAAGTAAAAGAGTGCTTAAGAGACTGTCTTAAGACTTTGGTGCAATGGTGCAAATGATGATGATGATGGTTTGTTTTCAGAGTTTCATAAAAATAGTATGCATGAAATAATGTTAAAATGATTTTTGCTAGGCATAAATTCCTAAGTGTGATAAAATTTTTGGATAATTCCCTAGGAATTATACCATCATTGCAAAATTGAAGGTTGACATAATGACATGAAATAGTGATAATGTGCATGCTTTTTTGTCAAAAAACATAATTGTATAACATAATGATTTAAGTCATATGGTTTTCATGATTTTCAAATAAATGGGGAATAAAAATTGGTACAATGGTTTGCGCTAGGCATAGAATATGTAGGTATAGACTTATACCATCATCGCGAAAATCAAAGAAAAAAGAGATAGTTTTATTGCATGGTTGATTTTTAATAAATAGAAAATATGAAGATGAGGACTTGCGCTAGGCATAAAATTCCAATTTTGGTTTTGGAACTATACCATCGTCGTGAAAGTCGACAATATATATATATATATATATATATATATATGTTGTGTGTGTGTGTGTGTTTGTGTTTTGATTGTATGGTTTTGAAAGAAATTTTGATTTTTTCTATTATGTATGTAGTTGTCTTTATACTAAACAACTGTACTTTAAAGAAGAAAATGAATTTATTCCAAACAATTTGCAAAAAAATATTTCAAAGTATCTTAAAGACAAAAGTTAGATTTATAAGGAATCCCATGTGCATATGTGAATTCATTTCCAATCTTGATTTATCATAATGATACACAAAATCTCTCAAATACAAATGTGTGTGCAATTGCTATGTTCGTTTACCAGTTTTGAGCAAGATAATATGATACAAGTGATTTGAATGAACCAAATAAGTGTTCATTAACCATGATGTAGATGCATATAACCATACTAGACTACTATGTAAGTCGGATTATCAAGAGCTAGCTAATCCATAAGCAGACATAGGTCCGTACAAAAGAAGGTCGCTAATGTGACAGACATATCGCCATGCTAGGAGTTACCCAAGGCCAAGCGGGTTGGGCACAAACCACCTGTTATGGGGCTTACCTCACAGTTTTCGAATAATTGAGAATTCCAGGGATTCAAGCTCATCAACCCTTCTTTTCTTTTCAAAGGGTAGGGAAAGGGATTTTATTGCTTTTGCTTTTGCTTTCTTTTCTTTTCTTTTTGTATTTTTGCTTGATAATGCTTGGAACATTGCTGTAATGATATAAAATAATATTTTTCTTTTTCTCTTTTTCTTGAACTTTGCTTTTTCTTTTTGTTCTATGCTAGGGATACTTGCTCGGATTAGCCGTAGAGCAAGGGATTTTTATTCTGGGTAGGGGTGAGCTTGTCCTTTTGCCAATTCTCAAAGATTCTAGACCATGTGCATGATAGGATAGCAGGGGAAACTTTTCGCTCAAGAAACCACTTCTACTATGTAGCATAGCATGGATATTACAAATATAATCATTTTATTGTGAAAGGATGTGCTTGGTTTAAGTAAATAACAAGATCAATTCTCCGTGCTCAAACTTTATTTAATTGAATTTTGTGGACTTTGATATAAGAGAGATTAGTAATCATGCCGGATAAAATCAAGATATTTATTTTTGTGTTTGTGAAAGTGAGGGATTCCAAATAAATGCTAATTTATCCAAAATAATTTGAAACATATAACTGCAACATTTGTAAGAAGATATATATAAATACTTTTTGAGAAGTTTTGAGAATGTTGACTCTCTCTTTCTTCTTTATGTTGTTTTGGTTTCGAAAGAGTCAAGAATATTGCTGTTTTTTTTATTTTTATTATTATTTTTTTGTTTTTGAAAGAATTAACAAGTGCCATAAATAAATACAACAAATAGTTTTGAATATTTTGATGATTATGAATGTTTTTGGTGTTTTTGAATTTATAAATTGAAAGAAATACAAGATAGTGATTTTGAAATATTTTAAACAAATATATACAAGGATGAAATGACCAAATTTATACATAGTAACGTTTAAGATGCAAAATGTTCATGGGTTCTTTAAGTTCTTTACCATCTAAGGTAGATAATTTGTATGCTCCTGATTCAAATTTAGCAGTGATAATGTATGGTCCAAGCCAGTTGGGCTCAAATTTACCTTTAAGGTCCTTAGTTGCATTAGTATTTTTTTTTGAATATTTTGAGGATTTTGATTTTTTTGTATTTTGATTTTAATTTATGAATTGAAATTGGTGGTATATACAAGATGATCTATATACACTATACAAGGTTATTTGAGTATAGCATGTCTAAGGTTGCTTCAAAATCAAAGGAGGTTTTGAAGGATAATTTGGTTGAGGTGAAGGTAAGAACAAAAGGTGATGAATAAAAGGTAGTGATAACAAAAGCTTTGTTATAATGTAGAATAATGTAGCAAAAGATTTGACTTTTATATGTGGAAAATTGATCATGTTACAAAATAAAATGTAAGAAGGATAAGAAGGTTCTTCATTCTTATCACTATATTCCAAGTCTTGATAAGATGGAGGGAGCATATGTGAAAGATATGCATGGATGTTATTTGGTAAACAAGGATGATCATATATGGATGAAGAAAAGTGATGGATAGAAGATAATTGTGATAATAGAGAATGTATAGAACTTGATGTTTCAACCATTAAATATTCTTCAAATGGTGTTGGGTCACCATGTATGGTAACAATTTTATTTGCAAGTTCAAACTTCAAACATTGGTGAAGAGTGGAAGGGACAACCCTCATCGTATGAATCCAAGGACTTCTGAGAAGTAGGTTGTAAGGTGAAGGGCAATATGCTACATAAAACAAAGTATCCAGGATCTTGGATCCAATATTAAGGGGAAAAATTATAGTACCTTGAGCTTCTTGAATTTCATTGTTAAAAGATTTTATAATAACATTTGATTCATTAAGATCTTCTTCCTTTAATTTGAGTTTTTGGAATAATTGATAAGTGCATAAATTAAGAGAGGAGCCATTATCTACCATGATAGTTTTAACAAGTGTTTCTTTACTAGATCCTGTAATGTAAAGATAGGAGTCTTCTTGTGGAGTAGAGGAAGGAATCTCCTCATCATAGAATGAAATATGGTTAACCTCAAGAGGGTTTACACCATTAATTATGTTCTTAGAGAAAATATGATGAGGAACAAATTGTTGGCTAGGTATTTTGAACAAAGTTTCCTTATGAGAACTTTGTAATACTTCTAAAAGGGATATCTTTGCTTGAGGATTAATCACTTGTTGTTGGCTATCAAAGTGGATTTCAGATTGAGATTTTGATTCTAAAGATGAGCTTTCTATGCTTACATTCCATTTTGGATCATTCTCTAGAGCCAAAGATAGTTTTGAAGGTTGGTCAAATGAGGAATCCATCTCTTGAATATCGGATTGAGTTGATTGAACTTGAGGTTGCTCATTTGTAGTTTCTGTTACAATATTAGTAATATCATCATGATGGGACACATTAACATGCAATATTTGATTGGTTTCTTGTTGTTGATAATTGAATAGGGGTTCTTGGGAGATCCCCATGTCTTGATTGATTATTGGTATTTGTTGTGTAGGAGTTTGATTGTTTATTGGAGATTTATAATCAGTTGTAGATTGTAATTCCTTTATATTAAAAAGACCCTTATCAATCAAATCTTGAATTGCACATCTTAAATCTTTACAATTTTGTGTCATATGTCCATCTACTCTATGATATTCACAATGTAGCTCAGGTTTAAACCAATCTGCTGTGGTATCAAGTTGTCTTATGGAAGGGAGTTCAATCTTATTTGTGTCAAGTAAATGCTTGAGAATTATATCCATTGGTTGATTGAGCTTAGTAAATTTACGTGATGAAGGTTTTTGAGAGGTTTTTGATACGTGCCTTAGGAATTCAGTCATAAAAGGGCCTAATGGTTTCTCACCTCTACTTTCTTTATTATGGGTAGAATGATGATAGGAAGATTGCGAAGTATGAGGTGAGTGCATGGTAGAATTGGAAGAATAAGTATTTTCTTGTTGAAATGGATGTGTTGTATTGAAAGAAGAATATTGAAAGGGTGGAGGAGGATTATATGTGGATCGATAGACATAATATGGATATATGGGAGAATAGATAATATCGTTATGAAGAGGATTGGCAAAGGGATTGTCTTGTTGGGTTAAGGATGAAAAATGAGAAAAGTGTGATGGAGGTGATGTTGAATAGGGATGAGGTTGGTCATAATCAACAAATGTATTTAGCTGAATTCTTCCAACATTACTGATGGGCTCATATTGATTTGAGTAAAAACTCATGGTTTCTTTAGTACTTCTAAAAGTAATATTTAGTATCTACTATTTAGAATTGAATCTAAAACATACAAACTTGAAATGATGATTTTGTTATATTTTTTTTCTTGTATACATATATATTTATATTTTTTTTTATTTTTTCAAAAGGTTTAAAATGTTATTCACGTCGGGTTCACCAAAATGTATCGCTCCAAATTTTTTGCATCCCTACCTTCAGGCTATAGGATCCGTGCCCGGAAGGAGGATGGGAAAAGGATGGCGCGGTACCTCGGACTGAGAGGCCTTGCGAAGGTCCCGCCTCTCGGGGGAGGTGTATTATGGTGATTTTTTGATGGATGGTGGGTTCACCAGGAAACGTTTGAATGGCAGTTTCCACGCCTAGGTTGGGAATGTGTTTGATGTGTTCAGTTTTAGCTTTAATCATCCAAGTCCTAGGTTTGGCCAAAATGCGTCTAAGCTATTCTATATGAAATGCAGATTTAAATGAAGACAGAAACAGATTTGGACAGAAAAATAGAAAGAACAAGATGGATTAAAGACCCATACCTGATCCGGATGTCTGATGAAGGTTCTAATTTTTGAAGTAGTCAGGATCGTCTGGAATTCGACAGGATCGTCTCCTATCTAACAAGATCGTCTGAGATCTAACGAATTCGTCAGACGAATTCGTCAAAGACCTGCAAATAGAAAAACAGATGCAAAATACAGAGAATGCAACTATGATAACAGAGGGTAATGATGTAAAATGACAGTAAGAACATTAAAATGATGATAATAAACAAAAACACGAATGCATTATACCGATCTAATGACAATTTATGCTTTTATTATGCATTAAAGCTACATGGGTGAACTCCAAGATGCAGAATAATAAAGAATAACCATAGAATTAACTAAATGCAGAATAATACAGCGAAAAAGAGATGAAGAAAATGCAAACTTTGGGCACTGATTGCCCCCAATGTGGACTACAGTCGAAATCGTCTCGAATTGGGTCGAGATCGTCTCTAATTGTACGAGATCGTCTGAGACGAACTGAGCTTGCTCCGGCTGAAAAACAATGAAGTTCCTGCAAACAAACTTGGAAAAAAGTGAATGCAAATAGTGATTTAAGATGGTCTAGTGCGTGTAGAATTCGAGTTACAAGGAATTTCAGCCAGGGGGATGCTAAGGGGAGGGCCTAGGATTAAATAGGCTTAGGAGGGAGGTTAGGAGGTTGGAGATCATCCCTATTTGGGAGATCTCCAACGGGGAGGGTCTCTAACGATGCATAGACACGCTTCTGCCCGGATTAGAGACGTCGTTGGAACAGAGACTAATTGTGAAAAATTAGTTTTGGGACAAGATCGTCTGGACGTCCTAGCCCAGACGAAATCGTCCGATCTGAGGCGATATCGTCTGATCGACGACGATATCGTCAAACGGTCAAAACAAACTCTAAAAATGGCACGAGAAATGAGGAAACGGATTAAGCGGTGGTTTGGGAGCGGTTTTGGAGGTTAAAATTTGAATTTGAATTATTTACTAGAGTAATTGTAATTATTAAGGTTTTACTACGCCAATTTTAGGGTGCTACAGCTTGTACATGTGAAAGGTGACATGTTTATCCCTATTGTCTCACCATAATTTTTCAAAATGTAAATCTAGAAGTATATCCTTTTTCAACTAGTGAATGCCACTTCGATGGTGGAAAACTACTATATTAGCTAGAGAATTGCATCTAGAAGACATACACAAAAAACAAGTTCAAAGTATCCTATGAGGTATGGTTCCCACATGATCCACATTTCCATTTTTTAGCATGGGGATCACCCAATATTAACTTATTATTTCCTATATCATTGTGTCAATGTCATCCCTAACCTACCAATAGGCCATTTTAACGTACACATCTTACATGCTTAACATATTAAATAAATTTCTACCATGTGAGAATTCTAATCATTATATGTTTTAAATAACCTTTATCCAATTTTGAGTGGTGTAGTGTCTCATCTACAACTTCTACAATCATCAGAATAAGTCCAACACCCAGTCAAGCATTATTGGAAAAATCTTCATGTTAGCTAGATTAATTCCAACTCTTCAAGGACCCCTATAAAATCTTCCTCTCTGCACCATAGATTATTAGATTGCTATTATTATTAAAAAACATGAGATTAAATAAAGTAAAAGAATAAAATATATCTTATTAGAAGATATTGGTCATGATGCTTTGAAAGGGTTGGGACCTATGATTAAGTTAGGATAGTACTAGGGTTGAAAACAAAGTGGAAAAATACAAATGAATTTACCATTCTGACATTTAGTAAGATCAATGAAGATCATTTAGCATATTTGAGATTTGTCTTGCAAAGGCTATAGTATGAAAAGCTGCTAGTCAAGTTGAAGAAATGTATTTTTATGGAGGAATTGGTGTACTTGGATTTTTATATTTCTCAAGAAGGGTTATATATGGATCCGAAGAAGGTGAAGGCCATTGTAGATTGGTCGTCATCAAGAAATAATTTTAAGGCTAGGATTTTCTATGGTCTAGTAAGCTTTTTTAAAAGCTTTATCAAAAACAATAGTGGAATTTATGGTCCAATAATAGAAATGATGAAAGGAAGAAAGCATGAATTTAAGTGGATAAATGCAATGGAAAATATTTTCCAAATCCTAAAGGAGAATATAATGAAGCAACCCATTCTAGCGTTGCCCAATTTTAACAAGGTCTTTAGGTGTATTATGATACCGATGGAACAATAATAGGAGTCTTGATCCAAGAAGGCAAGCCCATTGCATATTTTAGTAAAAAACTAAACGAGGCAAATAAGTACTTGGTCTATGATCAAGAGTTTTATGCTACTGGTCAAGTCTTAAAGAAATGGAAGCATTATTTGCTGCCAAAGGAGTTTATTTTATTCATATATAACCATATATTATAGTTTATTGATAATCAAAGTTGAATCAAAGGCATATGAAGTGGGTGGAATTTTTTCAAGGATATTCGTTTTTCATGAAGCACAAAAGTCATCATTCAAATCAAGTGGATGATGCCTTGAGTAGAAGAAATATATTGGTGAACATGATGTGGATTGAATTTTTTAGTTTTTATGCCATGAAGGAGATTTATGCTAATTATGCAGACTTCAAGGAAACTTAGGTAGGATGCAATAATCTTGCTATAGTAGAAAGGATGCCATGGTGGATTACTTCATCCAAGAGGGACTTATTGTTCAAGAGGCAATGATTATGCATACCATAAAGTTCCATGATGGATAATTTGATAAAAGAGAATCATAATGGAGGACTATCTAGACACTATGGAGTGGATAAAATGGTGAGTGTACTTTGTGCAAGGTACTATTGGCTCAAAATGAGGATGTAAGAAAATTTTTAGAGTTTTTTTGAGTTAATCAACATGTCAAGGGAATAAGTTAAAATATCATATTGTATCATCCATTACCAATTCCAAAGAAACCATGGGAGGATGTAAGCATGGATTTTTTTCTTGGGTTACCAAGGGTGGAAAGAGGTAATTATTCTATTTTTGTTGTTTTTGACAAATTTTCAAAGATGGTACATTTCATACCTTGTAATAAAATGAATAATGCTTTCAATATTTTTTATTTTTTCTTTTTATAAGTTGTAATATTGCATGGTTTATGGAAGAGCATTATGTCATAGAGATGCAAAGCTTTGAAGGACATTTTTGGTGTACATTGTAAAATAAGTTGGGTATAAAATTGAGCTTTAGTTCAACTTATCACCCACTAACTGATGGATAGATCAAAGTAGTGAACAAGAGTCTTAGGAATTTTTTGTGATGTCTAATTGATAAGAATTTGAAACTATGGTATATTGTACTGGTGCAAGAAAAATTTACATATAATAATTCAATAGAAACACAAACAAAATTCAATTTCAAATTGTGTATGAAACTCATCCTAGAGGAGTAGAAGAGTTGTGGAGTACAACTAAATTATAGGCATCAAGTGCTTTAGTAGAGAATTTTTCCAAGTATGTGCAATATTTACATCATGAAGTGAAGGCTGATTTGTCAAATGATTTCATGAAATACAAGCGACATGTTATTCTCAAGTGTCAAATACAAGAATTCCAAGTTGGGGATTTGGTTTTGGTGCATTTATAGACAAGAATTTTTCCTAATGATACTTAAAACAAGCTCAACTAGAATAATAGACCTTGTAAGGTCTTGAAGAATCTTTCTACCGATGTATATGAAATTGTGCTTCAAGAAGGAATTGATATTTTATAGATATTCAATGGAGCTAACCTATATACATACTATGGTCAACCTAGCAATGGGGATGAAGGTCATACAATAAATATTATAGTAGAGGAATAGATATCACAATTGCTAGAGAAATAATGAGATAAAATTGAAGACATTATAGAATCCAAAGTGTTATGAATAACAAGAGGTAAGGCATACCATGAATATCTAGTTAAGTGAAAAAACTAGGATATTGATGTAGCAACTTGGATGAAAGCTCTTGAGATTGCTCAACAAGAGTATCCATTGAATCCTTTAATAATATTCATAGAATATTTATTTTATTACTTGGATTTTCTAATGTAGAAGCATCTAAGTAAAGGTGTTTGAAACCATGGTTTTCAAACCATTGGATTGTGCACATGGTTTTGTGCATGTGGTTTGTTTTTTGCATGTGATGTATTGTTTTGAGCATATAATTTATATTTTGTGCATATGGTTTTGGTTTTGTGCACATGATTTGTTTACATGTGGTTTTATGTATTTTTATTTATCCAAAAATATGTGCAATGGGTGAAATTGATAGAGAGAAGAGAAGAGTGGGAGATACATACCTATGTGAATGCTTTGTTGTCTCACAAATATGTTATTGAAAAGAAGTAGCCATGTGTGCAAATTGTGAATAAAATAATTTATTTTCCCTTAGTGTTCAAATTTTTATGTGTGAATTCCTTCTTGTGTTTAGCGTATTTTTACTTTTAGATCTTAAAGTGTGTTACATGTTCCATATAAGAATACACTAGAAGGTTTCAAACACCCCATGTTTTTGTTGCATCAAAATGATAGTATAATTATAATATGAGATCTATTATACAAGGAATACGATCATACAACAAGCATGAGTGTATGAGAGTGGAGGTGTCATACAAGAAATTTATCATACAAGAAAGCTATCATACAAGAATATAGTCATACAAGAGGAAACATCGTATGAAAGAAAGCATCATACAAGAAAGTGTCATATAAGACAAAACATCATACAAGAGAAATCATCATATGAAGAGATTGTCATACAAGAGGAAGTGTTGTACAGTATGAAATGGTTATATGATTGCTAGTCAAATTGTACAATTGTATGATTGGAAGGGTGGAGGAATAATGATACAACATGAGTGTGGTTTGAAATGTACAATTTTAAATTTAAAAACTAAATCATACATATGTAGGATTAGAAAGGGGTATGGTTGATTTTACATATAACATTTGGAGCCCCCCTCCATAGAGCCTATATTTAAGTCATACATATTAGCTATTCCTTAAAAATTGAATCTACCTAATGCTTAACTCTAATATTTTTGTAATACTTTCTAAAAATCAACTTTATCTACAAATAATTATCCAATTTGATATAAATTATTCTAATATTTTAGTGATGATTAGAGATAATTCTTGTGCTAGAAATATTGAAGATAAATAAAAGATATAGCTACGCATTAGAGCACAAAATGGGGAAAACGAGCCGCTGAAATTCATGCAGGAAATATGATGATGGGAAGTTCATGCATATCATTAGATTTATATTTTCCTCTAGAAGCCATAGCTTGAAATTATGATCCTATGATATTATGTTCATGCACATCCAATACACAATGTCATTAGAATATCCAAACCCACACTTTATTGCATGGGCATGGGAGGATGTGGTATAGACCAAATCCAATCCATCACCTATCTTAATTTGAAGATAAACCCTTCTTGTTGGCTCTATCTTCATAACCTTTGCACAACACTACTACATTCATCATGATGATGATGGTGATGATTGATACTTTTATACAATAGCAAATGAAGACACAAGAGCTTCATTGCATATAGATGAGAGTTTTGAAAAGAAAGAATCACTACACCAACTAGGTATTCTATTTAAAATAATTATAATACACATTATTATCGATGACTACATGTAATATAATTTAAAATATATATATAGAATCAAATATTAATGGAATCAAATATATCAAGTGATAAAAATATTTGTCTATTAATTAAATGTTTTCTATGTAAAAAAATATGGCTAGCCTATAAAAACTTTCATTCACAAATATTTACATGTCATTTTAGTCACTAACTAAATATATATGTATATTGCCGATAAAATTGCTTAAAATAATCATGATGTAATATGGGATAGGCAAAAAAATGAAATACTACCTTACATGATATTTTGCAAATATTAAATGTGATGGGTGACATTATCACCACACTTTACTAGGTCACTTTTATTTTTCAAACTAGGGGTTGTGTCCTATGGGAAATATACAATAGAAAGTATCTGATTCAAGTCAGGTTTTGGAGTTCTAAACTACAATAATTTAGAACTAAACTAATAACTATAGTTGAAAATGAGAAGGTTCAAGCTAATTAACACACTTTGGAAGAAATAAAAAATTGTAGGAGAAAAGAAAATTATATTGTAGGAAATAAATCTTAAATTACTGCAACTATTTATATATTTTTTCTTTTCCTAGGAAATAATTTATGTACTAACTAGCTGTTATGAATGCATGAAATATGACAACAAAATCTAATCTAGTGATGCAAAAAAATAAAGTAGAAATAAAAGTGCCTTCCACCTTGATAAGATTCGGCCCTGCATGTAGCAACATGTAAGAGAGAAAGTCTCACTTTAGATCATAAATATGTAGCATAACAATAAATTTATGACAAAATTTTATTGCATATGATTTTAGCAATTAGCTATTACAAGCTACAATAGAAAATCAGCAACATAACCTTACTATTCATCTCCTATATATCTCTAGGTCCTAGGTCATTGATCTATATATAAGGGAGAAGACAAGGCCGTCTCATACCTATACGGTTGAATGGCTATACCAAAAAAATATTTGATTAAAATTTCTCTTTCCTAATCAATAGGTGAAGACAAAATGGAAGTTACACCAAGTAGTTTGAATTAGCAAGCACCTTTAGTGCACCATGACAACCAATTTAGAACAATTTAAGAATAGAGAAATTACAATAAAAAAATTTCTAACTTCTATGCTCATAATCTAATCGTTTTTGTATTTTTCTCAATTACTTCTAGCTAATAAGAGAATTTTATTATGACTATTACAACTAGTCAAAAGTTGTTGACTAGAATGAGAAAAATGTGATTCAATATCCAAATGGTTATTTTGTTGAATATTAGTCAGGTATACTCTTGTCTTGTAGTGCCAAGTCATTTTTAGGGTGTCACAACACTTCAAGATAGCTACTATAGCCACATGGAAATTTTTGTAAAATTAGATCCAAGTGACAAGTCCTAGTCTTGTCTGATGTTAGTATAGAATTTTTGTATCTTGCAATCCATTGTGTTGTCCAGTGCCCAATGAAGAGAGTCATAGTTAAATGCTCCATACAACTATAGTCTTATGCAATGAGTGGGTCTAAAACATGATCCTAGTTCAGTAAAAATCCTATGCTATGATAGAAGTTACGTAAACTCTTATTTCTGTTGCATGAACTTGACAACATGTTGTATATTAGTCCTTTATTTCCTATATTTGAAAAATGAGTGCACTCTATCTATCTAAGTGAATACTTCCTCCTGTTTACCCTATCTAATCACATTATTAATGTAATAACCAAAACAATATATATCATATACATGCAAAAATGTGGCTAAAAGTCTTTAAAAATGAGGTACTTGTATGCCTCATCAGTCCCTCAAACATACTAGATATATGCCTTCATGCCTCACTAAGTCTTCTACTAACAGCTTGTCCTAAGTTTCATCCTTTTATTGAATTACTACCCTACATCCTCTATTGCTATTGCCAAGGTTTATAAGGGAATTTCCTTAGGTGATTATTCTACCCTCATAGTTATAGTTTCATGTTTAGGAGTTTGGACTACTTTCCACCTAATATTGAATTTAGCTAGCTAGTCCTACAATTGCTCAATTTATCTATTCTTGTTTTGCAACAAGATTTCTATTACTTTCAACCTAAATGTAATGCCCACATTACTATTTTTTCTCCCTCTAGATTTAAGTCTTCTAGGTTTTCATCATACACATTTGGCCTATGGAGTTACCTTGTTCTTGGAGTAAATAGAGGAGACTATGAAATAGGCACCTCTTTGGAGATCTATCCTAAGTTTGAAGGTGGTTTAGTTTCCAATGGTGTAGACTATGGTACTATTATTTATTAAGGTATGTGTTCATACTTCTTCATTATTGTTGCATCTAGGGGTTCATTCCCCTACTCTTCTATAGTTGTGTCTAATGGAATGCCTTATTTCTCTTCTATAGCTATTGTTTCCAATGACACATCATCTTTTTATTCTAAGGAAGTGGTATCATATGGGACATATTCTTCATACCTCTATTCCTCGTGCTCTTGTGTAGCTAAAGACTGTTTCCTACTATTATAAAGGACTTATATATTAGCCTATGAGATATGAAAGAAAATCAACTATTCTTATAGCTTAGCAATGAATGCTCAGGTCCTCTTATATTACAAGTCAATAAATTCCAAATTCCCTAAGGTATTCTAGTTCCTTAAGAGTAACCCTTTTATCTCTTTATGGCTTCTTATTTCTAAGGTTATTGGTGTTTCCTTCTCTCTTAATTTTTCCTCATATATTATTATAGGTGTTTTAGGCCTATCATATATTTATGGTATTTTAATTCCATACAATTCAGATACCCCTTCCTTGTCTCTCTTTTTTATGACATAGACAGGTCATTTGGTGCCTAAGGAGAAGATAACATTTCAAAAATTTGGGTAGCGATTGTTAGCTTTTGATGAATGATTCTTGGGATATAACAATCAAAAGATGTAGAATAATATGAAAGAAAGTAAATCTTCTAGATAACTGAAGTATGTTGTAAATATAAATTATATAAAATATTACAATGTAGCTATGGACGAAATGAGCACTCCATTCAAAAAAGCTATTGATATACATTATATCCATCACCAATGAATGGTGAGGCACATAAAACTATACTATCCACTAAGATACACTATCTAACTATGTACCTTGACTCTACATCTATCTATTTAAGAGGCCATCCTTATTTAGATAAAATAGGATACTTGGCCAACACTCAATCTAGCTGTGCAAGGGAAAACTTGCACATATACAACTTGCACATTGACACTTGTACATTTATTACATTGCATGAAGTAACTAGATAACTTGCATATAAAGTAATATAATTATGTATCTTAGAGGATACATTTACATAACCCAAATGATGGAATAGACTCTCTTTCCAACACATCCATGTATTACATTATTTTTATATTGAAGACTTTAGTATTAAATATGGATCTTCTTCATCATATTGAACTTGATATGGTTCTTTTTCCACTGCTACAATTTTCATATCAAGGCTTCTTGTCTTTTCAATTTTTTTCTCATTTATGTCAAGTGTCTTTGGTGGTTCATTTCTCTCTTGATGGTGCATTTCTTTAGTGGATCTTGATTGATCCTTCTTTATTTTTTGTACCTTGGTAAGACCTGGTTCTATGTTCTTCATAAGTATCAACCTTGAGCTCAATGTTAGTGGATCTATCTAAAATAAATTTTTGAAGATAACAATTTAACCTTTGAAATAATCTTCTCTCATAGTCTTTATAATATCTATAGTTGAAGTGACAGGAAAACGATGAGTGATTTGTTCCATCACAATATTTGCATGGATGTAAACTCCAACAATTTGTTTTTTCATGACCATATTAATTACAATGAGTACACAATCGATATGATCTGGCAATTTTGTGATCAAATTTATAAATAACATTTTTTTATATCTCCTTAATAGGGTTTTCAAACCATATGTGCACAATTGAAGCTATTCCATTTTACATAAAGTCTTGTTGACCAATATTTTCATATTTTTGTTCTTTTGATTCGTTAGATGAATCTTCCTTTACATAATTGTTGATTTCAGAAATTATGTCATATTGTAGAGGTTATTCCTTTTATTTCCACTTTTCATCATTATATTCTATCATATTCTTGATCCATATTGGTATTTTACTCATTCCATTTCTAAGAGTGTTACCAAGTATACAAGTAGACATTTGTATGACTTGAATTCTTGTAGCTTTCAAGTCTTAAGATATGTGCTTCCTAATTGAAGTATATAAGCTTGATTTTGTATAACCTTTATAGATTCTTAGGTTTGTGTACTACATTATGTCTCCCTAGTGATGAACACCTAATTTTAGATTTTTAAGAAAGCTTATATTTTTATTACTTGATAATATTAGATAAATATTAGTGTTATCAAGTTTTGTATAATACCTTATGACTATCTAATATTTTGAAGTATGATATAGTGTTTTTCGTAAAAATATAGTTCATTTATGGTTGATTTTGTACAAGTTTTGTAAGAATCAAAAATTAACTTCTTAACACCTTATTACTCCTAACTGAACTAAGCACTTTTTCAAATTTTGAAGAGGTTTTGATGTTGGAATTCTTTTGTCCCATTTTGAATATTTGAGACAAGTAAAAGTATATGTTTATCCAACATTAATAGAAACCCTAATAACCTCCTTTATATCCCTTGGATTATTTCTAATTTCCAATAATATAAATTTGATGGAGTAACCCTTGTGGCTCCCAAGTTTGGAAATTTAGAAAAATGATAATAATATTTGCAAAATAATTTAATCCAAGTTGAATTCCTTATTTCTCCTAAGTTAAATTGCAAATATTAAATTAATAAGATAAGTTATCCCTTTTGCTTTCAACTTCTAAGTTTTAACCTTATTTTATAACCCTTATATATCCAATTATGAAAGCATTAATAAATGGTACTAGACCTTATCTTTTTAGATGCAAAATCTCCTCACTATTCGGTACTTTTTACGACTGAGAATAACAACATGTAAGTGGTACCTTAGTCACTTGAATCAATGGAGATTCCTTGGATTAGCTGGTCTTTGACTATGCTTCACTCACACATGTTGAACTTGGACATTGAATGCCTTTTAAGGACAATTGATCATGAAATTTATGACATGTGTCACATCCGTTACAAGTGAGCACTTCCTTCTTTATGTAATGCTCCAATTTTTTTATTCAACGCTCTTGAAGGAATTCAAAAATGTATGGGCACTCATTGTGAATATGGTGGAGAATACCAAGTGTCATTGCTTTTCTTATAACTCCTGCATGGGAGTTTCTAGAATGTTGAGAGAGGAATGTTGTCTATAATACCAAGTTCTATTTTTGCATGGATATTGTTCTTGTAACATCTTCGAATAATAAATATTATAACTCCTCAATTCATTTGCTTTGTTATGTTTCTTGGGTAGCAAGAAAGCTATTTTTCTACAGGTGGATCGACGATGCGCTATGGATCTTGGATGATATTATGGAGCTTCCTATGGTATATGGTCTTCTCCAAGTTAGAGGCCATGAATGTAACACCTTTGCCTCTTATTTTTATACCTCCAATCGTGTTGAATCCCTTGTATATTTTTGACATATTTTAGAAATACATATGCACTCACTTGTCTACATAAATGTAGCTCTTGAATAATCTGAAATGAGCTTTGATTTTGTAGGTACGTACGTCCAAGATGAGCCCTTGAGTGGCACCTTATAGCTTGGGAGGAAGAGTGTTAATGTCCAACCTTCGTTGGATGATTTTTCCTATAGTAAATGTGCCCTTTTGTGGTACTTCCAAATCTGCTATTTTGATGTCAAAAACTAGATTAGAGTAGTGCATATAATGTATTATAATGTTGTATGATAAGGATTTTTAATATACCTTGTTTTGCACTCTATTTCTAGATCTGAAAGTCTTGTTTCATGGCGATTTTTTCCTACAATACAAGGGTTTGAGGTTGTCTTTTAAGAGTAGACACACATTTCCCTTTTTGCTTGGACACTTTGATAAAAAATCTAAGCTTCAATAACAATAGATAGAATCTTTTGTAATTGATGCAGTTTTCTGCACTTTCTTTCCTCTCATTCAACTTTGTAATGCTTTTTTATTTGAGACTCACCAAGTTTCACTTCATAAGCATCTATTTATGTTTTTTCTTAGTTAAGTTCTTCTCCAAATTCTAGAGGATTGTAACATTTCTGGTTGCTTCTATTGGCCACTACAAGTTGCAGATTTTTATCCTTCAATAGTGTCTTTAGACACTTGATAAAAATCAGATTTTGTGCCTTTCGAGAAATACAAAACTAATTTATTTTTAATATTGGTATAATAGTACAAGTATTTCACTTTTAATGCACTAATATTAAACCTTATCACTCCAATCAACTCTCAAAGTCATACACTAATAATTTTCTCCAACTAATCAAGAATAACCTAAAATGAATCTTCAAGAGTTATTCTACAAATTCACTACAATCAATGTTGTAGGACTTAGTCTTATTTTTTTCAAAAATAGATGATAGGTAGTTGATAGTATTTAATATGAAATCTAGTCAGATCCTAATAAATGTACAAATAAATCCTTAAAAAGAATCTATTTCCTTTTGCACTTTAGAAGACTGAAATCTAATTTTCTTCTTGCAAATTTAATCCAAATTTAGGTTCTCTAATAAATCTCATAAGTAATACAATTAATAAATATTATTGCACCAAAAGTTGCTTACATTTTTTTGTAGCTCCTCTACAACATTTGTAAAGGATGTAGACCTTGGTGTCTAAAAACACCAAGTTGCTACTTCAAATAGGATGTCCTAAACAACTCCTTCTTTACCAAATTATGGTCTCAAACTTTATTTCATGAGACTAGGATTTGTTGGCTTGTTCTCCTCTTGTGTTCTCCTCCTGCTATATGATTGGATAAGTTAATTTCTCTAAAGTTGTGCCTTATTGCTGTGAGATGCAATCTTCAAATCTTCAATATTTGGTGAACTTATTATGTATTTAAGTCTTCTTTTCAAATTATGACTTCAAGTAGGATCTTCTTCTAGGGTTTGGAGCTCCTTACCAAATTTTTCTTTATAGATTTGGCACTCCTTACCAAATTATTCTTCTCAAATTTGGTACTCCTTACCAAATTCTTCTTCATAGATTTGGAACTCCTTGCCAAATTCTCCTATTCGGTTTGTTATTGTATGGTGATAATTGTCCCAAGTCCTTCACTATCAGGGACTTCACCTTAGTAGTGGATTTCTCCAATGAGTTCTCCAAATAACTCTCTTGATATTCAATAAGGCTCTCCTAGCATTTTTTGGGTGCTCGGTGAGACCTTTAGAAGGTATTTAATCTTGATGATCTTCCTCAAGACCTTTTCTTCAACCTTCTACTCTTGGAAGTGTTAGTGGTGAGATCTTCTCATGGATCTTCTAATTATATTGCTCCTAGATTCGATAAAGACTCTCCTAGTCCTTCTTCTTCTTATTTCAAGACTAGAATTTCTTCAATGAGATATTCTCTTGATCTATTTTCTTTTGCTTCAGGGCTAAGTTGATTCTAAAGAAGATACTCTTCCTAATTTTCTTATAGGAAGTTTTTCAATTCACTGAATCTTTTGTTCCTACAATAAAGATGTTGGTATTGAAATATTTGGTCTACTTTTGAATCATATATTCTTCTTGAATTATTCTTTAGGATCAAGGCTTTTGTGGTCTCTTTCAATATTATGGCTCATGTGGCTTTTTTTAGTACCAAGGCTTCTATGGCTTTTTTCAGTACCAATGCTTTTGTGGCCTTTTTGATATCAAGGCTTCTATGGCCTTTTCAGTATCAAGGCTTCTATAGCTTTTTGAGTATGAATACTTCTATGGATTTTTATTCAAGGCTTCTATGGACTTTATGTATCAAGGTTCTTATGGCTTGTTCTTCAACTATGGAATTATGAAATCCAACAATGGATATCTTTAGTCTCCTATATTCCCCATGATACTTCACTAGAAGTATTATTTCGTAGTATTCTTCCTTTGCACAATGAACTAACCTTTGCACTATGAGGGCACACCAACCTTAGGGAAAAAAATTTGGAGTCTCCTAGCTTTATATCGGAGGAGGATTCCCAATCCTATGAGAACTAATTTTTTGCAAAAAAAGAAACTTTATGCACTATTTAGTAAATTCCAGATACCTTGAATGATCTTCAAAAGATTATTTGTCAATCTAGTGTATTGAATACTGAGTCCCGATCTTCATGAGTTTTCCTAAAAACTATGTGGAAAATACTCTATACAAAAATGATCTCAATATTTTTTGAAACTGAGATTCCTTTCAGTCCTAACATTTTGATTGTTCCTAAATCTACCATCTAGATTCTTCTGAGATATTTTCATAGTGGTTGGTCCAATGGTGCATCATTTTGATAAAACTCTCAGGCTAACTGATTATGGTGGTTTCCCTATTTACCTAGATAGACTAGATCTATCATGACATCGATACCACTATTAGCTTTTTATGAATGAGCCTTGGGAGATAATAATATAAATTATATAAAATATTACAATGTAGCTATGGAGAAAATAAGCACTTCATTAAAAAAGCTACTGATCTACATTGTATCCATCACTAAAAAATGGGGAGTCACACATAACTACACTATCCACTAAGATACACTATCTTACTAGGTCCCTTGAATCTATGTCTATCTATATAAGAGGCCATCCTTATATAGGTAAGATAGGATACTTGGCCAACACTCTATCTAGTTGTCCAAGGGACAACTTGCACATATACAACTTGCACATTGACACTTATGTATTTATTACATTGCATGAAGTAACTAGATAACTTGCACAAAAAGTAGTATAAGTATGTATCTTGGAGGATACATTTACATAATTCAAATGATGGATTAGAATCTATTTCCAATAACAATTTCTTCACTATACCCTTCCTCTATTTAAGCTTCCTTAGTAACAAATTTGGTACATTTACTCTCTTTTTTTTCTATTTCTTAGACTTCAATTTTTTACCCTTTTTGTTTTCTATTTTTTGGGCCATGGCCTCGATGTTCGATCCCTTTCTACTTCTCAAACTCTATTTTTGGAGCCTCAACATATTCCTATTTCTTTGGGTGTTGATGCCTATGCTTCTACCCTATTTCATTATTTATGTTGTTTGGACTATGCTTCAAATACATCTATGTCCTTTTATTGTGTCTAAGGTTCCTCGAAAACCCTATATAGCATGTCCTATATCTTATAAAATTTCTTTTGCTTTGGATCTAGTGGTTTCAATACCTCCAAACATCTACTTCTACTAGTGTTCGAGGGTCATCCAATTGCTTCAATATTTCTATTATTGTGAGGTCCTCTATTGACCTCTTTTTAGTTTCGTTTGACTTGTCCTTTTTCTATAAGAATTTATTTGCTAATTCCCTTTGCTATTTTTACCAATCCCAAAATGGTGATGACAAATTAGCTATATGAGAGCATGGTTATTTATTTAACATTTACCTTTCCTAAATTAGGATACAATGCCATGCAATCCAACAAATACCAAAGATCAATGTCTAAATAAGGATTATTCTCACAACAGTTAAGGTGAATAAGCATATCCAAGTGGGAGATAGACAATGCCACACATTTCCCATCACATGTGATGTATTTAATGATCCACAAAATGACATCACCCTATAATTTTGGTAAGCTACATTACCTAATACATTTCAATTGATTATTTTGGACATTGTATACATGCTTAAGATATCCTTGTCTAAAATTGGAAAATTGGATGGTAAGCCCCTCTTGGTTTAGAAAAACTACAACCTATAAAATGACAACCATGTAACTTTACTGATCACTATAGAATTTAAAAGGATGTTAACCCCTCTAATTGTTCCAACTCCATTGCATAAAGTTTGAGCAAATTCTTCCACAATCTTGATATCATACCCCTTTAGAAGATAAAAGAACTATAACCACCCTACATGTTCGAAGATCACTACAAATTCCTAGTTTTGAAATAGCTTCATGGTGCTCTCTAGTCCATATATGTGATTCTACCCCATTTTTTTTATTTTGTGCTCTATATAAGCTATCTTTGTAGTAGAGGATAAAACATATGAAGAACACAAGCTTATACTGAGAGGGGGGGTGAACAGTATAAGATAACTTTTTACTTTTCTTTCCCAATCAATATTATGCAATGTATAGATCAATATCAACAACAGTAATCAAAGCAATGCACAAAACACCATACACAATAGAGACACCACAATTTATGTGGTTCACCCAATGTGGGCTACTCCACGGAGAAAATATTTCACTAAAATTTTCTCAATCAATCTCTTGGGAATCCTTTCCCTATTACAATGTTTATGGACCTCTGTCCAAAGGAGATGTTGATCCCCTAAATCAAGTTCGTGGATCTCTATCCATAGGAGAACTCCTTCTCCTCTACTCTGGTTGGTGATCCTCTAGAAGACTACTGCCTCCACTACATTGGCTTGTGGATCTCTCTCCACTGAAGACTCTTGTCCCCACTCAGAAGACCTATCCTCACTACCCTGGCTGATGGATCTCTATCCACTAGAGACCACTGTCCTCTCTGCTCTATCACCTCCAAAGCTCTGTCTCAAATATGCACTAAACATAGTCCTTCGGTCTAGCACAAATCTTCTCAATCTCTATCTCTGGTCTGGCATAAACCTATCCTCAAATCTGCACCAAACTCTTCTCCACAAGTCCACTCAAAACTTGCTCAAATCTGCTCAACAAGTCCACTCAAAACTTGCTCAATCTTCTCAACAAGTCCACTCAAAACTTGCTCAAATCTGCTCAACAAGTCCACTCATAACTTGCTCAAATCTTCTCAACAAGTCCACTCAAAACTTTCTCAAATCTGCTCAACAAGTCCACTCAGAACTTGCTCAAATATGCTCAATAAGTCCACTTAGAACTTGCTCAATCTTCTCAACAAGTCCACTCAGAACTTGTTCAATCTACTCAATAAGTCCTCTCAAGAACTTATCCAAATCTGCTCTCAATCTGTATTGTAAGCTTCCACAAAATCTTACTCAAATCTGTCCACAAGTCCTCTCAAATACTTTCCTCAAATCTTCTCAACAAGTCCACACTAGAACTTGTCCAATCTCATAGAAACATAAAGAGAATTGTTAGAGACCCAATATGTTCTATACTCAATGCCCAATCACTTTCTCAACTCAAATCAGAATATAGAATAGTTTGTTTTATGGAACTTGAACAATCACTTCACACACTCACTTGACTAGGCTCAACCAACTCTACTCAACCAATCACTCAAAGAAACAACCCTTGCTCACAAACCCTAGTCCAAGCATGTAAATATCAACTCAAAATGTTTCCAACAATGCTCAACAACAATCCTCACATAACAATGATACTCATGTTCTTTTCAAACCCTAGTTCAAGTTCTTTGCTCAATAACTCACTTTAACAACAATGCTCATAAAACAATCTTCACATAGCAATGATACTCATGTTCTTTTTAAACACTAGTTCAAGTTATTTTTTGAAAAACTCACTTCAACAATAATGCTTATAAAATAATCTTCACATAGCAATGATACTCAAACCCTAGTTTAAGTTCTTCACACAACCAATGGCTTCAACAACAATGCTTATAAAATAAGGTTTTAACCACACTTCTTTATTCTAGAAAACCTTGTAGCAATCACTCAAACACACTTAAAAGGAAACCCTAATCAAGTCCTTTTCACTCCAAACTTATTTTCCAGAAAACAACCAATCAACTTAAACTTTGAAAAATATGCCCATACCTTTTTCTTGATAAAGATGACCTTCAAGAATCTGCCACAATAACACAATATTCCTTTGCCAATATCAAAAGGATTAGATGATAATACAATGCATATATTAATTCATGAGTATACCTTATTGCTCCAATCTCAAAATAATATCCAACACCAAACTATTTTGAATATTCACCTCTCAAGCATAAGTCACTTTACTACTTTGTTTTTCAAAACCCAAAGCTATTTCTACTTATAACTCCCTAAACTTATTATTGCATTAAAGATAATTCTTTTAATAAGATAATGCAATTTATCTTTCCCTTTTCTAAGGTAAAAGTATTTTACCCACAAGTAAATATTTTCACCTCAATACTTTATAAAAACTACTCCCTTTTAATTTAGGCATTCATCAAATTAATTACAACCTTATTTCTCCTTTATTCAACCTTAGCCTAAATTAAAATTAAAGATCACAAAAATGTTACTAGTTTTATTAACGCTTGAAGCGCTTCTTCTTCCAAGTACCTTCCTCTTGGCTATCACCACCGTGGAGCTACATTCTCCCTTGGAGCCTCCACACCTTACGCCTTCGCCTGCTTTAGGCCATGCCTTGCTACATTCATTACCTCAAGCCACACCTTGGCTATGTTTGCTGCCTTGAGCCACACCTTGGCTATGCTCACTACCTTGCACCACTCCTTGGCTATGTCTGTTATCTCTAGCCACACCTTGGCTACGTTCACTACCTTGCACCACTCCTTGGCTATGTTTGTTGTCTCTAGCCACACCTTGGCTACGTTCGCTACCTTGCGCCACTCCTTGGCTATGATTACTATCTCTCACCACACCTTGGCTACGTTCATTGGTGCATAAACAAGATTTTTGCTGCTCTTTCTTCCTTACAGACTTAAACACAATTGCACATTTTTATCATCGAGCAAAAGGATAAATTGAAATACCTCCAAGGCATTAGATTTTATACTAAATCTCTTCCTCCATGCATGACGTCGGTGCTTGATTTATTCTCAACGTCGACGCTCGATTTTCCTTTGAAACTTTATTAATTTATAAAATATTTAAATTCTTTTGAATTTAAATTTTATAAATTAATTCTTTAAACCCTATGGTTTTAAATAAAAACCTTTTATTTTTGCCACCATTGGTTTTAAATAAAAACCTTTTATTTTTGCCATCATTGGTTTTAAAGAAAAACATTTTAACTTATGCTTCCACATAATATTTAAAAAATATTATGGAGCCCTTTGCCTTTAACTTTTGCATTGTTCCTTTTGATCTTGACTTTATTAGAAGCTTCTTCCATGAATATCAATGACAACTTTGATAACTTGTTTCTTGACAAATTCCTTGATATTTAATGATGACTTCATTTCTTGACATCAATGACAACTTTAACTTTAAGGACTCAAAATGTCCAACAATCTCCCCCTTTGTCATTGATGGCAACCCAAAAACTTTTTACCGAAAACTTGACTTCTTCTTCTGTGTTGCTCCCCCTGGGACATTGCTCCCCTCTCAATGCTCTCAGTCTCCCCCTTACTCAAATCTCTCCCCCTTTGACATCAATGGCAAAGGGTCACCTTTGGGGCTTGGGGCTAAGAATGAGCCTCTTAGCTTAGCCCCTCCCCCACCTCCTCTTGAGGTGGTTAATTCTAGGGTGGGAGTATTTCTACTCCCATAAGGCATTGTTCTTTACCTTTATCCTCTTTCCTTCTTATCTGATTCTTCTGATTCCTCTCACTATTTCTTTCAGTGTCCATGTTCCTATCCATGTCTACATTCCTATTCCTATTTCTTTTCATATCCATGTTCCTATTCTTGTTCCTGTTCATATTCATATTCCTGTTCATGTTTATGTTCATATTCATATTCTTGTTCCTGTTCATATTCATGTTCTTGTTCCTATTCATGTTCTTGTTCTTGTTCACACCTATTTTTGAAATATCTGCTCTACACCACTTTGTTGTGTGACCATCATTGTTGCACTTGTAACACTTAATGTTATTATTTCTTGGAGGTGCAAATGTCATAGGATTTCTTCTAGTGAAGCCATACCTTCTTCTGTCATGAACCCTGCAATTCATTGCCTTATGACCAAACTGATTACATGAGTAGCAATATCCATGGAAGAACTGTTTGTTCCCATATTCCTATCTTTCATGTGTTCTGCATTGTGAAGCCATGTGCCCAAACCTGTGACATGAAAAGCATCTTCCATTGAATTTTCCTTGTCTTGACCTCATTGGTCTCCTAGACCTATTCTGATTGTTGTTCCATTTGTATCTTCTTTGTGCATTGTTCCTATTTTTTTGAACTCTCTATTGTCCAACTCATCCTCAGATGTCTCACTTTCTTTTACACTATATTTTTCTAAAGTATCTTCATCCGAAGTTTCTTCTCCTCCAAAACTTGAAGTTGACTCTCCTTCCCATTTCTTTTGATTCTGTTCAAATCCGAGACCTGTCTTGCTTGATGTAGTCTTTTGTGTCTTGATGAACTTATCCAAGTTCTTTGAGCTATTTTTAAACCCTTTCATCTTGATCTTGGAGTCCTCTAAATCTTCTTTTAGTAGTGCCACTTCTTGTGCTAACTTCTCACATTCCAAGATCTTTGCTTCTAACTTATCCTTGAACCTTTTTGCCTTAGCCTTTGATTTTTCTAAATCCTCTATAAGCAATCTTCTCTCTTCATCACATTCTTGAAACTGAATTTCAAGTTTAGAGTGTTGCTTCCTTACCTTATTTACTATGTCAAGGGCATAAATAAGTTCTCCCTTGAGATCATAACCATTCTCTTCTGAATATTCCTCTATTTGTTTACCTTTGTCCACATCTTTATTTTCTTTTGGCTTGTCTTCTATAGGATCACTTACTTCTTCTTCTAAAGCCATTAGAATATTTTCATCTGGTATTTCAAATGCATCCTCATACTCATCATCACTGAAACTATAACCATCCCTTGTACAATCATCTTCAAGATGTCCAAAGTTACCACATCTAAAACACTTGAGAATTACTGGAGTCCTTTTCTTAACTGGTTCTTTTTCTTCAATCATAAATAGGACTTCATCTCTATCATTGTCTGAAAAACTAGCATCACTATCACTTGAGTACTTACTTGCCTTATCCGCATAGTAGCTCCTCTTTTGTCTTTGAAAGAACTTCTTTCCTTGTCTGCTTTGTCCATCCTTGCTTTTCTTCTGGTGCCTATATCTTTTTGATTCCCTATTCTTGTGATCCTATTTTTCTTCACCATTGTTGTTCTTTGGTTCTTGAAAATCTATTGCAAAATGTCCAAACTTTCCACAATTGAAACACTTAATAGATCTTAGATCTCTGGATCTTCTGGAATCTTTATCTCTTCTACCATAATTAGCTTCTTCATCACTGGATGACTCACTGCTTGATTCTGACTTCTTACCCTTTGTTTTCTTGATTGCTTTGAAGGTTGCTTCCTTCTAGGGAATAGGATCTTTTGTTCTTATCTCAAAAGTTGTAAGCATACCAAGCAACTTATCTCTTGTCAAAGAATCACCATCCATTGACACTTCTATAGCAGAAACCTGTTCACTGAATCTTTTTGGAAGAGTTCTTAAGACTTTATCACAAACATCTGATTCATCAATCTTCATTCCAAGTCCTTGCATATCATTAACAACCTCATCAATTCAAATTAGATAAGCACTAATATTTTCCTCATCATTCATTCTTAATGTTTCAAATTGTCCTTTGAGATTTTATATCTTTGCTTTCTTGACACTTTTATCTCCTTCATATATACCTTGCAATTTATCCCACATTTCTTTTGTAGTTTTACAATGCATAACCTTCATAGATTATGTTCTATGCAAACCTCTCACAAGTGCATTCATTGCTTTTGAATTATAGTGTTGTAGAAGCTTACCTTCCTTATCTTTAGGAGGATTGACTAAGGGATCATATCCAAATTCCACTACTTCCCAAACTTCATTGCCAAGTGCCATTAGGTAGATCTTCATCATCATACTCCAATACATATAGTCACTTCCATCAAATATTGGTGCTGAATTATTTGAGGACACCTCCTTAGGATCCATTGTGTTCTTGTTAGCTTTTCCTTCAAGTTGTTAAACTCTTATGAAGGAACCCGCTCTGATACCAATTGAAGAACACAAGCTTATACTGAGAGGGGGGTGAACAGTATAAGATAACTTTTTACTTTTCTTTCCCAATCAATATTATGCAATGTATAGATCAATATCAACAACAGTAATCAAAGCAATGCACAAAACACCATACACAATAGAGACACCACAATTTACGTGGTTCACCCAATGTGGGCTACTCCACGGAGAAAATATTTCACTAAAATTTTCTCAATCAATCTCTTGGGAATCCTTTCCCTATTACAATGTTTATGGACCTCTATCCAAAGGAGATGTTGATCCCCTAAATCAAGTTTATGGATCTCTATCCATAGGAGAACTCCTTCTCCTCTACTTTGGTTGGTGATCCTCTAGAAGACTACTACCTCCACTACACTGGCTTGTGGATCTCTCTCCACTGAAGACTCTTGTCCCCACTCAGAAGACCTATCCTCACTGCCCTGGCTGATGGATCTCTATCCACTGGAGACCACTATCCTCTCTGCTCTATCACCTCCAAAGATCTATCTCAAATCTACACTAAATATAGTCCTTCGATCTAGCACAAATCTACTCAATCTCTATCTCTGGTCTAGCACAAACCTATCCTCAAATCTACACCAAACTCTACTCCATAAGTCCACTCAAAACTTGCTCAAATCTGCTCAACAAGTCCACTCATAACTTGCTCAATCTGCTCAACAAGTCCACTCATAACTTGCTCAAATATTCTCAACAAGTCCACTCAAAACTTGCTCAATTTGCTCAACAAGTCCACTCATAACTTGCTCAAATATACTCAACAAGTCCACTCAAAACTTGCTCAAATCTGCTCAACAAGTCCACTCAAAACTTGCTCAATCTGCTCAACAAGTCCACTCATAACTTGTCCAATCTGCTCAATAAGTCCTCTCAAGAACTTATCCAAATCTGCTCTCAATATGTATTGTAAGCTTCCACAAAAGCTTACTCAAATCTATCCACAAGTCCTCTCAAAGACTTACCTCAAATATTCTCAACAAGTCCACACTAGAACTTGTCCAATCTCATAGAAACATAAAGAGAATTGTTAGAGACCCAATATGTTCTATACTCAATGCCCAATCACTTTCTCAACTCAAATCAGAATATAGAATAGTTTGTTTTATGGAACTTGAACAATCACTTCACACACTCACTTGACTAGGCTCAACCAACTCTACTCAACCAATCACTCAAAGAAACAACCCTTGCTCACAAACCCTAGTCCAAGCATGTAAACATCAACTCAAAATATTTCCAATAATGCTCAACAACAATCCTCACATAACAATGATACTCATGTTCTTTCAAACCCTAGTTCAAGTTCTTTGCTCAACAACTCACTTTAACAACAATGCTCATAAAATAATCTTCACATAGCAATGATACTCATGTTCTTTTCAAACCCTAGTTCAAGTTCTTTTCTCAACAACTCACTTCAACAATAATGCTCATAAAATAATCTTCACATAGCAATGATACTCAAACCCTAGTTTAAGTTCTTCACACAACCAATGGCTTCAACAACAATGCTTATAAAACAAGGTTTTAACCACACTTATTTATTCTAGAAAACCTTGTAGCAATCACTCAAACACACTTAAAAGGAAACCCTAATCAAGTCCTTTTCACTCCAAACTTATTTTCCATAAAAACAACCAATCAACTTAAACTTTGAAAAATATGCCCATACCTTTTTCTTGATAAATATGACCTTCAAGAATCTACCACAATAACACAATATTCCTTTGCCAATCTCAAAAGGATTAGATGACAATACAATGCATATATTAATTCATGAGTATACCTTATTGCTCCAATCTCAAAATAATATCCAACACCAAACTATTTTGAATATTCACCTCTCAAGCATAAGTCACTTTACTACTTTGTTTTTCAAAACCCAAAGCTATTTCTACTTATAACTCCCTAAACTTATTATTGCATTAAAGATAATTCTTTTAATAAGATAATGCAATTTATCTTTCCCTTTTCTAAGGTTAAAAGTATTTTACCCACAAGTAAATCTTTTCACCTCAATACTTTATAAAAACTACTCCCTTTTAATTTAGGCATTCATCAAATTAATTACAACCTTATTTCTCCTTTATTCAACCTTAGCCTAAATTAAAATTAAAGATCACAAAAATGTTACTAGTTTTATTAATGCCTGAAGAGCTTCTTCTTCCAAGCGCCTTCCTCTTGGTTGTCACCACCGTGGAGCTGCGTTCTCCCTTGGAGCCTCCACACCTTACGCCTTCGCCTGCTTCAGGCCATACCTTGCTACGTTCGCTGCCTCAAGCCACACCTTGGCTACGTTTTTTGCCTTGAGCCACACCTTGGCTACGCTTGCTACCTTGCACCACTCCTTGGCTATGTTTGTTGTCTCTAGCCACACCTTAGCTACGTTCACTACCTTGCGCCACTCCTTGGCTATGTTTGTTGTCTCTAGCCACACCTTGGCTATGTTCGCTACCTTGCGCCACTCCTTGGCTATGATTACTATCTCTCACCACACCTTGGCTACGTTCGCTAGTGCATAAACAAGATTTTTGCTACTCTTTCTTCCTTACAGACTTAAACACAATTGCACATTTTTATCATCGAGCAAAAGGATAAATTGAAATACCTCCAAGGCATTAGATTTTATACTAAATCTCTTCCTCCATGCATGACGTCGGCGCTCGATTTATTCTCAATGTCGGCACTCGATTTTCCTTTGAAACTTTATTAATTTATAAAATATTTAAATTCTTTTGAATTTAAATTTTATAAATTAATTCTTTAAACCCTATGGTTTTAAATAAAAACCTTTTATTTTTTCCACCATTGGTTTTAAAGAAAAACCTTTTATTTTTGCCATCATTGGTTTTAAAGAAAAATATTTTAACTTATGCTTCCACATAATATTTAAAAAATATTATGGAGCCCTTTGCCTTTAACTTTTGCATTGTTCCTTTTGATCTTGACTTTATTAGAAGCTTCTTCCAGAATATCAATGACAACTTTGATAACTTGTTTCTTGACAAATTCCTTGATATTTAATGATGACTTCATTTCTTGACATCAATGACAACTTTAACTTTAAGGACTCAAAATGTCCAACAATCTCCCCCTTTGTCATTGATGGCAACCCAAAATCTTTTTACCGAAAACTTGACTTCTTCTTCTGTGTTGCTCCCCCTGGGACATTGCTCCCCCTGGCTCAATGCTCTCTTCAATTACCAAGTCTCTCCCCCTTACTCAAATATCTCCCCCTTTGACATCAATGGCAAAGGGTCACCTTTGGGGCTTGGGGCTAAGAATGAGCCTCTTAGCTTAGCCCCTCCCCCACCTCCTCTTGAGGTGGTTAATTCTGGGGTGGGAGTATTTCTACTCCCAGAAGGCATTGTTCTTTACCTTTATCCTCTTTCCTTCTTATCTGATTCTTCTGATTCCTCTCACTATTTATTTCAGTGTCCATGTTCCTATCCATGTCTACATTCCTATTCCTATTTCTGTTCATATCCATGTTCTTGTTCCTATTCCTATTCATATTCATATTCTTGTTCCTATTTTTTTTCATATTCATATTCTTGTTCTTGTTCACACCTATTTCTGAAATATCTGCTCTACACCACTTTGTTGTGTGACCATCATTGTTGCACTTGTAACACTTAATGTTATTATTTCTTGGAGGTGCAAATGTCATAGTATTTCTTCTAGTGAAGCCATACCTTCTTCTATCATGAACCCTACAATTCATTGCCTTATGACCAAACTGATTACATGAGTAGCAATATCCATGGAAGAACTGTCTGTTCCCATATTCATGTCTTTCATGTGTTCTGCATTGTGAAGCCATGTGCCCAAACTTGTGACATGAAAAGCATCTTCCATTGAATTTTCCTTGTCTTGACCTCATTGGTCTCCTAGACCTATTCTGATTGTTGTTCCATCTATATCTTCTTTGTGCATTGTTCCTATTTTTGTTGAACTCTCTATTGTCCAACTCATCCTCGGATGTCTCACTTTATTTTACACTGTATTTTTCTGAAGTATCTTCATCTGAAGTTTCTTCTTCTCCAAAACTTGAAGTTGACTCTCCTTCCCATTTCTTTTGATTCTATTCAAATCCGAGACTTGTCTTGCTTGATGTAGTCTTTTGTGTCTTGATGAACTTATCCAAGTTCTTTGAGCTATTTTTAAACCCTTTCATCTTGATCTTGGAGTCCTCTAAATCTTCTTTTAGTAGTGCCACTTCTTGTGCTAACTTCTCACATTCCAAGATATTTGCTTCTAACTTATCCTTGAACCTTTTTGCCTTAGCCTTTGATTTTTCTAAATCCTCTATAAGCAATCTTCTCTCTTCATCACATTCTTGAAACTGAATTTCAAGTTTAGAGTGTTGCTTCCTTACCTTCTTTACTATGTCAAGGGCATAAATAAGTTCTCCCTTGAGATCATAACCATTCTCTTCTGAATATTCCTCTATTTGTTTACCTTTGTCCACATCTTTATTTTATTTTGGCTTGTCTTCTATAGGATCACTTACTTCTTCTTCTAAAGCCATTAGAAGATTTTCATCTGGTATTTCAAATGCATCCTCATACTCATCATCACTGAAACTATAACCATCCCTTGTACAATCATCTTCAAGATGTCCAAAGTTACCACATCTAAAACACTTGAGAATTACTTGAGTCCTTTTCTTAACTGGTTATTTTTCTTCAATCATAAATAGGACTTCATCTCTATCATTGTCTGAAAAACTAGCATCACTATCACTTGAGTACTTACTTGCCTTATCCGCATAGTAGCTCCTCTTTTGTCTTTGAAAGAACTTCTTTCCTTGTCTACTTTGTCCATCCTTGCTTTTCTTCTGGTGCCTATATCTTTCTGATTCCCTATTCTTGTGATCCTGATTTTTCTTCACCATTGTTGTTCTTTGGTTCTTGACAATATGTTGCAAAATGTCCAAACTTTCCACAATTGAAACACTTAACAGATCTTAGATCTCTAGATATTCTGGAATATTTATCTCTTCTACCATAATTAGCTTCTTCATCATTGGATGACTCACTGCTTGATTCTGACTTCTTACCCTTTGTTTTCTTGATTGCTTTGAAGGTTGCTTCCTTCTAGGGAATAGGATCTTTTGTTCTTATCTCAAAAGTTGTAAGCATACCAAGCAACTTATCTCTTGTCAAAGAATCACCATCCATTGACACTTCTATAGTAGAAACCTGTTCACTGAATATTTTTGGAAGAGTTCTTAAGACTTTATCACAAACATCTGATTCATCAATCTTCATTCCAAGTCCTTGCATATCATTAACAACCTCATCAATTCAAATTAGATAAGCACTAATATTTTCCTCATCATTCATTCTTAATATTTCAAATTTTCCTTTGAGATTTTGTATCTTTTCTTTCTTGACACTTTTATCTCCTTCATATATACCTTGCAATTTATCCCACATCTCTTTTGCAGTTTTACAATGCATAACCTTCATAGATTTTGTTCTATGCAAACCTCTCACAAGTGCATTCATTGCTTTTGAATTATAGTGTTGTAGAAGCTTACCTTCCTTATCTGTAGGAGGATTGACTAAGGGATCATATCCAAATTCCACTACTTCCCAAACTTCATTGCCAAGTGCCATTAGGTAGATCTTCATCATCATACTCCAATACATATAGTCACTTCCATCAAATACTGGTGCTGAATTATTTGAGGACACCTCCTTAGGATCCATTGTGTTCTTGTTAGCTTTTCCTTCAAGTTGTTAAACTCTTATGAAGGAACCCACTCTGATACCAATTGAAGAACACAAGCTTATACTGAGAGGGGGGTGAACAATATAAGATAACTTTTTACTTTTCTTTCCCAATCAATATTATGCAATGTATAGATCAATATCAATAGTAGTAATCAAAGCAATGCACAAAACACCATACACAATAGAGACACCATAATTTACATGGTTCACCCAATGTGGGCTACTCCACGGAGAAAATATTTCACTAAAATTTTCTCAATCAATCTCTTGGGAATCCTTTCCCTATTACAATGTTTATGGACCTCTATCCAAAGGAGATGTTGATCCCCTAAATCAAGTTTATGGATCTCTATCCATAGGAGAACTCCTTCTCCTCTGCTCTAGATGGTGATCCTCTAGAAGACTACTACCTCCACTGCACTGGATTGTGGATATCTCTCCACTGAAGACTCTTGTCCCCACTCAGAAGACCTATCCTCACTGCCTTGGATGATGGATCTCTATCCACTAGAGACCATTGTCCTCTCTGCTCTATCACCTCCAAAGCTCTATCTCAAATCTACACTAAACATAGTCCTTCGGTCTAGCACAAATATACTCAATCTCTATCTCTAGTCTAGCACAAACCTATCCTCAAATCTACACCAAAATCTTCTCCACAAGTCCACTCAAAACTTGCTCAAATATGCTCAACAAGTCCACTCAAAACTTTCTCAATATACTCAACAAGTCCACTCAAAACTTTCTCAAATCTGCTCAACAAGTCCACTCAGAACTTGCTCAAATCTGCTCAACAAGTCCACTCATAACTTGCTCAATCTGCTCAACAAGTCCACTCATAACTTGCTCAATTTACTCAACAAGTCCATTCAGAACTTGCTCAAATATTCTCAACAAGTCCACTCATAACTTGCTCAATTTTCTCAACAAGTCCACTTGAACTTGCTCAAATACTTAACAAGTCCACTCAGAACTTGCTCAATCTGCTCAACAAGTCCACTCAGAACTTGTCCAATCTGCTCAATAAGTCCTCTCAAGAACTTATCCAAATCTGCTCTCAATCTGTATTGTAAGCTTCCACAAAAGCTTACTCAAATCTGTCCACAAGTCCTCTCAAAGACTTACCTCAAATCTTCTCAACAAGTCCACACTAGAACTTTTCCAATCTCATAGAAACATAAAGAGAATTGTTAGAGACCCAATATATTCTATACTCAATGCCCAATCACTTTCTCAACTCAAATCAGAATATAGAATAGTTTGTTTTATGGAACTTGAACAATCACTTCACACACTCACTTGACTAGGCTCAACCAACTCTACTCAACCAATCACTCAAAGAAACAACCCTTGCTCACAAACCCTAGTCCAAGCATGTAAACATCAACTCAAAATATTTCCAATAATGCTCAACAACAATCCTCACATAACAATGATACTCATGTTCTTTCAAACCCTAGTTCAAGTTCTTTTCTCAATAACTCACTTTAACAACAATGCTCATAAAATAATCTTCACATAGCAATGATACTCATGTTCTTTTCAAACCCTAGTTCAAGTTCTTTTCTCAATAACTCACTTCAACAATAATGCTTATAAAACAATCTTCACATAGCAATGATACTCAAACCCTAGTTCAAGTTCTTCACACAACCAATGGCTTCAACAACAATGCTTATAAAATAAGGTTTTAACCACACTTCTTTATTCCAGAAAACCTTGTAGCAATCACTCAAACACACTTAAAAGGAAACCCTAATCAAGTCCTTTTCACTCCAAACTTATTTTCCAGAAAACAACCAATCAACTTAAACTTTGAAAAATATGCCCATACCTTTTTCTTGATAAATATGACCTTCAAGAATCTACCACAATAACACAATATTCCTTTGCCAATCTCAAAAGGATTAGATGACAATACAATACATATATTAATTCATGAGTATACCTTATTGCTCCAATCTCAAAATAATATCCAACACCAAACTATTTTGAATATTCACCTCTCAAGCATAAGTCACTTTACTACTTTGTTTTTCAAATTATTTTTTTCTAATTTTTTACTTTTTTTTATTTCCAATCTCAAAATAATATCCAACACATACTATTTTGAATATTCACCTCTCAAGCATAAGTCACTTTACTACTTTTTTTTCAAAACCCAAAGCTATTTCTACTTATAACTCCCTAAACTTATTATTGCATTAAAGATAATTCTTTTAATAAGATAATGCAATTTATCTTTCCCTTTTCTAAGGTAAAATTATTTTACCCACAAGTAAATATTTTCACCTCAATACTTTATAAAAACTACTCCCTTTAATTTAGGCATTCATCAAATTAATTACAACCTTATTTCTCCTTTATTCAACCTTAGCCTAAATTAAAATTAAAGATCACAAAAATGTTACCAATTTTATTAATTCCTGAAGCACTTCTTCTTCCAAGCACCTTCCTCTTGGCTGTCACCACCGTGGAGCTGCGTTCTCCCTTGGAGCCTCCACACCTTACGCCTTTGCCTACTTTAGGCCACACCTTGCTACGTTCACTACCTCAAGCCACACCTTGGCTACGTTTGCTACCTTGAGCCACACCTTGGCTACGCTCGCTACCTTGCACCACTCCTTGGCTACATCTGCTGTCTCTAGCCACACCTTGGCTATGTTCACTGCCTTGCGCCACTCCTTGGCTATGTTTGCTGTCTCTAGCCACACCTTGGCTACGTTCGCTACCTTGCACCACTCCTTGGCTATGATTACTGTCTCTCACCACACCTTGGCTACGTTTATTGATGCATAAACAAGATTTTCATGCTCTTTCTTCCTTACAGACTTAAACACAATTGCACATTTTTATCATCGAGCAAAAGGATAAATTGAAATACCTCCAAGGCATTAGATTTTATACTAAATCTCTTCCTCCATGCATGACATCGGCGCTCGATTTATTCTCAACGTCGGCCTCGATTTTCCTTTGAAACTTTATTAATTTATAAAATATTTAAATTCTTTTGAATTTAAATTTTATAAATTAATTCTTTAAACCCTATGGTTTTAAAGAAAAAACCTTTTATTTTTGCCACCATTGGTTTTAAAGAAAAACCTTTTATTTTTGCCACCATTGGTTTTAAAGAAAAACCTTTTAACTTATGCTTCCACATAATATTTAAAAAATATTATGGAGCCCTTTACCTTTAACTTTTGCATTGTTCCTCTTGATCTTGACTTTATTAGAAGCTTCTTCCATAATATCAATGACAACTTTGATAACTTGTTTCTTGACAAATTCCTTGATATTTAATGATGACTTCATTTCTTGACATCAATGACAACTTTAACTTTAAGGACTCAAAATTTCCAAAAATATAGGATGGTGAACGATAATGATGATAGTGCTTGTACATGGGAAAGGTAACTTTTTTACCCCTATTATCTCACCATAATTCCTCAAAATAGTGTGATTCTAGAATTAGATCCTTGTTCAACCCATGAGTGCCACTTGGATGGTGGACAACTACCACGATAGCTAGAGAACCACATCTAGAATATATACTCAAAAAAAAAATTTGAAATATCCTATAAGGTATGGTTCCCATGTGATCCTCATATCCTTTTTTTAGCATGGATATCATCCAATATTATCTTGTCATTTTCCATGTAATTATTTCAATACCATCCCTAACCTGCCAATAAACCATTATCACATAGACATCTTACATACTTAGCATATTCAACATATATCTACCATGTGAGCTTTCTAATCATTATGCATTTTGAATCTATCATCCTTATCTTTTCTATGTAAAGCTACCTTTTTTTGTTAAAATGTTCTCTAATTCTCTATTGGTAACCTCTACTTGGCCATTGTCTTGTGGGTGATATGGTGAGGATTTTCTATGTTTCACTTGGTAGTGTTCCATGAATGAATGGATAACATTTGATGCAAACTACGGTCCCTAATCTAACACAATCTTAAAATATACAGCAAATCTCAAAAGGATATGCTCATATAAGAAGTCAACTACTTTATCCTCTTGTGCATATTGGAGAGCCACTACTTTTTCCTATAAAAAGTTGGTACATACTAGGATGTGATGTTTTTCCTTATTATGGAGGATTAATTGGTCATATAAAATTGATGCCCCACATATAAAAGGGTTTTATAATAATTTGGGGTTGAAGAGGTATCTCATTCTAAGCCATAGGTTTTCTCATTCTTTGGCATTGATCACAATGGAAGGCATACTTATTCACATCCTTGTGAAGTGAAGGCTATAGTATCTCACTCCTAGAATTTTTTGTATAGTTTATTTTATAGAATAATACCCCCATAATGTTCATCATGACACATATGGAGGATATCATTAACTTTATCCTCCCTTACACATGTTTACAAAATATTATTCGATTCATATTTAAATGGTAATCCTTTTATCCATTGGAAAGATGAACTTTGTCAAACTAGATGGTGTCTCTCATTGGAAGTAATATGGGAAGGAATCTTCCCAGTTACCGAGTTGTTAGCAATATCTGCTATCCATGGAGAATGCACTAATATTGTAAATAAATATTTGTTAGGGAAGGAATCATCCATTAGTTCTTGTTATTTAATAGTATTACTCTAAATAGAAAATTGATAGCTACATTTGTTCTAATGGGTCTATCAATGATAGTAATATCAAATTCCTAAAGTAACAAAATCCATTTAACCACTCATCCACTTACTAGTGGTTTATTCATCAAATATTTAATCACAATGATGGGTGAGTTTATAGAAGATAAAAATTTAATAGGAGGATTGAATCCCTTTGCTAGATGTAATATAATATGTACTTTCATATATTATTCTTATTTTATACATCCAATAATATACTTTTAATGTTATTATATAGGATGTATGATATCGTTTATTGTCATGTTTTATCTATGTTTATGCTTTTTTTTCTACTTCATTTGTGGATGAGTATGTTATACTAGCTTTCCACCACTATAATTAATGCATGCCTAAAACAAATACCATAGCAAAATGTGAGCTTGAAAAAACACCCTACTAATGTAAGGATAAAAGTTATCCCTCTAAACAATGTTATAAATTAACTTACTTATGTCATTCGTAGTAATTATTCGGATCCTATAATACGATCATCGATTTTTTATTAATATTCTCATTAATATTCATAACTTTTCCATCCACTGGTAAACTCTTGAGTATTGCATCTACCTCATTTTTGAGGTTGACTAAATAATCACCCCTTTGAATAATCTAAATGTCCTTCCTCTAGTTTGAGTATCATCTTAAAACTTATGTTTTGTTCTTTTCTTATTATAAATGCTTTAGAATATATAAATCTTCCCACGTATATGGGTGAACATAAGTAAGCATGTCCTTATTTGAACTCTCAGTTAAAAATCCATTTAACTGAACAAAATTCATATCCAAATTTATATGTTTACTCGTGCTTCAACTAGATTTCATGTTATGGCTTTTCAAGAACTATCCATTGTTTCATATAGCATAGCTATTAAAGCCTATATTCTAGGATATTTTAGATGTCTATATTATGTTAGATTTTAATACATAGTTGTTTATTTTATAAAATAAGGCATGCTATAAACTTGAATTTAAAGTCTTATTATATATTAACCTAGTTTAATAAGTGACATACTATCTACCATTATTACAATAAACTCAAACCTTTTTAATAATGTTTTCTCTAATACTTATTTTATCCTTAAAAAATATTAAAAATCTAATATTAATAACCTACCAAATACCATATTAAGTTCTAAATTAATATAATTACCATGAAGATAAGATGATAATATGTATCTATTTTTTATATTCTAGATTATTTTTATTAGAAATGCAAATCTCTTATATTTGAAGCGATGAATTCACAAAAAATATATAAAAAAACATAATGAACAATTATTATAATAATAACATAGACTCCTTGAACACATGGGTTGCCTTTAATGGTGTGGCGCAGTTGAAAATCCTTGGTATCTGAAATGCTATCATTGAAGATGATTCCTTTTTGGTGATTAATATGCTTAGGTGGGTCTTCCATCCTTGTTGGAAAGTGTCTAATCTCATTTATGAAACGGTATGGAACTCTCGATCCTTCCATAATGTTAGGTTTGAGCACGTGCTAAGAGAGGGTAATATGGTGTTGAATCAATGGTAAATCTGGGCATTCATTCACAGGGTTTATTTGTTTGGTAGGGGAATTTTCCCAGTGAGATCTTTCATCGTGTGAGGTATGATATTTCTTAAATTTTGTCAAAAGTTTGTTCATGGGCTACGTATGTGGTGGAGTTCCTGGTGTCTCCGTATGTCCTTGGTGGTCTTTTTCCAATACGAGAAATCTGTGGTGCTGATTTCATGTAGTAGCTCAATGGCGCTGATGTACCAAGAAGATTAGAGCAACCAAAATTTAAGAGTTTATCATTTAAGAGTTTTTGAGTGCATAACATATGCATATATTCTAGATGAAAAGAGAAAGAAACTGGATGACAAGGCAGAATAATGCATCTTCACTGGTTATAGTGAAGAGTTGAAAGCTTATAGATTGTATAACCCTATCACAAAGAATTTGATTATAAGTCGAGACATGAAGTTTTTGGAAGAATAAATTAGAACTGGAAATCAAAGACTGGTCAGCCAAAGCCAACAATTAGTGAGTTTGAGGACTTGGATGAAAATCAAGGGCATCCACCTATAGCTTCAAGCAGTAGTACCAGTACCAGTAGTAGCAGTGCCTCATTATTTAGGTCACCTCCACTTGCAAGAATGGTTCCAAACTCGAGGACACCAACAAAGACAAAAAGCTTACAAGATATTTATGAGGTAACCAGAAATGAAATTGATAAACATTCTGATTTTGCTTTATTTTCTGAATGTGATCCAATTTTATTTGAAGAAGCAATTCAGAATAGAAAATGAGTGAAATTTATGGATGATGAGATAGAAGCCATAGAGAAATATTAGACCTAGGAATTAATGGATTTTCTAGTAGACAAGAAGACAATTGAAGTAAAATGGGTATATAAAAATAAGTTTAATGCCCAAGGTGATGTTGACAGGTATAAGGCTAGACTAGTTGCAAAAGGCTACAAGCACAAGTCAAGTATTGACTATCATGAAGTATATGCACTTGTAGCTTAACTTGACACAGTTAGAATGATTCTAGTATTGGCAGCACAAAAATGTTAGAATGTTTACCATATGGATATTGAGTCTACATTTCTTAATTAAGTGTTGGAAGAGGAGGTCTACTTAGACCAGCCACTCGACTATAAGTTGGAAGAGAAATAAGGAAAGGTATTGAAATTAAATAAGGTCTTATATGGGTTGAAGCAAGCACCTATGGCTTGGTACATCCGCATTCACATATACTTTTAGAAAAATGGGTTCATCAAATGCCCATATAAACACACTCTCTACATGAAGATAAATGAATAAGTGGAGATGATAATAGTCTACTTGTATGTAGACAATCTGATTTTTTACAAGTAATAGCAATATGCTATTTGAGTAGTTTAGAAATGCCATGAAGAAGAATTTTAGGATGACATATTTAGGCTTGATAAAGTATTTTATTGGCATTGAAGTTACCCAATATGTGGATGGTATCTTCATATCTCAAGTCAAGTATGCAAAAGATATCCTAAAGAAGTTTAAAATGGAGAACATCAAACCAATAATTATACCAATTGCAATAGGCCTGAAGCTAAGCAAAAATGATTACAGCAGCAATGTTGACCCAACTCAATACAAAAGGTTAGTTGGAAGTCCCATGTACTTAACAATAACTAGATTGGATTTAATGTTTACAGGGAGTTTGATTAGAAGATTTAGGGAAGCACCAAAGAACACTCACTTGTAGGCAGGGAAATGAATAGTACGATATGTTAATGGGACTAGAAAACATATAATTTATTATACCAAAAAAGACCAACTTGAACTTGTTGGCTACATAGATAGTGATTGGGCTAGCAATATAGATGATAAGAAGAGCACTTTCGGTTATGCATTCCATCGTGGATCGAGAGTAGTTTTGTGGTTATTGAAGAAGCAACAAATTTTTGTCTTATCAAATGCCAAGGTAGAGTATATTTATGCCACCTCGATTGCATGATAGGCAGTTTGGCTGAGAAGAATTTTAGGGAAGCTAAATCATCCATATCAATGGGAAACAACTATATTTTTTTACAATAATTCTGCCATAGCACTGTCAAAGGATCTAGTGTTTCACGACAGGACCAAGCATATTAACATTCGGTACCATTTCATCAGAGAATTGGTAAAATCTAACAAAATTGAGTTATTGTTTTGGAGGTCCAAAGAGCAGGTTGTAGATATTTTCACAAAACCTTTGAAAGAGGAAGACTTTAATAGGCTGAGGGAAATTCTCGGTGTCAAAGCTTTTATAAAATATGGTTTAAGGGAGGATGTTAGAAAATTAAACCAAATTTGACATTATCTAATAGATTTTATCTTTTGGATCTATCGTCGGATCTTAATATACCCGTATATAATATCGGTAGTTCATGATTAGATTGTAGTTGTTTGTTAAGTCTTTCAACATCATGTTTGCATTTCATGTGTGTCATATTGTTGGTGAGCCTTTCTTGCCTTTCCCTCCATCCCCAGTTATAAATATGAGTCGCTGGTATTAGCATAGAGAAGCATGGATAAAAAGGGAGAAGTAGCGTGGAGTAGGCATAGAATAAAAGAGAAGAGAAAGAAGTCAAAGCAACAATCTTATGTAAACTCCTCTGAGTGTTTAACCTGCAACAAGGATTGCAGATGATTGTATAAATATTTTGGACAAAGAAGCATCCAGTAAATATTTTTTCACTTAAACATTGTAAAATTGTAGCTGGAGTATGTTAAATCCTCGTTAATATAAGGTAGATGTATATTTACATATTTTAACTTTCATGCAATATTTAAATATTTTATGTCTTAATCTTTGTCCAACCCATGACGAAAGACTCTTGGCCAACCCGAATTAAATTGAGCATAAGTTTTGTAAAGCATTGCAGGTGATACTTTGAAGTTGGGTGAAAGGTGGATATTAAGCCTTGAACATGTCAAGTGGAATTTAACAAATCCCCGCCCAAGTCTCATTTAGCCAATTTTCGTCCACTCCTTGGAAGACACTTTTGAGGTTGACTTTGGGCGAGATGAAGAAGCCATGTTTGATCATACAACTGTAATCCTTATCTGTGTCTCAAGAATCCCTAAACACAACCACTTGCTTAAAATCGGGTATGAAAGGATGCCTTACACAGGTATAGGTTATAAGGGTTAAATGGCATCTGATCTTAGATCAGGTCTGTTTTCTAGTAGAGTTCAGTGTTGAAGGTAAATTTACGAAAAGAAACATACTTCTTGATAATTGGAAGATAGCATCCTTTACCAGAAGAAACATACTTCTTAATGATTGGAAAATAGCATTCTTTACCAAAAAAAAAAAATACATACTTCTTGATGATTGGAAGATAACGTTCAAGAAGAAATTCAAATTCAACGTTCAAAAGATCTCTTATACGTTAGATCCAATTTTCTGTGAAAAAGTCCAATCTGTCCACCCAAATAGATATACACACTAACAGACATTTGTTTCCAACAAACTACCTAACTAGCCTAAATGATAAACACAAAGGAACCAAACAAACAAAAAAAACAGCCAAAAATTTACTAGGCATCACGTGGATCCGTGGATGATTCAGATCGTCCAAGGTTGAAACATCATTCCTTTTAGAAGGAGAGACATTGTCGTGTTGAGTAAGGGAGATAAGTAAGAATGCAATCCAGAAGTTTGGCTACTAGCCGATCGGTTCTCCAGCAGCCAGCTGTGCAAAAGTTGATGGTCCCGAATTTACGTATCAACCAAACACCCACCTTCCTCTTTAATTTAAAAAGTTTTCTGAGGTGACAGCATTTCTGTCCTTTCCTGCAACTACAGACAGGCCCTTTTAAACTTTTCTTCTTTATTTTCAAAAGTTTAATGAGGTGACAGCTTTTCTGTCCCTTCCTGAAATTTACAAACCCCGTCTCTCTCCTGATGGGAACTGAGAAAGCAAAAGCTTATAGCCACCGGCCCACCCGCTAATGACCTAACAATGCTAAAAAGAAATTAAAAACCTAATACTAATAACCTACCATGATAATATTAAAGGAGTAACAAGTACAACTGTGATGAAGATAAAATGATAATAAATCTCTCTTTTATTAGAAATGCAAACCTGTTAGAGGTGATGAATAAAATAAGATATTATAATTATGACATATATTTCCTCAAGTTATCTCTATGTTACAGAGATACTCCAAGCAACCGTTCAGACAATTTTCTGATCAACCGCTAATAGTTTCTTTTTTTTGTTTTCTTTGGTCCCTCACTCATCGTTCTTCTAAGAAACCGTCCACAAATGGGGATCCCTTCCATTGCGCTGACGCAAGCTCCCACCCACTCAAATGCGGCCACATGTATTGTACGAAGATATTGTAACGTGTCTGTGGGGACTTACGAAACCATTGCTACGCATTTTAAATATGGAATCTCCGAAACTGCTAAGTTTGTCCTCTTCGCAGCTCACCGACAACAATGAAAATAAAGCGTACTGTACTAACTTGGAGACTGCGTCTCCGAGAACCCTACCTTACCGTCAACATTGATGGAGAAGCATCTAAGTAATGGTGTTTGAAACCATGGTTTTTTAAACCATTGGATTGTGCACATTGTTTATGATTTGTGTAGTGTTGCTTGTATGTGTGGTTTGTTGTTTTGAACAGAGTTTTATGTTTTGTGTAAGTGTGTTCCATGTGAGTATGGTTTGTTGTTTTGAGTATATAGTTTATGTTTTATGTACATAGTTTGTTTACACTACAAGGAGGATGATAAGAAGTTAGATGAGGACTACAAGGAAGACTGCTTGGCCTCTTGGCTGTCCATTCTATGGGATGTTTTTTTGACCATATTCTATTATTTTTATATGGGCACAAGCTACTCTGCATGGTGCTTGCATGATTAGTTTTTGTCTTTGTTAGTTCTATTTTGCGTCTTTCTTTTCTGATGGCCATAATATTAGGCTTCCATAGTTTAGTTTGGCTGTATTCTGTTGGAAGAGTAGGTCTTGGCCCTTTTTGTTGTCAGTTTAAAATTTTAGGGCTTGGCCTTTGTCCAGTTGGTCAGTGGACCCTATTTTGTAAAATGGTTTTGGGTCAACCAGTTAAAACCCGGTGTTAATTATAATATTCTCTTACTTACCAAAAAAAAAAAAATGTTTTATGCACATAGTTTGTTTACACATGGTATTATGTAATTTTGTTTATTATAAATAGGTGTAAATAGTAAAATTGATAGAGAGAAGAGAAGAAAGAGAAACTTACATGAATGTTATGTTATTTCTGAGACATGTTATTGTAAAGAAGTGGCCTGTGCCAATGATGCATAAAATTATTTATTTTTCTTTGGTCTTCAAATTGTTATGTTTGAAATGTTTTTTTTGTTCCAGGTATTTGTTGCTGGATTTTGAAGTGTGTTACAACTATCACGTGTCATCTAAGAATCAATTGGAAGGTTTCAACCACCCCACGTTGAAGTTATACTAAATCTCTTCCTCCATGCATGACGTTGGCGCTCGATTTATTCTTAACGTCGACACTCGATTTTCCTTTTAAACTTTATTAATTTATAAAATATTTAAATTCTTTTGAATTTAAATTTTATATATTAATTCTTTAAACCCTATGGTTTTAAAAAAAAAAGAACCTTTTATTTTTGCCACCATTGGTTTTAAAGAAAAACCTTTTATTTTTGCCATCATTGGTTTTAAAGAAAAACCTTTTAACTTATGATTCCACATAATATTTAAAAAATATTATGGAGTCCTTTACCTTTAACTTTTGCATTGTTCCTTTTGATCTTGAATTTATTAGAAGCTTCTTCCATAATATCAATAACAACTTTGATAACTTATTTCTTGACAAATTCCTTGATATTTAATGATGACTTCATTTCTTGACATCAATGACAACTTTAACTTTAAGGACTCAAAATTTCCAAAAATACAGGATGGTGAACGATAATGATGATAGTGCTTGTACATGGGAAAGGTAACTTGTTTACCCCTATTATCTCACCATAATTCCTCAAAATAGTGTGATTCTAGAATTAGATCCTTGTTCAACCCATGAATGCCACTTGGATGGTGGACAACTACCACGATAGCTAGAGAACCACATCTAGAATATATACTCAAAAAAAAAGTTTGAAATATCCTATAAGGTATAGTTCCCATGTGATCCTCATATCCTTTTTTTAGCTTGGAGATCATCCAATATTATCTTGTCATTTTCCATGTAATTATGTCAATACCATCCCTAACCTGCCAATAAACCATTATCACATAGACATCTTACATACTTAGCATATTCAACATATATCTACCATGTGAGCTTTCTAATCATTATGCATTTTGAATCTATCATCCTTATCTTTTCTATGTGAAGCTACCTTTTTTTGTTAAAATGCTCTCTAATTCTCTATTGGTAACCTCTACTTGGCTTTTGTCATGTGGGTGATATGGTGAGGATTTTCTATGCTTCACTTGGTAGTGTTCCATGAATGAATGGATAACAATTGACGCAAACTATGGTCCCTAATCTAACACAATCTTAAAAGATACACCAAATCTCAAAAGGATATGCTCATATAAGAAGTCAACTACTTTATCCTCTTGTGCAAATTGGAGAGCCACTACTTTTTCCTATAAAAAGTTGGTACATACTAGGATGTGATGTTTTTCCTTATTATGGAGGATTAATTGGTCATATAAAATTGATGCCCCACATATAAAAGGGTTTTATAATAATTTGGGGTTGAAGAGGTATCTCATTCTAAGCCATAGGTTTTCTCGTTCTTTGGCATTGATCACAATGGAAGGCATACTTATTCACATCCTTGTGAAGTGAAGGCTATAGTATCTCACTCCTAGAATTTTTTGTATAGTTTATTTTATAGAATAATACCCCCATAATGTTCATCATGACACATATGGAGGATATCATTAACTTTATCCTCCCTTACACATGTTTACAAAATATTATTCGATTCATATTTAAATGGTAATCCTTTTATCCATTGGAAAGATGAACTTTGTCAAACTAGATGGTGTCTCTCATTGGAAGTAATATGGGAAGGAATCTTCCCAGTTACCGAGTTGTTAGCAATATCTGCTAGCCATGGAGAATGCACTAATATTGTAAATAAATATTTGTTAGGGAAGGAATCATCCATTAGTTCTTGTTATTTAATAGTATTACTCTAAATAGAAAATTGATAGCTACATTTGTTCTAATGGGTCTATCAATGATATTAATATCAAATTCCTAAAGTAACAAAATCCATTTAACCACTCATCCACTTACTAGTGGTTTATTCATCAAATATTTAATCACAATGATGGGTGAGTTTATAGAAGATAAAAATTTAATAGGAGGATTGAATCCCTTTGCTAGATGTAATATAATATGTACTTTCATATATTATTCTTATTTTATACATCCAATAATATACTTTTAATGTTATTATATAGGATGTATGATATCATTTATTGTCATGTTTTATCTATGTTTATGCTTTTTTTTCTACTTCATTTGTGGATGAGTATGTTCTACTAGCTTTCCACCACTATAATTAATTCATGCCTAAAACAAATACCATAGCAAAATGTGAGCTTGAAAAAACACCCTACTAATGTAAGGATAAAAGTTATCCCTCTAAACAATGTTATAAATTAACTTACTTATGTCATTCGTAGTAATTATTCGGATCCTATAATACGATCATCGATTTTTTATTAATATTCCCATTAATATTCATAACTTTTCCATCTGCTGGTAAACTCTTGAGTATTGCATCTACCTCATTTTTGAGGTTGACTAAATAATCACCCCTTTTAATAATCTAAATGTCCTTCCTCTAGTTTGAGTATCATCTTAAAACTTATGTTTTGTTCTTTTCTTATTATAAATGCTTTAGAATATATGAATCTTCCCACGTATATGGGTGAACATAAGTAAGCATGTCCTTATTTGAACTCTTAGTTAAAAATCCATTTAACTGAACAAAATTTATATCCAAATTTATATTTTTATTCGTGCTTCAACTAGATTTCATGTTATGGCTTTTCAAGAACTATCCATTGTTTCATATAGCATAGCTATTAAAGCCTATATTCTAGGATATTTTAGATGTCTATATTATGTTAGATTTTAATACATAGTTGTTTATTTTATAAAATAAGGCATGCTATAAACTTGAATTTAAAGTCTTATTATATATTAACCTAGTTTAATAAGTGACATACTATCTACCATTATTACAATAAACTCAAACCTTTTTAATAATGTTTTCTCTAATACTTATTTTATCCTTAAAAAATATTAAAAATCTAATATTAATAACCTACCAAATACCATATTAAGTTCTAAATTAATATAATTACCATGAAGATAAGATGATAATATGTATCTCTTTTTTATATTCTGGATTATTTTTATTAGAAATGCAAATCTTTTATATTTGAAGCGATGAATTCACACAAAATATATAAAAAAACATAATGAACAATTATTATAATAATAACATAGATTCCTTGAATGCATGGGTTGCCTTTAATGGTGTGGCGCAGTTGAAAATCCTTGGTATCTGAAATGCTATCATTGAAGATGATTCCTTTTTGGTGATTAATATGCTTAGGTGGGTCTTCCATCCTTGTTGGAAAGTGTCTAATCTCATTTATGAAATGGTATGGAACTCTCGATCCTTCGATAATGTTAGGTTTGAGCACGTGCTAAGAGAGGGTAATATGGTGTTGGATCAATGGTAAATCTGGGCATTCATTCACAGGGTTTATTTTTTTGGTAGGGGAATTTTCCCAGTGAGATCTTTCATCGTGTGAGGTATGATATTTCTTAAATTTTGTCAAAAGGTTGTTCATGGGCTACGTATGTGGTGGAGTTCCTAGTGTCTCTGTATGTCCTTGGTGGTATTTTTCCAGTACGAGAAATCTGTGGTGCTGATTTCATGTAGTGGCTCAATGGCACTGATGTACCAAGAAGATTAGAGCAACCAAAATTTAAGAGTTTTTGAGTGCATAACATATGCACAGATTCTAGATGAAAAGAGAAAGAAACTTGATGACAAGGCAGAATAATGCATCTTCACTGGTTATAGTGAAGAGTTGAAAGCTTATAGATTGTATAACCCTATCACAAAGAATTTGATTATAAGTCGAGACATGAAGTTTTTGGAAGAAGAAATTAGAACTGGAAATCAAATACTGGTCAGCCAAAGCCAACAATTAGTGAGTTTGAGGACTTGGATGAAAATCAAGGGCATCCACCTATAGCTTCAAGTAGTAGTACCAGTACCAGTAGTAGCAGTGCCTCATTATTTAGGTCACCTCCACTTGCAAGAATGGTTCCAAACTCGAGGACACCAACAAAGACAAAAAGCTTACAAGATATTTATGAGGTAACCAGAAATGAAATTGATAAACATTCTGATTTTGCTTTATTTTCTGAGTGTGATCCAATTTTATTTGAAGAAGCAATTCAGAATAGAAAATGGGTGAAAGTTATGGATGATGAGATAGAAGCCATAGAGAAAAATTAGACCTAGGAATTAATGGATTTTCTAGTAGACAAGAAGACCATTGAAGTAAAATGGGTATATAAAACTAAGTTTAATGCCCAAGGTGATGTTGATAGGTATAAGGCTAGACTAGTTGCAAAAGGCTATAAGCACAAGTCAAGTATTGACTATCATGAAGTATATGCACTTGTAGCTTAACTTGACACAGTTAGAATGATTCTAGTATTGGCAGCACAAAAATGTTAGAATGTTTACCATATGGATATTGAGTCTGCATTTCTTAATTAAGTGTTGGAAGAGGAGGCCTACTTAGACCAGCCACTCGACTATAATTTGGAAGAGAAATAAGGAAAGGTATTGAAATTAAATAAGGTCTTATATGGGTTGAAGCAAGCACCTATGGCTTGGTACATCCGCATTCACATATACTTTTAGAAAAATGGGTTCATCAAATGCCCATATAAACACACTCTCTACATGAAGATAAATGAAGAAGTGGAGATGATAATAGTCTACTTGTATGTAGACGATCTGATTTATACAATTAATAGCAATATGCTATTTGAGTAGTTTAGAAATGCCATGAAGAAGAATTTTAAGATGACATATTTAGGCTTGATAAAGTATTTTATTGGCATTGAAGTTACCCAATATGTGGATGGTATCTTCATATCTCAAGTCAAGTATGCAAAAGATATCCTAAATAAGTTTAAAATGGAGAACATCAAACCAATAATTATACCAATTGCAATAGGCCTGAAGCTAAGCAAAAATGATTGCAGCAGCAATGTTGACCCAACTTAATACAAAAGGTTAGTTGGAAGTCCCATGTACTTAACAATAACTAGATTGGATTTAATGTTTACAGGGAGTTTGATTAGCAGATTTAGGGAAGCACCAAAGAACACTCACTTGTAGGCAGGGAAATGAATAGTACGATATGTTAATGGGACTAGAAAATATATAATTTATTATACCAAAAAAGACCAACTTGAACTTGTTGGCTACATAGATAGCGATTGGGCTAGCAATATAGATGATAAGAAGAGCACTTTCGGTTATGCATTCCATCTTGGATCGAGAGTAGTTTTGTGGTTATTGAAGAAGCAACAAATTTTTGTCTTATCAAATGCCAAGGTAGAGTATATTTATGCCACCTCGATTCCATGATAGGCAGTTTAGCTGAGAAGAATTTTAGGGAAGCTAAATCATCCATATCAAGGGGAAACAACTATATTTTTTGACAATAATTCTGCCATAGCATTGTCAAAGGATCTAGTGTTTCATGGTAGGACCAAGCATATTGACATTCGGTACCATTTCATCAAAGAATTGGTGAAATCTAACAAAATTGAGTTATTGTTTTGCAGGTCCAAAGAGCAGGTTGTAGATATTTTCACAAAACCTTTGAAAGAGGAAGACTTTAATAGGCTGAGGGAAATGCTCGGTGTCAAAGCTTTTATGAAATATGGTTTAAGGGAGGATGTTAGAAAATTAAACCAAATTTTACATTATCTAATAGATTTTATCTTTTGGATCTATCGTCGGATCTTAATATATCCGTATATAATATCGGTAGTTCATGATTAGATTGTAGTTGTTTGTTAAGTCTTTCAACATCATGTTTGCATTTCGTGTGTGTCATATTGTTGGTGAGCCTTTCTTGCCTTTCCCTCCATCCTCAGTTATAAATATGAGTCGCTAGTATTAGCATAGAGAAGCATGGAGAAAAAGGGAGAAGTAGCGTGGAGTAGGCATAGAATAAAAGAGAAGAGAAAGAAGTCAAAGCAACAATCTTATGTAAACTCCTCTGAGTGTTTAACCTGCAACAAGGATTGCAGATGATTGTATAAATATTTTGGACAAAGAAGCATCCAGTAAATATTTTTTCACTTAAACATTGTAAAATTGTAGCTGGAGTATGTTAAATCCTCGTTAATATAAGGTAAATGTATATTTACATATTTTAACTTTCATGCAATATTTAAATATTTTATGTCTTAATCTTTGCCCAACCCATGACGAAAGACTCTTGGCCAACCCGAATTAAATTGAGCATAAGTTTTGTAAAGCATTGCAGGTGATACTTTGAAGTTGGGTGAAAGGCGGATATTAAGCCTTGAACATGTCAGGTGGAATTTAACAAATCCCCGCCCAAGTCTCATTTATCCAATTTTCGTCCACTCCTTGGACGACACTTTTGAGGTTGACTTTGGGCGAGATGAAGAAGCCATGTTTGATCATACAACTGTAATCCTTATCTGTGTCTCAGGAAACCCTAAACCCAACCACTTGCTTAAAATCGGGTATGAAAGGATGCCTTACACAGGTATAGGTTATAAGGGTTAAATGGCATCTGATCTTAGATCAGGTCTGTTTTCTAGTAGAGTTCAGTGTTGAAGGTAAATTTACGAAAAGAAACATACTTCTTGATAATTGGAAGATAGCATCTTTTACCAGAAGAAACATACTTCTTAATGATTGGAAAATAGCATTCTTTACCAAAAAAAAATACATACTTCTTGATGATTGGAAGATAACATTCAAGAGAAATTCAAATTCAATGTTCAAAGGATCTCTTACACGTTAGATCCAATTTTCTGTGAAAAAGTCCAATCTGTCCACCCAAATAGATATACACACAAACAGACATTTGTTTCCAACAAACTACCTAACTAGCCTAAATGATAAACACAAAGGAACCAAACAAACAAAAAAACAGCCAAAAATTTACTAGGCATCACGTGGATCCGTGGATGATTTAGATCGTCCAAGGTTGAAACATCATTCCTTTTAGAAGGAGAGACATTGTCGTGTTGAGTAAGGGAGATAAGTAAGAATGCAATCCAGAAGTTTGGCTACTAGCCGATCGGTTCTCCAGCAGCCAGCTGTTCAAAAGTTGATGGTCCCGAATTTATGTATCAACCAAACACCCACGTTCCTCTTTAATTTAAAAAGTTTTCTGAGGTGACAGCATTTCTGTCCTTTCCTGCAACTACAGACAGGCCCTTTTAAACTTTTCTTCTTTATTTTCAAAAGTTTAATGAGGTGACAGCTTTTCTGTCCCTTCCTGAAATTTACAAACCCCGTCTCTCTCCTGATGGGAACTGAGAAAGCAAAAGCTTATAGCCACCGGCCCACCCGCTAATGACCTAACAATGCTAAAAAGAAATTAAAAACCTAATACTAATAACCTACCATGATAATATTAAAGGAGTAACAAGTACAACTGTGATGAAGATAAAATGATAATAAATCTCTCTTTTATTAGAAATGCAAACCTGTTAGAGGTGATGAATAAAATAAGATATTATAATTATGACATATATTTCCTCAAGTTATCTCTATGTTACAGAGATACTCCAAGCAACCGTTCAGACAATTTTCTGATCAACCGCTAATAGTTTCTTTTTTTTGTTTTCTTTGGTCCCTCACTCATCGTTCTTCTAAGAAACCGTCCACAAATGGGGATCCCTTCCATTGCGCTGACGCAAGCTCCCACCCACTCAAATGCGGCCACATGTATTGTACGAAGATATTGTAACGTGTCTGTGGGGACTTACGAAACCATTGCTACGCATTTTAAATATGGAATCTCCGAAACTGCTAAGTTTGTCCTCTTCGCAGCTCACCGACAACAATGAAAATAAAGCGTACTGTACTAACTTGGAGGCTGCGTCTCCGAGAACCCTACCTTACCGTCAACATTGATGGAGAAGCATCTAAGTAATGGTGTTTGAAACCATGGTTTTTTAAACCATTGGATTGTGCACATTGTTTATGTTTTGTGTAGTGTTGCTTGTATGTGTGGTTTGTTGTTTTGAACAGAGTTTTATGTTTTGTGTTTTGTGTAAGTGTGTTTCATGTGAGTATGGTTTGTTGTTTTGAGTATATAGTTTATGTTTTATGCACATAGTTTGTTTACATATGGTATTATGTAATTTTGTTTATTATAAATAGGTGTAAATAGTAAAATTGATAGAGAGAAGAGAAGAAAGAGAAACTTACATAAATGTTAGGTTATTGACATGCTATTGTAAAGAATTGGCCTGTGCCAATGATGCATAAAATTATTTATTTTTCTTTGGTCTTCAAATTGTTATGTTTGAAATGTTTCTTTTGTTCTGGGTATTTGTTGCTGGATTTTGAAGTGTGTTACAACTATCACGTGTCATCTAAGAATCAATTGGAAGGTTTCAACCACCCCATGTTGTTGTTGCATCAGAATGATAGTACAATTATACAATGAAATTGGTGAAGGGTTACTTCACCCAACACTCACACAAGACTTTATATCACAAGAAATTTCAAGAGAAACCCAACATCTAATATTACTTCAATGAAATGGAAATACAGAATTAGAAATTACAATGTTACGACCACAAGGCCAATTTTATTACAAAGAAAATCTACTGGAAATCTGCAAGTTGGAGCCACGATCTGTAATACTGGACCACTTCGGTAATCTCTGTTCCCATTAAATAACTTCCATAGAATATTCTAGAAAATGTAACTCCCCTTTTTCCACCATTCATTTTCTCACCCAGGAAGATATTCATTTGAAATTAAAATTTTTCATCTTTCCGCCGAGGAAGATATTCAATTGAATTTTGAATTTTTAGTTTCCCTCCTAGGAAGATATTCGTTTGAAATTTGAATTTTGGTGACACAACTTCCCAAAACCATGACTTTTGATTCAGTTTTCTGATTGGCTATTGTAATATATCATTGAAAATCTTGCGAAGAGATCTACAACAAAAAAATTATCTACAAATCATTTCATCAAATTTTCATCCTTTTTAGGGCCTCCAAGGTCTTAAAAAAAAATTAAACTTTATTGGCGAGATTTCTCGAGACGAAAACCTTAATATATCTCAAACCATTTAGGATATTGGGGTGATTCATCAGATACATTTTTAAATTCTGCTTCTTGGGGTAAAATTTTAAGTCCATATGTGCCTGTTTAGCCTAACTTACTAAAAATAGCAGGTGGCCATTTTTTACTTGTTTCGACTTCTGACTGACTTACACCTCTCAAGTGTCATCATGGACTCCAAAACAACTAAAGAAACATACAACCAAAAGAGAAAATATAATTTTCTTTTTGTAATGTAAGATTGTCCTTACACCACTGGATGCTCTTGCATTAAATATCTATTGTACAAGGAGTGTGATCGTATGATAATATTTACCATATGAGAGTGAGGTGTCATATGAGAAAGTAGTTGTATGAGAAGGCTATTGTACAAGAAGATAGTCGTATGAGAAGCATCATACAAGAGGAAGCATCATGCGGGAGAAAGTATTGTACGAGAAGGCATCGTACGAGAAGAAATATTGTACAATAAGAAAAGGTTGTACAATTCCAAGCTAAATTATATAATTTTACTGTTGGGAGGGTGGAAAAATTATTGTATAATAGGGGTATAGTTTAGAAATGTATAAGTGTATATTTTAAAATTAAATCATACAAGTGTACAATTACAAAGGGGTGTATTTGGTTTTGCATCATTTGAGTATTAGAATGAGAATATCTATGAGGATTGATATGTGCTAAAGGAATAATGGCGTAGTGGAAAAGAGGAAGACCATGAGGACTTCGAACTATAGATATAGCTAAAATACCAAGGGGAATTACCGCTCGATTTAAAGCAATTAAAATTGCTCAAATAAGAGGTATTCATATTAAGGAGATTAGTGATAGTTAAGAAGAGGAGACTGGTCATGTGGAAGCTCAAGATGAAGAACGATAGGGAGAACTAGATGAGAAATTGATCCAAGTGATTTCTAATTTAGGTTAAAATCCGAAGATAGAAACTCAATCGTACAATGGAAGTTGAATCTAAGAGAGGTCATGGACTAGATTACCAAAATGGAGAGGTACTTTGATTTTGAGTCAATTGAAGACCCCAAAATGATAATTTTTATCTCAATAAAATTGAAAGGGCATGCGTCCTTGTGGTGGGACCATGTTTAGAATGAAAAAAAAAAAAAAAATGAAAGGAGAGGATCAATGCATTGGAGAAAATAGTCACCAAATAGAAGATTAAATTCCTATTGCCAAATTACCAATTAGTTTTTTTTTTTTTAAATTGTAAAACTTTAGATAGAAGGACATGAGCATGAAGGAGTACATGAAGAAATTTTATAGGCTTACTATTCAATCTAGTCATATGGATGATGATGAAGAAAAAGTGTCAAAGTACATCAATGAACTACAAATATCCATATAGGATGAAGTTATCATGATAAGGATAAGGATGGTAGAAGAAGCCTACTAGTAAGCCTTAACGATAGAGGAGAAGTTGCAAAAACAATAAAATAATTAGAGAGAAAGAGGAATATTATTATAAAGATGAGGATAAGCATACATTTAAAGAGGACAACAAATATACGATAAAGAAGCCAACACTTCTCATAGTAATTTTAGCTAGGACACTAGAGGAGTTGGAGACTCCTCATGAGGTAGAGGTGGTTTTGGTCGAGGAAGAGGTAGAGGATTCTTTGGAAGATATTATAGATGTGGAGAAGATGGTCATTGAGGATTTGAATGGGAAAATGTGCAATAGAGTATCAATAAGGAAATTGAGGTCATAAACTATAAAGCACAAGCATAAGAAGAAAATGTTGCTTCCTTGAAGCATATAGAGGAGCCTAAATGAGGATAATATCTCATGATGTAGAGAGTACTATTGAAGTCAAATAAGAGAAAATATAAACATGTTCAAAGGAGTATTTTTAGAATAATATGTAATATATATTGAACGAGCAAACATTAGTAATTGCATTAGAATCAAGTGGATAAATATTACATCAAAATTAGTTCCACCAAGGTAGTTGGTAGTTCAACCAACCAATGTAGTTGGGAACCAATGTAGTTTGGGAAACGAACTACTCCCACCTAATTATCTAATATGTGCTCAATTAACATAGCACTGAATAATGTAATAAAATAAGCATAATAATGAATCTATGCTAACATCCCCCCTTATTACATTATTTGGAAATACAAAGTGTGTTGTGAAACAACTCAAATTTGACACGTGCAAGTGCCTTAGTGAAAATATTCACAACTTGTTTATCAGTGGGAAGTATTGGAGTTGTATATTGTGCTTTGGAACTTCATCTCAAATAAAATGGCATTGAGTGTCAGTGTGATTGGTGCATTCATGGAATACTGGATTCTTAACAAGCTTCAAAACACCTTGGTTGTCGCAAACTAAGTTAATTAGAAGATTCTATGGAAGATCCATACTTTAAAGAATGCTACTTAACCATATCACCTCGCATACTACTCCACATGTTGCACAATATTCTACCTTTGTAGAACATAAAGTAACCACCTTCTTATTCCTATTATACCAAGAGACAAATCTAGATCCAAGATGGAAAATGTATCCAAAAGTTGATTTTCGATCATCAATGGATATGGTATAGTCTGAGTTAGTGTATCTTTGTAAGAATAAATTGTTATTCTTCTTGTATTCCAAGCCATATTATGTACTTCCATGGACATAATGAAGAACCTATTTTGCTACTTTCGAATGACTCAGCTTAGGTTTCTGCATGAACCTTGAAACATAACCCACAACAAAACTGATATCTGGTTGGGTATTGGTCAGATATATGAGACTCCCAATCATATGGTGATAGAGAGTACCATCTAATTATGGAGAAGTATCATATCACAATAACTTAAGCCCTTGTTCCATGGGAGTTGTTTTAGGCTTGCAATCAATCATACAATATTTCTCAATCAATATCTTGGCATACTTCTCCTATATCACTTTGATATGATTCTTATTTTGTGCCACTTCTAAACCAATAAAATAGTGAAAAAGTCCTAGATCCATCATCTCAAATTATTATTCCAAGTCATATTTCATTGTATCTATCATTTTCTTTGAACTTCTAGTGATGATCAGATCATCAACATAGAGTACTAAAATCAATATGCTAGAACTGTTGTTCTTGATATAGAGATTAGCATCTGAAGGACTTATTTTGAATCTATGCTCCAATATCTTATTTTCCATGTTAATGTACCAAGATCGTGGAGCTTATTCTAATCCATACAAGGATTTAATCAACTTGTAAACTTTCTACTTTTGGCTTTCAACCTCAAATCCTCCTGGTTGGGTCATGTACACTTCTTATTAAAAGTCATAATTTAAGAAAGTACTTTTGACATCCATCTAAGGTAACTTCCACCCGAACTGAGCTGCCATAGGACAAAGTACACAAATGGTAGTCATTCTTGCTATAGGTGCAAAGGTTTCTTCATAATCAATGCCTTCTTTCTAAGCATAGCCCTTTGCAAAAATATGGACCTTATGCTTATCAATAGTTCCATATGCATTATACTTCACTTTGAACACCCATTTGCAGCCAATGGTCTTCTTTCCATAAGGTAAATCAACTAGCTTCCATATTTATTTTTCATGATAGATGTATTTTTAGCATCCATAGTAGCCTTCCACTGAGGCTCACTAAGTCCATATTGAACTGTTCTGGAATTGTTCTCATACAATACAAACATATAAACTCTTTCATCATCCATATATGCTTTTATGTCTTCCTCTACATCTACAAACATTTTATCAAACTATTGGTAAAGCTCATTAACCTTTAAAGTCGATGCCTCTACTCTCATCTATTGAGTCATGCTATGAGTACAAGGTTGATCTAAAGTTAGATCTAGAAGTGAAGTCAAATTTGAATTTTTCAATGTGTTGGTATACCATTTTGGAAATTTTTTTATGGGGATTGAGTCTCTTTCTTAGGATCCTCTTAATCTAGGTACACAACTGTAGATATGTTAGTATCTGATGTGAAAGCTTCATCAAATACCACATATATACTAAAGTGAGTTTCCTTGGGTTTAGGATCTATAAATCGATATCCCTTTGAATTCTCATCATAACTAAGAAAAATACACTATAGGGATTTCTCATCTAACTTTTTTCTTTTTGATTTTGGAATATGCATGAATACCTTACACCCCAAAATACATAGATGAGAAATGAAGGGTTTCCTACCACTCCATGATTCTTGTAGAATCATTCCTTGTAGAGATTTTATGGGTGCTCTATTCATGATGTATATTGTTATATTTACTACTTCTGTCCAATACTACTGCTCAAGATGTACCTCCTTAAGTATATAGTGAACCATTTTCATTATAGAATGGTTCCTCCTCTCAACAACTCCATTTTTATATTGAATAGGCTATGTCAACTGTCTCTTTATCCCATGTGAATTCAAAAATAATAAAAATTCTCTGGAATTATATTAGTCTCTTGATTTAAGAAGAGGGTCTTAATGGAACATCATGATTCCTTCTCAACATTCTTCTTGAACTATTGAAAGTACAGAAAGACCTCTAACTTCAATTATAGAAATAAAACCCATATATTTCATGAGTAATCATCAACAAACAACTAAAAATACCTCTTTCCACCATAACTATTTGGCAAAGGACCGTAAAGAACCAGTATTAGGATGTATTAATTTACTATGTTTACTTTCTCTCAATCATACCCACTAGATGTCCAAAATAAAACTACATGTGGTACTTGCATATCTATTATATACCTTATATTTATGCATTTGTCTTGCACCCTTGCTTTAAAGATGAATATTATATTCTATTTTAGCTTAGTATAGTTTTGAGGATTTTGTTTGATTGCAATATTGTTTTCCTTGAATCACTTTTCAAATCTTTATTTTAGAGTCTATAATTTGTTAAAATTTTAATTATCAAAACATAGGTGTTTGTTTAATTGAACACATAAAAACATAGAATAAAGAGTGAATCCATAAAATAATCTTGATGAACCCTTGATACCCCACCAACTAACTCAAATAATGACAACACTTAGGTACTACTCTTTGTCTAAGTGTGAACCTCTTGGTTTGGAGACCAACATCCCCAAATCTGGGTTTTTAAAATTTTATTTCAATTTTAATCTTTAAGATTCTTTATTGTTACTCAAAATATTTTGATATTCATTAAGAAAGTTCCTATCCTCTGAATTTGGATTATTGTGCTCACCTTTTTGGAAATTTGAAATTTTCTCTTTTAGTTCTTCTTTATTTTTTTATTTTTGAAATTTTTCTTGTTCTATTATTTTAATCTATATTTCATTGTCTTGATTGATTTTGGAAGTGTATACAACCCACCATTTATTGAATAATTCTATGTTTATGTTGTCATACCAATAAATTAAAATATGATATTCTTCTTGAATTCACTTACCACCATTTTAACTATTATTGGCTAGTGATATGAATCAATCCTTGTCAAGGTATTAATTCAAGCACAAGTCCCTTCACCTAACCAATAATCTAAGAGTATACATCATTCTATATTTTATACTATTTGGTTCTAGCCTATATTATTGTTGGTCAATGTCTAGTTCTTATCTTAAAAATAAACCTACCATAGATTATTTTTTTGATAAAAATTAAGAAATATCTTATACTTTCAGCTATTTTCTTAATTATCCAATTTTTCATCTAGGTTGGTTATGGAATTAAAATATCCAATTATCATGAATCAAGTTTTCATAGTCATTATTTCTCATAAAATCTTCAATCCCAATTCATAATTCTAAATTGTCTAACTATGTTGTAAGTCCATACACATTGATAAGGATAAAATAAATATCTACAAAGTAGCAAGTGACTAATGAGGCTATCTAGTGTCTAGTCTTATGAATGGTTTCATAAGAGGTTAAAAATATATTCCAACATGTTGCTTCTTATAAATCCATAACATCCCATTCACATATTGACCATATTGCTTTCACAATTTTGAAAACTTCTTCTTTTTTCATTTTAGTTTCCTTGATACAAATAATATCAGGTTTATTACTTAAATAGAGGTCCCTAATACACCTATGCTTTGAGAGAGAATTATAACCCCTTATACTAGATTGTATTGGTCATTACCAATATTGGAAAGACCATTTGAAGACATAAGTATAGACTTTGTTCTTGGAATACCATAAGCACAAAGAGGTAATGGATTTATTTTTGTTGTTGATAGATTTTCAAAGATGGCTTTCTTTCTACCTTGTTAAAAATGAATGATGCTACTCATGTTTTTTATTTGTTCTTTAGAGATAATAAGTTCATAGGCCACTTTTCAAAAAAATTATGAAATAAGTTGAATACAAAGTTGATTTTAAACCTAGCTTATCATCCAAAAATAGATGAGCAAATCAAATTTGTGAATAGAAACCTTGTAAATTTTTTAAGGTGCCTAGTTGGAAAGAATCCTAAGTTATGGGATACTATCTTGGCATGAGAAAAATTTACATATAACAACTTGTTAAATAGAATCATAGCCAAAATCATATTTCAAATTATGTAAGGAATCCACCTAAGAGAATTGGATGGGTTACAAAGTATAGCTGATTTGAGGAGACCAAGTGCTATAGTGGAACTTTATTGATTACATGCATTATTTACATTAGGATGTGAAAGTTGATTTGAAGTAGAGTCTTATGGGATACAAGAAACATGTTGTCAAATATAGGACACAAGAATTTTAGGTTAGGGTCTTGGTTTTGGCACATTTGTGGAAGAAAATATTCCTAAAGGGTACTTACAATAAGTTAAATTAGAAAACGATTGGACCTTGTAAGGTATTAAATAAATTTGTAGCTAATGTCTATGAAATTAAACTACCAAAAGTAGAAATATCACCAAATTTTAATGTGGCCAATTTGTATCCATATTATGATAGATCAATTAATCATTATTGAGATATCACTTTTAATTTTTCAATGAAATATTAGATACAAAAGTTGCCAAAGAAAGAGTATGATGAGATTGAAGTAGTGATAGATTATAGAGTGGCCAAGAGGACAAGAGGTAAATACTATTATAAGTATTTTTTCAAGTGGAAAATCCAGATAGTAGAAAAATAAACATGGACGAGTGCATACAAAGATAACATGTATGGAGTTTTAGTTCCAAAGATCACAAAATTTTCATGAGTTGGAGCTTATTATGTAATTATATTACCTGACATGTATGACGTAGAAGATTATAGATAAATATATATAATTATAATAAATATTATTGTCATACAAGTTTTGATGTCATACAAATATTGTTGTACAAGTGTTTGAAGAATATAAGCTTATACTGAGAGGGGGGGGTGAACAGTATAAGACCTCTTTTTACTTTTTCCTTTATACTTCAAAATAGTAAAGCAATATACCCAAATAAATATCAAAGCAATGCACAATATCATCCACAAAGTGACACCAATTTTAACATGGTTCACCCGGAATGGCTAGGCTACGTCCACAAAACTTTTCTCTAAAAGTTATCTCAAAGTTCTTTGGGAATCCTTCCCAATTACAATGTTTATGAGCCTCGGCCCAAAGGAGATACCTTCCCCCAATCAAAATTTATGAGCCTCTACTCAAAGGAGATACCTTCCCCTCTGATCTAGAAATGATATCTTAGAAGATCAACTGCCTCTACCTCTTGTTAGCACATGGAACTCCTTTCCACCAAAGACCTCTTGTCCTCAATGCTTAGCCTAAGAGACCTCTGCATTCTATGATCACGTCCACAGTAGCTCAGCAACCTATACCAAACACAGTCAGTCAGTTTAGTACAAATCTTCCTTTGTATGTTAGATCTGTCCAACTCTTGAACAAATCAATCCTTTGCATACAAGCCTTATCAAAGACTTGCCAACTATTTTCAGGTTCTTCTCATAGAACCAATGCACCTCTATCCTCAAGTTCTCTGATAGAACTATCAAACTCAGCTCACAAGTCCTCTTCTAGGACCTGTCCAAATCTACTCACAAGTCCCCATCGAAACCTGTCCAAAATTGCTCACAAGTCCCCATCGAAACCTGTCCAAAAATTGCTCACAAGTTCCCACTGGAACCTGTGCAAAACCGCTTACAAGTCCCCACTGGAACCTGTCCAAAAACTCAACAAGCTCACCAAGAAAAACTTTCTTAGTAGGAAATCACAAAGTGAATTTTTAGAGACCCAATGTGATTTTTCAAACTCATAGAAGCATAAAGAGAATTGTTAGAGACTCAATATGTTCTATACTCAAATCCCAATATCAAAACTCAACTCAAATCAACTCAGCTCAATCTCAATCTTAAATCTAAAAACTCAACTCAATATCTGAAATGGATATGATAGAATGTTTTCTTTCAAGAACATGAAACCCCAAAAATTGCCAACTATGCAAAGAATCACATAACAATGATACTCATGTTCTTTTCATCATCAATTAGGGTTTCAACAACAATGCTCATCAAACAAGGTTTAGTCAACCAACACCACTCAACTCAACATAAACCTTGAAGCATTCAACCAATCATCACAAGAAAAGGAAACAAATAGAAATCCTTTTCCCTCCAAAGATATTTGAACAAAATAGCCACCAACACAATATCACCAAATGTAAAGAATAACTTGCTCAAATCAACTCAATGGAGTAAGCCCAATATCATGAATCAAGTAAAGCAATAACTTGATCAAACAACCTCTATGGAAGCAACTCAACCATCAACCTCAAAACAACCAACCAAGGGTTCCACCAACTCAATGCAAGTAGCAAGACTCACAAACATAAACCCTAGTGCACAATGCTTCCACTACCTCAAACCAGAATTATGCATTCACCAAAATTCTCATCAAGGATAACAATGCATAAGAAGTCTTCAACAAACCAGAAAATAGGATTTACACCCAACCAAAGGAAACATAGTTGAAAACCTTTTCACTCCAACCTTATTTCAGAAAACATACACCAATCATACGCATAAGGAAAATGTGCCCATACCTTTTTGGAGTAGAAGAAAATTGATCTTTAAAGCTATCACCACACACAACCCTCAAACTTCCAACCAAGTTAGGGTTAGAACCAAGATAAATGAGCATATATAAAAAATTTCCTTAATACACCTTTTAGCTTCTCTTCTTTAAAAACAACCACCAAAGAAGCCAAAAACACAACAACCAAAACTTACACCTTATATCTCCATTTTTAAATTTAGCATAGCAAAAGACTAATCTCAAAAATACAACCAAAGAAATATCCCCTTATTTCTCCTATGTATTTTAAACAATGCTAAACAATGCCAAAAATTATATCAAGAAAATAATCACACCTTATATTGGCTGCCCTTGAAAAATCCAAAATTCGCGGCACAAAACACGTATTAATAAAAACGTGACTAATCCATGCACAGCTCCCTCCACGGGGATCGAAACGTAGACCTCTGCCTACGCAAGTCCCAAATGTAGCCTTCACTACCACTAGCCCACAAGAGGCTTACGAAGTCCAAGACGGACTTCCTTCCACATAAACGGTCAAGCTTTTCGAAAGCTTTTCAAACCACAAGCTCTCCTCTTTCATAGCGTAAATAGAAAATTCGATCGCAGCCAAACCAATTAATTGCCTTCGATTTTCCAAGAGGGTTTAACCTTAGGAACCTTCTCATATTTATAGTCCATACGTGGACTTTAGAACACGTCGGCTGCAAAGAAAAGTAATTTCGAATTTAATCGAAATTTGCTTTCTAAAGGGTTTAAAAACCCTTAAAGTATTTTTAATAAATTAAAAATAATTTCTCCCTTAATTAATTAAATAATTAATTAATTAAAACCTTGAAGGGTTTTAAATAATAATTAAATAAATAATAAATAGAACCTCCATTGGTTTTAATAAAAACCATTGGCAATGGAATCTCTTCGGGTTCTCTTAAAAAGATTCTCTTGGAATCTTCCACCTTTGAAGCCAACACATCCTCTTAACATTAATGTCATTTCCTTTTGACATCAATGACAACTCATAGACAAGAAGCTAGGATCTCAAACCCAAAATTGCCAACAATCTCCCCCTTTGTCATTGATGGCAAACCATGTTTCTCAACAACACAAAAACTCAACATAAACAGCTCCCCCTATCTTGAGGCTCCCCCCCTTACTCATATCTCTCCCCCTTTGTCATCAATGGCAAAGGGTCACCTTTGGGGCTTGGGACTAAGAATGAGCCTTTTAGCTTAGTCCCTCCCCCACCTCCTGATGAGGTGATTAATTTTGGGGTGGGAGTACAACTCCCAATTTCTCCCTTAGATACTCAAACGTATCTCTTGGAAGAGGTTTGATGAAGATATCTACAATCTGCTATTTAGTAGACACATACTCTACCTTGACCTATTTCTCTTGCACTTTTTCCCTTAAAAAATGATACTTGATGGAAATATGCTTTGTCCTTGAGTGCATTACCGGATTTTTGGAAATACTTATGGCACTTGTATTATCACAAAGTATGGAGATGGGTTGTTCATGCTTGACTTTGAAATCCTCCAAGGTGGTTTTCATCCATAAAACCTGTGTACACCCAGCCACTGCTACTATGTATTCAACCTCTGCTGTAGATAAGGAAATTGAAGGTTTTTTCTTACTTAGCCAAGAAACCAAACTCTTTCCCAAAAAGAAAGCTCCACCACTAGTGATTTTCCTGTCATCAATACCGTCTGCCCAATCTGCATCTGTATAAGCTATGAGGGTGAAATCATCACCTTTGGGATACCAAAGCCCAAAGTCCATAGTGCCCTTCAGATATCTAAAAATCCTCTTAATTGCCATAACATGAGAATCTTTAGGAGCTACCTGAAATCTTGCTACTAACCCAACTGCCTGCATGATATCTAGTCTGGTAGCTGTAACATATAATAAACTACCAATCATTGATCTATACAACCTCTGATCTGCTGTTGGAGATTCATCATCTTTACTCATCTTGCATCCTGTAATCATTGGAGTACATACTGGTTTGTTGTCTATCATCCCAAATTTCTTCAACATTTCTTTGATATACTTTCCTTGAGAGAGAAATACACCATCTTTTGATTGATAAATCTGAAGACCTAAAAAGAATGACAACTCTCCAATTATAGACATCTCAAATTCCTTCTGCATGGTGTTAGCAAAATCTTTACACATCTGAGTATTATTTCCCCCAAAAATAATATCATCAACATAGACAACCATAATCAGCATATTATCACCTTCATCCTTAATATACAAATTGATATTTGCCACACCTTTCCTGAAGCCTTGCTCATGAAGATACCTATCAAGTCTTGAGTACCAAGCCCTAGGTGCTTGCTTTAACCCATACAAGGCCTTTTTCAGCTTTACACACATAGTCTGACTGTTCTGTGAGAGACACTCCTTCTGACTGTTCTATGTAGACTTCTTCTTCCAACACCCCATTTAGAAAAGCTAACTTTACATCCATTTGATACACTTTGAAATATTTAAAGCTTGAAAGGTCCAAAAACATTCTGATAGCTTCAAGATGAGCAACAGGAGCAAACGTCTCTTCGAAATCAACACCTTCTACTTGAGCATAACCTTTGCAAACTAGCCTAGCTTTGTTTCTAACAATATTTCCATCCTCATTGAGTTTATTTCTAAATATCCATTTAGTGCCAATGACATTCTTGTCCTTAGGTCTAGGAACCAAATCCCAAGTTTCACTTTTCTCTATTTGATTTAGCTCTTCATCCATTGCTTTTACCCAAAACTTATCTGCACATGCTTCATCGAAATCTTTTGGCTCAATTTGAGATAATAATGAAACATTTGTAGAATCATGTGAGGGAATGACTCTTCTTCTTGTTTGCCTCCTATTTGGATCACCAATGATCAAATATTTGGGATGATGTTTCGAACATATCATGAAGGAGTTTTGGGAAGCAGCTTGTTGTCTTTCCTCTTCTTCATCCGAAACCTCTCTCGAATTCTTCTTGACAAATTTCATCACCGAGTTCATGGGTTGGTTCTCTTATCCCTGTCTTTTCATAAACGAGCTACATTTATGCTCTCTACAACTATATGAGTTCTTTTGTTGAAGCATCTGTAGGCCTTGCTTCTACTGGAATACCCAAGAAAGATTCCCTCATCACATCTAGGATCAAACTTACCCAAATTTTGATCTTCCCTTCTGATGAAGAACTTACTCCCAAACACTTTGAAGTATTTTACTGTAGCTGGTCTTCCTTTCCACAACTCATAAGGAGTTTTATGATGATTGACTCTATGTTGGGCCCTGGTGATAATGTAGACCGTTGTACTGACTACCTCTTTTCAAAAACCATCTGAAAGTTTTGACTCATTCAACATAGCTCTAGCCATATTTTCAATAGTTCTATTTTTCCTTTCAACTACTCCATTTTGTTGAGGAGTTCTTGCTGCTAAATATTCTCTTTTGATTCCTTGTTGTTCACAGTATTCCACAAATTCATTTGAAGTGAACTCTTCTCCTCTATTTGATCTTAAACATTTGATTCTCTTATCAGTCTCATTTTCAACCATTTCTTTGAAAGCTTTAAATTTTTCAAAAGCTTTAGATTTTTCTTTGAGAAAAGTAACCCAAGTCATTCTAGAATAATCATCTATAAAAAGCATGAAGTAGCTTTCTCCTTGAATGCTCTAAGTTCTGGTAGGTCCACATAAATCAGTATGAATAAGATCCAAAGGTTTTGAAGAAGTATACCCTTTTGATTTGAAACTGGTTCTGGCCTGTTTTCCATGTTGACAAGGACCGCAAATGATGTTATGGGGCCTTTTTATTTTGGGCAAGTCTCTAACCGCTTCCTTGTTACTAATATTGACAAGATTATCAAAGCTCAAATGCCCCAATATTTTATGCCATAACCAACTCTCATCTTCTTGAGTTAGAAAACAATTTTCCTTTTTTATCTCACTTAGCATGTAAAGATTGTTTGGAGTCCTTGTAGCACTAGCAATGAGTTTTCCATTTTTTTCTTTACTTATCTCACATCTATTTGAAAAGAAAGATACTATGTGCCCTTGATCACAAAGTTGACTCACACTTAGAAGATTATGTCTTAGGCCTTCTACATAAAGCACATTTTCTATTTTGGATTTCCCATCCAAACTAAGAGTCCCTTTACCACAGATTTTAGTCGACTCGTTATCTCCAAACCCGACCGTTCCTCTGTTTGTTTCTTTTAAGACCAAAAACTTTTCTTTTTCACCAGTCATATGTTTTGAACAACCGCTATCAAGATACCATTTTTCTACTTTGTCTAAAGCATGAAAAGCAGTTTGAGCTATCATTGACTTAGATTTGATCTTATTTTTCCTTTTAGTGAACTCAAGGCTAGATCTATCCAAACTGCACATCCTAGCAATATGCCCAAAATTATTGCACTTGTAACACATGACATCTTTATTCATAAGAGGTGCAAAAGAGTTACCATTTTCTTTACTATGTCTATTCATGGACTTATTGCAATGCATAGCTTTGTGACCAAATTTCTTGCAGGTAAAACAATAGCCATGGAAAGTATTATGTAACCTGTTTTGATGCCTTGGATGATTGTTCTTCTTGTGACCAACTGGAATCCACCGCTCTTCAGGAGGAAGATTGATCTTGCTCGAAGACCCTATTTCTTGAATGGTGATACCATCCTTCTTTTGATTTTCACACGGAGTATTATGTCTAAGAGCCAACTGATCCAACTTCACTCTAAGAGACATAACTTCTTCTAGTTTCTTGCAATCAGCTTCCTTTCCTTTGAGAACCTCTGTTAGAACCTATTCAACCTTCTTCCCTTCTTCAGCTAGAATTTTGAAGTCTATAACACTTTGAACCAATTCTGATCTTGCTATCTTTTCTTCCTGATATTGATGCTTGAGAACAAAATTCTCTTCCTTGAATTTCTCAAGCTTTCTCAAAGCCAAGAAGAATCCACATTTGAGATTGAACGCAACCTCTTCATCTCTTTCTGAATCTGTATGATCCTCTGATAGATCCTTCTCCAAGCTGTTAGGCTCTTTCTGGAGAGACCCGCTCTGATACCAATTGAAGAAGATAAGCTTATACTGAGAGGGGGGGTGAACAGTATAAGACCTCTTTTTACTTTTTCCTTTATACTTCAAAATAGTAAATAAATATACCCAAAACAATATCAAAGCAATGCACAATATCATCCACAAAGTGACACCAATTTTAATGTGGTTCACCGAAAATGGTTGGGCTACATCCACAAAACTTTTCTCTAAAAGTTACCTCAAAGTTCTTTGGGAATCCTTCCCAATTACAATGTTTATGAGCCTTGGCCCAAAGGAGATACCTTCCCCCAATCATAATTTATGAGCCTCTGCTCAAAGGATATACCTTCCCCTCTGCTCTGTAAATGATCTCTCAGAAGATCAACCGCCTCTACCTCTTGCCAGCACATGGAACTCCTTTCCACCGAAGACCTCCTGTCCTTAATGCTTAGCCTAAGAGACCTCTGCCTTCTATGATCACGTCCATAGTAACTCAGCAACCTGTACCAAACACAGTCAGTCAGTTTAGTATAAATCTTCCTCTGTATGTCAGATCTTTCCAACTCTTGAACAAATCAATCCTTTGCATACAAGCCTTCTCAAAGACTTGCCAACTATTTTTAGGTTCTTCTCATAGAACCAATGCACCTCTATCCTCAAGTTCTCTTATAGAACTATCAAACTTAGCTCACAAGTCCTCTGCTAGGACTTGTCCAAATCTGCTCACAAGTCCCCATCGAAACATATCCAAAATTGCTCACAAGTCCCCACCGAAACCTGTCCAAAAATTGCTCACAAGTTCCCACTGGAACCTATCCAAAAATTGCTCACAAGTCCCCACTGGAACCTTCAACAAGCTCACCAAGAAAAACTTTCTTAGTAGGAAATCACAAAGTGAATTTTTAGAGACCCAATGTGATTTGTCAAACTCATAGAAGCATAAAGAGAATTGTTAGAGACTCAATATGTTCTATACTCAAATCCCAATCTCAAAACTCAACTCAAATCAATTCAGCTCAATCTCAATCTCAAATCTAAAAACTCAACTCAATATCTGAAATGGATAGGATAGAATGTTTTCTTTCAAGAACATGAAACCCCAACAATTGCCAACTATGCAAAGAATCACATAACAATGATACTCATGTTCTTTTCATCATCAATTAGGGTTTCAACAACAGTGTTCATCAAACAATGTTTAGTCAACCAACACCACTCAACTCAACATCAACCTTGAAGCATTCAACCAATCATCACAAGAAAAGGAAACAAGTAGAAATCCTTTTCCCTCCAAATATATTTGAACAAAACAACCACCAACACAATATCACCAAATGTAAAGAATAACTTGCTCAAATCAACTCAATGGAGTAAGCCCAATATCATGAATCAAGTAAAACAATAACTTGATCAAACAACCTCTATGGAAGAAACTCAACCATCAAACTCAAAACAACCAACCAAGGGTTCCACCAACTCAATGCAAGTAGCAAGACTCACAAACATAAACCCTAGTGCACAATGCTTCCACTACCTCAAACCAAAATTATGCATTCACCAAAACTCTCATCAAGGATAACAATGCATAAGAAGTCTTCAACAAACCAGAAAATAGGATTTACACCCAACCAAAGGAAACATAGTTGAAAACCTTTTCACTCCAACCTTATTTCAGAAAACATACACCAATCATACTCATAAGGAAAATGTGCCCATACCTTTTTGGAGTAGAAGAAAATTGATCCTTAAAGTCGTCACCACACACAACCCTCAAACTTCCAACCAAGTTAGGGTTAGAACCAAGATAAATGAGCATATATAAAAACTTTTCTTAATACACCTTTTAGCTTCTCTTCTTTAAAGCCAACCACCAAAGAAGCCAAAAACACAACAACCAAAACTTACACCTTATATCTCCATTTTTAAATTTAGCATAACAAAAGACTAATCTCAAAAATACAACCAAAGAAATATCCCCTTATTTCTCCTATGTCTTTTAAACAATGCTAAACAATGCCAAAAATCATATCAAGAAAATAATCACACCTTATATTGGCTGCCCTTGAAGAATCCGAAATTCACGGCACAAAACACGTTTTAATAAAAACGTGACTAATCCATGCACAGCTCCCTCCGCGGGGATCGAAACGCAAACCTCCGCCTATGCAAGGCCCAAACGCAGCCTTCGCTACCACTAGCCCACAAGGGGCTTACGAAGTCCAAGACGAACTTCCTTCCACATAAACGGTCAAGCTTTTCGAAAGCTTTTCAAACCACGAGTTCTCCTCTTTCGCAGCATAAATAGAACATTCGATCACAACCAAACCAATTAATTGCCTTCGATTTTCCAAGAGGGTTTAACCTTAGGAACCTTCTCATATTTATAGTCCATACGTGGACTTTAGAACACGTCGGTTGCAAAGAAAAGTAATTTCAAATTTAATCAAAATTTGCTTTCTAAAGGGTTTAAAAACCCTTAAAGTATTTTTAATAAATTAAAAATAATTTCTCCCTTAATTAATTAAATAATTAATTAATTAAAACCTTGAAGGGTTTTAAATAATAATTAAATAAATAATAAAGAGAACCTCCATTGGTTTTAATAAAAACCATTGCCAATGGAATCTCTCCGGATTCTCTTAAAAATATTCTCTTGGAATCTTCCACTTTTGAAGCCAACACATCCTCTTAACATTAATGTCATTTCCTTTTGACATCAATGACAACTCATAGACAAGAAGCTAGGATCTCAAACCCAAAATTGCCAACAATGTTACCATTATATAAGTGTTATTGTTGTACAAGTATTGATTCCATATAAGTGTTGTTGTTATCATATAAGTGTTGATATCGTACAAGTGTTATTGTTATCATAAAAGTTCTATTGTCAAGTTGTCACAAGAAAAAAATATATATATTTTTGGAGAAGGAATTAAAGATGAAGGGATATGAATTTTAACCTTCTAGATTCCATCTTCTTTTACATTGATGTAAAAGCATAAATATTATGTATTGCTATATTTTTTGGGAAGAAGGAATTGACAAGAACTAATTTAATGACATATTATTATTTTTCTTAGTTTTTTAGTTTGTGATTTTGCTTTGAAATATTTTATTGCTAGAAGAGATTGTCTTTAATTAGACCATTTCTCATAGATTGTACTAATTCCTTCCTAATATCTTCTTCTTCCTCAATATTTATTCCATATAGAGTTAAAATATTTTTAATGTGATGGAAAGAAAAGTTTATTTTTCTATAGTATGAGAAAACATGCTTTATCTCCTTCCTTGAGTTATTTCTCCCTAGGTTTTTGAAATAAATATCTCTTCTTTTTTCAATGCATTGTGATAATAAGAATGTAATTATTTTTCTTTCACATAAGACTTTTGGTCAATTCCATTGAGTTTCTACTATCTATTATAAATTTTTGAGCTTGGATTTTATTTCCTTCTTTTCTATAAAAATGCTACCACAATATTTGACATTACAAATCTTCATTTTCTCCTTTAGATATTTCATATTTTGAATGAACCTATACATATATGATCCTTCAAATTTTGCTTCATCTCACCATAAAATAACCATATGGAAGAAATCAAGATCTTAGAGCCATGTATATCAAAAACTTGAAGAACTAACAACACAAAGGCAATTGAAGTGAAAATTTATGTAAAATTTTGCATTGATTTAAACCATCCTAGAGTACCACCCTTCTTTTCCAAAGGAGATAATTTTGTTGAAGTTACCCCCAAGAATCCATAGATCACAATTATGAAACATCATAGTGTTTGACAAAAAATGCTAAGGTCCTTTCAACATCATTCACAAGGAATAACTATAGTTGGAGCATATTTATTTATAATTCCAACTTTGATTTTGTTCTCTTTTCTACAAAAGAGTCCAGTAACCCAATTGTTTTTGGCTTCTAACAATTGTCCATCCCATTTGTGTTCATATGATATTGTTAAAGTTTCTATAGAAGAAACTACTAGAAAATCACTCATCTTCCAATTTTTTGAAAAAAACATCCTTACGTTCCTCACTACTTAATTTTGTTCCTTGTATTAAAATAAATTCAAAACTATAATGATCTATAAATTCCTTAATAATTTTATTGGGGGTACTATGCATACTTCTAATATTTCATGATATCATTTTCATCATCACTTTTCATTTTTATCATTGGGCTTAACCCCACTTTTTTAACACTTGTGATATTTGTATTTGACTTCCCTAGTTGATATCCCTTTATTTTATTTTTTTCTTTGTTCATGCTTTGATGACCTTCTTCTCATTTTTCCATTCCCATCCATACTTTCATCTTCATCAATCTCTACTATTTTTCCATAGTGTTCATAATCAGATTTATCTTCTAAAGATTTATGTTTCCCTAAAGAATAAAGAATGCAAGTAATAGCCTCATAAATACTCTATTATCTATGTTGTCCAAGAAAATCTTAAGGGCAAGGATGGTCCTCCATTGTAATTACATCTGTTATCCTTGAAACCCTAAATTTCCATGCATATTGTCCATATGCATTTTATTATTATATCACTTTTAAAATATTAAAGTGCAATAGATACACTTTGTACTATTTTCATTTCTATTTCAAGGAGAGGACTTTATGCCACTTGAGAAAAATGAAGATGATTTACCTAGATTAACCTTGACCTCCTTTACCTCATTCACTTTAAAATTTTCCTCCCCATCTTCCTTCACACATTTAACTCCTTTTGTATTTGAACTTGTGAAATGTACTTCCTCATACTTTATGTCATTTTTCTCTTCTAATGGTCTATTCAAGTGAACTATAATGGCATGTGTCATTTGATGATACAAAGGCATTTTTCTTGTCACTTTTTTAGGATTGGAAAATGATTGAATTCACCTAGCTTCTCCTATAATATGATTTCCTTGTTTCATATTGAAGTTTGCCTCATACCCAAAATATTCCATCTCTTTTCCCATATTTTTTAGCAATCTTTTACCATGTTTTGATCTGATGAGTGGCATTGAAATAAAATGTTTGTATAATCCATTTGTTGATCCCATTCTCTTGATTTAAACTTAACCTTACCAAACTCTAGTAAAGGTTTTAAAATACCACTAGCAACACATATTCAATTATATACATGTCTACTTTCCTTAGTAGTTGGTAACCCCTAGATAAACTTCCCTAAAGTACTATCAATATTCTTCAAAACCTCCTTATTTTTATCGATAATTTAATAACTCAAATATAACTAATATAATGTATGTTATTTAGGGTGAATATATATATAACCAATATATGTTATTTAGGGTGAATATATATATAACCAATATATGTGAAAATGCATATAATAACGTTTAGATACCAAAAAAAATTTACATTCATTTATCATTGGTTTTGTCTGTTGCCATTTAAGAAAATAAAAAAATAAATGTAAGCATGACGTAAGTTTCAAGCGTGAATTCAATGACTGACAATTCAATCGTTTCTTTTTGGTCCCGTCAAAGATCACTCCACGTGCTCCTCTTACGGATGAGACTAACGTGAGTGCCACCATCCAATCCAAGTAAATCGTCAAGAAGCTGGACGAAGTCAAATTGCCAACCTTCTAAGGATCTCATCGAGACTAACGTGAGTGCCACCATCCAATCCAAGTAAATCGTAAAGAAGCTGGACGAAGTCAAATTCCGAACCTTCTATGAATCCCATCGTTTTTTTTTTAAGATTTGATTAGTGTGAAAAAATTTTAACCACGAATATTTTTATCTCATTAAATTTTTTAATAATGGTTGAGTTAAACATATCAATATAAATTTTAAGACATAATCACAATCATTGATTTAAATTGTAAACTTAAAAAAAAAACCAATTAAACTACTCTCATGTCATCCAAGATTTGACGTTCCATTCTTATTTCATGTCATCCAAGATTTGACGTTCCATTCTTACTTTAGCAACATCCATAAAATATTGCGTCACGGGTGACCTCTTTTGATTGCAATATCCCTATTCTAAATCGTCAAATATCATTGTAATATATTGTGTCAGAGGTGAGGTCTAGTTCATCAACTGATAATATTTAGTATTTAAAACACGTAACATTAAATACCGCACTCTAGACAAAAATAAATAATGGACACCCACTAACGTTTTATATTCATTTTCTTCTGACCCCCACAACTAGGAAGGTGCCCTACCTACCCTAACAATAAATACAAGACCCACATTCAGACCCACATTCAGTCGTAAGCATTATCGTCATTACAATCTCATAACCTAGGACACATTCTCCACATGTCACCGTGGGAGCTCACGTAGTACTGAATGACCCGATGTAAGACATTAGCACCAGCTATGAAATTGGAGTGTGGTTGGAATAGAGGTTTCCCTCGCAGAAAGGTGTGGGAATGCGACTGCAGGTACTTTCATGGATTCAACATGATACGGTGTTATCAAATGTGAAAATAGAGCTACTTGGCCACGCGTGATCTTTTAAAAAACAGAAATGAACACACTAGAAGACACATTTATCCAGGGGAAAACTATTGGTTAGACACCTAGTTTTTAGTTTAAATATTTATTTTAAGAAAAATATTTATGGAAATATTAAATTGTTTTGTTATATTTTAAATTATATATATTTCAAGCATAAAATATTATTATTATTTTTTAATAAAAAAACTTTATGGTAATTAAGATTAATCATATAAAAAAGTGGGTGGAATTAGCACACCCCATAAACCATAAAAGTCGTTAGATGGAGGAAATCACACCTCCCCAATAAAAACAGAGTCCAAAAAATATTACTACACGCTATTGCGAGTAATCATTGCACAAACATCCCAAGACATAATTAGTAAACAAATATCAAGGAGTGGGACAAAAGTTATCTTCCTCGTTAACACATTGTCAGCTGCCATCCGAAGAGACTGGGGCAATTCATCCTTCATCTGCATTATCGTAAACCAGATTTCCTTGAGGAGGACTGATGGGGAGCCAAAATCGCTCACGCCAAATTCTCAACTCTCATTCATTTAACTTGGAAAAATTTACAATAATGGTAACAGTCTGCCAAATAAACTCCTTTATCCCGAAATATAGTTTATTTTTTTATTACAACATCTTCCGCCCGGAAGAAAAACGACCCTAAATAGGTCTAGAATGGCCCTCTTGCCTTCACGTCTGCAACTCTGTCTCCATAGTTTTTCGACCCTTATGCATGCCTTCGCTTCCCCTTTTAAAATCTCTGGCGTGACTCTCTGTTTTCCTTTTTTGACCCTTCGTTTCATTTCCCGTGCCTCTTTGTTGTCTTGGCTTTCGAAAAGTTTTTCTTTCCGACTCTTGATCTTCGTCTGCTTTCATTGCACCTTGGGTGCTTGTCCCGATGCTTGCCACTTGTAGACTTTGTTTGCCTGTCAACCAATGATGGCATTCGGTATACCCATCGCTCAATAATTTCCTCTGTAACGGCCCCTGTAACCGCCTGCCTTTTCTTTCCTTTTGTTTGGTCGCGAAAATGCGACATGTCGCGATATCACGACATTTTTGCTTCTCTGCCTTCCTGCCCCTTTTCGAGTCGTGAAAATGCGACATGTCGCGATATCGTGACACTTGCTTTTTGGCCTTCCTGCCCTTTGTGAGTCGCGAAAATGCAACATGTCGCGATATCGCGACACTTTTTCTCTCATGCACTTCCTCTCGTCTTTTGGTCGTGATATCGCAACACTTTTTCTCCCTTGCGCCTTCTCTCGTATTTTGGTCGCGAAAATGCGACATGTCGCGATATCGCAACTCTTTTCTCCCTCGTGCCTTCTCTCGTCCTTTGGTCGTGAAAATGCGACATGTCGCGATATCACGACATCTTTCCTTTCCGACTCTTCTTTCTCCTTTTCGGTTGCGAAATCGTGACATGTCGTGATATCATGCCATCTTTCCTTTCTGCCTCCTCATCGCCTCTCGGGTCGCAAAATCATGACATGTTGCGATATCGCGACAGCTTTGCTCTCTACTTTCTCTCTCTGTTTTGGGTCACGAAATTGCGACATCGTGACAATTTCCTTCCTTGTTTTATTTCTGCTCCTTTAGTCGTGATTTCGCGACATGTCGCAAAATCGTGACATGTCACCAAATCGTGACATTTTCTTTTCTAGCCTTTCCTGTCTTCTTTCGGTCGCGATTTCGCAACATGTCACAAAATCGTGACATGTCGCGAAATTGTGACATTTTTGCTCTGCGCCTTATCTCTCCTTCCTGAGTCGCGAAAATATGACATGTCGTGATATCATATAAGTGTTGATATCGTACAAGTGTTATTGTTATCATAAAAGTTCTATTGTCAAGTTGTCACAAGAAAAAAAAAAATATATTTTTGGAGAAGGAATTAAAGATGAAGGGATATGAATTTTAACCTTCTAGATTCCATCTTCTTTTACATTGATGTAAAAGCATAAATATGATGTATTGCTATATTTTTTGGGAAGAAGGAATTGACAAGAATTAATTTAATGACATATTATTATTTTTCTTAGTTTTTTAGTTTGTGATTTTGCTTTGAAATATTTTATTGCTAGAAGAGATTGTCTTTAATTAGACCATTTCTCATAGATTGTACTAATTCCTTCCTAATATGTTCTTCTTCCTCAATATTTATTCCATATAGAGTTAAAATATTTTTAATGTGATGGAAAGAAAAGTTTATTTTTCTATAGTATGAGAAAACATGCTTTATCTCCTTCCTTGAGTTATTTCTCCCTAGGTTTTTGAAATAAATATCTCTTCTTTTTTCAATGCATTGTGATAATAAGAATGTAATTATTTTTCTTTCACATAAGACTTTTGGTCAATTCCATTGAGTTTCTACTATCTATTATAAATTTTTGAGCTTGGATTTTATTTCCTTCTTTTCTATAAAAATGCTACCACAATATTTGACATTACAAATCTTCATTTTCTCCTTTAGATATTTCATATTTTAAATGAACCTATACATATATGATCCTTCAAATTTTGCTTCATCTCACCATAAAATAACCATATGGAAGAAATCAAGATCTTAGAGCCATGTATATCAAAAACTTGAAGAACTAACAACACAAAGGCAATTGAAGTGAAAAATTATGTAAACTTTTGCATTGATTTAAACCATCCTAGAGTACCACCCTTCTTTTCCAAAGGAGATAATTTTGTTGAAGTTACCCCCAAGAATCCATAGATCACAATTATGAAACATCATAGTGTTTGACAAAAAATGCTAAGGTCCTTTCAACATCATTCACAAGGAATAACTATAGTTGGAGCATATTTATTTATAATTCCAACTTTGATTTTGTTCTCTTTTCTACAAAAGAGTCCAGTAACCCAATTGTTTTTGGCTTCTAACAATTGTCCATCCCATTTGTGTTCATATGATATTGTTAAAGTTTCTATAGAAGAAACTACTAGAAAATCACTCATCTTCCAATTTTTTGAAAAAAACATCCTTACGTTCCTCACTACTTAATTTTGTTCCTTGTATTAAAATAAATTCAAAACTATAATGATCTATAAATTCCTTAATAACTTTATTGGGGGTACTATGCATACTTCTAATATTTCATGATATCATTTTCATCATCACTTTTCATTTTTATCATTGGGCTTAACCCCACTTTTTTAACACTTGTGATATTTGTATTTGACTTCCCTAGTTGATATCCCTTTATTTTATTTTTTTCTTTGTTCATGCTTTGATGACCTTCTTCTCATTTTTCCATTCCCATCCATACTTTCATCTTCATCAATCTCTACTATTTTTCCATAGTGTTCATAATCAGATTTATCTTCTAAAGATTTATGTTTCCCTAAAGAATAAAGAATGCAAGTAATAGCCTCATAAATACTCTATTATCTATGTTGTCCAAGAAAATCTTAAGGGCAAGGATGGTCCTCCATTGTAATTACATCTGTTATCCTTGAAACCCTAAATTTCCATGCATATTGTCCATATGCATTTTATTATTATATCACTTTTAAAATATTAAAGTGCAATAGATACACTTTGTACTATTTTCATTTCTATTTCAAGGAGAGGACTTTATGCCACTTGAGAAAAATGAAGATGATTTACCTAGATTAACCTTGACCTCCTTTACCTCATTCACTTTAAAATTTTCCTCCCCATCTTCCTTCACACATTTAACTCCTTTTGTATTTGAACTTGTGAAATGTACTTCCTCATACTTTATGTCATTTTTCTCTTCTAATGGTCTATTCAAGTGAACTATAATGGCATGTGTCATTTGATGATACAAAGGCATTTTTCTTGTCACTTTTTTAGGATTGGAAAATGATTGAATTCACCTAGCTTCTCCTATAATATGATTTCCTTGTTTCATATTGAAGTTTGCCTCATACCCAAAATATTCCATCTCTTTTCCCATATTTTTTAGCAATCTTTTACCATGTTTTGATCTGATGAGTGGCATTGAAATAAAATGTTTTTATAATCCATTTGTTGATCCCATTCTCTTGATTTAAACTTAACCTTACCAAACTCTAGTAAAGGTTTTAAAATATCACTAGCAACACATATTCAATTATATACATGTCTACTTTCCTTAGTAGTTGGTAACCCCTAGATAAACTTCCCTAAAGTACTATCAATATTCTTCAAAACCTCCTTATTTTTATCGATAATTTAATAACTCAAATATAACTAATATAATGTATGTTATTTAGGGTGAATATATATATAACCAATATATGTTATTTAGGTGAAAATGCATATAATAACGTTTAGATACAAAAAAAATTTACATTCATTTATCATTAAAAATAAATGTAAGCATGACGTAAGTTTCAAGCGTGAATTCAATGACTGACAATTCAATCGTTTCTTTTTGGTCCCGTCAAAGATCACTCCACGTGCTCCTCTTACGGATGAGACTAACGTGAGTGCCACCATCCAATCCAAGTAAATCGTCAAGAAGCTGGACGAAGTCAAATTGCCAACCTTCTAAGGATCTCATCGAGACTAACGTGAGTGCCACCATCCAATCCAAGTAAATCGTAAAGAAGCTGGACGAAGTCAAATTCCGAACCTTCTATGAATCCCATCGATAGTGTGAAAAAATTTTAACCACGAATATTTTTATCTCATTAAATTTTTTAATAATGGTTGAGTTAAACATATCAATATAAATTTTAAGACATAATCACAATCATTGATTTAAATTGTAAACTTAAAAAAAAAACCAATTAAACTACTCTCATGTCATCCAAGATTTGACGTTCCATTCTTATTTCATGTCATCCAAGATTTGACGTTCCATTCTTACTTTAGCAACATCCATAAAATATTGCGTCACGGGTGACCTCTTTTGATTGCAATATCCCTATTCTAAATCGTCAAATATCATTGTAATATATTGTGTCAGAGGTGAGGTCTAGTTCATCAACTGATAATATTTAGTATTTAAAACACGTAACATTAAATACCGCACTCTAGACAAAAATAAATAATGGACACCCACTAACGTTTTATATTCATTTTCTTCTGACCCCTACAACTAGGAAGGTGCCCTACTTACCCTAACAATAAATACAAGACCCACATTCAGTCGTAAGCATTATCGTCGTTACAATCTCATAACCTAGGACACATTCTCCACATGTCACCGTGGGAGCTCACGTAGTACTGAATGACCCGATGTAAGACATTAGCACCAGCTATGAAATTGGAGTGTGGTTGGAATAGAGGTTTCCCTCGCAGAAAGGTGTGGGAATGCGACTGCAGGTACTTTCATGGATTCAACATGATACGGTGTTATCAAATGTGAAAATAGAGCTACTTGGCCACGCGTGATCTTTTAAAAAACAGAAATGAACACACTAGAAGACACATTTATCCAGGGGAAAACTATTGGTTAGACACCTAGTTTTTAGTTTAAATATTTATTTTAAGAAAAATATTTATGGAAATATTAAATTGTTTTGTTATATTTTAAATTATATATATTTCAAGCATAAAATATTATTATTATTTTTTAATAAAAAAACTTTATGGTAATTAAGATTAATCATATAAAAAAGTGGGTGGAATTAGCACACCCCATAAACCATAAAAGTCGTTAGATGGAGGAAATCACACCTCCCCAATAAAAACAGAGTCCAAAAATATTACTACACGCTATTGCGAGTAATCATTGCACAAACATCCCAAGACATAATTAGTAAACAAATATCAAGGAGTGGGACAAAAGTTATCTTCCTTGTTAACACATTGTCAGCTGCCATCCGAAGAGACTGGGGCAATTCATCCTTCATCTGCATTATCGTAAACCAGATTTCCTTGAGGAGGACTGATGGGGAGCCAAAATCGCTCACGCCAAATTCTCAACTCTCATTCATTTAACTTGGAAAAATTTACAATAATGGCAGCAGTCTGCCAAATAAACTCCTTTATCCCGAAAGATAGTTTATTTTTTTTATTACAACATCTTCCGCCCTGGAAGAAAAACAGCCTAAATAGGTCTAGAATGGCCCTCTTGCCTTCACGTCTGCAACTCTGTCTCCATAGTTTTTCGACCCTTATGCATGCCTTCGCTTCCCCTTTTAAAATCTCTGGCGTGACTCTCTGTTTTCCTTTTTTGACCCTTCGTTTCATTTCCCGTGCCTCTTTGTTGTCTTGGCTTTCGAAAAGTTTTTCTTTCCGACTCTTGATCTTCGTCTGCTTTCATTGCACCTTGGGTGCTTGTCCAATGCTGCCACTGTAGACTTTGTTTGCCTGTCAACCAATGATGGCATTCGGTATACCCATCGCTCAATAATTTCCTCTGTAACGGCCCCTGTAACCGCCTGCCTTTTCTTTCCTTTTGTTTGTTCGCGAAAATGCGACATGTCGCGATATCACGACATTTTTGCTTCTCTGCCTTCCTGCCCCTTTTCGAGTCGCGAAAATGCGACATGTCGCGATATCGTGACACTTTTGCTTTTCGGCCTTCCTGCCCTTTGCGAGTCGCGAAAATGCAACATGTCGCGATATCGCGACACTTTTTCTCTCATGCACTTCCTCTCGTCTTTTGGTCGTGATATCGCAACACTTTTTCTCCCTTGCGCCTTCTCTCGTATTTTGGTCGCGAAAATGCGACATGTCGCGATATCGCAACTCTTTTCTCCCTCGTGCCTTCTCTCGTCCTTTGGTCGTGAAAATGGGACATGTCGTGATATCACGACATCTTTCCTTTTCGACTCTTCTTTCTCCTTTTCGGTTGCGAAATCGTGACATGTTGTGATATCATGCCATCTTTCCTTTCTGCCTCCTCATTGCCTCTCGGGTCGCAAAATCATGACATGTTGCGATATCGCGACAGCTTTGCTCTCTACTTTCTCTCTCTGTTTTGGGTCACGAAATCGCGACAGTTTCCTTCCTTGTTTTATTTTTGCTCCTTTAGTCACGATTTCGCGACATGTCGCAAAATCGTGACATGTCACCAAATCGTGACATTTTCTTCTCTAGCCTTTCCTGTCTTCTTTCGGTCGCGATTTCGCAACATGTCACAAAATCGTGACATGTCGCGAAATTGTGACATTTTTGCTCTGCGCCTTATCTCTCCTTCCTGAGTCGCGAAAACGTGACATGTCGTGATATCGCGACACTTTTCTCTTTCGCGACATCGCGACATCAAGGCAAACACATAGAATTTTTTTATTTTTTATTTTTATTTTTTTGTTGATGCAAGATTGCTCTGCTGCCACCGGATGCTCCTACATCAGACACCCGGGGTGGATTGAGAAGTGTCCTTCACTTGCATCTTGTTGGAGGAAGACCCAGGCGGTCGACCTCTATTTTTGACAACCAAGTTGCATCTTCGATAGGCTCGCCCTTCCACTTGACCGGATATTCGAATATTGCTTGTTCCTGGTACTTCTGCCTGCTCGAGTGTTTAGTATTTCCTCTATCTCATCTGTTGCTAGAGTAGATGTTGGAATACTCCACAATTCTGTACTTGGTGTCTCGCTACTACCTCCTTCATGATATTCTACCAAATCTGCAATGTTAAAAATATGTGATATGTTAATGTCACTTGGCAATTCCACTTCATATGCATTGCCTGAATCCCATTTTCCTATAATTCGGCATGATCCAAACTTCTTCATCTTCAGCTTGTTATAGGTTTTAGCAAGAAATCTTTCTTTTCTCAGATGGACCATGACTTCATCTCCCACTGCAAATTCCTTGAACCGTCGCTTCTGGTCTACCCTTGTATTATATTGGTTATGCATGTTAGTAATGTGCTTCTTCACTTCTTCATGCACGCTCTTCAGATGCTCTGCAAAGTCCTCAGCCTCGGCACTACACTTTTCCCCTGTATCCATCTTCCTCAACTCAGAAGCATTCCTTGGACTGCTCCCATATACTATCTGGAATGATGATTTTTTAGTACTCTTGTTGACAAAATTGTTGTATGCAAATTCTTCCTGTGGCAAAACCAAATCCCATCCCGTGGGCTTATCTCCTATCAAGCATCTCAATAGATTTCCCAGACTTCTATTCACCACCTCCGTTTGGCCATCGATCCGTGGGTGGTATGCAAAACTCGAATTTTAAATCTGTCTTCAATTTCTTCCACAAGGTCCCCCAAAATACCCCACAAACTTGGTATCTCCGTCGAAACGATACACTTTGGTAGACCATGAAGTCGTACCACCTCTTTGAAAAATAAACCCGCAACGTGAATCGTGTCACTAGTTTTCTAGCGAGGGATAAAATGTGCCATCTTTGAAAACTCCGTCAACCACCACAAATATGGAGTCATTTCACCGCTGTGTCCTTGGTAGACCAAGAACGAAATCAATGCTGACGTCCTCCCATGGTCTCTCTGGTATAGGTAATGGCTAATATAATCCAGTGTTCTGGTTCACACCTTTCGCCATTTGGCATACTCTACAACTTTACACAAACCTCTTCACATCTTGCTGTAGTTACGGCCAATAGTAGTTCTCACTAACCAAGGCAATGGTCTTATCCTGACCAAAATGTCCATCCAGCCCTCCACTGTGTTTCTCCTTGACCAGATTTTTCCTCATTGAACTCCTTGGAATGCATAATTGACTTCCTCTAAACAACATTCCATCTTGGATCAGAAAATCCAACCACCTGGTCCTATCCAAACTGACAGGTGCCAAGCAAGCCTTCCAAGCTTCTGCAAAATCGGGATCTTTAGGGTACAAACCCTTCAGTTCATCAAATCCTACCACTTCCACCTTCATTTATGTCAACAAACACTGCCTTCTACTTAAGGCATCTACAACTCTATTTGACCTTCCGCTCCTATGCTTCAACACAAAGGTATAACTCTGTAGAAACTCAACCCACTTCAGGTGCCTCTGATTTAGCTTCCCTTGGCTATTAATATACTTGTAAGGCTCGACGATCGATATATAGAACAAACTCTTTTGGCAACAAGTAATGTCACCACTTCTTTAGAGCCTGAACTATAGCATAAAACTTTTGATCATAAACTGAATACTTCTTCCTAGCATCATTGAGTTTCTCACTAAAGTAAGCAACAGGTTTACCTTCTTGACTCACATCACAATCACAATATACCTGAAATACCTTATTAAAATCTAGAAGTGCCAAAAAAGGTTGTTTTGTAACCTTCTTCTTCATCATATCAAAGCTCTTATCTGCTCCTAAGGTCCACTTAAATTCTTTCTCATCCCCTCTCATTGTTTTTGTAAGGGGTGCACAAATACTGTTGAAATGCCTAATGAATTTCCTGTAAAAACTTGCTAGACCATGAAATTATCTTACCTCAGTTGTGCTTCTCGGAGTAGGCCATTCAATGATAGCTCTCACTTTTTTGGGTCCATTTTTAGACCTTCGGTTGAGATGACAAATCCTAGGTACACTAACTCCTTCACAAAAATTACACTTCTTCAGATTAATTAACAACTGCTCCTCCCGCAGCTTCTCAAAAACCCTTCTGATATGCATCAGATGCTCTTCTAGGGTTCTTCTAAATATTAAAATATCATCCAAATAGACAATGACGAATTTGCCTAAAAATTCTTTCAATACCTCATTCATCAGTCGCATGAATGTGTTTGGTGCATTGGTTAGCCCAAATGGCATGACCAACCATTCATACAAACCCTCTCTGGTCTTGAAGGTTTTCTTCCACTCATCTCCTTCTCCGACACGAATATGATGATAACCACTCTTCAGATCAATATTTGTGAAGTACTTGGCTCCACTCAAACAGTCCATAATGTCATCCATCCTTGGCAATGGAAATTTGTACTTTATGGTGATCTTGTTAATGGCTCGAGAGTCTATACACATTCTCCACTCTCCATATTTCTTTGGTGCTAGTAGTGCAGGCACTGCACATGGACTCAAGCTCTCCCGAATCATTCCCTTCTCCAGCAACTCTTAGACTTGCATGTTCAGCTCTTCGGTTTCGTAGGAGTCATTCTATGTGTTTGCCTTATTGGGTAAACTAGATCCTGGTACCAAATCTATATGGTGACTGATCTTCCTCACTAGTGGTAAACCCTCAGGCACATTATTAGATATAATGTATGGAAATTCTTCTAATAGTCCTAAGACTTCTACAGGGGTATCCTTGCATTCTTCTTTCCTAACTCTAGGAATTAATGCATATCACATATGCTCATGCTTTAAACTATCCAAAAATCTTCCCCCTTCAACTAAACAGATTCTAGCGCTGCTACATACATTTTCGCCTGCCTCCTTCAAGGGCTTAAGCTTATGGTGCACTCCATTCTTCGTCACTGAGTAAGTGTTGACACGACCATCATGCACTTCACACTGATCAAACTGCCATGGCCTTCCCAACAACAAATGTCAAGCATACATAGGTAGGATGTCACACAGGACCTCATCACAGTAATTCCCAATATTAAATTTCACTGAGCATTGCTCACTGACCAAAGCCCTATGGTCCTGTAACCACGCAATCCAATATAGATGCGAGTGTCTCCTCCTCTTTAAATGTAACTTAGTAACCATTTCTTCTAAGACCAAGTTATCAGTACTATCATTATCTATAATAATATTACAGACCTTACCCAAACTTTTGCACCTTGTGCAAAACAGACTCCTCCTCTGGTCTGATCCTTTCTTCTCATTCAACAGGGTCCTCCTTGTGACCATAACTTCTCCTCCATTTGCCTCCTCAAAATGTTTTGATTCAACACCTTCATCTACAACAACAGCTCTGGTAGGACCCTCAGGTCTCTTATTCGTCTTTTCTTGATGTTATGTACACTCGTATGCTCGATGTCCTTCTTTGCCACAGTGGAAACAGGTTCCACGAAATCCTCCCCTTCCAAATCCACGTCCAGATCTACCTCTCCCTCTTGGGTAACCATTGTTCTGATTACAGGGTTGGGAGGTGTTCCCCTCTTTTTGATCCTGGGTATTACTGGTTTCACCCGTCGTCTTCTGATCCTTATATTTTTGTCCACTAGTCCTTCCACCAGTTCTTCCACCAGGACCTCTTCCTCTTTGCTTACCCTCAAACCGTCTGTTCAGCTTCTCTTCGACTTTGAGGGAAAATTGGTAAGCATCCTCAATGGTGCTCACCCTAACTAGACTCAACTCTTCTTGAATACTAGTTCTCAACCCATTGATGTAATGGGCCACCTTCTCCTTGTTAGCCTCTAAATGGCCTGTTCTGATTGTGATTTGGTAAAACTTCTCTATATATTCTTTGACAGATTTGTTTGACTATCTCAAACTTTGCATTTTTCTCAACAGGTCCAATTCATAATCTATAGGAATAAATTGTCTCTTCAACTTCTCTACCATTCGATCCCATCTGGTTATATTTTCCTTTTCGCTTTTATTTATTTTTAGCTGCACTTCTTTCCACCATATGCAAGCATGGCCTTTCAACTTTGTTTTTGCAAACTTGATCCGATCTGGATCTACAACCTCCTCATACTCAAAATACTCCTCCATATCATTGATCCAATCAATCAACTCCTCTGGATTGAGATTCTCAAAATACGTAGACATCAAACTTTGTCTTCTTCCCGATCTAAGATATGGCCTTAACTAATCTAGCTTCTGCAGGATCCATTACTTCTTCTTCATTCGATGGATTATCAACCTCCCAAGTTTCATCTTCACTATGATCTTCTCTCCTTGGCTCAACCCCTCTTCGCAACTCCTCTTACAGGGCTTGCACTTGCCTCTGCAAAGCTTTGAAATATTCTTCAGGTACCACATTTCTCCCACCACCATAGTTTCTTCATGGAGGCATTCTTCCTCACTCTCTTCTCACAACACTTCCACAGATCCTGGTGCAAACTGCCTCACTTTCGATGATCTGCTCACACACTTAGGAACTCCTGCTCTGATACCACTTTATGGGGAGCCAAAATCGCTCACGCCAAATTCTCAACTCTCATTCATTTAACTTGGAAAAATTTTATAGTAATGGCAACAGTCTGCCAAATAAACTCCTTTATCTTCAAAGATAGTTTATTTTTTTTATTACAACATCTTCCGCCCTAGAAGAAAAATAGCCTAAACAGGTCCAGAATGGCCCTCTTGCCTTCACGCATGCAACTCTATCTCCATAGTTTTCTGACCCATGTGCATGCCTTTGCTTCCCATTTTAAAATCTCCAGTGTGACTCTCTGTTTCTCTTTTTTGACCCTTCGTTTCATTTCTTGTACCTCTTTGTTGTCTTGGATTTTGAAACGTCTTTCTTTTCGACTCTTGATCTTCGTCTACTTCCATTGCACCTTGGTGCCACGTGCTTGTCCAGTGTTTCCACTGTAGACTCTGTCTGCCTGTCAACCAATGATGGCATTCAGTATACCCATCGCTCGATAATTTCCTCTATAATGGCCTCTGTAACCACCTGCCTTTTCTTTCCTTTTGTTTGATCGTGAAAATGTGACATGTCGTGATATCGTGACATTTTTTATTCTCTGCCTTCCTGCCCCTTTTCAAGTCGCAAAAATGCGACATGTCGTGATATCGCGACACTTTTGCTTTTTAGCCTTCTTGCCCTTTGTGAGTTACAAAAATGCGACATGTCACGATATCGTGATGTCTTTCCTTTTCGGCTCTTCTTTCTCCTTTTTGATCGTGAAATCGTGACATGTTGCGATATCGCAACATCTTTCCTTTCTGCCTCCTCCTCGCCTCTCTGGTCACGAAATCACGACATGTCGCGATATCGCGACTGCTTTGCTCTATGCTTTCTCTCTCTGTTTTGGGTCACGAAATCACGACATCGTGATAGTTTCCTTCCTTATTTTCTTTCTGCTCCTTCGGTCATGATTTTGTGACATGTTGCAAAATCATGACATTTTCTTCTCTGTCCTTTCGTGTCTTCTTTCGGTCGTAATTTCACGACATGTTGCGAAATCCATGCTGACATCCTACCATGGTCTCTCTGGTATAGGTAATGGCTGATATAATCCAGTGTTCTGGTTCACACCTTTCGCCATCTGGCATACTCTACAACTTTGCACAAACCTCTTCACATCTTGCTGTAGTTGCGGCCAATAGTAGTTCTCACTAACCAGGGCAATGGTCTTATCCCGACCAAAATGTCCAACCAGCCCTCCACTATGTTTCTCCTTGACCAGATTTTCCCTCATTGAACTCCTTGGAATGCATAATTGACTTCCTCTAAACAACATTCCATCTTGGATCAGAAAATCCAACCACTTGGTCCTGTCCAAAGTGACAAGTGCCAAGCAAGCCTTCCAGGCTTCTGCAAAATCAGGATCTTCAGGGTACAAACCCTTCAGTTCATCAAATCCTACCACTTCCACCTTCATTTTTGTCAACAAACACTACCTTCTACTTAAGGCATCTGCAACTCTGTTTGACCTTCCACTCCTGTGCTTCAACACAAAGGTATAACTCTGTAGAAACTCAACCCACTTCAGGTGCCTCTGATTTAGCTTCCCTTGGCTATTAATATACTGTAAGGCCTGATGATCAGTATATAGAACAAACTCTTTTGGCAACAAGTAATGTCGCCACTTCTTTAGAGCCTGAACTATAGCATAAAACTCTTGATCATAAATTGAATACTTCTTCCTAGCATCATTGAGTTTCTCACTAAAGTAAGCAATAGGTTTACCTTCTTGACTCAAAACAGCTCCTATGGCACTACCACTAGCATCACAATCTACCTGAAATACCTTATTAAAATCTGGAAGTGCCAAAACAGGTTGCTCTGTAACCTTCTTCTTCAACATATCAAAGCTCTTATCTGCTCCTAAGGTCCACTTAAATTCTTTCTTATCCCCTCTCATTGTTTTTGTAAGGGGTGCACAAATACTGCTGAAATTCCTAATGAATTTCTTGTAAAAACTTGCTAGACCATGAAATGATCTTACCTCAGTCATGCTTCTCGGAGTAGGCCATTCAATGATAGCTCTCACTTTTTTTGGGTCCATTTTTAGACCTTCGGCTGAGATGACAAATCCCAGGTACACTAACTCCTTCACGAAATTACACTTCTTCAGATTAATTAACAACTGCTCCTCCCGCAGCTTCTCAAAAACCCTTCTGATATGCATCAGATGCTCGTCTAGGGTTCTGCTAAATATTAAAATATCATCCAAATAGACAATGATGAATTTGCCTAAAAATTCTTTCAATACCTCATTCATCGATCGCATGAATGTGCTTGGTGCATTGGTTAGCCCAAATGGCATGACCAACCATTCATACAAACCCTCTCTGGTCTTGAAGGTTGTCTTCCACTCATCTCCTTCTTTGACATGAATCTGATGATAACCACTCTTCAGATCAATATTTGTGAAGTACTTGGCTCCACTCAAATAGTCCATAATGTCATCCATCCTTGGCAATGGAAATCTGTACTTTATGGTGATCTTGTTAATGGCTCGAGAGTCTGTACACATTCTCCACTCTCCATATTTCTTTGGTGCTAGTACTGCAGGTACTGCACATGGACTCAAGCTCTCCCGAATCAGTCCCTTCTCCAGCAACTCTTGGACTTGCCTGTTCAGCTCTTCAGTTTCTGTAGGAGTCATTCTATGTGTTGCCTTATTGGGTAAACTAGATCCTGGTACCAAATCTATATGGTGACTGATCTTCCTCACTAGTGGTAAACCCTCAGGCACATTATCAGATACAATGTCTAGAAATTCTTCTAATAGTCCTAAGACTTCTACAGGGGTATCCTTACATTCTTCCTTCCTAACTCTAGGAATTAATGCATAGCACATATGCTCATGCTTTAAACCATCCAAAAATCTTCCCCCTTCAACTAAATAGATTCTAGCGCTGCTACATACCTTTTCGCCCGCCTCCTTCAAGGGCTTCAGCTTATGGTGCACTCCATTCTTCGTCACTGAGTAAGTGTTGGCATGACCATCATGCATTGCACACCGATCAAACTGCCATGGCCTTCCCAACAACAAATGACAAGCATCCATAGGTAGGATGTCACACAGGACCTCATCACAGTAATTCCCAATATTAAATTTCATCGAGCATTGCTCATTGACCAAAGCCCTATGGTCCTTCTGTAACCACGCAATCCGATATGGATGCGGGTGGCTCCTCCTCTTTAACTATAACTTAGTAACCATTTCTTTTGAGACCAAGTTATCAGTACTACCATTATCTATAATGATATTACAGACCTTACCCAAACTTTTGCACCTTGTGCGGAACAGGCTCCTCCTCTGGTCTGGTTCTTTCTCCTCATTCAACAGGGTCCTCCTTGTGACCATAACTTCTCCTCCCTCTACCTCCTCAGAATGTTTTGATTCAGCACCTTCATCTGCCACAGCAGCTCTGGCAGGACCCTCAGGTCTCTTATTCATCCTTTCTCGATGTTGTGGACACTCGTATGCTCGATGTCCTTCTTCGCCATAGTGGAAACAGGTTCCACGAAATCCTCCCCTTCCAAATCCATGTCCAGATCTACCTCTCCCTCTTGGGTAACCATTGTTATGATTACGGGGTTGGTAGGTGTTCCCCTCTTTTTGGTCCTGGGTATTACTGGTTCCACCAGCCTTCATTTGATCCTTATATTTTTCTCCACTGGTCCTTCCACCAGTTCTTCCACCATGACCTCTTCCTCTTTGCTTACCCTCAAACCGTCTGTTCAGCTTCTCTTCAACTTTGAGGGCAAATTGGTAAGCATCCTCAATGGTGCTCATCCTAACCAGACTCAATTCTTCTTGAATACTGGTTCTCAACCCATTGATGTAACGGGCCACCTTATCCCTGTTAGCCTCCGAATGGCCAGTTCTGATTGAGATCTGGAAAAACTCCTCTGTGTATTCTTTGACAGACTTGTTTGACTGTCTCAAACTCTGCATTTTTCTCAATAGGTCCAATTCATAATCCATAGGAATAAACTGTCTCTTCAACTTCTCCACCATTCGATCCCATCTGGTTATCTTTTCCTTTTCGCTTCTATTCCTTTCTAGTTGCACTTCTTTCCACCATATGCAAGCATGGCCTTTCAACTTCGTTTTTGCAAACTTGATCCGATCTGGATCTACAACCTCCTCATACTCAAAATACTCCTCCATATCATTGATCCAATCAATCAACTCCTCTGGATTGAGATTCCCAGAATACGTGGAGACATCAAACTTTGTCTTCTTCCCGATCCGAGATATGGCCTTAACTAATCTAGCTTCGTAGGGATCCATTGCTTCTTCTTCTTCTGATGGATTATCAACCTCCCAAGCTTCATCTTCACTATGATCTTCTCTCCTTGGTTCAATCCCTCTTCGTAACTCCTCTTGCAGGGCTTGCACTTGCCTCTGCAAAGCTCTGAAATCTTCTTCGGGTACCACATTTCTCCCACCACCATGGTTTCTTCATGGAGGCATTCTTCCTCACTCTCTTCTCACAACCCTTCCATAGATCCTGGTGCAAACTACCTCACTTTCGGTGATCTGCTCACACACTCAGGAACTCCTGCTCTGATACCACTTGATGGGGAGCCAAAATCGCTCACGCCAAATCTAAATTCTCATTCAACAATTTGAAAAAATATTACAATAATGGCAGCAGTCTACCAAATAAACTCCTTTATCCTGAAAGATAGTTTATATTACATCTTTCACCCTGGAAGAAAAATAGCCTAAACAGGTCCAGAATGGCCCTCTTGCCTTCACGTCTGCAACTCTGTCTCCATAGTTTTTTGACCCTTGTGCATGCCTTCGCTTCCCCTTTTAAAATCTCTAGCGTGACTCTCCATTTCCCTTTTCTGACCCTTCGTTTCATTTTTCGTGCCTCTTCATTGTCTTGGCTTTCGAAACGTCTTCCTTTCCGACTCTTGATCTTCGTCTGCTTTCATTGCACCTTGGTGCCATGTGCTTGTCCAATGCTGCCATTATAGACTCTGTCCACCTGTCAACCCATGATGACGTTCGGTATACCCATCGCTCGATAATTTCTTCTATAACGGCCCTTGTAACCACCTGCCTTTTCTTTCCTTTTGTTTGGTCGTGAAAATGTGACATGTCGCGATATCGTGACATTTTTCTTCTCTCGCCTTCTCTCCCTCTTCAGAGTCGTGAAAATGTGACATGTCGCGATATCGTGACACTTTTGCTTTTCGGCCTTCCTGCCCTTTGTGAGTCACGAAAATGTGACATGTCGCGATATCGTGACACTTTTTCCTTTCGCTCTTCTTTCATCCTTTTGGTCGTGAAAATGTGACATGTCGCGATATCGTGACATCTTTCCTTTTGCCTCCTCCTCGTCTCTTGGGTCATGAAATCGCGACATGTCACGATATCGCGACAACTTTCTCTCTGCTTTCTCTCTTTTTTGGGTCACGAAATCATGACATGTCATGATATCATGATAGTTTCCTTCCTTGCTTTCTTTCTGCTCCTTCGATCACGATTTCGTGACATGTCACGAAATCATGACATTTTCTTCTCTCGCCCTTTCTGTCTTCTTTCGATCGTGATTTCGTGACATGTCACGAAATCATGACATTTTTGCTCCTCACCTTCTCTCTCCTTCTCGAGTCGTGAAAATGCGACATGTCGCGATATCGTGACACTTTTCTCTGTCGCGATATCGCGACATCAAGGCAAACACTTAGAATTTTTATTTTTTTTGTTGATGCAAGATTGCTCTGCTGCCACCGGATGCTCCTGCATCAGACACCCAGGGTGGATTGAGAAGTGTCCTTCACTTCTGTACTGTTGGAGGAAGACCCAGGCGGTCGACCTCTATTTTTGACAACCAAGTTGCATCTTCGATAGGCCTGCCCTTCCACTTGACCAGATATTCAGAATACTGCCTGTTCTTGGTACTTCTTCCTGCTCGAGTGTCTAGTATTTCCTCGATCTCGTCTGTTGCTGGAGTAGATGTTGGAATACTCCACAATTCTGCACTTGGTGTCTCGCTACTGCCTCCTTCATGATATTCTACCAAATCTGCAATGTTAAAAATAGGTGATATGTTAAGGCCACTTGGCAATTCCACTTCATACGCATTGCCTGAATCCCGTTTTCCTATAATTCGGCATGGTCCAAACTTCTTCATCTTCAACTTGTTATAGGTTTTAGCAAGAAATATTTCTTTTCTCAGATGGACCATGACTTCATCTCCCACTACGAATTCCTTGAACCGTCGCTTCTGGTCTGCCCTTGTCTTATATTGGTTATTCATGTTAGTAATGTGCTTCTTCACTTCTTCATGCACGCTCTTCAGATGCTCTACAAAGTCCTCAACCTCGACACTGCACTTTTCCCCTGTATCCATCTTCCTCAACTCAGAAGCATTCCTTGGACTGCTCCCATACACTATCTGGAATGGAGATTTGTTAGTACTCCTGTTGATAGAATTGTTGTATGCAAATTCTGCCTGTGGCAAAACCAAATCCCATCCCGTGGGCTTATCTCCTATCAAGCATCTCAATAGATTTCCTAGACTTCTATTCACCACCTCCGTTTGGCCATCAGTCTGTGGGTGGTATGCAAAACTGAATTTCAAATCTGTCTTCAATTTCTTCCACAAGGTCCTCCAGAAATACCCCACAAACTTGGTATCTCTGTCAGAAACGATACTCTTTGGTAGACCATGAAGTCGTACCACCTCTTTGAAAAATAAACCTGCAATGTGAACTGCGTCACTAGTTTTTTGGAAGGGGATAAAATGTGCCATCTTTGAAAACCTGTCAACCACCACAAATATGGAGTCATTTCCCCGCTGTGTCCTTGGTAGACCAAGAACGAAATCCATGCTGACGTCCTCCCATGGTCTCTCTGGTACAGGTAATGGCTGATATAATCCAGTGTTCTGGTTCACACCTTTCGCCATCTGGCATACTCTACAACTTTGCACAAACCTCTTCACATCTTGTTGTAGTTGCGGCCAATAGTAGTTCTCACTAACCAGGGCAATGGTCTTATCCCGACCAAAATGTCCAGCCAGCCCTCCACTGTGTTTCTCCTTGACCAGATTTTCCCTCATTGAACTCCTTGGAATGCATAATTGACTTCCTCTAAACAACATTCCATCTTGGATCAGAAAATCCAACCACTTGGTCCTGTCCAAAGTGACAGGTGCCAAGCAAGCCTTCCAGGCTTCTACAAAATCAGGATCTTCAGGGTACAAACCCTTCAGTTCATCAAATCCTACCACTTCCACCTTCATTTCTATCAACAAACACTGCCTTCTACTTAAGGCATCTGCAACTCTGTTTGACCTTCCACTCCTGTGCTTCAACACAAAGGTATAACTCTGTAGAAACTCAACCCACTTTAGGTGCCTCTGATTTAGCTTCCCTTGGCTATTAATATACTATAAGGCCTGATGATCAGTATATAGAACAAACTCTTTTGGCAACAAGTAATGTCGCCACTTCTTTAGAGCCTGAACTATAGCATAAAACTCTTGATCATAAACTGAATACTTCTTCCTAGCATCATTGAGTTTCTCACTAAAGTAAGCAATAGGTTTACCTTCTTGACTCAAAACAGCTCCTATGGCACTACCACTAGCATCACAATCTACCTGAAATACCTTATTAAAATCTGGAAGTGCCAAAATAGGTTGCTCTATAACCTTCTTCTTCAACATATCAAAGCTCTTATCTGCTCCTAAGGTCCACTTAAATTCTTTCTTATCCCCTCTCATTGTTTCTGTAAGGGGTGCACAAATACTGCTGAAATTCCTAATGAATTTCCTGTAAAAACTTGCTAGACCATGAAATGATCTTACCTCAGTCGTGCTTCTCGGAGTAGGCCATTCAATGATAGCTCTCACTTTTTTTGGGTCCATTTTTAGACCTTCGGTTGAGATGACAAATCCCAGGTACACTAACTCCTTCATGAAATTACACTTCTTCAGATTAATTAACAACTGCTCCTCCCGCAGCTTCTCAAAAACCCTTCTGATATGCATCAGATGCTCGTCCAGGGTTCTGCTAAATATTAAAATATCATCCAAATAGACAATGATGAATTTGCCTAAAAATTCTTTCAATACCTCATTCATCAGTCGCATGAATGTGCTTGGTGCATTGGTTAGCCCAAATGGCATGACCAACCATTCATACAAACCCTCTCTGGTCTTGAAGGTTGTCTTCCACTCATCTCCTTCTCTGACACGAATCTGATGATAACCACTCTTCAGATCAATCTTTGTGAAGTACTTGGCTCCACTCAAACAAGTCCATAATGTCATCCATCCTTGGCAATGGAAATCTATACTTTATGGTGATCTTGTTAATGGCTCGAGAGTCTGTACACATTCTCCACTCTCCATATTTCTTTGGTGCTAGTACTGTAGGTACTGCACATGGACTCAAGCTCTCCCGAATCAGTCCCTTCTCCAACAACTCTTGGACTTGCCTGTTCAGCTCTTCAATTTCTGTAGGAGTCATTCTATGTGCTGCCTTATTGGGTAAACTAGATCCTGGTACCAAATCTATATGGTGACTGATCTTCCTCACTGGTGGTAAACCCTCAGGCACATTATCAGATATAATGTCTGGAAATTCTTCTAATAGTCCTAAGACTTCTACAGGGGTATCCTTACATTCTTCCTTCCTAACTCTAGGAATTAATGCATAGCACATATGCTCATGCTTTAAACCATCCAAAAATCTTCCCCCTTCAACTAAACAGATTCTAGCGCTGCTACATACCTTTTCGCCCGCCTCCTTCAAGGGCTTCAGCTTATGGCGCACTCCATTCTTCGTCACTGAGTAAGTGTTGGCATGACCATCATGCACTGCACACCGATCAAACTGCCATGGCCTTCCCAACAACAAATGACAAGCATCCATAGGCAGGATGTCACACAGGACCTCATCACAGTAATTCCCAATATTAAATTTCATCGAGCATTGCTCACTGACCAAAGCCCTATGGTCCTTCTGTAACCACGCAATCCGATATGGATGCGGGTGGCTCCTCCTCTTTAACTGTAACTTAGTAACCATTTCTTTTGAGACCAAGTTATCAGTACTACCATTATCTATAATGATATTACAGACCTTACCCAAACTTCTGCACCTTGTGCGAAATAGGCTCCTCCTCTGGTCTGATCCTTTCTCCTCATTCAACAGGGTCCTCCTTGTGACCATAACTTCTCCTCCCTCTGCCTCCTCAGAATGTTCTGATTCAGCACCTTCATCTGCTACAACAGCTCTGGCAGGACCCTCAGGTCTCTTATTCATCCTTTCTCGGTGTTGTGGACACTCGTATGCTCGATGTCCTTCTTCGCCATAGTGGAAATAGGTTCCACGAAATCCTCCCCTTCCAAATCCACATCCAGATCTACCTCTCCCTCTTGGGTAACCATTGTTCTGATTATGGGGTTGGTAGGTGTTCCCCTCTTTCTGGTCCTGGGTATTACTGGTTTCACCAGCCTTCATCTGATCCTTATATTTTTCTCCACTGGTCCTTCCACCAGTTCTTCCACCATGACCTCTTCCTCTTTGCTTACCCTCAAACCGTCTGTTCAGCTTCTCTTCGACTTTGAGGGCAAATTGGTAAGCATCCTCAATGGTGCTCATCCTAACCAGACTCAACTCTTCTTGAATACTGGTTCTCAACCCATTGATGTAACGGGCCACCTTCTCCTTGTTAGCCTCTGAATGGCCAGTTCTGATTGAGATCTGGTAAAACTCCTCTGTGTATTCTTTGATAGACTTGTTTGACTGTCTCAAACTCTGCATTTTTCTCAACAGGTCCAATTCATAATCCACAGGAATAAACTGTCTCTTCAACTTCTCCACCATTCGATCCCATCTGGTTATCTTTTCCTTTTTGCTTCTATTCCTTTCTAGTTGCACTTCTTTCCACCATATGCAAGCATGGCCTTTCAACTTCGTTTTTGCAAACTTGATCCGATCTGGATCTACAACCTCCTCATACTCAAAATACTCCTCCATATCATTGATCCAATCAATCAACTCCTCTGGATTGAGATTCCCAGAATACGTGGAGACATCAAACTTTGTCTTCTTCTCGATCCGAGATATGGCCTTAACTAATCTAGCTTCTGCAGGATCCATTGCTTCTTCTTCTTCTGATGGATTATCAACCTCCCAAGCTTCATCTTCACTATGATCTTCTCTCCTTGGTTCAATCCCTCTTCGTAACTCCTCTTGCAGGGCTTGCACTTGCCTCTGCAAAGCTCTGAAATCTTCTTCAGGTACCACATTTCTCCCACCACCATGGTTTCTTCATGGAGGCATTCTTCCTCACTCTCTTCTCACAACCCTTCCACAGATCTTGGTGCAAACTGCCTCACTTTCGACGATCTGCTCACACACTCAGGAACTCCTGCTCTGATACCACTTGATGGGGAGCCAAAATCGCTCATGCCAAATCTATGTTCTCATTCAACAATTCGGAAAAATATTACAATGATGGCAGCAGTCTGCCAAATAAACTCCTTTATCTCGAAAGATAGTTTCTATTACAACATCTTCCGTCCTGGAAGAAAAACAACCTAAACAGGTCCAGAATGGCCCTCTTGCCTTCATGTCTACAACTCTGTCTCCATAGTTTTCCAACCCTTGTGCATGCCTTCGCTTCCCCTTTTAAAATCTCTAGCGTGACTCTCCGTTTCCCTTTTCTGACCCTTCGTTTCATTTTTCGTGCCTCTTCATTGTCTTGGCTTCCGAAACGTCTTCCTTTTCGACTCTTGATCTTCGTCTGCTTTCATTGCACCTTGGTGCCACGTGCTTGTCCAATGCTGCCATTGTAGACTCTATCCACCTGTCAACCCATGATGACGTTCGGGATACCCATCGCTCGATAATTTCCTCTGTAACGACCCTTGTAACCGCTTGCCTTTCCTTTCCTTTTGTTTGGTCGTGAAAATGCGACATGTCACGATATCGTGACATTTTTGCTTCTCTGCCTTCTTGCCCCTCTTCGAGTCGCGAAAATGCGACATGTCGCGATATCGCGACACTTTTTCTCTTATGCGCCTCCTCTCATATTTTGGTCATGAAAATGTGACATGTCGCGATATCGCGACACTTATCTCTATCGCGATATCGCGACACCAAGGCAAACACTTAGAATTTTTTTATTTTTTATTTTTTATTTTTGTTGATGCAAGATTGCTCTACTGCCATCAGATGCTCCTACATCAAGGACCCTGGCTAACTTAGCTTGGAATGCTTGGTAGAATAAATGTTGCTCATAAGCCACGACCTCTTCTGCCTCTAGGATAGCTCCTCCTTTCCTAGGCAAATGTTTGATAGAATACATGTTGCATGTAAGATGCAGCCTCTGGTACCTCTGATAGTCAAACCTGAACAATTCTATGTTTCAAACATTGGGCTTTGGTTAGTTTTGATCAGCACAATTTGCATGAGGACTTGTCAGGATTCATAATATCCATGACATTCTTGGAATCATATAGGTCCTAAAGCAAACTAAAGGAATTAGTGCCTCCACTAAAATTACACTCGCTTAAAGACATTTGGAAATGCTTATCAAATCTTAGGCCCAAGCCATACCTTGAGGGGATTTGAGAATGTCAAACTTTAAAAGCTTGTTCCTTCGTAGTCATGGAGTATGTGGGCATTATCGATGAAAAACCTAGCATGGTAGTGGGACCGCAACAATCGAGGCCCAAAGAGAAGCTGAAAAAGGTGGCAGCTGAGTAATTATAGGGGCGACTAGAGTAGCATTCGGGACCCTTACAACTTGCATGGTAGACTACATGTTAACGATAGCCAATGTGATGGCTTCAAAAGACTGCATGGAGCTAGTGGGGGCTTGAATAACCTGGGTATTAATGGGTCTTGTCTGAGTAGGCTACACAGAGGGATTGGCCTGCTTAGAGTGCTTAGAAGCATGATTTTTTTAAGTAGTAACCGTTTTTCAGTCACCTTGGCATTCTTGGGCCCCATTAGACTAAGCTATTGGGGCAGTCGAAGGGGGTTGGGTCTGTTTGAACTTCCACTCCATTAATGGGTAATCTCAAATCTTGTGAGCACTATATTGACATCGATAATAAGTATTCGATAAATTGATATATGTGATAAGTTGGCCAATAAAGGTATCACCAACCTAGATATCTATGAAATCTGATAGGTCTTTGGTGACGTCAACTTTGACACAAGCCCGCTTCGTAGGATGAGTTGAGAAAAACCGTTCAGGATCAAGACATACAAAATTTCTGAGGGAAGAGGCGATCATTTGCAAAAAACCCCAAAATGGGACTAGTAAACCCAAGAAATCAATCCACACAAGAACTTCTAGTTGAGCTTGGTCACTAGCTGTGAAGTCATGAGTGTAAGATTACAAAATTAATAAAAAATTTCTCACCATCCATAGACCTTTGGGTAAGACTTTTTGAGCTTGAGAAGGATCAGGGAAGCGAAAAGGAAATAAACCTTGGTGAGGTTTTGAACATTCTCAACTATCACACCATGCGGATCCCAAACTTGTTGCACCCAAGACCTAATGAGGGTATCATTGGGAATTCTACCCAACAAATCCCTAACAAGCGTATGTGACTCAAACATGTGAGAAAGCATTATGAAACTCATGCAAGGGAATGAAAACAACAAGGATAATACTCTTACCTTGTGAAACACTTTCGAGATAAACTTTCTCAGGTGCTTCCTTGGCACCATTACTCTCCCCAGTCGAATCAATAGCAATTGAGCTAGCCATTTACGAATGATGGCAGACCGAAACCCTAGAAGAGCAGTTTTTCCTCATCAAACCCTAGTAGAGCAGTTTTTCCTCAAAAAAAAAAAAATTGAAATTGTCTTTGTTATTGTTATAATGTGTTTGTGTATTGAACTCATATTTTTTATTTTTTTTAATGTTTTATTTTATATAATTATCTTTGTTATTATTATAACGTGTTTGTGTATTTATCTCATATGTATTTTTAATATGTGTTAATGTTTTATTTCATATAATGCTATTTATTTTATGTGACAATTTATTTTATTAAAAATTAAAAATATATATTAACAAGTTACATTAACAACACTTTAATTTATATGTTAATGCATTTTTTCAAAGTTTTATTGGACCAAAAAAATGTAAAAGTGAGACTCATATTTCTTGCATTCATACATATATATTATGACCCTAATCTAGACAATGCATTGTCTAAAAATATACTTTTTTATGAAGTGGGTGTACATGGAAAAAAAACAAAAAAGAATGATAAGATAATTCTAATTGAAACTATTTGTATATCACAAGCATGAGGTGGAGGTACACCATTTCTTCAAAGACAAGTACAAAAGGGAAAATGGATTTCTAATCAAATTCAAACTACTAAATATTGGATAAGAATTTTGATAGGATGTTCATAAGAACCCAACCAAAATACAAATAATAAAGTCCAATGAAACACAAAGATAATATGGTGAACTATATACTATTATCTAAGATTTGAATGGAACTCATGTTTTGAAGAAGTAACCAAAACCAAGGCATCAACCAAATCCATGAAAGAATAGTTGAATTCAATAGGAAAGAATGATTATTAGGAGTTGTGTGACCTACTAAAGAACAAGGATGTAATGAAATAGATTTTTTGTTCAACACCATATACAATAGCAATGGATAAGTTAAAAAAACATAAAGAAAGGCTAATGGAAAAAGGCTATGCACAACAAATTGAAATAGATAATGAATAGAAATATGCATATGTGGCAAGGAAAAATACAATAAAAATTGTCTTAGCCTTGGTATCCCAAAATATATGCAATGTATATATAAGAATTGTATTTTTGAATGGTAATATTGAGCAAGAAGTGTATGTGGAACAACCACAAGGATTTTAAGTGAAAGGTAATGAAGAACATGTCTACAAGTTGAAAAAAATATAATATGGATTAGAATGAACACCAAAGGTATACTAGTAAAGAATTGTTGCACATTTATTGAAGTGTAGATTTGTGAGAAACAAGGATGAGGACAAGGAAGATGATGATATTTTGATTGTCTCTTTGTATGTTGATGATGTAATTTTTATAGGAAATTCATCAAGAATGAAAAAAGTTTCAATAAATCCATGATGCAAGAATTTGAAATTAGTGATTTTAGTTTAATGTATTAGTTTCTTCACATGGAGGTAAATCAAGCATATAATGGGATCTTCATTAGTCAATATAAATATACACATGACATGTTCTATAAATATGTCATGAAAAGTTGTTAACATATTGCTATGCCACTTGCATAAGGTAAAGAACATGTAAGGATTATAGAAGTGAAAGAGTAGATTAAATAAAATATAGAAATTTTATTGGTAGCTTTATATGCTTGGTAACTATATGGTCAATACTTCATATATGGTCTCTTTGGTTTCAATATTTATTGGTAAGCCATTAAAATATCTTGTTAGTCTTACAATGACACTGAGAGGGGGGGTGAATCAGTGTAGCTCTTTAAACTTGAATTTACAGCTCTTAAAACTGAAATAATGAAACCTTAAAAACAGATACAACAAGTATAACAAAAGAGCATCACACAACACAAGATTTAACGAGGTTCACCAATGTGGCTACTCCTCAAAAATGACTACTTGGACTACCATCCAAATCCAGCCTTTGCAAAGCACCAACTTTACAATCAATTTACCAAGCACCCACCTGGAAGGAGCACCAACCCCTTATTTATCTGCACCAACAGAAAGGAGCACCAACCCCTGATTTACCAGCACCTACTGGAAGGAGCACCAACCCCTGATGCCAAGCTGCAACCTGGACTTCAATTTTGAATCTATAAGTTTGATAGAAAGATACCTTTGTTTTTGCAAGACCCTGACTGGTCTTCTTCACCTTTGCGCTCTCTGTGCACTCTGCTCTCTCTGCGCAATCACTTCACACACTCTGCTTCGTTACAGTCGACCTTCACGATCGTCTTCTCCCTTTCGTGCACTCTACTCTCTTTGCAAATTTTGCACTTAGCATGATTCGACACGACTTGCTCTCTACGCACTACGACCGAACTTCGCACACTTCGACATTTTGAAATTCTCCAAACAGCCCTCCTTTTATAACAACATTTTCATGATGAAAACCCTAATCTTAGTCGATTGTAAACCCTAATCTTAGTCGGCTTTCATAACAATTGTAAACCCTAATTTTAGTCGGCTGTCATCGGTCTTCGTCGGCTTCAACTCAACCGTGAAAATACAACATGTCGCGATATCGTGACACTTTTTCTTTCTCTCTCTTTCTCCTTGCTTTGGCCCCCGAAAATACATGTCGCGATATCGCGACACTTTTTCTTTCTCTCTCTTTCTCTTTGCATCGGACCGTGAAAATGCTACATGTCGCGATATCGCGACACTTTTTCTCCTTGCTCTTTCTCTTAGCTTTGAAAATACAACATGTCACGATATCGTGACACTTTCGCCTCCGTACGCTTTCTCTATTCTTTTGTCGTGATATCATGACACTTCTACTTCCAAAGACTTCGACTTTGCTTTTGTCACGATATCATGACACTTCTGCTTCCAAAGACTTTGACTTTGCTTTTGTCGTGATATCATGACACTTCTGCCTCCGTAGTCTTCAACTTAGCTTTTGTCATAAAATCATGACACTTCTGCTTTCATACTTAGCTTCTTTTATTTTGTCGTGAAATCATGACACTTCTACCTTCGAAGTCTTCTTCTCTACTTTTGTCATGAAATCATGACACTTCTGCTTTCGTACTTTACTTCTTTGCTTTTGTCATGAAATCGTGACACTTCTGCTTCGAAGTCTTCTTCTCTGCTTTTGTCATGAAATCATGACACTTCTGCTTCCGTACGCTTCCTCTCTTTCTTTTGTCATGAAAATGCGACATGTCACGAAATCGTGACACTTTTTCAACTTACTTTCTCTCTTCTATTTTAGTCATGAAAATGCGACATGTCATGAAATCATGACACTTTTCCAACTTACTTTCTCTCTCCTATTTTAGTCACGAAAATGCGACATGTCACGAAATCGTGACACTTTTCTTACTTGTTCTCTTTCTTCGAACTTGTCATGAAATCGTGACACTTCTTCCTGCTTTCTCTTTTTCTTCCAACATGTCACGAAATCATGACAGTTTTTCCACTTGCCTTTTTCTCTTCCAACATGTCACGAAATCGCGACAGTTTTTCCACTTGCCTTTTTCTCTTCCAACATGTCGCGAAATCATGACAGTTTTTCCACTTGCCTTTTTCTCTTCCAACATGTCATGAAATCGTGATAGTTTTTCCACTTGCCTTTTTCTCTTCCAACATGTCGTGAAATCATGACAGTTTTTCCACTTGCCTTTTTCTCTTCCAACATGTCACGAAATCGTGACAGTTTTTCTTGCTTTTTCTCTCTCTTCCAACATGTCATGAAATCGTGACAATTTTTCTTGCCTGCTGTATATGTCATGATATCGCGACACTTTTCTTACTTGTCTTTTTCTTTGATCTTTTGCATATGGGCCACTTCGGTCTTCTTGGAAAATCATTGTACATACTCTGAGTAACCTTTGAACTCCTGTCTTCTGCATCTGAAAAGCTTTTGAACTTCCTATCCACTGCATCAACAGATCTATCTGACTGTGTTGACAACAATGACAATATTGTTGTTGCACCTTGCTCAACAATCTCCCCCTTTGGAATTGTTGGCAACACATGTGCAATTTCCTATAACTCTTCTCCCCCTTTGACAATAATACCAAAGGGCTACTGCAGACTCCCCCTGAGTCCATGCACAACATTCTCAGGCACAATTTATTACACTTAGCAAAAATCATGAACGGAAAAAGATACAGGAAAAAGTAATCAAATACTTAAATGCTAAAGCTCCCTAGAGAATGTGATCCCTGTAGCTAGTCAATTCTTGGGAAGTGTGACCACTCCCAATTTATTGTGAAGGTACTCAAAAACTTCCTTGGGCAATGGTTTTGTGAAGATATCTGCTACTTGCTCTGTAGTTGGAACAAAATCCAACTTAACCTCACCTTCCGCAACTTTCTCCTTCAAAAAGTGATACTTGATAGCAATGTGTTTTGTGCGTGAATGCATAACCGAATTCTTGGAGATGTTAATGGCATTGGTGTTATCACACTTAACTGATATTGGCTCACTGAAGCTAATACCAAGATCTTTCAGGGTTTGTTTCATCCACAATACCTGCGTACAACATGTTGTCGCTGCAATATATTCTGCCTCTACTATCGATAGAGAAACTGACTCTTGTTTCTTACTGTGCCACGCGACCAATCTGTCTCCAAGATAGAATGCACCTCCACTGGTACTCTTTCTGTCATCTACACATCCTGCCCAATCTGCATCTGAATACGAAATAAGGGTGAAGTCTTTACCTTTCGGATACCATAACCCATACTCCATAGTACCCTTGAGGTACCGAAGAATCCTCTTCACTGTTGTCACATGAGTCTCCTTGGGATTAGCCTAAAATCGTGCTACCATGCATACTGCCTACAAAATATCTGGTCTAGTAGTTGTCAGGTATAGTAAGCTTCCAATCATAGATCTGTACATGGTTTGATCAACAGGTGGAGATTTGTCATCCTTGCTCAACTTGCAACCTATCGTCATGGGAGTGCTAACTGGCTTACAATCCTCCATTGTGAATTTTTTAACATCTCTTTCACATATTTAACTTGAGAAATAAATATGCCCTTCTTATTTTGATTAACTTGCAACCCGAGGAAATACGAAAGTTCACCAATCATTGACATTTCAAATTCTTTCTGCATCTTATTTTCTAAATCTTTACATGACTCATCTTTGTTGCTGCCAAATATGATATCATCTACGTATACAACAAGAACAATAAGATGCCCATTTTCTGTTTTGACATACAAATTACTATCCACCATACCTTTCTTAAACCTTTGTTGGGTGAGATAGTTGTCTAGCCTTGCATACCATGCTCGGGGTGCCTGTTTTAAGCCATATAATGCTTTCTTCAACTTGCAAACAAAGTTGGGATCATCACCAAGTTGGAAACCATCTGGTTGCTCAATATAAACCTCTTCTTCAAGTTTCCCATTCAAAAATGCTGATTTCACATCCATTTGATAAACTTTGAAATTCTTGTAGACTGCTAAAGCCAATAAACATTCTAATTGCCTCTAGTCTAGCTACTGGTGCAAAAGTTTCCTCAAAGTCAATGCCTTCAACTTGTGCATAACCCTTACATACCAATATTGCTTTATTTCTGACTACCGATCCGTCTTCATTCAATTTGTTTCTAAAAATCCATTTAGTCCCGATTATATTTTTATTTGTAGGTCTAGGTACTAACTCCCAAGTTTCATTTTTCTCGATCTGATCTAATTCTTCATTTATTGCCTTCATCCAACTTTCATCTTTGCTTGCGTCAACAACATTTTTGGGCTCGATGCTGGATAATAGAGAGTAGTTACTTACTACTCTTCTTCTTGTCTGAACACCAACTTTGGGGTCTCCAATTATTTGCTCTCTAGGATGATTTTTCTGCTAGCTGCCTGTTTTGAATTTCTTATTTTCTTCCACTTCTGAATCACAACTTAAATCATCTGAGTCAATTTTTTGTATCTTTTCCATTTCGTTTTCCTCATCTCCTTCAATAACCTCTTCATAAATTGGGTAGTTCGTTTCATAGCTAATTACTCATTCTCTACCTTCATCAAATTTAACATCGGCACTGTCCACAATTTTCTTTAGCCTCTTGTTGTAGCATTTGTAAGCTTTGCTTTTTGATGAATAACCAACAAAAATACCTTCATCCGCTCTATCTTCAAACTTACCAAGATTATCTTCAGTTCTTTTGATGTAGCACTTGCTGCCAAAAACTTTGAGGTATTTTGTTGTTGCCCTTTTACCGAACCACAACTCATAAGGAGTTTTGCTTTCATGTGTTCTCAGCATGTACCTATTTTGGATATACACCACAGTATGGACTACTTCTTTCCAAAATCTATCTGCTACTCTGCTTTCATCCAACATAGTCCATGCCATTTCCTGCACTGTCCTGTTCTTTCTTTCTACCACTCCATTCTGCTGAGGTGTCTTGGCTGCTGAAAACTGTCTCCTAATACCGTATTTTTCACAGTACTCTGCAAACTCCTCTGAAATGAATTCTCCTCCTCTATCTCGATCTTAAACATTTGATCCTCTTTCCTGTTTCATTCTCAACATGGTTTTTGAAAATCTTGAACATATCAAAAGCTTCTGATTTATGCTTCAAGAAAAATATCCATGTCATTCCGGAATAGTCATCAATGCACAACATAAAATATTTGTCACCATTTATGCTTTGTGTTCTCATGGGTCCACATAAATCAGTGTGTATTAGTTCCAAAGGTTTGCTTGTGTAGTACTCTTTTGTTTTGAATGTGACTCTAGTTTGCTTCCCCTTTTGGCATGAAGCACAAATGTTGTTTGCAGGTTTCTTGATGGTGGGAATATCTCTCACTGCCCTTTTTGAGGTGATTTTTACTAGATTATCAAAACTGATATGACCGAGTCTCTTGTGCCACAACCAATTTTCTTCTTCCTATCCAATAAAACAAGCTCCTTTTGAAGTCTCTGAGAGCGTGTACAGGTTGCCAGATGTCCTTGATCCAGTTGCTATCAATTTTCCACTGTTTGTTTTTCTGACTTCACAACCCCGCTTCATAAAAACTACTTCATGACCTTTATCACAAATCTGACTTACGCTCAACAAGTTATGTTTCAAACCATCCACAAACAAGACTTCTTCCGACTTAATTTTTTCGTCACTAATTTTAACTGAACCTTTGCCAACTATCTTAGCTCCATCATTATTTCCAAACTTTATTGAACCACCTTCATATTTCTGTAACTTCTCAAATTTATGTTTGTCACCTGTCATATGACTGGAGCATCCACTATCAAGTATCCATGGTACATATTTATTCTGTGCTTTAAATGTTGTTTGTACGATTAAGGATTCCTTTTCTTCCTTAAGTCGCTCTTTTCCTTTCCACTCCGTTTTGATAGTAGTTTTGGGTTCTTGTTTTGCCTTTCCCTTATCAATAGCTTGTGCATGTTTTTCGGGAAGTTTTCTATTTTGTCTCATCCTATTTGGTTGAAATTTTCTTCCCTGAAACTGATTTGATGCAAATGTACTTCTACAGTTTCTTGCAATGTGCCCAAAATTATGATAGTTATAACATTCTACTGTATAATTCATCAGAGGAGAAAAAGCATTTCTACTCGGTGAAATTCCTTGGTCTTACATTATATTTGCAGTCCGAGATTTTATGTCCATAGCCATTGCATTTAAAACAGAAACCATAAAAGGGATAATTGAACCTGGGTGATGGTCTTTGCCATGTTGTCGTAGGAGCCATAGGTCTTCTTCTTCTTTGATGTGTGACATTGGTGAATCCATCATTGTCAATTCTCCTTTCGTGCCTGGCATTATTGCTTTCTTTTGCATGAGATGTTTTTCCTTGATCAACCTGTTTCTTATCTTCATTCTTTATGGATTCTACATTTCTGGCCTTTGATCCATTTGATGATTCTCCTTCGACGAAACCCAGACCAAATTTGATGCCTGTAGGCCTTTGGTCATTTATGATCTTATCCAGCTTCATAGAACTTACTTCACGTTTGTGATAACAACTAATTTTCTTATTCATCTCTTCTAGCTGCATTCTTAAACCAACAATCTCTTCTTCTAGCTTGCTGCAATAATCTATTTTCATGGTTATTTGCACTTCGAGATCTTCGAAGATTTTCTTGGATTCTTCTATCTGTACTTTCAAACTGGATATGATTTCATTTGCATCCTCAAGCCTTTTTGAAAGTTTCTTATTCTTTTTCCTCTCTATTTTCCACTCTTCAAGTGCAGAGATCAACTCACCTTCTAGATCTACTTCAGCCTCAGGGTTTTCACCACATACTTCAGAGTTCACTCCTTCCTTTTCTGATCTTACTTCTTCAAATGCCATGAAAAGAGCTTCACCTGTTTCCTCTTCAGAATCCTCACCGAAGCTGTCTTCTGATGAACTGGCATTCCTGGAGATGAAACTTTTCTTCTTGAAGTTGCCTTTTCTGAAATTCATTTTCTTCTTCCAGTCACTTCTTTCTTGGTGCGATCCTTCATCATTTTTGTTCTTCTCTTTAAGTGGACATTTAGTCGCAAAATGCCCAACGCCTCCACAGTTGAAACATTTAAGCGGTAGCTTTCCTCTGTATTTTCCTTTTCCCCTTTTTAGTTTTCTAACAAAGTTTGCTTCCATTTCATCTGATGTCTCTTCTTCCTCGGACTCTTGTTTTGCGTTTTTATCTTTAAGGGCTTTAAAATCCGCTTCTCTGTCTATGGGTTTAGATCTTCCTATCCTCATCTCATATGCAGTCAAAGAACCATACATCTCATCTATACTAAAATAATTTAGATTTTTAGCTTCTTCTATCACTGAGACTTTAGAATCAAACCTTTGAGGAAGAGATCTTAATACCTTTTTCACGACGGCAGAGTCTTCGATATCCTCGTCGAGTCCTCTGATCGCATTAATGATTCCATTAACTCTCAGCATATATGCCTCAATGTTTTCATTGTCATTCATATTTAATGCTTCGAACTAAGCTCGATGTGTCTATAACTTGGCCTCCTTGATCTTATCGTCTCCTTCATGAATACTCCTCAGTTTGTCCCATATCTCTTTTGTCATTTTACAGCTCATGATCTTTACTAGTTCACTGTCTGCTAATCCGCACATGAGAGCATTCTTTGCTTTTGAGTTATTTTCAAACAGTTTCTTTTCGTCAGCCTCTTTTGGAGGAGTGATGGGTATTGTGTATCCACTAACTACTGAATCCCAGATGTCGTATCCCAAAGCACAGAGATATGTTTGCATCCTGATTCTCTAGAATGCGTAATTAGATCCATCAAACAATGGTGCTTTGTTTGATGAGAAGCCTTCACCACCTGCCATTGTGTTACTTCCAAGATCACCCTAGCCGGTTAAGCTTGTACAGGAACTTAGCTCTAATACCAATTGTTAGTCTTACAATGACACTGAGAGGGGGGGTGAATCAGTGTAGCTCTTTAAACTTGAATTTATAGCTCTTAAAACTAAAATAATTAAAACTTAAAACTAGATACATCAAGTATAACAAAAGAGCATCACACAACACAAGATTTAACGAGGTTCACCAATGTGGCTACTCCTCAAAAATGACTGCTTGGACTACCATCCAAATCCAGCCTTTGCAAAGCACCAACTTTACAATCAATTTACCAACACCCACTAGAAGGAGCACCAACCCCTTATTTATCTGCACCAATAGAAAGGAGCACCAACCCCTGATTTACCAGCACCTACTGGAAGGAGCACCAACCCCTGATGCCAAGCTGCAACCTGGACTTCAATTTTGAATCTATAAGTTTGACAAAAAGATACCTTTGTTTTTGCAAGACCCTGACTGGTCTTCTTCACCTTTGCGCTCTCTACGCACTCTGCTCTCTCTACGTAATCACTTCGCACACTCTGCTTCATTACAGTCGACCTTCACGATCGTCTTCTCCCTTTTGCGCACTCTGCTCTCTTTGCGAATTTTGCACTTAGCACGATTCGACATGACTTGCTCTCTACGCACTACGACCGAACTTCGCACACTTCGACATTCTGAAATTCTCCAAACAGCCCTCCTTTTATAACAACATTTTCATGATGAAAACCCTAATCTTAGTCGGTTGTAAACCCTAATCTTAGTCGGCTTTCATAACAATTGTAAACCCTAATTTTAGTCGGTTGTCATCGGTCTTCGTCGGCTTCAACTCAACCATGAAAATACAACATGTCATGATATCATGACACTTCTTCTTTCTCTCTCTTTCTCCTTGCTTTGGCCCCTGAAAATACAACATGTCACGATATCGCGACACTTTTTCTTTCTCTCTCTTTCTCTTTGCATCGAACCACGAAAATGCTACATGTCGCGATATCGCGACACTTTTTCTCCTTGCTCTTTCTCTTAGCTTTGGCCCATGAAAATACAACATGTCACGATATCATGACACTTTCACCTCCGTACGCTTTCTCTATTCTTTTGTCGCAATATCATGACACTTCTGCTTCCAAAGACTTTGACTTTGCTTTTGTCACGATATCGCGACACTTCTACTTCCAAAGACTTCGACTTTGCTTTTGTTGCAAAATCATGACGCTTCTACCTCCGTAGTCTTCAACTTAGCTTTTGTCATGAAATCATGACACTTCTACTTCCGTACTTAGCTTCTTTACTTTTGTCATGAAATCATGACACTTCTGCCTTCGAAGTCTTCTTCTCTACTTTTGTCATGAAATCATGACACTTCTACTTTCGTACTTTACTTCTTTGCTTTTGTCATGAAATCATGACACTTCTACTTCGAAGTCTTGCTTTCTGCTTTTGTCATGAAATCGTGACAGTTCTGCTTTCGTATGCTTCCTCTCTTTCTTTTGTTGTGAAATCGTGACACTTTTCAAACTTACTTTCTCTCTCCTATTTTATTCATGAAAATGTGACATGTCATGAAATCATGACACTTTTCCAACTTACTTTCTCTCTCCTATTTTAGTCACAAAAATGCGACATGTCACGAAATCGTGACACTTTTCTTACTTGTTCTCTTTCTTCGAACTTGTCATGAAATCGCGACACTTCTTCCTACTTTCTCTTTTTCTTCCAACATGTCATGAAATCGTGACAGTTTTTCCACTTGCCTTTTTCTCTTCCAACATGTCACGAAATCGTGACAGTTTTTCCACTTGCATTTTTCTCTTCCAACATGTCACGAAATCGCGACAGTTTTTCCACTTGCCTTTTTCTCTTCCAACATGTCACGAAATCACGACAGTTTTTCCACTTGCCTTTTTCTCTTCCAACATGTCGCAAAATCGCGACAATTTTTCCACTTGCCTTTTTCTCTTCCAACATGTCACGAAATCGTGACAGTTTTTCCACTTGCTTTTTCTCTCTCTTCCAACATGTCGCGAAATCGTGATAGTTTTTCCTGCTTTTTCTCTCTCTTCCAACATGTCGCGAAATCGTGACAGTTTTTCTTGCCTATTGTATATGTCGCGATATCGTGACACTTTTCTTACTTGTCTTTTTCTTTGATCTTTTGCATATGGGCCACTTCGGTCTTCTTGGAAAATCACCGTACATACTCCGAGTAACCTTTGAACTCCTGTCTTCTACATCTGAAAAGATTTTGAACTTCCTGTCCACTGCATCAATAGATCTATCTGATTGTGTTGACAACAATGACAATACTGTTGTTGCACCTTGCTCAACATATCTTATGAGAGTAACTAAGATAATTTAAGGTATTTGAAATAATATTTAAATTATGGAATTGATTATACTTTAGGCAATAATATTAAGTTGGTTAGATATAGGGATTCAAAGTGGGAGGATAAATTGATATTAGAAGGTATACATCAAGAGATTAATTCTCACTAGGTAATTAATTGATAGCTTAGAGTTTGAAGAAATAAGGAACAATTGCACTCTCAACAAAAAGGATATAGAGTATATAATAGCTCCATCAACAAGCACACAAGAAATATGGTTAAGGAAGATCATATAAATATTAAATAAAAAATAAAAATATGAAATACTATTGTTTGGACAACATTAATGGAATTTAGATGAATAGAATACCTGATTTTCATACCATATCAAAGACATTATGTTGAGGCATCATTTATTTAGAGACATAATGACAAAAAAAGGAAGTCAAATTAAAATTAGACATATCAGAAGATTGTTATTCTTCAATTTTTGCAAAGGTAGTCATGAGAAATTACTTTATATCACTCAAACATAAAATGATTTTTTTGCTATTTAGCCTTAAGGGGTAAAATGTTGGAATAAATCTTAAGTAAAAAGAAAAACATACCAAATACTAATTTTCTGACAATGTGAATTGAATTTAAATGAATAAAATACATGATTTTCATATAGTATCAAAACCATTGTGTTAAGACATCATTTACTTAGAGACAGTGAAGAAAAAAAGTCATATTAAAATGTTATATATCAAAATATCATTATACTTTAAATTTACAAAGGTAGTCACAAAGAATTAGTTTATATCACTCAGACATAAACTAAATATTTTGCTTTATAGCCTCAAGGGGAAAAATATTGGAAGTTTTGATACTAAATATGATAAAAATCAAAACAAAATAGGATGATGAAAAAAATTGAATAGGATGAAGTTGGAGTTGTAAAAATATATATTTTTAACCTATACATGGAGAGCATGTGAACATCAATATCCTCTTGATACATTCTATTTGTTAGAGTTAGAGTATATTACATCATTTGGGTCATGTAAATGTACCACATTTGGCACATAGTTAGAGTAGGAGATTACTTTAGGGGGACGTTAGCTAGTTACTTCAAGCAATGTAATAAATGCACAAGTGTCAATGTGCAAGTTGTAAAGTGCAATGTATCCCCTTGTACAACTAGGTAGAGTATTGGCCAAGGAATCTATCTTCCTATATAAAGGGACTCATAGTGATAGCTCATATCAAGTCCATATCAAGAATATCAAGTGCATTATAGTAGAGTGTAGTAGATAGTAGTAGAAATCCTATATGGAGTACAATGTAATTCTTTAGGTTATAGTAATGGAGTGACCATTACCTCCATATTGCATTGTATTTTTGCCACTTTCTATTTATAGTATATTTTAGTCATATTGCAGAATTACTTTCTTTCATTTTTTTTTCATTTTATTAGGACCTATGATAGATATCTCCTACTGCATATATCCTCTAAATATTAAAGTGGTATCAAATCCATGGTTAATCAATATAGGATTTGGGAGAGTCATAAGAAAGATTGAAAGGATTGAAATAAATCTCAATTATAGAAATTTTGAGATTACATTTGGCTAGAGTCTTTCCACAGGGTTACAAAAAATCTTGTGAAGACAATGACTCAGGATTCATACCACTAGATTGAAAAATCAACTAGTGAATATTGTTATCTCTAGAATTATAAATTCTTTCGTTCTAGTCTCTAACAACTTGTTGCAAGATAAGGATATTCAAAAAATGTTGAGAAGCTTCCTACAAGAGAGCTAGGAAGAATATCTTCTTAGAACCATTCTAGCACTTGTATTAACAAGGAGAGGACTAAGACCTTAGATAAAAGTCTCATTACAAGAGTTGTAAATCCTGCAGATTGCAAAAGTGAAGAAAATGCCACAATAGCCTTATAGTAGACTCAAGGAATAAGTGACTCCAGAGGATGAGTCAAGGAGAAGATAGGAGATGGGTGATGTACTTTACTAATTAAAGAATTATTTTAAAATAAGTTGAAGAGATACAAAGTAGGTCTCATTGGAAAAACTTTCAATCTTGGAAGAGATAGAGAGGGACCAATAGAGTATTATTCGTGATCAAATAAGTAGCAGATTTCAAAGATTCGAGAAGATTTCATCAATAATAATTTCAAAAATAAAAGTTTGAAGAAAATATCTTAGTTGGAAGACCAAAGAAGCTATAAGATAGAAGACCTTGGAGAGGTCTCGAGGACAAGAAGAAGGCTTGGAGAGCCTTTTTGTAGAGCTTTTAGAAGCATAATCAAAAGAGTTCCTAGGAGAATTCATTAGATAAATCCACTATCAAGGAGAATATCTTGGTAGTTAAGGACTTGGGATAATTATCATCATTCTAAAACAAGCCCAAGAGAAGATGAATTTCTCAAAGAGTGCCAAATCCTGAATAAGAATCTAGTGAAGACCTCAAGATATTCAAAATATTGAGAATAATAAGATTATGTTTGAAGTCAGAATTCAAAAAGAAGATTGAAGGAATATGTAAAGCCTACCAAATCCAAGAGATTTGAATATTGCCTCTCATAGCAAGAAGGCACATTTCATAAGCATGAAAATTTTGAACCTACTATAGAAAATCAAATATCTGTAGAAGGATCAAGCCACCAAACCCTAGGATAAATATAGAATATTCGATACAATAGTTTGGTGAAGCATGAAGTTGTTTTGGACAACCAACAAGGAGCTATGAATTCATCCACTACAAGGCAAAAAATTGGTGAATCAAAACACAATATCTACATCTACTTAAAAAGCCATTTAAGGTAAGCAACTTGGGTGCAATTAGTTGAAATTCAAATTAGGGTTCATTATCAAATTCCATTAACCACCATATTTAGATTAGTACATTATTAATCCATTAGCACTATACTAGTTGATATTTAACTAGTTTCTCTCAAAAGGGTTAGTTTGTATTTGTTGATTATTGAAGATCAAGGACACAAAACCAACATATTATAAAAGTGTTTGGAGATAATATTTTGTGCACAACACCTACAACATTTTGTGTCCCAAATAAGCCACCAAAATTAGATCAGATTCCTCCAAGGAGTGGAGAAGAAATCCACCATCAAAATCAGTGAAAGAAGTTACAAATCGAGACTTGGTGAGTCTCAGATTCAAGCTGCACTAAGGGCTATTTACAAAAAAAAATATTGCAAAAAATACTTCTATAAAATATTCTATCTACGTGGTTATTAGCTTGGGTTTATTACCAAAAGTAACCAAGCAATGGAGAGAGTTTTCTAGAAAAAGAGACAACCTCAAAATCTGCCATTGCCTACAAGAAAGCCACCATTAAACCAACAAAAATAAGGTTGCAAAAGGAGGTGCAAAAATAAGGTATTATATTAATAAATTCATTTACATCATCTTGCACCAGACTAATTTATCCTACGTAAGAAAAAGGATAGGGTCTAATTGCCACAAGGGCACATTATTCACAAGGAGAAATCAGCTCAAATCAACCATGTAAAAGCTTTCTCCAAGAAAGGTAAAAGAGCCTATCAAAGAGCTCATATCATCCACGATCTTGGATAGTTGTATCAATGTACTTGCAAGCAAACACAACATAACACAACAAAGAAGAAATATTGTCCACAAAGGCAAATACTTAACAAGTTGAAAGAATAAGGAAAACAAACTATAGAAGAGGCTATACCAGCTAGATGTACATCCACAAGGAGCACTCGAGGGCATCATTGGAGTATCTCAAAACTCCCAAATAATTTTCCATAGCCACCAAAGTGTTGCTCATAATCCTAGCTCAAAGCTAGAAACATGTTTCTCACTACTTCAAATGGAACCAACTCACACCAAACACCATCGAAAGCATACAAAAAAGGAGAAGGTAGCCACAATATGTTGATAAAAGAACCTTTCAAAGAATACGTTAAGTATTGAGAGAAATTGAGAAGAAAAGACCCATGCAAAAATGGAATATGACACTTGTCACCTTGAAGAAAACCCTAACATCTCCTATATGAGTGATCACCATTTGCACACTTGAAAGAAAATCCAAGAAGGCATTACACAAGAGGAGATTGGCAGTTTTAGAAGAGAAGTGAAACTTATCACCAAGGAATATAAGCACTCATACAAGATTGTAATGCTCACCTTACATTAAGCAAAAAAATCAAAGGATAAACAAGGTTCTATCTCTCTCCCAACTGTTAAAGTTAAACTGGTATGACACTTGTCACCCACTTCAAGATATATCTCTATTTGAGGCACCAAAGACCAAGGAGGAGCACATTCCTGGTAGCCAAGGGAGTGTAGCATGGAGGAAGAAGTTAGAGCATTAAAGTCTCTTGGTCAAGCAAAAATGAAGAACCCAATATTGTAGTCAGAGGAATCTACCACCATCCACCATTGAAAGGAGGTCAAAGCAAGAATTAAGACTGTTGTGCATACATTGGAGAATACAAGGAAAATACAATGGTTATATAGCATATTTGCATTATTATAAATGTATGACTTTACATTAATTTATTTGCTTTGATTGATAGGGAGACATAAGGGTATAATATAAGGTTGAAACTATAGGAAAATCAACCATATTTAAAAGCAAAATTAAAGGAGAATTATAGCTTAATATTTGCAAATTAAAACATAGGATAAATAATGATTTCTACCTAGAAAATTTATATTTCTATTATTGCAAATATTATTTTTTTCTAATATTCCAAATTAGGGAGTTATAAGGCATACTACACCAAAGTAGGATTTTGGAATATAGAAACATTAAATATCAAATATCAAAATCTATAATAGAAGGTTCATTAAATATTATCAAGGGTTGGAAATTAATTGGTATACTTGTCTCAAAATCACATTAAAGGTATAAAAGAAATCCAACCATTAGGACTTCATAAAAATAAAAAGTGCTTAAGTTCAATAGAAGTAATAAGGTGTAATAGAAGTTGATTTTTTCTATTCACAAACTTTAAAAAATCAACCCAAAATTAAACTACTATTCTCAAAATAACTTTTTTTTTATTTGTGGAAAACATCCCAAAAGGGATACCACTTTCGGGTAAGACCCAAGGAGGCAGGGGTATCCATATTCTCAAAATAACTTTATCAATCATTTAACATATCCAAAATAACTAGGGAGACATAATGCATTCTACAAAACTTGATAATAATAGCATCTTTCAAAATTTATCAAGTACTCAATCCATTTGGGAGTCATAAGGAAGCCTACAAAACCTAATCTCTAGTTTTATTTTTTTAAATCAAAATTCACATACTTTAACTAGGGAGTCATAAGGTAGACCACTTAAGAATATCCTATCTCATAAGATACAAACTCTATCAAAGCACTTTATACTCTAATATAGGGAGCTATAAGGATGTCTACCTCAAGTAATATAGTGAACAATGATATGAACAACACTATTAGAAAGGAAAGAGCAAGTGTCATAAAAAGTGGAATCAAGAATTCACTTATAAAATTTGAAAGAAACTTGGATCCTACCACAAAAAGGATACAAACCGAACCTTTAAAAGACATGTTTGAAACAATGGAGATTTATCCACATGCTTGATTCACTGAAGCAATTAATAATGGAAAGAATGAAATTCAAATTCCTTTATAATATGGAAGCATACTATACATGACACTACTTAAATTCAAATGTTATAAGGATGAAAATGTGGAACAGAGAGGATTGATATATATACTTAAACTAAAAACAAAAATGGATGAATCATATCTAGAAAAGATATTTCAATCCTCATGCAGTATTAGTACTTCAAGTTCTACTAACTCAAAGTATTATCATGATGCTCTAAGTGTATATTTAGAAGCTTCTATATAGGACATAGAGAATTATGACAAGGACAAAATCAAAGAGAAATTATTCTAGCAAGAATCGGGTGATAGTACATCCACCTATGAAAGTACTAACTCCAATAAAGAAGAAGAAGAGAAACCAATTCAATGAGGTACACAATGCAATGTGAATTAAAGAGAATACAAAGGATCAAATCAAGTTGAATAACTTTTGAAGATAAAGAGCCATATTGAAGATTAAAATATTTAATACCCAAATATTGTAATACAGGGGGGTGTTAGAGTTAGAGTATATTACATCATTTGGGTCATGTAAATGTGCCACCTTTGGTACATAGTTAGAGTAGGAGATTAATTTAGGGGGAAGTTATCTAGTTACTTCAAGCAATGTAATAAATGCACAAGTATCAATGTGCAAGGTGTCCCCTTGTACAACTATGTAGAGTGTTGGCCAAGGAATCTATCTTCCTATATAAAGGGCCTCATAGTGATAGCTCATATCAAGTCCATATCAAGCATATCAAGTGCATTATAGTAGAGTGTAGTAGATAGTGATAGAACTCCAATATGTAGTACAATGTAGTTCTTTAGCTTATAGTAATGAAATTGTTGAGCAAGGTGCAGCAACAGTATTGTCATTGTTGTCAACACAGTCAGATAGATCGGTTGATGCAGTGGACAGGAGTTAAGAGGTTCTTCAGAGTATGTACAGTGACTTTCCAAAAGATCGAAGTGGCCCATATGCTAAAAATCAAAAGAAAATCACAAGGAAGAAAACTGTCGCGATATCGCGACATGTTGAGCAAGAAAGAAAAACTGTCGCGATATCGCGACATGTTGAGAAAGAAAGAAAAACTATCACGATATCGCGACATGTTGAGAAGAAAGAAAAACTATCACGATTTCATGACATGTTCGAAGAGAAAGCGCAAGCAAGAAAAACTGTCATGATTTCGTGACATGTTCGGAGAGAAAGCGCAAGCAAGCAAAACTGTCACGATTTCGTGACATGTTCGGAGAGAAAGCGCAAGCAAGAAAAACTATCATGATTTCATGACATGTTCGGAGAGAAAGCACAAGCAAGAAAAACTGTCATGATTTCGTGACATGTTCGAAGAGAAAGTGCAAGCAAGAAAAAGTGTCACGATTTCATGACATGTTGGAAGAGAAAAAGACAAGTAGAAAAAGTGTCACGATTTCATGACATATTGCAAGAGAGATAGTACGGAAGAAAAAGTGTCACGATTTCGTGACATGTTGGAAGAGAAAAAGGCAAGTAGAAAAAGTGTCATGATTTCGTGACATATTGCAAGAGAGATAGTACGGAAGAAAAAGTGTCACGATTTCGTGACATATTGGAAGAGAAAAGTCAAAGAAAAAGTGTCATGATTTCGTGACATATTGCAAGAGAGAGAGTCCAAAGAAAAAGTGTCACGATTTCGCGACATATTGCAAGAGAGATTGTAAGAAAAAGTGTCAGATATTCGACATATTAAGAGAGAGAAGAAAAGTTTGAATAGAGCTAAGGAGAAAAAGTGTCACGATATCACGACATGTCGGTTTACCACAAAGGCAAGAGAAAGAGCAAAGGAGAAAAAGTGTCGCGATATCGCGACATGTCGGTTTTCGACCCGAAGGCAAGAGAAAGAACAAAGGAGAGAAAGTGTCATGATATCGCGACATGTCGTTTTGACAAGGAAGAGAAAAAGAAAGGAAAAAGTGTCACGATATCGTGACATGTAGTAAGAAAGAGTAAGGAGAGAAAGTGTCACGATATCGTGACATGTGCATTTTCTGACTCAAAGGAGAGAGGAAAAGGAGAAGTTTAAAAAAGTAAAGAAGAGTAGGAGGGAAAGTGTCACGATATCGTGACATGTTGTGTTTTCATGGGTACAAGCCAAGAAAAGAGGTAAGGAGGCGAAAGTGTCACGATATCGCGACATGCTGAGTTTTCATGGGTACAAGCCAAGAAGAGAAGCAAGGAGGCGAAAGTGTCACGATATCGCGACATGTTGTATTTTCGTGGTCCAAAGCAAGGAGAAAGAGAGAAAGAACAAAAGTGTCGCGATATCGTGACATGTATTTTTGAGGTCCAAAGCAAGGAGAAAGAGAGAGAAAGAAAAAGTGTCGTGATATCGTGACATGTTGTATTTTCATGGTTGAGTTGAAGCCGACAAAGACCTATGAACAACCGACTAAGATTAGGGTTTGTAGTTGACTAAGATTAGGGTTTGCAGTCGACTAAGATTAGGGTTTATAGTCGACTAAGATTAGGGTTTTCATCATGAAAATTTTGTTATAAAAGGAGGGTTGTTTGGAGATTTGAAGTGTCGATGAATGCGTCGTTGAATATGTGTCGAAGTGTGAAATGTGGTCGTAAGAGCGCAGAAAGCATAGAAGCGGTGAGATGATGGTGAAGTGTGCAAAGTGAGCAAAGAAGTCATGTCGAATTGTCCTAAGTGCATCTATGATTGCATAGAGAAAGTAGGAGTAGAGTGCATAAAAGGGAGAAGACGATCGTGAAGTTGGATTGCAATGAAGCAGAGTGTGCGAAGTGTTTGCGTAGAAAGAGCAGAGTGCGTAGAGAATGCAAAGGTGGAGAAGACCAGTTAGGGTCTTGCAAAAGCAAAGGTATCTTATTATCAAACTTATAGATTCAAAATTGAAGTCCAGGTTGCAGCTTGGCATCATGGGTTGGTGCTCCTTCCAGTAGGTGTTGGTAAATCAGGGGTTGGTGCTCCTTTCTGTTGGTATAGATAAATCAGGGGTTGGTGCTCCTTCTAGTGGATGTTGGTAAACTGTTTGTAAAGTTGGTGCTTTGCAAAGGCTGGATTTGGATGGTAGTCCAAGCAGTCATTCTTGAGGAGTAGCCAAATTGGTGAACCTCGTTAAAATCTTGTGTTGTGTGATATGTTCTTTTGTGATGCTTGCTTTATCTGGTTTTAAGGTTTCATTATTTCAGTTTTAAGAGCTGTAAATTCAAGTTAAAAGAACTACACTGATTCACCCCCCCTCTTAGTGCCATTGTAAGACTAACAATTGGTATCAGAGCCAAGTTCCCTTCTAAGGCTAAATCAGTCAGGGTTGATCTTGGATTAGTACGCAATGGGTAAGAAGAATAGATCCTCCTCCAAAAGGGCATCTCAGTCAGTTTCAGTTCCTGTGGAAGAGAAAATTGAACCAGAAAAGGTTGAAGACTTCTCATCAAACAAAGCACCTTTGTTTGATGGAACTAATTACGCGGTCTGGAGAATCAGGATGCAGACATATCTTTGTGCTTTGGGATACGACATCTGGGATTCAGTAGACAGTGAATACACAATACCCATCACTCCTCCAACCGATGTCTGTCGGTAAGAATCTGTTTGAGAATGACTCAAAAGCAAAGGATGCTATCGGTGTGGATTAGTAGACAGTGAACTGGTAAAGATCATGAGTTGTAAAATGACAAAAGAAATATGGGACAAACTGAGGAGTATTCATGAAGGAGACGATGAGATCAAGGAGGCCAAGTTACAAACACATCAAGCTCAGTTCGAAGCTTTGAAGTTGAATGACGATGAGAACATAGAGGCATATATGCTGAGAGTTAATGAAGTCCTAGAGGATGATTCTAAGAAAGAAACAGGTGGAGGTCTTTTCATGACACTCGAAGAAGAAACAGAAAAAGAACAGGAATGTGATGAAGAAGAAATTGATGCAGAAATAAATTTGAAAGAGGAATTAATTGCAGCTCTGGATGAATTGAAGATAGAAAGAAAAAGGAATAAGGAAATCTCAAGAAAGCTTGAGGATGCAAATGAAATAATAACCAGTTTGAAAGTACAGGTAGAAGAATTCAAAAGGATTGAAGAAACTCTCGGGTCACAGTTCAATGAGAAAGAGATTGGTTGCTGCAAACAAGAGGAAGAGATTGTTTTATTGAAGAAACAACTAGAAGAGGCCAATACAAATCTCAAATTCGAGAAGAGCACAGAGTTGCTAGATAAAATGATAAGCCAACAAAGAAGCTCCACGGATAGGCGTGGTCTTGGATATGAAGCTGAACAACCTTCATCTTCCAACTCTGCAGAGAAGAAGAAGTTCACTGTTGAAGGATCAAAGCAAGAAAAGCTTGAAGCTGAATTTTCAAAAGGAAGAAAATATCAAAGGAGATCTACGACAAAGCAACCACAACAAAAGAGGTTCTATCACTCTCACTCTATTCATAATAATACTTTTAATGGCTATTGTTTCAGATGCAACGAGTATGGTCACAAGGCAATTTATTGTGGATTGAATAATAAATCAAAGAGTTATGCTGGTAGAAATACTTCTGCATTTTTGAGTGAACAATATGTACAATGTTTTCAATGTAATGGTCATGGGCACATAGCAAGGTTTTGTCCAAGCATTTTTGTATCTAATCTAAGGCAAAATAGTAGATTTCATCAGACGCAAAGAACGCAACACAGACAGGGAATAAATCAGGTACATAAAAAGGAAAATAATCATTCATCAAGGATGCACAAGAGACAACCACACAAGAGAAATGTTCGAGTTCACGAAAAGGTGCAAAATAGGGATGCAGTTGAAAAATCCAAGCCCGAGTTCAAGAAAGTTTGGAGAAAGATAGAAGAAAGGAAATCATGTCTCCTTGGACTGAAGGAGACTACTCCGATATTGCACTAAGCAACTCCAGGTAGCACATCCTCAAGGGGAGCAATCTTGAAGTTTCATTTTAATGCTCCTATGTATTTGTTTGATTACCTGAGGATGAAAGGCAAGTAGTCAGGGAAGTTGTTGTATAGTTGTCAAAGTGTGTTTTCAGTTCATGTAGTTTGTGGAAGTGCCGTGAAGGGTGGTGATTAAATTGAGAGTTGTCATTATTGGTAGTATTGCTATATGTCATTGTTGTACTGGTGATGGTTCTTACTGCCATGGTCCAAAGTTAAGGATTATAACAGTTCAGATAATTTGGTTAGTGAAAGAATGTTGCCCTAGCCGCATATATGTGTTTCGATAAAAGCAGTGTGTATTTGAACTACACATTGACGTGAAGATTGTTAGATCTATTATGATGTTGTGGTGAAAAATATTGAAGTCTGATCATTGACTCATGTTTAGCTCATCAAGATGAGCAACTTTGCTTTGTGAATCATACCTATCCGAGGTCCAGAAGTATGAGTTTGAGTAAGGTGCACTATAGTTGGCCGTGAAGTGTTTAACAAAATATTGTCTCCTGATTCGAACAGTTGAAAGTAAGGTGTGACCAGCGGTGACTGTAGAAAACATAGACCAAGTTGAAAATATAAAAAGGGATTTGGTTGTGTTGTGGTACAGTGTTTGATGCTTGCACAGAGTTGGCAGTAAAATTGCAGTGTTGGTACAGTGTTGGACAAAAGTTGGTACAAGTGTGAGTCACTTGTCAATTTTGTTGACAGATGTGAAATCAACATTTTTGAATGGGAAGCTTGAAGAAGAGGTTTATATTGAGCAGCCATATGGTTTCCAGCTTGGTGATGATCCCAACTTGGTTTGTAAGTTGAAGATATATGGCTTGAAACAGGCACCCCGAGCATGATATGCAAGGCTAGACAACTATCTCACTCAACAAAGGTTTAAGAAAGGGTGCAAGTTGAGCAAGAATGACAAATCTCCACTTGTTGATCAAATCATGTATAGATCTATGATTGGAAGCTTACTGTACCTGACAGCTATCAGACCAGATATTTTGCAGGCAGTATGCATGGTAGCACGATTTCAGGCTAATCCCAAGGAGACTCATGTGACAACATTATGGTGGTTGATTTCTGAAATATCATTGAAGGGAAAATGATTGTTTGTGGTTTCCTTTTTTGAAAGTGGTTGGTTGAATGCATCAAGGTTTTCTGAATTGAGAGTTGTGTTTAAACCTTGTGTTATAAGCATAGTGGTTTAAGCCCATTGGTTGTGAAAGAACTTGAGTTAGAAAAGAACATGAGTATCATTGTTATGTGATATTTGTGGTTGAGCATTGTTGGAATTATTTGAGTTGGTTGATACATACTTGGACTAGGGTTGTGTGAGAGAGAGTTGTCCCTTGTGATGATTGGTTGAGTTGATTTGATTGAGCCTAGTCAAGTTATGTGTGAAGTGATTTTTAAAGTTCTATGAAGTGGATTTGATTTGAGATCGCCATTCATTGTTGAGTTCATTTTGAGTACTACTTGAGCATGATTGATTGAGCCTTTGAGAAGGCCTTTGGGAAATATTTGAGGACAATGTTGGGACAGATTTCTAGAGAATATTTGGGCAAGTTCTTGGTGAGATTGCTAGAGAAGATTCGGACAAGTTCTTAGTGAGCTTGGTGGAGCAGATTTGGACAGGTTTTGTATGAGCTTGTTATTCAGCATTGGACAAGTTCTATGTGAGCTTGTTAAGCAGGTTCTGTGTGAGCCTATTGAGCAGGTTCTTAGTGAGCCTATTGACTGAGCTTTGGAGGTGACAGAGTATAGAGGACAGAGTCTCAATGGATAGAAATCTAGCAGCCAACATAGTTGAAGATAGATCTGAGTGAGGATTCTTCAAGTGAAGAAGAGGTCCACCAATCAGTGCAGCAGAGAGACAGAGTCTTCTATAATATCACAAGGGTACTATGGAGTATGGGTTATGGTATCCAAAAGATGCAGATTGGGTAGGATGTGTAGATGACAGAAAGAGTACCAGTGGAGGTGCATTCTATCTTGGAGACAGATTGGTCACATAGAACAGTAAGAAACAAGAGTCAGTTTCCTTATCCACAATAGAGGTAGAATATATTGCAGTGACAATGTGTTGTACGTAGGAGAAAGTTGCAGAAAGTGAGGTTAAGTTGGATTTTTATTCCAACAATAGATTGTGGAGTGGTCACGTTTCCCAAGAATTGACTAGCTACAGGGATCACATTCTCAGGGGGAGCATTTAAGTATTTGATTATCTTTTTGCTCATGTTCATGATTTTTTCTAAGTATAATAAATTGTGCCTGAGAATGTTGTGCATGGACTCAGGGGAGTCTATAGTAGCCCTTTGGTATTATTGTCAAAGGGGGAGAAGAATTATAGGAAATTGCATGTGTTGCCAACAATTCCAAAGGGGGAGATTGTTGAGCAAGGTGCAACAATAAGTATTGTCATTGTTGTCAACACAGTCAATTAGATCGGTTGATGCAGTGGACAGGAGTTAAGAGGTTCTTCAGAGTATGTATAGTGACTTTCCAAAAGATCAAAGTGGCCCATATGCTAAAAATCAAAAGAAAATCACAAGGAAGAAAATTGTCGCGATATCGCGACATGTTGAGCAAGAAAGAAAAACTGTCGCGATATCGCGACATGTTGAGCAAGAAAGAAAAACTGTCACGATATCGTGACATGTTGAGAAGAAAGAAAAACTATCATGATTTTGTGACATGTTCGGAGAGAAAGCGCAAGCAAGAAAACTGTCATGATTTCGTGACATGTTCGGAGAGAAAGCGCAAGCAAGCAAAACTGTCATGATTTCGTGACATGTTCGGAGAGAAAGCGCAAGCAAGCAAAATTGTCATGATTTCATGACATGTTGGAAGAGAAAGTGCAAACAAGCAAAACTGTCATGATTTCATGACATGTTCGAAGAGAAAGGAAGAAGAAAAAGTGTCATGATTTCGTGACATGTTGGAAGAGAAAAAGGCAAGTAGAAAAAGTGTCACGATTTTGGACATATTGCAAGAGAGATAGTACGAAAGAAAAAGTGTCACGATTTCATGACATGTTGGAAGAGAAAAAGTCAAGTAGAAAAAGTGTCACGATTTCGTGACATATTGCAAGAGAGATAGTACGAAAGAAAAAGTGTCACGATTTCATGACATATTGGAAGAGAGAAAGGCAAGTAGAAAAAGTGTCACGATTTCGTGACATATTGCAAGAGAGAGAGTCCGAAAGAAAAAGTGTCACGATTTCGTGACATATTGCAAGAGATATTGTACGAAGAAAAAGTGTCACGATTTCGTGACATATTGCAAGAGAGAGAGTAAAGAAAGAAAGTGTCAGGATATTGGACATGTTTTTTGACAAGGCAAGAGAAAGAGCAAAGGAGAAAAAGTGTCACGATATCGCGACATGTTTTTTTGTGACCCGAAGGCAAGAGAAAGAGCAAAGGAGAAAAAGTGTCGCGATATCGCGACATGGTGCGAATTTTTTTTGACTAGAAGGAAGAGAAAGAGAAAGAAGAAAGTGTCATGATATCATGAATAAGTAAGGAAAGAGCAAAGGAGAGAAAGTGTCACGATATCGTGACATGTATTTTTTGATGAGAGGTACAAGAAGAAAAGAGGCAAGGAGGTGAAAGTGTCACGATATCGTGACATGTGTTTTCATGGGTACAAGCCAAGAAAAGAAGTAAGGAGGTGAAAGTGTCACGATATCGCGACATGCTAAGTTTTTGCAGGTACAAGCCAAGAAAAGAAGCAAGGAGGCGAAAGTGTCACGATATCGTGACATGTATTTTCAGGTCCAAAGCAAGGAGAAAGAGAGAAAGAAAAAGTGTCATGATATCGTGACATGTTGTATTTTCATGGTTGAGTTGAAGCCGACGAAGATCGATGAACAATCGACTAAAATTAGGGTTTACGTCAAGATTAGCGACTAAGATTAGGGTTTACAATCGACTAAGATTAGGGTTTTGATCATGAAAATGTTGTTATAAAAGGAGGGTTGTTTGGAGATTTGAAGTGTGAATGAATGCATCGTCGAATATGTGTCGAAGTGTGAAATGTGGTCGTAAGAGCGTAGAAAGCGTAGAAGCGGCGAGATGATGGCGAAGTGCACAAAGTGAGCAAAGAAGTCATGTCGAATTGTCCTAAGTGCATCTGTGATTGCATAGAGAAAGTAGGAGTAGAGTGCACAAAAGGGAGAAGACGATCGTGAAGTTGGATTGCAACGAAGCAGAGTGTGCGAAGTGTTTGCATAGAAAGAGCGGAGTGCGTAGAGAATGCAAAGGTGGAGAAGACCAGTTAGGGTCATGCAAAAGCAAAGGTATCTTATTATCAAACTTATAGATTCAAAATTGAAGTCCAGGTTGCAGCTTGGCATCAGGGGTTGGTGCTCCTTCCAGTAGGTGCTGGTAAATCAGGGGTTGGTGCTCCTTTCTATTGGTACAGATAAATCAGGGGTTGGTGCTCCTTCCAGTGGATGCTGGTAAACTGTTTGTAAAGTTGGTGCTTTGCAAAGGCTGGATTTGGATGGTAGTCCAAGCAGTCATTCTTGAGGAGTAGCCAAATTGGTGAACCTCGTTAAAATCTTGTGTTGTGTGATATGTTCTTTTGTGATGCTTGCTTTATCTGGTTTTAAGGTTTCATTATTTCAGTTTTAAGAGCTATAAATTCAAGTTAAAAGAACTACACTGATTCACCCCCCCTCTCAGTGCCATTGTAAGACTAACAATTGGTATCAGAGCCAAGTTCCCTTCTAAGGCTAAATCAGTCAGGGTTGATCTTGGATTAGTATGCAATGGGTAAGAAGAATAGATCCTCCTCCAAAAGGGCATCTCAGTCAGTTTCAGTTCTTGTGGAAGAGAAAATTGAACCAGAAAAGGTTGAAGACTTCTCATCAAACAAAGCACCTTTGTTTGATGGAACTAATTACGTGGTCTGGAGAATCAGGATGCAGACATATCTTTGTGCTTTGGGATACGACATCTGGGATTCAGTAGATAGTGAATACACAATACCCATCACTCCTCCAACCGATGTTGCCGGTAAGAATCTGTTTGAGAATGACTCAAAAGCAAAGAATGCTATCAAGTGCGGATTAGTAGACAGTGAACTGGTAAAGATCATGAGTTGTAAAATGGCAAAAGAAATATGGGACAAACTGAGGAGTATTCATGAAGGAGACGATGAGATCAAGGAGGCCAAGTTACAAACACATCAAGCTCAGTTCGAAGCTTTGAAGTTGAATAACGATGAGAACATAGAGGCATATATGTTGAGAGTTAATGAAGTCCTAGAGGATGATTCTAAAAAGGAAACAGGTGGAGGTCTTTTCATGACACTCGAAGAAGAAACAAAAAAGGAACAGGAATGTGATGAAGAAGAAATTGATGCAGAAATAAATTTGAAAGAGGAATTAATTGCAGCTCTGGATGAATTGAAGATAGAAAGAAAAAGGAATAAGGAAATCTCAAGAAAGCTTGAGGATGCAAATGAAATAATAACCAGTTTGAAAGTACAGGTAGAAGAATTCAAAAGGATTGAAGAAACTCTCAGGTCACAGTTCAATGAGAAAGAGATTGGTTGCTGCAAACAAGAGGAAGAGATTGTTTTATTGAAGAAACAACTAGAAGAGGCCAATACAAATCTCAAATTCGAGAAAAGCACAGAGTTGCTAGATAAAATGATAAGCCAACAAAGAAGCTCCACGGATAGGCGTGGTCTTGGATATGAAGCTGAACAACCTTCATCTTCCAACTCTGCAGAGAAGAAGAAGTTCACTGTTGAAGGATCAAAGCAAGAAAAGCTTGAAGCTGAATTTTCAAAAGGAAGAAAATATCAAAGGAGATCTACAACAAAGCAACCACAACAAAAGAGGTTCTATCACTCTCACTCTATTCATAATAATACTTTTAATGGCTATTGTTTCAGATGCAACCAGTATGGTCACAAGGCAATTTATTGTGGATTGAATAATAAATCAAAGAGTTATGCTGGTAGAAATACTTCTGCATTTCTGAGTGAACAATATGTACAATGTTTTCAATGTAATGGTCATGGGCACATAGCAAGGTTTTGTCCAAGCATTTTTGTATCTAATCTAAGGCAAAATAGTAGATTTCATCAGACGCAAAGAACGCAACACAGACAGGGAATAAATCAGGTACATAAAAAGGAAAATAATCATTCATCAAGGATGCACAAGAGACAACCACACAAGAGAAATGTTCGAGTTCATGAAAAGGTGCAAAACAGGGATGCAGTTGAAAAATCCAAGCCCGAGTTCAAGAAAGTTTGGAGAAAGATAGAAGAAAGGAAATCATGTCTCCTTGGACTGAAGGAGACTACTCCGATATTGCACTAAGCAACTCCAGGTAGCACATCCTCCGGGGGAGCAATCTTGAAGTTTCATTTTAATGCTCCTATGTATTTGTTTGATTACCTGAGGATGAAAGGCAAGTAGTCAGGGAAGTTGTTGTATAGTTGTCAAAGTGTGTTTTCAGTTCATGTAGTTTGTGGAAGTGTCGTGAAGGGTGGTGATTAAATTGAGAGTTGTCATTATTGGTAGTATTGCTATATGTCATTGTTGTACTGGTGATGGTTCTTACTGCCACTGTCCAAAGTTAAGGATTATAACAGTTCAGATAATTTGGTTAGTGAAAGAATGTTGCCCTAGCCGCATATATGTGTTTCGATAAAAGCAGTGTGTATTTGAACTACACATTGACGTGAAGATTGTTAGATCTATTATGATGTTGTGGTGAAAAATATTGAAGTCTGATCATTGACTCATGTTTAGCTCATCAAGATGAGCAACTTTGCTTTGTGAATCATACCTATCCGAGGTCCAGAAGTATGAGTTTGAGTAAGGTGCACTATAGTTGGCCGTGAAGTGTTTAACAAAATATTGTCTCCTGATTCGAACAGTTGAAAGTAAGGTGTGACCAGCGGTGACTATAGAAAACATAGACCAAGTTGAAAATATAAAAAGGGATTTGGTTGTGTTGTGGTACAGTGTTTGATGCTTGCACAGAGTTGGCGATAAAATTGCAGTGTTGGTACAGTGTTGGACAAAAGTTGGTACAAGTGTGAGTCACTTGTCAATTTTGTTGATAGATGTGAAATCAACATTTTTGAATGGGAAGCTTGAAGAAGAGGTTTATATTGAGTAGCCAGATGGTTTCTAGCTTGGTGATGATCCCAAATTGGTTTGTAAGTTGAAGATATATGGCTTGAAACAGGCACCCCGAGCATGATATGCAAGGCTAGACAACTATCTCACTCAACAAAGGTTTAAGAAAGGGTGCAAGTTGAGCAAGAATGACAAATCTCCACCTGTTGATCAAATCATGTACAGATCTATGATTGGAAGCTTACTGTACCTGATAGCTATCAGACCAGATATTTTGTAGGCAGTATGCATGGTAGCACGATTTCAGGCTAATCCCAAGGAGACTCATGTGACAACATTATGGTGGTTGATTTCTGAAATATCATTGAAGGGAAAATGATTGTTTGTGGTTTCCTTTTTTGAAAGTGGTTGGTTGAATGCATCAAGGTTTTCTGAATTGAGAGTTGTGTTTAAACCTTGTGTTATAAGCATAGTGGTTTAAGCCCATTGGTTGTGAAAGAACTTGAGTTAGAAAAGAACATGAGTATCATTGTTATGTGATATTTGTGGTTGAGCATTGTTGGAATTATTTGAGTTGGTTGATACATACTTGGACTAGGGTTGTGTGAGAGAGAGTTGTCCCTTGTGATGATTGGTTGAGTTGATTTGATTGAGCCTAGTCAAGTTATGTGTGAAGTGATTTTTAAAGTTCTATGAAGTGGATTTGATTTGAGATCGCCATTCATTGTTGAGTTCATTTTGAGTACTACTTGAGCATGATTGATTGAGCCTTTGAGAAGGCCTTTGGGAAATATTTGAGGACAATGTTGGGACAGATTTCTAGAGCAGATTTGGGCAAGTTCTTGGTGAGATTGCTAGAGAAGATTCGGACAAGTTCTTAGTGAGCTTGGTGGAGCAGATTTGGACAGGTTTTGTATGAGCTTGTTATTCAGCATTGGACAAGTTCTATGTGAGCTTGTTAAGCATGTGAGCCTATTGAGCAGGTTCTTAGTGAGCCTATTGACTGAGCTTTGGAGGTGACAGAGTACAGAGGATAGAGTCTCAATGGATAGAAATCTAGCAGCCAACATAGTTGAAGATAGATCTGAGTGAGGATTCTTCAAGTGAAGAAGAGGTCCACCAGTCAGTGCAGCAGAGAGACAAAGTCTTCTATAATATCACAAGGGTACTATGGAGTATGGGTTATGGTATCCAAAAGATGCAGATTGGGCAGGATGTGTAGATGACAGAAAGAGTACCAGTGGAGGTGCATTCTATCTTGGAGACAGATTGGTCACGTAGAACAGTAAGAAACAAGAGTCAGTTTCCTTATCCACAACAGAGGTAGAATATATTGCAGCGACAACATGTTGTATGTAGGAGAAAGTTGTAGAAAGTGAGGTTAAGTTGGATTTTTATTCCAACAATAGATTGTGGAGTGGTCACGTTTCCCAAGAATTGACTAGCTACAGGGATCACATTCTCAGGGGGAGCATTTAAGTATTTGATTATCTTTTTGCTCATGTTCATGATTTTTGCTAAGTATAATAAATTGTGCCTGAGAATGTTGTGCATGGACTCAGGGGGAGTCTACAACAGCCCTTTGGTATTATTGTCAAAGGGGGAGAAGAATTACAGGAAATTGCATGTGTGTTGCCAACAATTCCAAAGGGGGAGATTGTTGAGCAAGGTGCAGCAACGATATTGTCATTGTTGTCAACACAGTCAGATAGATCGGTTGATGCAGTGGACAGGAGTTAAGAGGTTCTTCAAAGTATGTATAGTGACTTTCCAAAAGATCGAAGTGGCCCATATGCTAAAAATCAAAAGAAAATCACAAGGAAGAAAAGGTATGAATGATTGAAGAAAGAAAACTGTCGCGATATCGCGACATGTTGAGCAAGAAAGAAAAATTGTCACGATATCGCGACATGTTGAGAAGAAAGAAAAACTATCATGATTTTGTGACATGTTGAGAGAAAGTGCAAGCAAGAAAACTATCATGATTTCATGACATGTTCGGAGAGAAAGCGCAAGCAAGAATAATTGTCATGATTTCGTGACATGTTCGAAGAGAAAGGCAAGCAAGCAAAACTATCATGATTTTGTGACATGTTCGAAGAGAAAGCGCAAGCAAGAAAAGCTGTCATGATTTTGTGACATGTTTGAAGAGAAAGGAAGAAGAAAAATGTCATGATTTCATGACATGTTGGAAGAGAAAAAGACAAGTAGAAAAAGTGTCACGATTTCGATGACATATTGCAAGAGAGATAGTACGAAAGAAAAAGTGTCACGATTTCATGACATGTTGGAAGAGAAAAAGGCAAGTAGAAAAAGTGTCACGATTTCGTGACATATTGCAAGAGAGATAGTACGGAAGAAAAAGTGTCACGATTTCGTGACATGTTGGAAGAGAGAATACAAGTAGAAAAAGTGTCACGATTTTGCGACATATTGCAAGAGAGAGTCTAAAAGAAAAAGTGTCACGATTTCGTGACATATTGCAAGAGAGATTATACGAAAGAAAAAGTGTCACGATTTTATGACATATTGCAAGAGAGAGTTTGAAAGAAAAAGTGTCACGATTTTTGATAAGAGAAAGAGCAAAGGAGAGAAAGTGTCACGATATCGCGACATGTCGCATTTGACCCGAAGGCAAGAGAAAGAGCAAAGGAGAGAAAGTGTCACGATATCACGACATGTCACGTTTTCGCGACCCGAAGGCAAGAGAAAGAGCAAAGGAGAGAAAGTGTCATGATATCGTGACATGTCACATTTTCACACTAAATGAAGAGAAAAGAAGGAAAAGTGTCGATATGACATGAAGGAGAGAAAGTGTCACGATATCGTGACATGTTGATTTTCACTAAAGAGGAAGAGAGAAGAAGGAAAGTGTATGAAAAAGTAAAGAGGAAGAGTAGGAGGGAAAGTGTCACGATATCGTGACATGTTGTGTTTTCTGGGTACAAGCCAAGAAAAGAGGCAAGGAGGTGAAAGTGTCGCGATATCGTGACATGTTGTTTTTGGGTACAAGCCAAGAAGAGAAGCAAGGAGGTGAAAGTGTCGCGATATCACGACATGTGTGTATTTTTGCAGTCCAAAGCAAGGAGAAAGAGAGAGAAAAAAGTGTCACGATATCGTGACATGTTACTTTTTTTTGGTCCAAAGCAAGGAGAAAGAGAGAAAGAAAAGTGTCAGGATATCGCGACATGTTATGTTTTTGTGGTTGAGTTGAAGTCGACGAAGATCGATGATAATCGACTAATATTAGGGTTTACAAGTGACTAAGATTAGGGTTTATAGTCGACTAAGATTAGGGTTTTCATCACCAAAATTTTGTTATAAAAGGAGGGTTGTTTGGAGATTTGAAGTGTTGATGAATGCATCGTCGAATATGTGTCGAAGCGTGAAATGTGGCCGTAAGAGCGTAGAAAGCGTAGAAGCGGCGAGATGATGGCGAAGTGCGCAAAGTGAGCAAAGAAGTCATGTCGAATTGTCCTAAGTGCGTCTGTGATTGCACAGAGAAAGCAGGAGCAGAGTGCGCAAAAGGGAGAAGACGATCGTGAAGTTGGATTGCAGCAAAGCAGAGTGTGCGAAGTGTTTGCACAGAAAGAGCGGAGTGCGCAGAGAACGCAAAGGTGGAGAAGACCAGTTAGGGTCGTGCAAAAGCAAAGGTATCTTATTATCAAACTTATAGATTCAAAATTGAAGTCCAGGTTGCAGCTTGGCATCAGGGGTTGGTGCTCCTTCCAGTAGGTGCTGGTAAATCAGGGGTTGGTGCTCCTTTCTGTTGGTACAGATAAATCAGGGGTTGGTGCTCCTTCCAGTGGATGCTGGTAAACTGTTTGTAAAGTTGGTGCTTTGCAAAGGCTGGATTTGGATGGTAGTCCAAGCAGTCATTCTTGAGGAGTAGCCAAATTGGTGAACCTCGTTAAAATCTTGTGTTGTGTGATATGTTCTTTTGTGATGCTTGCTTTATCTGGTTTTAAGGTTTCATTATTTCAGTTTTAAGAGCTATAAATTCAAGTTAAAAGAACTACACTGATTCACCCCCCCTCTCAGTGCCATTGTAAGACTAACAGAAATGACCATTACCTCCATATTGTATTATATTTTGCCACATTCTATTTATAGTATATTTCAGTCATAAAACTAAATTAATTTCTTTTATATTTTTTGTATTTTATTAGGACATGTGATAGATCTCTTCCACTGCATATATCCTCAAAAACTAACACTAATATATATATATATATATATATATATATATATATATATATATATATATATATATATATATATATATATATATATATATATATATATATAGTAGTGTATTATATTGTTGTTGTCTATGAATATTTAAAGATTGATGAGGTGTTTTGTGGGAAGCTTTTAGGTAAATTTTATTTTCAATTAATTCATCTTCATATGTTGTGTTAACGTTTTATTTAGATTATCACCACATCACACAATATAAACTTGCTCACTTTCTTGTTTTGTAGTTCATATGAAGTACCCTTTCTATGATTAATGGAAAATTGAGTGTTTTGCCTTCCACCACTTTATTGAGAATGTGGATACCTTGATAAATCTTAAGTGGAAAACGTACTTTGAAAATATAAACTCTTAAATGAATCCAAAAAGTTCTTCTATATCACTCAATTTACAACTTGAACCTTATCCCAACTAGTAATGTATTTGATTACTACAATAATAAAATTAGTTATTTGGGGTGTTCAAGTGAGAGATTCAATGGTATCAATGCCCAAATATTACATTAATATAAGGGAAATATATTGCACTAATGTACAAACATTCTACTATAATTCCCAAAGGATTGGACAATATTGTAGATCTTACAATAAGTTATGTCATCCTTGAATATTATCTACCAATAATATCTTACATATAAACTTTATTTAGCTATAATTTGTTCAAAAGAGTATCATTGACAAGCTTTATTATGAAACTCTTTCATTAATTGCTTCCTTTTATATCATCCAATATTTCATTAGTAGGTTTCATATACTTAATCAATATAAAGCACCTTATACAATTGAATAAGGATGACAATCCAAAGTGATATTCTTCTTCACCTTTATTGCTACACCATATAGAAACTTGAAGTCATTTAGGTATTTCTAAATTTCTATGTAATATTTTGGGAATATTCCTATTTTCTAGCATTGCTACAACAAGAAACTCATCATCTTTGCATTTGTAGATGAAACCTTCATATTCTCTTTAAAGAGCACCATATATATATATATATATATATATATATATATATATATATATATATATATCTTTCTCTATAAATGCACAATTTTAAATTCTTATTCATGCAATAGTAGGATCCATCTAGTAGCCCATCAAAATGGATTAAACATATTAATAATATATTTAATGACAACATAGTACATAATAATGATAAAATTCTACCCCAGAAGATAGTTTCTAAGCTTCTTTATTCTAAAGATGCTAGTTAGTGTTTACTTTAATATGATTATATAGTTCACATAGGTATTGTTTACTTATATAATACCAAAGTAAGTTTACCAATTAAACCCATTATCATCACATTGACTCAATCTGATTCCAAATTCCATATTAGAAGCATTCATGTAGACGATAAATTACTTACTCCAATTTGGATTCTTTAAAATAGGTGAAATCATCAGGGTATGTTTCAATTCCATATATGTCAAATATTTTTCTTCTTTTATTGGATCATAGAGAATATCACTAGTTATGAACCTTGTGAATGTTTCTACAATATTTGAGAAATTATTTCATGAAATATGAATAATGTCCCACATGATCCAAGAGTAGTCATATTTTTATTTTATTTGTGGGAATGGTATCTCTTCAATTTTTGTGATGATTTTTGAATAATTGGAAATATATTGTTGAGAGATAAAATTTCCCTCAAGACACATTTATGTATCTAAACATACACTTTAAGAATTGAGTGAAACCTTTTTCTAATTCATCCACTCAAATTCCTTCTCAAGATAATATAAATAATTCATATATCTATAAATACAAAAAATATCTAGGAAAATATGCATTTTTTCTAACATAACGTTTAAAAACCTTATTTATTTAAATATTAGAAGGTTGTAGGTGCATGACATAATTTGAATAGCATCATTGTATGTGCAAGGGCACCCAAAAGAGTGGTGAATGTAGTATTCAAATAGTGCTTTTAATGTAATGCAAACCTAGTTGTAATTACTATAACCATATAAAGGTATATATCATTGTTACCTTGAAACATAATAAAAAAATTAATCTAAAAAGGAAATAAATAACAATCCTTCATTTTAGTTTTGTTTAGTTTTTTATAATTAGCATTATTAAATTTCACAATACTTTCTAAAAATTTCAAAAAAATCATTAATAATATTCATATGTACATAAAGGAAGAAGAGCATATAGATAAAATTAAAGGGAGAAATAAATAAAATAAATAGAGATAATAAAAAAAAGGATAAGGGGTGGGTGTCTATAGGTATTTCCATAATATTACATATCACAAAGTTGATATAATGGATCATTAATTGGGTGGTATTTATAGTGATATATAATCCCAAAATAAATGTATTAAAGACATTATTCAAGGTTAACTATAGAAGTTTAACCATTATCACTAAGAGTGAATACATTGAAATTGTCCATAGGCTTACATAAATATGCTCGTGGGATTACATAGCATATTGGTCATAGGGTTACATAAAGAATTATTATAATATTACATAGAATATGCTCACAAGCTTACATAAAAGGTAACTAAAGGATTATATATCACTTTTGATAGGCTACATCAAGAGCACCCATAAGCACTTCATCACTACTAGGCTTGGTATAATAAGATTATATTACAAATATTTCAACACCATAAATAATTAAAATTGAGGATCCAATGAGAGAAGACATTAGATATTATTCATCTCCTACATTCATGGATTCTTGAAAAAGCCAATGATTTTTGCTATCTTCTCTTCCCAAAGTTAAATTAACTAGATCAATATCCCAATGAACATGAAGATAGGACTCCACATTCTAGATCAATATGTTGATCGTATCTTGAGAAAATATTCAACATAAAATATTATGAGCACAATCTACTTTCCATTCCCAAGATATAGCAATTGAATCATGAAGTAATAGGTAAGTCTTTGAATAATCAACCATAATAACTAGAAAATGACTTGTAGGAACAAGACATACCTTCAATTGACCATCCTAAATATATTCCACTTACAACTAAAACATTTCCAATCACCACACCAATGGTATGTTAGAGTTAGTGGTATGAAACTAAATGGTGCGGGAAGCAAGATTGTTTTTATATTGAATCGCTTTTTGATTGTAAGGTAGAAAACCCACAATAGACTTAATTTATATATTTGTTCGATGATGCCTTATTATCATATGTGGATTGCATTTAAATACCTAGTCTAATAGTTGTAAGAGTGAAGGGTTGTGACCCTAGAATATAATGAATAAATAATATAAGTAATTAGGACATGTTAGGAGGGTCCTAACATGCCACCCCCCTTAAAGGAGCTTTGTCCTCAAAGCTGGAAATTTGGAAATTGCTGCTGGATATCTTGAAAATTTTCCCACGTTGCGTCTTCTAAAAGTAGACCTTTCTAATGGATTAAAACTTCCGTGATATTGCGAGTACGAAGGTGATGAGAGCGGCGATCCAAGATAGCTTCTGGCTCGACTAGAAGTACTCCATCATTAGAGAATTTAGGGAGAGTGGGTTGTGTCGTAATATGGGCTCCTAATGTGAGCTTAAGGCAAGATACATGAAATACGAGGTGAAGTTTGGAAGAGGGAGGAAGCTCTAGTTTGTAAGCAACAGTACCAATACTTGGAGAACTTTATACGGCCTGTAAAATTTGGTTGCTAACTTTTGAGAACCTTTTTGTTTAAGAGAGGATTGACGATAAGGTTGGAGACGTAAGAAAACCATATCACCCTCGTGGAAAATACGTTCGCTTCTATGTTGATCGGCTTGCTGCTTCATGCGATGCTGGGCGGTGTGTAGGTTCTCTTTTAGGATCCGTAGTATGTCATCTCTATTGGCAAGTTCTGTTTCCACCACATGGACTTTTGTAGTCCCTAGAATATAGGAAGTGAAGGATGGTGGTGTTTGACCATATAGTGCTTCATAAGGAGTCATTTTGATGGACATATGGTATGAAGTGTTATACCACCATTTCGCTAGTGAAAGCCACTTTACCCAATGGAGTGGTTGAGTAGAAACAAAACATCGAAGGTATGTTTCCAAGCATTTATTTACAACTTCTGTTTGGCCATCGGTTTGAGGATGGTAAGCGGAGCTCATACGAAGTTGATTACCTTGTAATTTGAACAATTCCTTCCAAAATGTGCTAGTGAAATTTGGGTCACGGTAAATAACAATTGTGGAGGGCATACAATGTAATTTAAAGATGTTATCTAGGAATATGTGGGCTATAGTGCTAGCGGTATAGGGATGATCCACAGAACAAAAATGGGTATATTTAGATAAACGATCAACGACTACGAAAATGGTTGTTTTTCCTCTTGATTTTGGTAATCCTTCAATAAAGTCCATAGAAATATCTACCCATGTTTTGGTGGGTATAGGAAGAGGTTGAAGTAATCCTGGAATAGCGAGGGTCTCCCCCTTTTGTCTTTGGAAAACTTCACATTCTTTTACAAAGTTTTTGATGTAATTTTTCATTCCTACCCAATAGAAGGAGGTAGTGGCTCTTTTATAGGTTTTTAAGAACCCTGAGTTGCCTGCAGTGGGTGAGGTATGTAACTCATGAAGGAGTTTTTCATGATAAGTTGAATTGGGGGTGAGGACCATCCTCCCTTTGTATATTAATATATTGTCCTTCCAAGTGTATGGAGTTTTTCTACTAGGATTATGTTGAAGTTGTTGAATTAAGGCATGGATAGTAGGATCATTTATCCATTCTTCATGCACCTCATATACCCATTTAGGAATAAGGGAGGAAAGAGCATGGACTTGAGGCATATATTCAAATTTTCTAGAAAGTGCATCGACTGCCATGTTGTCCTTTCCATTTTTATATGTAATTTCATAATCATAGCCAAGAAGTTTAGTAACCCATTTTTGTTGTTTCGGGGTATTAGTCCTTTGTTCCAAAAAATACTTCAAGCTATGATGGTCAGTGTGTATAATGAAATTTTGGCCAATAAGGTAAGGCCTCCAATGTTGAATAGCATGGAAAATCACCAACATCTCTTTTTCATACGTAGAGCAAGCTGAATTCTTAGGAGAAAATGCTTTTCCTATAAAATCTAGATGTCTTTCATCCTGCATGAGTACGACTCCCATTCCTATTCTTGAAGCATCACTTTCAATGACGAACAGTTTAGAAAAGTTGGGCATGGCTAGAACAGGGGTGGGACACATTACAATTTTCAAGGTGATAAATGCCTCATCCAATTTAGACGACCATTTGAAAGCATTTTTCTTAAGTAATGATGTTAGAGGAGCAACGATTTTACTATAATTTTGGACAAATTTTCTATAATATCCCGTTAGTCCAAGAAACCCACGTAGATATTTTAAGGTTTTTGCAATAGACCAATTTTTCACCTCCTTGATTTTGGAAGGATCTACCATAACTCCTTCCTTTGAGACAATATGCCCTCAGTATTCAATTTCTTGTTTTCCAAAGGAACACTTGATATTTTTGCATAAAGTTGATTTTCCTCCAAGATTTGGAACGCTTGTCTAACATTGTCCAAATGTTCTTCCCATGTTTTGCTATAAATAAAAATTTCATCAAAGAAAACTAATATAAATTTACAAATAAAAGGGTGAAATACCTTATTCATTAGACTTTGAAAGGTAGAAGGAGCGTTGGTCAGGCCAAATGGCATCACTAAGAATTCGTAGTGCCCTTCGTGAGTGCGAAAGGCCGTCTTAGGAATATCATTTTCATTGACTCGTATTTGGTGGTAGCCTGACCGTAAGTCTAACTTAGAAAAATAAGCTTCCCCGTGGAGTTCATCTAATAGCTCGTCTATGACCGGAATAGGAAATTTATCTTTGATGGTCATTTTATTAAGCACTCAAAAATTGACACATAAACGCCACGAGCCATCCTTTTTTCTAACTAAAATAATTGGAGAGGAGTAAGAGATTTTGCTAGGTCTAATGAATCCTGCCTTAAGAAGCTCTTGTACTAATTTCTCTATTTTTGTCTTTTGGAGGTATGGATAACGATAAGGTCTAATATTAGGAGGTTGATGCCTTGGAAATAGTGGAATAGTGTGATCATGACTTCGTTGTGGAGGTAGGCCTTTTTGTTCATTGAATACCGCCTTATGGTGGTCTAAAATATTTTGTAACTCTGATGTCTCATCTTCTTTGTGACTAGGTTGAATTGAAAATAATTGGGTGACCATTCCTTTGTTTCATTTTCGGATAATTTTCTCCATTCTGTGCGAGCTGACAATTTGGGAAGGTCCTGATTTCAAGCCTTGGATAATATAGGTTTGGTTCTTTGCTGTGAATTTCATCCATAGTTCATCAAATTCCCATTGGAATACACCCAAGGTTCGTAACCATGTACAATTTTGCACCCACCTAGGGGTAGGACGTACATGTCGCCTTTCATGTTATAAACCCCCATAGTTAGTTTTATATTTTTGCATTTTCCTTTGCATGCAATTTTTTTGCCATTTCCAATCATCACTTCGAAGTTATTGCAAGGGTATATAAAACAATTTTATTGTTTAGCCACCTTTGTATCGATAAAATTGTGCATGCTACCTGAATATAGGAGCACGGTAAGGTTTTGTTTCTTAAAATACCCTTTTACTCGCATTGTTTGAGGGGCAGAAAATCTGGCAAGGGTGTTGAAGGAAACCTTTGGTGCATTTTCTTCATCACTTTCAAGTGTGTTGGATAATACCTCTACTTCGAGTTCAGGTTCCTCTTCAGTAGAATTTCCTTCCTCCGTGGCATCTAGAATATATAATTTTTGTGAGGCACATTTATGATTTCTGTCAAATTTCTCATCGTAATGGTAGCAAAGACCCTTAGCTTGTCTTTCCTTCATTTCATCGAAACTCAGACGCTTAATTGGTAGAGCAGGGTTAATTTTGGGAGTTGTGTAGGAATTTTGGGTTCGTCCATTTTGCATTGGTTTGGGGTTGGTATAAGTGTTTGATGGTTTCCCCCAAGTTGGTTTTGTGAACCGATTTCGTGCCTTGATTTTGTCCTCCGCTAATTTTGCCAAGTCGATGGTCTCTAACATGTTTGTAGGGTTATACATTTGCACCTCTATTCAAATTTCTTCTTTTAATCTACTGACAATACATTCTTGAAAGAAGGCAGCGTCTAATCCGGATGTTCGATTAGCTAGCCTTTCAAATTATTCTTGGTATTCGCTTACCGAAGTGGTTTGGCATAATTTAGTGAGGGCCCCTGTAAAGCTTTGAAACTTGCTAGGGCCGAATCACACTAATAGATTTTGTGTAAAGGTTGACCATGTCGGAGTGCCATTAGTTTTCTCGAACCATTGGTACCATTGGATGGCATTGTTTTCCAAGTGGAAGGAGGCAATATGCACTTTTTGCATTTTTGGAATTTGATTTAGTGAGAAATGTTGCTCTTCTCGGTAGATCCAGTTTGTAGGGTCTCCTCCTTCAAATTTTGGGAATTCTAATTTGGTCGTCCATGGTATAATGGAAGCTTGTGGACCTCGTAACATTTCTCGGTTTGATGACCCGTGGTTGGGTGAATTTGCATGTGTTGTTGCCTAATTTTGACTAATGGCATCAAGTTTAACATCCATTGCAAATATTTTCTTGAAGAGTTCTCTTGTGGTACGGGTATTCTCCTCTCTTTCCTGTTGAACTTCTTCAGCAAGCCTTTCATGTTTCTCATGAATGGAATCTAGTGATCGTCGTCCTCTAGCCATTGCGGTTGGTGTAGGTAACGATCAATATGACTTGGTACAGGTGAGCAAAAAATAAAAAAAATAATTTTAATTTTTTTCCTTTGCATTTCAAACATCGAAAACCTTGATGTTGCATTGAAGATTTTAGCTTTTTCAAAATAGCCACCGGTCACCACGCGAAAGGTCAAGCAATTTGGGTGTAAGACAACTTAATTTGTACCTTAGGAGAAGGTTTAATTTTTTGTGAGGATTTTGACACGGATCCATGAAGCGTGAATGTTGTTTGCATCCTCATGAATGTGGACTAGCTGAAATGTGCAGTGGGAAAAATTTTTAATGGTGAATTTGCTCCTTGATCTAGCTCTGATCGAGATGGTATGAAACTAAATGGTGCGGGAAGAAGGATCATTTTTATATTGAATCACTTTTTGATTGTAAGGTAGAAAACCCACAATAGACTTAATTTATATATTTGTTCGATGATGCCTTATTATCATATGTGGATTGCATTTAAATACCTAGTCTAATAGTTGTAAGAGTGAAGGTTTGTGACCCTATAATATAATGAATAAATAATATAAGTAATTAGGACATGTTAGGAGGGTCCTAACAGTTAGACATCACATAATATCATAGACATAAAAACTATGCACATTATGAGAAACATAGGGAATTGAATTCTTAATATATTCAATATAGTATAACTTATCAAATGCTATAGTAATAATTTCAAATGGAATTAGATGTTTTATACTCCTTGAAAATATAAAACTCTAATTCCTATGATAAAACAAAATATAAAAAGTTGATTTTGAACCTATGACATTCTTTCTAAAGAAGGATTTTACAATACTTGCATTGACTAAGGTAGGAAAGGATGATGTTGAAACTTATGATGAATAATCAATCTAAAATTCCTATGAATGTTACAACTAGCAGAAGAAAATACCAATTAAATTAAACCTTGTTATATATCCATACATGAACCATACTTGTATAATATATAATCAACCTTTACAAACTACCATAGCAATGGCCCTATTAGAGATAATATTGCATAAGAGGAGAATTCTAATTTGGTCTATTTTAAAAAATAACATATCTCAAAACTATAACAAGTCCTTGAACTATTATCACTACTTTGTAGAGCTCAAAAAATTATACATTTTATAAAAAGGGTCCAAAATGCTTATATGTCATTATGTTATGGTCTCTCAATGTTGGGGAATACTAGTACTAAAAAATAAAGAGAAATATTTGAATTGCAAACCTTAGAGAGAAAATTTACCAATCTGGAACTACAATGTGTGACATTCTAATGGTACCATAATAATTATAATATCATAACTCTAATTAAACTGCCAACTAGGTTAGAATAATGAATTGGAAAATGTAACTTAGCAAAAAATGATTTATGGAGACTTCATTATGTATGTAGAACAAATTGGAATAATGCTAATGTTTACTATGCATCGAACACTTGAGAAAAAGGAAAACAATGATGAAGTTTGTTGATAAATTGTGAACCCTTAACCATATGCTTGAAAAGCTATTATAAATGCTACTCTACCCATAGTAGCTTGGGGCATGAACATGGTAGGAAAAGGGTTGCATTCTATTTAAAATTATAGTGCCAATTCCCAAAGTTTTAAAATTAATGTATCAATTCTTTTTGGATGATGCACATTCCCATAAAGGAAGCATAAAAAAAAAGAAAAATGTCTCAATGCATCAATCAAAATAATTTTTTTTACTATGATTTAAACATAGGACCTTCCACATGCACAACATATTCCCCACCAATGTGCCATCAATATATGACATGTCTATTATACAATTACATAACAACATTAGCAATCTAAAAAATGCCTTGCCCCAAATAACAATAGATATGTAGTCATTGTTTGACTTTGAGACCTACATTGAACAAGTAAGATGTTTTATCAGATGAAAAATTTAAACAATATATTACCAATATGTTCTCCAAATTAATTAAATTTGATGAAATTAATGTCAAATTCACTTGCTATCATTGGTACCACTTAACCAATCATATTCAAGAGACTACAAAACATCGTTAGAGTTAAGTCTTAATGAGCAATGTTCAAATTATGGTTGCAAGCAATCCCAAGGAGCACACACCATGTAAGTGGATAGTAATTAATTATAAAAGTAAATATATGTGAAGTGACATCAAATTGTATAAATATAGTCTCACTAGTCTATTATAGAGGTTAGAAAACCTCCATTAGCATGTCCCTATGTATGAGTTTATTCTCTTTTCTATTTGTAATTTGGATGGATTTTGTACACCAATAATAATATTGTTTTAAGATCTATTTATATGTTCCACCAAAGTGGGTAAATATCAACAAAATTTACTCCATGATTATATTTATAATGCAAGGCTTTTGAATTTTTTTATCTTCAATCTATGCATACTAGTGGTGGTTGTACTTGGTCCATTTCATAGTCTAGTTCTCCTTTGAAGATTGCATTGTCTTAGACCTCACATTGTGTGAATAATAGACAGGCCAAGGTTGGTTTTAAATTAAAGATAATCCCTTTACTTGATCATAACTTAATTTTAGGGTATAGGATTGTTTATTTTTTATTCTTTTCTATTACATGTAAAGCTTTGATTTTCCTTTGGATCCCTTTTATATTATAAGTATATTAATTATAGTTTGAAGCTTTAAAATTTGTTTTCTATTATACCAGTTTAAAATTTATTTATGTTATAAGCTAATCAACTTGAGTGCAATGAATGCTAATTTGTTAATTACAACTTGCATGGTTTAAAATTTATTTTATTTTTTGCCCAATTTCAATTCTTCTTAGCTCATGTATGTTGTAATATCAATGTAGAAAAATAAGTTTTAGATATGTAAGAATTTAAAACATTATGCTTAAAAAACTATATCTTTTAGGTATAGTAGTAAAGGACCCTTGAAGTAGAAACTATCAATGACCTCTTGATTTTTCCATGCATGCCACGACCTGGTATACTCAAACCTTGGGGGAAAAAATCTCTATTTCAAGAGAGAATAGACTCTGTTCCAAGTAAGTTGGCTTATATTTGTCACACCAACAATTGGTTCCACTTCTCCATACCTAAGAAAAATAGCACTAGGGGGAAGGGTTAGGCTGTTTCATTTGCATTCTCAATAGAAGTGGCACTAGAAGGAGGGTCTATAGACTCTATAAATATATTTTCTTGATGCAATGTTTATATTACACATTTTAACTATCGATGCTAGAACCAAAAGTCATCATCACTAGATCTAAGTCAGCTATAGGTGGCATTGAATTTCTTGGCCATTGTCTATATAGAATATCTAGAGTTGAAAAAAGTATACCTAGAAATACTTAAACTACTAATAGTTCTCTTAAACATATTATATATTTTGTTGATGCTTTCACCATCATCCAAAGTCCACCAATGAAAACTCTTACTCCATGGTTAGTCAGAAGCAATCCTTTGAACATATCAAGACCTCCACATGATATGCCTAAGAATACTAAAAGATATCTCCTAAGGTAGATGTGATGAGACAAGGTTATCTAAAGAACTTATTTGAGCATACAAATATGCTTTAATCTATTTATAAATTGAACATGAGGATGTGGCCTATAGACTGTTTCCATGTACAATGGATAAATTTGTATATGATTGGTATATCAACTTACCTTTAAGATCTATTAATTTTTAGGTTCTATTAGAGGTAGCATGTATCAACCATTTTAGATTACCCGCTTGATCCAACTATGATGTATCAGCAAATTACCTCTATTTGTAGAGAATCTAATGAATCCTTGATACTATTCAACACTATGTTCGATAAATTACACATCAAGTTAGTAATACCTTACATCCTCAAAGAGGAATAAACCATCCAAATATACCTTAAAGCTTTGGACCCATTGAATTTCATGTTTGTGATGAGATCTCCTCAAATCACATCCTTGCCATTGGTAAATAGTGAGGCTTTAATAGTTGACCAAAATTTAATACCTCAAGGTTTTGGTTTGGGTTAATTACATTCACTTGGACAACCAAGGTAACACATTCTCACTTTTAACCCAGTACTAGGAGTTATGTTTTCAAACTAGAAAAAACCCTTCAATTCTGTAGCCCATAATCCAATAATACCTAATGTGACCAATCAACAAACCATTTTGACATACTTGGATAATTATCTAACCACAAATAACATTATTAGTCATAAAAATTGAAAAAATAATAAACAAGTCTCATCCATAATATTTAATGCATATGCATCCAAAAATGATATAACAAATCAACAAAAACCAAATCAACCTAATAAACCAAAACCTAAGATAGATAACATACAAAGGTTGGTTCAAAATTTGAGCAATTATATGCTTCAAATACAAAGGCATGTTCCTAAAAAACCACTTGCAAATAATACTTAGAATAGAAAATTTAACTTTCAAAGGAAAAATTGCCAATATAGTACTCACCTAATTAACAGAAGAGTTGCAATCCTACTAGAAACCAAATTTAGTCAAATAATAACCCAAGTACTTTAGTAAATTTGGTTGTTATTGTTATACCCAATTGGTATAGTATCCATTACATAAATCAATATGGTGAAACTAATTGTTAAGAATTTAAAATTGCTATGGATATTGTCTAGAAGGAGATGGAAACTTTTGAGATAGTACCCACCAATGAGGATTGTGAAAATAAAGCTAAATAGAATGTAGGGATAAATTTAGTTCTAGGGACATATAAAATCTTAGGAGTGGATGAAAAGGATCCTAAATAATGTTTATAAGAAGAGGTGCAATATTATCAATAATTTTAGAGAGATAATAATTATATTATTTAGAGTAAAAGGAAATAACCACTAATTTATTCCACACCTCCCATAAAATATCTATCCCACATAATGAGTAGGTAAAAAAAAACCCAGTCCCACATAAGGAACCCACTATGCCTATGCATCCAAAAGCCACTACACCATAATCCTACTAATAGTAATTTTTGAGCAGTGGCATTTGACCCCATGTGTCCTCCTACCAAAACTTCATGAGATTCTCTCAACGTCACTTTAACTTCCTCATCCATCACACATCTTCATAGGATACCATAAATATCCATTTTGTACAACAATCCAACTATTAAATTGTAGACACCAAAATCTAGCCACTTGTCACCCATTCGTATCCTCAAATAATAACCATTCATATTTGTGTGTGTGCATAATATTTTATGTGAATATTTATATATATTTAATAAATATATATGAATTTATGTGAACAAATCCTAGCCATCTTCAACAATGTAATCTCAGTCACCCATCCATATTAATCCATGTTACATGCACAAGTTTAATCTCAACCCTACATCATGTTTTAATCTTGACCACCCATTGGTGTTGTCAAAACCCTAATATGATCAAGGGTAGATTATAAAATATGATTCATTTTGATGAATCAAGGTCCTAAATTTGAACATTTGTCTAGTCACAAACTCTAGCCATTTCACTATCTTCTTCTTCCCTTGCCACCACCATTGTACCTTCCATTTCTATCACCGCAAAAACCTCATGAACTAGGTCTAGTTCTGCCTCACTCCCATCCACCCCTGAATGTTATTTTGCTACTCAATATTTTTGGAATATTGTTGGGCATTCATAGTCATAAACGAACACCTTTGGGTGTTTCTCGTAACCTATTTGCAGTTTTTAAGCCCTCAAATGCTTTTAGTCATTCGCACGACTTTAAAATATATAAGTAGGATCATGAATCATCAACATTCATAGTCATAACCGAACACCTTTGGGTGTTTCTTGTAATCTATTTGCAGTTTTTAAGCCCTCAAATTCTTTCGGTCATTTGCACGACTTTCAAACATATAAGTAGGAGCATGAATCATCATTGCATTCACTTTATTAACAAGGTAAGCTATTCTATTGCATTAATTTATTATTCTACTTTTAGTTTATAGGTTAACATTGTAGCATTAGGGTTTATAGATTTTAGTATTTAGAGGTCCTCACATAATGGAGCCCTTGAAAGTGCTATAACCCTTTTATGTTGCTTTCTATTCATAGTTGTTGGAGCCACATTTTTGGAAATTATTGCAGCTAGGGTGGTCCCGTAGGGATATAGAAGCCCAGCCGCACACTTGTTTGAAGTAAAATATGATGCAAAAGGCACCAAATTTTCACTTGTGAATAAGGATTTTTAAACCCTAGATTTGTAATCATTGTATCAGTATAACATCATATTCATTGGTGATCAAGGCTCCCCCCATAATAATATCAAATTATTTTCATTTATGCAATAAAATTTTGTGTTGATTATGTTATCTATTGCTTTGGTGTTATCATTTTTTTCTTTACACAACTAAAAAGGTGTTGACTTCATGATTATCTTCTTTTTTGTTGCCATAACCTCTTGTGGTAACTCACATGTGGATATGTATTGACCAATCAACTTGTCTCAAGATGGAACAATGTTAATTGAAAATAATTGTGCATCAGAGAATTCATCTACAATCCCCATTCCTGTAGGTTATCCTAATCATATTCAAGATAACCAATCTGCAATCACATGCTTCTTACTAGGTCAAACTACTAATAAAAATATGAATTCTTGTAAAGTGATGAGCCACTTAACGACCCATCCTTGTATGACTTGTTTATTTATCAGGTACAACACAACTTTATGATCTACACAGAAGGCAAAAGTATTTACCAATAGGTAATGTCTAAATTTTTGTACAACATATACCATCCCTACGACTTCTTTCTCCATTGTACTGTAATTCCTCTTTGCTCATGATAATCAGTTGCAAAAAATATAGGTTGATCTAACCTAAACTATCCTTCTTGAGCTAATGGACATCCAATAACAAAGTTTGAGTTATCGATATAGACATGGAATTCCTTATCCCAATTAGGGAACACCAAAATGAGATTTCTAATAATTTTTGCTTTCAATTGTTCAAAAGCTCCTTGGTGCTCTTCCATCCATTTGAAAGGAACATTCTTCTTAGTCAAAGAATCCAATAGATATGACACATTTGCATAGTTCCTAATGAACCTTCGATAGTATCCCATCGATTCATGGATTTTTTTTAATGATTTCACATCATATGGCTCCTCCAACTATAATATAACATGAATTTTATCATGATTAGTCTTCAACCCTTCACTACACTCTATATGTCCTAAAATTTTCCCATAAGGTACCATCAAAAAATATTTTCCCAAATTTAGGGAGATTTATGCATTACTAAACCTACTCATACAATCTATGAGACTAAGTATATGGTCCTTGATCTTACCATAAATGGACCAATCATCTAGAAATACCTTTAAATTCCTTGTTGCCAGTTGATCAAAGATGTATAGAATAATGCATTGAAATGTGGCTGGGGTATTACATAGACCAAATGGAATTTGATTGTATGCATAGATGCCATTTTGCACAATCAACGTGGTCTTCAACTTATCTTCCTTGGCTATACTTATCTGATTGTACTCAGAAAACCCATCTAGGAATAAATAATTTTTATGTCATGTAACCTCTTATAGAATTGAGTCTATGAATGAAATTAAGAAGGGATATTTGATCATCATTGTATTCAAACTTCTAAAATCCATACATATTCAGATCTTATCCACTTCCTTACTCAAGGTGACTATAAAAGGGGAAACCCAATCAGTAGTAGTGACTTTGAAAATGATGTCTACCTCTAGCATATTTTCTATTTTTGCATTCATCAATGCGACATACTTGGGGTTCATCCTATAAGGTATTATTATCACTGGTTGTAACCCGAGAATTAGCATGATATTGTGGATACATAACTCTGGTGGTATACCTTTCAGGTATTTATATGTCCAAGTAAAGACATCCTTGTATTCCAAGAATATATTGAAAGTTACTACTTTCAATACTGCGTCCCAATCATCGCCATATCAAATCATTCTAGGTTCTTCCTTTGTTCATATATTTACATCTACTATCTTAGGTCCTTCACACTTAATGTTCCTAGACTCTGTTACCACCTTTTCCACATTCATTGGATGCACTGCTATTGCATCGATTTTAACATATCCCATTGTATATTCTACAAAAATTTTAGGGAATGCCCATTTTTATCTTCTATATTCTTTAGTTTAGGGTTGACCTTCATCTCAAATTGTTTTTTTGTGGTCTCCTTTGTATTAATACAGAGGCAGGTGGGATGAAAAACCTTATACTCTATTTTCTAATGAATGATTTCATTATCATATCGAGCTTCATATTTGCTACAATATTCCAGGTATAGCATCCCTTATTCATTAGGCTCATAATCCTCTTTTCTAGAAGAACTACCTAACTCATCGGTCATGGCCACATCCTCATTGATACTATGGTTATTCAATTTGATCATGTATTTGTATTGTCCTTTATTTAAGGTAATATGGTCCTTCCCTAGTTGTGATTAAAATTGACTATTCATAACCATCCTCTTTTTAAAAAAGCATCATATGCTAGCTTTTTCATGGTAATAACAATGAAATACAAGATGAATTATTGGTTAGCTATTATAACTTCTTGTGCTGTCAAGAAATCCTTTGTATCAATACTGTATTGGTTAACACCATATAATTATAATCTAGGTACCCATAATGACGAAGTGTCAATCTATTACCAAGTATTCTCGGGTAACACATTAACACTGGATCCTCCATCCATAATGACTTGTGTTATCTTGTACCCCAAGATATCCATAGAGACAAAAGTAGGTTTCTTCCCAAAATCAATCATCAATATGGTTGGATCTATAAAATAATCCTTTTGTTCTAATTTCTTGATCGACTACATCTAGACTTCCATCACCTTATGAGGTTGTATCTCTCCTACCATCACTTTAGGTAACAATGGGATGAATTATAACAAACTAGCCACCTTAACCTTGATAGTTGTGTTTAGAACTTGTGCCACCAAAATTTGTACAAGTACTTTATCTTATAATGTGCGTGGTTTATTTAACTCTTTTTCTTCTACTAGTCTCAATTGATTTGCTTTTTGTGCTTCTAACTCAAGTACCCTTTTCACCACTTGCCATCACTTCATTTCTTTGGAAGGTTCAAGATACATGTATTTCTTAGCCCAATTATTTGTCATAGCTAGGACTTCTTTGGTTTTCTATCAAACTGGAAGTATCTCAACATCCAAAAATTTCATATTTTACAAGTTACTAGAACTCGCTTGCTTTGGACAATTCATTTCTTTGTGGTTCCTTGGACCACACCATATACACATGTGTGTAGCATTGGTCTATTGTATTTATTGTTTATAGGGTGAAGGACAATTCTTCATAAAATTCCCCCACTCTTGGTAATTGCAACACTATATGATTGGTATTCCTTTTGAATCATACTTTAAGTGGCTCTGTCCTCCCTATCGATTACTTGGTATTGTCTTCCCCCTCTTTGGTTATTCCTATAATCACCACTGGTAGCTTGTTGGACATTCCCTTGAGGTTTGGATTTCTCTTCCTATTCTTGGATTGAGAGAACCTGTGGATGCACATTTTTATTGAATGGATATTGTACCGCTTCATGTTCAAGTACATTGCAAATGTGATAATAGTCATTCCAAGGACAAGTCATGTTCATGTCACCTTAAGGCTTACATTTTGTACACTAGATATCTTTCCTATCTTGCTTACCTTTTACTTTCACCTCTTTTATTATCTTATCAAATTCCTTTCAGAATAATTATACTATCTATTGTATTGTATGGTCTTAATAACTATCTTAATCATAGCTCTTAGAATATGATATCATTCTACAACTATTTGTTTCACCTCACTTTCAAAATTCTTTGCATTCTCTAAAGCTTCTTCATATGTAGAAGATGGAATTGCCTTCATATTCTTCTTATATCTAGGTAGCAACTTGTATACAAACCATCGTTTCACCAATACATCTGCTAGAGGTATTTGCATATTGTCCACCAATTACTTTAATTGGTGATTATATGACTTTACATCTTCATCAAATATTTCCTTAGTGGTACAAATTTTAGTTACAATATCTCCATCATCCTTCAAAGGACAAAAATACTTGATGAATTCATCCTTCATTGTGTTCCACACTAAAAATTTGGTGTATTTTCTCATTTCAAATAGCAATCTATGGATATTCCTCATAACATAGCAATAAATAGTCACAACCACTCATCTGGTTGGTCCACACCATTTGCTTTCCAAATGGTTATACATGTCCTGATGTGTCTCATTGGGTCTTCCTTTCCTTTACATGTAAAATGTACTCGATTGATTAAGTTAACCATCATTAGTGGTCCTTATTCTTCACTTGACAAAGTATCTCCTAGAATTCTTGACTGATTCCTCCTTGTAGGACACTCAACATGCTAGTCCTTGTCAGAAGTTTCTACTTGAGATATCTTATATTAACCAAACAATCATCTACCAATATCTTGTGCATATTGACTTCGTGATCTCATTCACTGATGTGTAGCTTGTGGCCCTTGCATTTTCTCCTGAGAACTTGTACACTATTCTTCTGGTGCCTAACTCCCATCCATCGCACTCCTTTGAAACTGATCTACCACTTTTTGAGGTGTCACAATCCACTCACCTTGACCTCCACATAGTTTCCCGATTAACATATTCACTTATACCAATGTTCTCCTCAAATATATGTGATTATTTCTCATCTTATTCCATTTTTATCAACAATGTATCCAACATCTCAATATCCCCTTCATCAAATGTCCATGCTTGTTCTATCATTAGTTCATGCGTATTGTATTCAATACTGCTTACGTTCGCTATTTGAGCAATTCTCATGCTCCTTCTAACTAGGATATCTTCTCTTTGATAATGTATCATATTCCTTTGCACAATTGTATTTATCATTCAAATATAATTTAGTACTACTCACAATTTATCACTTTGCAAGATCTTCTCCATTACAATAGTTATGACCCGTTTTTAACAAAAATGACAAAGTTTGATATGCCAATGATACCAAATGTAATATAGGGGTGCAATATTCCTAGAGGGGGGATGTTATTTAGAAGGTGTGGTAATGATTCCTAAGGTTTTGGAACAATCTTACCCAAATCATACAAGGTATAAGGTTTAGTTTGTACAACTTATCAATCTTGTGAAACTTCTTGTATGGTCACAAAATTGTACGTGTACACTCCAAATCATACAAAAATATAACTTGTATGATTTTCCACTTAGTCAACTCACTGAAATTGATTTTTTAACCCCAATCGATCTTTTTTGTAATTGATTCCTTTGAAACACCAAATTTACCATAAATGGTAAGTTTTATCATGTAAGTTTACTTCCAAATTAGGTAAACAATCATTTGTGCAGTCTGGGATTTAGGTTGTACAATTTGCATAAACCCTTGCTAAATAATTCATTCTTTGATTTGTAAATTACAATAGGAATATTTTCAGGAAATTTTTTGGGTTGATTTCCTATTGCAATTGTTAACTTTCCTTCCAACATGCAAACCCTAATTCAATAGCATTAAATTATTATCATCACCAAAATTTCTAAAAATCATACAACTAACATATGACATCTTTGTATAGCCATAATTAATCATGTAAAAATTCTTCACTCTCACATAAGGGTCTTAGGAACATCAAAAGCCATATCCATTGTAAATTCATCAATCTAACATAGCAATTTGATTATACAACATAGAAGCTACAACATGCAATGATAACAACACACAATGGAATTCATAATAGCCTATAATAATAGATACTAATATATTCATATTATAGATACTCGTGTACAATATCTATCATCATTGATCAGAATAACCAATAAACATAACATCAATGGGCTCAACAATAGACATCAACAATATATACAGCCAACAACTGAAGAACACAAGCTTATAATGATAGGGGGGGTGAATAGTATAAGATAAAACTTTTAAATTTTTAATTAAAATGATAAAAGCAATAATATCAAGCCATTAAATAATGCATAAATCATCACACACATGAGAGACATGGTTTTAACATGGTTCACCCAATGTGGGTTACATCCATGGAGAAAATATTTCTTATAAATTTTCTCAACAAATCTTGGGAACCAAATCCCTATTACAAAGTTTATGGACCTATGTCCAAAGGAGACACCAATATCCTATGCGTACCTCTATCCATAGGAGAACTCTGTCCCCATTGCTATGGTTTACTCTAAAGTCTGCTCTCAACTCTGCTTAACTTTGATCAAGTTTGCTCAACTGCCTATGCTAATATATCTAACACCTTCTCACAAGTCTTTCTCAAACTTAGTCACAAATCCTATGCAAGTCTATCTCTAGCCTATTCACATACCCTAATTATAACTACTTACAAGCCTTATCAAAAGCTCTATTCAAAATAGCTCACAATCCTGCTCTAATATGCTCACTATCTCTGCTTAAATTTTCTCTAACACATGCTCAAAACTATTCATAACACTTGCTTATTAAAACTAATTTATTAAAACTTGCTCATCCACATTCAAAGTCATTCAAACCAATGCCAAAAGAAAACTTCACAACTTCATTCAGAAAATGAATGCACAATTTCTTCTTAAAAAAATAACTTAACACAAGTGTTTCCAATTTCACCAATCAATAATGCATAATTTGTTTCACAAACCCTAGCTCAAATATTTTCAACAATGCACATAAATAATTTTTATTTCTACACATTATGATTCAAAAATATTCACTCAACAAAACACCTTAAAGAAGGAATGTTGTCACCATACCTCTTAATTTGCTTTGATGAAGTTGTGCCCTCAAAACCTGTTCCAAAATAATTTTCTTTTTGCCACTTCAATAGGTTAGCCAATCTTCTTTTCAAAACAATCACAAAAACCTTTCCTCAAATATGTGCTCAAAGATACTCTATAAATTCTCTTTAGTCTTGTAAAGATAAAGATTTGAATTTTAAGACTAAAACCTCAAACTTCTCTTTTCTAAGGTGTGCCAAAATACAAAATATCAATAGACTTAAATTACACCTTATTTCTCCTTTCTAAAGTGCCAAGACAATATATCAACAATACCAAATACAAATTAATTAAACACTAATTACACCTTATTAATCCTCACTTTTGCATATAAAAAATAACACAGTAAAATATTGCAATTTTCCTTTTTATTTTCTTCTAAAGCATTTGTTAAAATAAAAAAATGTATTGCCCTTATGACTCACTAAGTCAAATAGTACACACAATGACCAAACACGACTTATGCATTCTATTGATTTAACATTTAAAAAAATTAATTTTTGTGCTTACCAAGACCACCAGAGGTGATAATCGACCTCGATACCTCCTGCCTACCCACGCTTTGACACTAATTGGGATATCTCTAGGCCAATCGCCCACACAACACTCAAATATTACACACACCTTATTATCCACAATCTACAGTGTAAAAACATTTTCAACCAAAAACCTTTCCCAACTTGTTGTTGTTGTGTCTTGAACTCGAGACCTAATCTCTACCACAACTTAGCACTGGGGGTCCTATCGTCTAGGCTAGTTGCCTAGATGAGACCTTGTTTAGCTATCTTCCTTCCTTGTTCATGAAATTTACCTTGAAACATGTGTTGTCCCTTGTCTTTTCTCCCATGATGCAATGACCAAATTACAAATGACATCACAAATTTCACATCAATCATACAAATATTAGCACCAACATTATTTTTAAATTGAATTTCATCCACCTTTTTATATATGTTTGGGAGACTTAAAGGAGATGTCGATGCTTTTAAATATTTCAAATATTATTATGCCCTCCATGATTTTGGTGCCTAAAACCTTTAAATTAATTATAATATTTTAAATCTTAACAAATTTAAATATTATAATTTACATTTTAAACCTTTGGGCTTCTTTCTTACAAAATTAAGTCTTTTCATTTCTTTGTAAATTCCACCATGGAAAGCTATTTAAACCTTTTATTTTACTTGCAAATGTAACCATGGAGAATGCCTTTGCCTTAACAATTATTGCCTCATGTACCCTTTGAATATGTTTTCCTTGCACTTGGATATTTCAACTTTGAAGATCATTCTCACTTATCTTTCCTTTGACATCAATGACAACCAATGTACTTAATATTTTCAACAATATACCCCTTTGTCATTGATGGTAACCCTTTCTATAATTTTCTTTTGCAATCACTGGATTCCAAATCTGTTTCCCTTGAGAGGCTGCTCCTCCTAACTGAATTATCTCCCCCTTACTAAAACTCTGCCCCTTTAACATCAATGGCAAAGGGTTCCTTTTGGGGCTAAACATAAGACTCTTAGCTCAGCCTCCTCACCACCTCCTCTCCTTGAGGTGATCAAGTTTGGGACGGGAGTAAGACTACTCCCAACTTTCCTCTAATATACTAAAAAGTTTCTTTTGGAAGTGGCTTAGTAAATATATCCACAATCTATTCCTTTGTAGTAACATATTCCAATTTGACTTGCTTATCCATCACCCGCTCTCTCAAAATATGATATTTGACTAGAATGTGCTTGGTACTTGAATGCATCACTGGATTCTTTGAAATATTTATGGCACTTGTATTATCACATGGTACGAAGATGGGATGGTCATGCTCTATTTTAAAATTTGTTAAATTTTGCTTCATCCATAACACTTGTGTACAACAAGAAACTATTGCAATGTTCTCAGCCTCTACTGTGGATAAGGACATCGATGCTTACTTCTTGCTTAGCCAAGAGACTAAAAAATCTCCAAGAAAGAATGCTCCTCCACTTGTGCTCTTCCACTTGTGCCCAATTTGCATTTGTATATTCTGTGAGAGTGAAGTTGTTACTTTTGGGATACCAAATTCTAAATTCTATAGTTCCTTTTAAATACTAGAGGATACTCTTTACTACATGTACATGTGTTTCCTTTGGTGTTGCTTGAAATATTACAACTAGTCCCACTACCTACATTATATTTGGTCTTGTAGTTGTGACATATAGTAAGCTACCAATCATGGATCTATACAATGTCTGATTTGCCTCAAAATATTAACCATATTTACTCAAATTGCATCCTCTAACCATGGGGGTACTTGTTGTTTGGAAATCCTCCAATTTAAATTTTCTCAACATTTATTTTATATACTTATTTTGTGAGATAAATATACCTTTTTTTAAATTGTGAAATCTATAATCTAAGGAAGAATGACAACTCACCAAGCATTGACATTTCAAATTAATTTTGCATACACTTAGAAAATGTATGACACATCTTATCATTACTACCTCCAAAAATGATATCATCCACATAGACCACCATAATCAACAAGTCATTTCATTCATTTTTGATGTATAAATTGTTGTATGCTACTTCTTTTTGAAACATTGTTCTCAAATATACTTATACAAAATTTAATACCAAGCCCTAGGAGATTGCTTTAGTCCATAAAGAGCCTTATTTAATATGAATACATAATATGGCTTATCAGTCAGGTTGAACCCCTCAGGTTGCTCAATGTAGACCTCTTCTTCTAAGAAGCCAATGATAAAAGTTGATTTTACATCCATTTGATATATTTTGAAGTTTTTGAAGCTTGAGAAAGCTAAAAATATCCTTATGGCCTCAAGTCATGCAACATGAGAAAATGTTTCATCAAAATCAATCCCTTCAACATGTGCATAGCCTTTGCATACTAGTCTTGCTTTGTTTCTGATTACTTGACCATATTTATTTAAATTATTTATGTAAACCCATTTAGTGAGAATTATATTCTTGTATTTTTGTCATGGGACAAGTTCCCAAGTCTCACTTTTTTCTATTTGATCCAACTTCTCATCCATTACCTTGACCCAAAATTTATCTTCTCTTGCCTCATTGAAATCCTTGGGCTCAATTTTAGATAACAAAGAAAGATTTACATGTTAACTTGTTTCTATTATCCTCCTTATTTATCTTACATTTGTATTTCCAATAATCATATCTCTTGGATGATTCTTTTACACATACTTGGATGGAGTCTTAGGTGGTGTTATTTGTGCTTCATCTTCTTCTGATTCTTCACCTACTTATTCTTGGCAACTTTATTCTTCTTGATATACAATTTCTTGAGCTGGTTCTTTTGACCCTATTTGTTCATCAATTGTCACATTTGTACTTTCTATAATTGTATGTGTCCTTTTATTATAGCATTTATAGGATTTTCTCTTAGTGTAATAGCCAAGGAAGATATCCTCATCGCACATTGAATCAAACTTGTCCAATTTTATTTTCTTCTTGTCTAATGTAGCATTTGCTTCCAACAACTCTGAAGTACTTCACAGTAGCTAGTCCTACCTTCCAAATATCATATAGGGTTTTGTGATGATTTAATCTTACTTGAGCTCTATTGATGATATAGATAATTGTATGAACTGCCTCTCTCCAAAAACCATTTGAAATATTAGACTCACTTAGCATAGCTTTGACCATATTCTTGATAGTTCTATTTTTCCTTTCAACTACTCCATTTTGTTGCGGAGTCCTTGCTGTTGAGTATTCCCTTTTGATTCCATGTTGTTCATAGAATTCTATGAGTTCATTTGAAGTGAATTATCCTCCTCTATATGATCTTAGACACTTGATCTTTTTACCTATTTTATTTTCTACTAAAACCTTGAATGCCTAGAACTTATCAAAAGCTTCTAACTTTTCTTTTAAGAATTCCACCCAAGTCATTTTGGAGAAATCATGTATAAATAGCATGAAGTAACTTTCACCTTATATACTCTTTGTACTTGTAGGGCCACATAAATTAGTGTGAAACAGTTTCAATAGTTCGGATGAAGAAAATTCTTTTGACTTGAAACTTGTTCTTGTTTGCTTACCATACTGACATTATGCACAAATTATGCTTTGGGGTCCTTTTATCCTAGGTAAATATCTGACTACCTATTTGTTGATTATTTTCACTATGTTGTCAAAGTTAAGATGATCCATTATTCTATTCCATAACCAACTCTCATCCTCTTGTGATAGAAAGTAGTTTTCTCCTTTAATTTCACTCAACATGTAGAGATTGTTTCTAGTTCTACTAGCATCTGTAATAAGTTTTTGTATTGAATTTCCCGATATTACATCTATTTGGGTGAAAGGTGACTATGCGCCCCTGATCACAAAGCTGAATTACACTTAGTAAATTGTTCTTCAATCCCTTAACATACAATACATTTTATTTCTTTCTATTATATAAACTCAAAGTTCCTTTTCCAATAATTTTTGTTGAAGCATTATCTCCAAATCTTAATGATCCTCCATTGATTTATTTAAGTGAAAGAATTTTTCTTTTTTAACTTGTCATATGACTTTAACAACCACTATCAACATACCACTAATTTCCCTTGTCATGTGCATGAAGAGTTGTCTGTACCAACATTGACTTCTCCTTTTCTTGTTCCTATTTTCTTTTTCAAACTTTTGAAGTTGTATTCTTTTGAAACTTCTGATCCTCCTTCTATTTTCTTGATTCAAGAAAAACTATGTTACAACATTTGGACTTGTGTCCAAAAGTATTACATTTGTAATAGATGATATTGTTATCCATGAGAGGTGCAAATGAGTTGAAATTTCTATCAACCTTATTTTTCAAAATGTGTGAATAATTATACTCCAAACCAATTCTGTTGGTTTCTCAAACTATAGAATTAACTCATAAATCAAACACTTAAAAATGAAGCAAAATACAAATAATTAAAATACATTATACACCTTTTAAATCCCTTTCAATTTCAAAAAAACATTCATAAAATATTTACCAAATATCCTTATTACTCCTATATATCTCATATCAATTTTCTCCAAAAGATATTGCAAAGAATAATAAAACATTTCTCCTTATACCTCCCTAAGTCTATAGCACTCAAATTAATTAAACACCCCTCATGTGCCTAACCCTCAAATTTAGGAAATTAACAAATTTAATAGTGCTTACCAAAAATACTATCATGGGAGATTCAAACACAATGTCTGTTTCCTGCCAATGTCTTAGCACCTTTTGGGCCGCCACTAGGCCAACCACACTCATAGGGATGTAAAACCACGATGTGATCCTTATCCTTTGCTTAGCCTCCTTGCCTAAAAAATGATAAAAAAAACTATCATCACCTATATTAAAACATAGGACCTACCATTTTGCAGTGCCTTTACCCTACCAAGCCTGCTACTAGGCCAACCACCTGGATGGTGATAAGAATCCTCAATATTATCCTTGAAACCATCCAAGGTTTTCCTTTATTTTTGAAAATAAAAACATTATCTTCCTTAATCATTATTGCGCATCCAAAATTCACATTAAACCATTCACATCGAATCATTTTCTTAGGCCATCAAACCTTACCATATAAATATGAATTACCTCCATTACTAAGATGTCAGCGGTACATAAGAATTTAAAAATTCTTTTGCAAAGGTTTGTTCCAAAACCACTTAGGGTTATAAAATATCATAATATAAATACTATAATTATTTTATAATTGAACCTTAGGTCAACTTTACACCTTCAATATTATAATAATAAATATTATAATATTATTTACTTTTGGGCCTAGAGCTTTTTCTTCCTTCGGGATATTGAGACAACCATTTAGCCAGCCATGTGGAGCTTTGTACCAAATATCTTGGGCTTAAAATATAAATATTTTAACCCTCTTTTTATCAATTCCATTGCACTGTGATGAAATTTGCTAGAATTTAACACTTGACATCAATGACAACATAATTACTCAAAATTTCCAACAATATCCCCCTTTGTCATTGATGGTAACCCTTTTCTAGAAATTTTATAATTTTTTTCAAAACCATTTGATTTCAAATCTTCTCCCCCTAAGAAAATTTTCCCCCTGACTGAATGCTCCCCCCCTTACTCAAATATCTGCCCCTTTGACATCAATGGAAAAGGCACTCCTTTGGAGCTAAATATAAGACTCTTAGCTCAGCCCCCTCACCACCTCCTCTCCTTGAGGTGATTAATTTTTGGGTGGGAGTAAAACTACTCCCAACATATAATGCTATTTTCTTTGTCAACCTTCTTTCTCAACATACCCTTTTGATCCTTTTGAGTGTCCCTATTCTTGTTTATATCTAGAAGCTATGTTCTACACCATTTGGCCTTATTCTCAACATTATTGCACTTATAACACTTAATGTTTTAGTTGTTAGAAGGTGCAAATTTCTTGATGTTCCTCCTAGTGAATCCATATTCATTTCTATAATGAATCCTACAGTGGATTACTTTATGAACAAATCCATTACAAGAGTAGCAATATCCTTGAAATATATGTCCATATTTGAAGTTCCTCTTGGTAAAACCATATTCCTTCTTTTCATGAACCCTAAAAAGCATAGCCTTGCGATTAAACTTGTTACATGAGAAACAATGTCCTTTGAAGAAATCTTGCATTGAATCCATTTGTCTCTTAGTCCTTTCTTTTTTGTGATGATCCATGTTCCTTGTTTGTGCATTTCCTTTCTTATTGAAGTTTATATTCTTCAAATTATCCTTATAAGTCTCAATTTATCCTTCACTCTCTTCTTCTTCCTTTGAGGTTGAGCTTGATCCTTCTTCTTATTTCCCTTGTCCTTCTTCAAAACCAAGTCATGTTTTGATATATGAAGATATTTGTGCATTGATAATCTTATCCAAACTCTTTGAACTTTTCCCAAATATTTGTAGCTTGTCCTTAGAGTATTTCACTTCCTTCCTTAGTGAAACTACCTCATGTTCTAATCTTCCGCATTCTAACTCTTTTTATTCTAGCTTTTCACCCATGACTTATTTAATTTTCCTTTCCTTAGATTTTGATTTTGTCAGGTTTTATTATAAGATTTCCTTTTTCTTCCTCATGTTCTTGAACTTGAACCTTTAGTCTTGAATTCCACTTTCTAACCTTTTTTAATTCTTTGAGAGCAGCAATAAGTTTTGCTTCTAGATCTATTGTGATTTCTTCTTCATTTTTTGAATCTTGTTCTACTTATTGGTCTTCAAGAGCATCTTACCATTTTTCAACTTTATATTCAACAAGAGCAGTTTCTTCCTCTTCTAGTGCCAAAAATATAGTTTCTTCTTCTTAACTATTTGAGGGTATTTCGTCACTGTCACTTGAAGCCTTGATTCCCTTATCAACATAGAAACTCTTCTTGTGCCTTTGAAAGAACTTATTTTCATGTTTTTTTTACCATACCTATTTTTCTCTTCATACCTGTATTTTCCTTCCTTTTTCCTATGATAATATTTTTCTTCACTGCTATTGCTTCCAAATCCTAGACAATTAGATGCATAGTGACCAAAATTTCCACAATTGACACATTTCACTATTTTTATACCTTTGTGCTTTCTTGAATCCTTCTTATTTCTTCTACCATAATTAGCTTCTTCATCACTGCTTGACTCACCACTTGATTTTGATTTCTTATCCTTTGTCTTATTTTATGCTTTGAAGGTTTCCTCTCTCTTGTATTTTGGATATTTTACTATTATCATCTCATAGGCTATGATAATTCCATGTAACTCATCCATAGTCAACTACTCAACATATTTCATCTCTTCTATATATAAAACTTTACCATCATACCTTGTAGGAAGTCACCTTAAAAATTTATGAGTAACATAGGATTCTTCAATTTCAAATCTAAGTCGACACATGGTATTAACAATCTCATCCACATGAAGTAAGTATGCAACAATATCTTCCTCATATTCCATATTCACAAACCTTTTCTTTTGATTTTGTAGTTTTGCCTTCTTGACCTTTTTATTTCCCTCATAGGTTTACTTCAATATTTCCCAAATATCTTTTTCTGATTTGCAATGCATAACTTTCACAAAATCTACTTCACGTAATCCACTTAAGCATTCATAGCCTTTGCATTATTCACATGTAATATCTTACCATATTTATCCGTGGGAGGATTAGTTGTAGGTGTGAACCCATCCTCAACTAATTGCCATGTATCATATCCTTATGCCATCAAGTAAGTCCTCATTCTTATTCTCTAGAAAGCATAATTATTTCCATAAAATAATGGTGCCTTGTTTCATGAATATCCATTCTGAGATGCCATATATGTTCCTGTAACCTCTTCCTTCAAGTTGTTAGACTCTTCTGAAGAAACCCGCTCTGATACCAATTGAAGAACATAGGCTTATACTAAGATGGGGGCAAACAGCATAAGACCAACTTTTACTTTTCTTTACCAAACAATATCATCTATTATTATCAATGGCAATATCAATAGTAGTAATCAAAGCAATGCACAAATAATCACACACAAGAGAGACACAAATTTAACGTGGTTCACCCAATGTGGGCTACTCCACGAAGAAATTATTTCTTTTATATTTTCTCAATAAATCTCTTGGGAATCAATTCCCTATTATAATTTTTATGGACCTTTATCCAAAGGAGACACCAAACCCCTATTTTATGATTTTTGGATCTCTCTCCATAGGAGAACTCTTTTCCCTTGGTTTATTTTGTGGAACTTGATCCAAAAGAACTTTATTTCATCAAATGGTTCATGGATCTCTCTCCATAGAAGAACTTTATCTTCCCAGCTAGTTCAAGGATCATATTCCATGGGATAACTCTTTCCCCTTTCTTTGTTTCATAGATATCTCTCCACATGATATCTCAATCCCTATGCTATGGCTTGTGATATTCTATAATACTTCTTCCTCCACTGCTCTGGCTTGTGTATATCTATCCATTGGAGACCTATATGCCCACTATATTGGTTTATGGATCCCTATCCACTAGATATTACTTTCCTCTTTGCTCTGTCACCTCCAAATTTTATTCTCAAATACATCTCAAATATGTCCCAAGCCTTAACACAAAGCTTGATAAAATTAGTAACCAAACCTACTCTTAAATCTGCTTAGATCTACTCCAAAAATTAATACAAAGCTTAAAAAAATCACTAATCAATTATACTTAGATCCGCCCCAAGCCTTAACACATATTGAACAAATAAGTAACCAAACCTACTCTTAACTCTACTCAGATCTACTCCAAGCCTTAACACAAAGCTTGAACAAATCACTAATCAATTCTGCTTAGATCTACCCTCAAGCCTTATCAAATACTTGCTTAAATCCACTTTTAAGTGTTCTCAAAAGACTTTCTCAAATCTACACTCAAGCCTTCTCAAAGGCTTTCTTAAATCTACCTTCAAGCCTTCTCAAAGACTTGTTCTACTCTATCCTCAAGCCTTATCAAAGACTTGCTCAAATCTATCCTCAAGCCTTATCAAATAATTGCTCAAATATGTCCTTAAGCCTTCTCAAAGACTTGCTCAAATTTATTTTCAAGCCTCCTCAAAGAATTGCTCAAATTTATTCTCAAAATTTGCTCACTTAACCTGCTCAAATATTTCCAAACTTTGCACACAAACACAACTTATATCTTTTTCAAAAATGCTTTCCTCAAGCATACAAATTCTACTTAGAATTTTTTTAACCTCTAAAACACAAAGAGAATGATATTATCTATCAAGGACTCAATATGTTCTACTCAATATTTAAATCTATCACTTTCACATTTCTCACATTTATTGTTCTTTTAAAGATAGATCCAGTCTAGCATATGACACCTATATTCTTGATTCAAACACCTAATTTCACAAATCTAAATTCTAATGTTTGCACATTCACTTTTGAATATCACTCAAAACTAATGCTCAAAAAATTCACACACTCATTCAACCAATAAAGCATAATTTCCTCACAAACCCTAAACACATGTTTTCAATCCTATTTCAACAAATAACAACATGTAGGTTTCAAATCCTAAGTCAAATATTTCCAATAATACTTATCAAACAATCCTTTTCACTCCACCTTGTGTTTAGAAACATTCACTCAACAAAACACCTTAAATAAGGAAATATGTGCCCATCTATTTTTGTTTGCTCTTATGGAGATATGTCTTCAAAAATCTATCTCACACACAATACCTTTTGCAACTATAAAAGTTAGCACAACACTCCTTTATGAGATAGAAAACCTTAAATAGGTGTGCAAAATTAAACTCCAAACCAAATCTCTTGGTTTCTCAAACTATAGCATTAAATCATAAATCAAACCCTTAAAAATGAAGTAAAATAAAAACAATTAAAATATATTATACACCTTTTAACTCTCTCTCAATTTTAAAAACACATTCATAAAATATTTACCAAATATCCTTACTACTCCTATTTATCTCATCTCATTTTTGTCCAAACAATAATGCAAAGAATAATAAAAAAAATTCTCCTTATACCTCCCTAAGTCTGTAGCACTCAAATTAATCAAACACCCCTCATGCACCTAACCCTCAAATTTAGGTAATTAAAAAATTTAATAGCACTTACCAAAAATACTATCATGGGAGATTCGAACATAGTGCTTACCATCTTCCAGCATGCTAGAACCCTTTGGAATGTCGCTAGGCAAACCGCCCTCACAGGGACGTAAAACCACGATGTGCTCCTTATCCTTTGCTTAGCCTCCTTACCTGCAAAATAATGAACAAATATATCACTACCTGGATTCGAATGCAGGACCTATCATTTTCCAATCACTTTACCCTACCAAGCCTACCACTAGGCCAACCACCTAGATGGTGATAAGACTCCTCAATGTTATCCTTGAACTTATCCAAGGTTTTCCTCTGCTTTTAAAATAAAAACTTTATATCCATTACTCATGATTGCACATCCGAAATTCACATTAAACATTTTATGCTCACATCGAATCATTTCCTTAGGCCACCAAACATTACCATATAAATATGAATTACCTCCATTGCTAAGACGTTAGCGATGCTTAAGAATTTAAAAATTATTTTGCAAAGGTTTGTGCCAAACCCACTTAGGGTTATAAAATATTATAATATAAATATTATAATTATTTTATAATTGAACCTTAGGCTTAACTTTACACCTTTAATATTATAATAATAAATATTATAATATTATTTCCTTTTGGGCCTAGACATTTTTCTTCCTTTGGGATATTAGGATAATATTTTGGCCAACCATGTGGAGCTTTGTACCAAATCTCTTGGGCTTAAAATATAAATATTTTAATCCTATTTTTATCAATTCCCTTCCACTGAGATGAACTTTTCTACAATTTACCACTTGACATTAATGACAACATAATTACTTAAAATTTCTAACAAGACATGGTTCTAATGTGGTTCACCCAATATGGGTTACATCCATGAAGAAAATATCTCTTATAAATTTTCTCAATAAATCTTGGGAACAAAATCCCTATTACAAATTTTATGGACCTATGTCAAAAGGAGACACCAATCCCTTATGCTCAATTTTGTGGACCTCTATCCATAGGAGAAATTTATCTCCACCGCTATGATTTACTCTAAATTCTTCTCTCAACTCTGCTCAAGTCTACTCAACTGCCTATGCTAATCTGTTTCACACCTGCTCACAAGTCTGTCTCAAACCTGCTCATAAATCCTACATAATTCTACCTTTAATATTTTCACATATTCTACTTAGAACTACTTACAAGCCTTATCAAAATACCTGTTCAAAATAGCTCACAATCCTTCTCTAATATGCTCATTATCTCTAATCAACTCTTCTCTAACACATGCTCAAAATTATTCATAATTCTTACTTCATAAAACTGATTTATTAACACTTGCTCATCCACATTAAATTTCACTCAAACCAATGCAAAAATAAAACTCCATAACTTCATTCAAACAATGAATGCACAATTTATTCTTAAAAAAAAACTTAACACAAGTGTTTCCAATTTTACCAATCAATAATGCACAATTTGTTTCACAAACCCTAGCTCAAATATTTTCAACAATGCACACCAATAATCCTTATTTATTCACATTATGATTCAAAAATATTCACTCAACAAAACACCTTAAAGTAGGAATGTTGTCACCATACCTATCAATTTGTTTTGATGAATTTGTTCCCTCAAAAATGTTTCCAAAATAATTTTCTTTTTGCCACTTCAAGAGGTTAGCAAATCTTCTTTTCAAAACAATCACAAAAACCTTTCCTCAAATATGTGCTCAAAGATACTCTATAATTTCTCTTTAGTCTTGCAAAGATAAATCTTTGAATTTTAAGACTAAAACCTCAAACTTCTCTTTTCTAAGGTGTGCCAAAATACAAAATATAAATTCAAGTGTCAAGACAATATATCAACAATACCAAATATAAAGTGTCAAGACTTCTCTTAAATTAATTAAACACTAATTATAATATTTTAAACCTTTATAAAGTTTCAAGACTTCTCTTAAATTACATCTTATTTCTCCTTTATAAAGTGTCAAGACAATATATCAACAATACCAAATATAAATTAATTAAACACTAATTACACCTTATTAATCCTTACTTTTGGATATAAAAAATAGCACCTTAAAAGATTACAATTTCCCTTTTTATTTTCTTGTAAAATATATGTTTAAAAAAAATTATTGCCCTTATGAATCCCTAAGTCAAATAGTGTGCACAATGACCAAACATGACTTATGCCTCCTATCGATTTAACCTTTAAAAAAAAAATTTTTTGTGCTTACCAAAACTGTTGCAGGTCAGAATCGATATTGACACCTCCTTCCTACTCATGCTTTGGTGTCGCTTGGGGTGCCACTAGGCCAACTGCTTACACAACACTCAAAGCTCATGCACACCTTATTATCCATGATTTGTGGTGCAAAAAAAAATTCAACCAAAAATCTTTGCCAAGCTGCCTTCGCTGTGTCTCAAAATCGAGACCTGCTCTCTGCCACAACTTAGCACTGAGGGTCTTGCCATTTGGGATAGCTACCCAGATTAGACCTTGCTACACTATCTTCCTTCCTTGTTCATGAACTGTACCTCAAAACATGCACTATCTCTTATTTTTTCTCCCTTGAGGCCATGTTCGAATTACGAAGGACATTACAAATTTTACATCAATCATACAAACATTAGCACCAACATTCTTTTAAAATTGAATTTCGTCCACATTTTTATATACACTTGGGAGACTTAAAGGAGATGTCAACGCTTTTGAGTATTTCAAATATTATTATGCCCTCCATGATTTTGGTGCCTAAAACCTTTAAATTAATTATAATATTTTAAATCTTAACAGATTTAAATATTATAATTTACATTTTAAACCTTTGGGCTTCTTTCTTACAAAATTAAGTCTTGTCATTTCTTTGCAAATGCCACCATGGAAAGCTATTTAAACCTTTTATTTTACTTGCAAATGTAACCATGGAGAATGCCTTTGCCTTAACAATTATTGCCTCATGTACCATTTGAAGATGTTTGCCTTGCACTTGGATATTTCAACTTTGAAGATCATTCTCACTTATCTTTCCTTTGACATCAATGACAACCAATGTACTCAATATTTCCAACAACAACATCGAATTCATAACATGAACAACTAAGAATTCTAAAACTTATCAATGAACAACCTAAAAAATTGAATTAGGAAGATATATAATGCATGCCTAGGCTGTTCCAAAGTAATTTGTGAGACATCTCATTACTTACAACTACCATCAAGGTTACTAAGGTTAATTTAATTTTTATAAAATTCATCCCAAATGCACATTTTGCCAAATTTTATTGATATTTCAAGTTGTACATTTTCAATCTTGTACATTTACACCTACTTATACATTTTGACCACTTTTACATTTTAATAAAAATTGAAAAACTGAGCAAAATTATTCAAATCCAATAATCATTTCTTTTTTTCTACAAGGTGGATTTGCTACCTACAACCATATTAGAGAATGATATTATTTTTGGCTATCATATCTAGATATACATTCTACTTTCAAGGCTTGTAACCTAGTCCAGAAGATGTTTGTATTGGAAGTAATCTTGGATGGGGACTCCAACCACCTCAACTGCACAATCAAGAGGTCATATTCTAGTACCACTACATCATTTCTAAACTGCTAGAAGTTGTCTTCTACTTATCCATAGTAGCTTGATTGACCACTGAGGAGGAAGCCTTTCAATAAGGATCATAGATGACCTCATTTCAATCATTTAGCAAAACATGTTTTACCCAGTGGTATAGTTTTAACCACCTCAACCACAATATTCTTTCTCAAAAAAGACTCAATAGAATACATTGCATCATTTATCTATTTTATTTAATTCTAGAGCACAAGAAAAACATTAAAGGTATTTCCTTTAAAGATTAAAACTACCATCCATTCAACAATAAATTAACTCGATCACACTAATTCTATTTACTAACAAGAGTAGTCATTAAAGCTTCTAAAAACATTATTTGAGAGTTTTTCAATCAAGACATAGAAGCTCCTTCATTACCACAATTGGTGAAGGTAAAGTAAACAAATCCTTACTATAAAAGAAATCTAAATTTATACAAACCAAGGTGATATCCTAGCAGATATGGTTTTCTTATATAGATATATCTATCACACAACAACACATAGTTGCACATAAAATAATATCTCACTCAAGTTCTATTTTCTATTCTAGAAGAGATCAATTTTTTCACTAACTTAATCCTAGGAATTCAGTTTCCTACTCCTAAAATTTAAAAGAAAATATTCATTCATTCTAGTATGATCCTTTCTTTCATCTATATTAGAGTTTCCTAACCTTCCTCATTCTACAGGCTTAGAGAAAAGTCAAAAACATGGTTCCTTCCTTTCATACTAGAGATGATAAACACCAAAAATATCATTTATTATAAAATCCAATAAAACAATGCCTTTCGATGTTTGGCATTTTTGAGTCTCATTTTGGATTATATATTTAACAAAACCAAAGAATATAACAATTTAATCTAAATTGCTTCGTTACCAATCATTCATTTCCTAATCAGCAACTAAGTTTCCAAATAACTAATGGAATTTGAATAATTCAAGACAAGTTATTTTATCATCAGTCATTCATTCCCTAGTTAGAAACTAAGGTTTTCAATAGTAAAATTCTACTATTTTTATTTGTAATAAAACTGAGGGATCACTATAATGTAAATAACCAAAAATGTCATTCACATCCACATGACATCATCAATGAAGATAAACACAAATATTCTAAAACCTAGTTTTCCTTCTACAAATTCCCAAGTTCAGCTCGTCTCAAGACTCTCTGGCTCCTTTTGTCCTTGATATTTTCGATATCTCCTTGCAATGATCCCCACATATTTTTCTAAACTCCTCCTACTTACCGGAGTTCCACCATCCACTACTATCGTTTGTGGATCCTCACCAAAACTTTGCTATCCTCCACTTATCTCCCTCATTAATGAGCACTCTTGGCCAACCATTATCTCTCGATTGAATAATAACCACTCTCAAGCCTCATTCAATAAAATTTAAAAAATAGCAGTTATATTCTCAAGACACGTTCTCAACTAAGCTTTTAAATGAGTAACAAAGCTCTCTTTCATAGGATTCTCTTTATTTTAATTGTAACTTTGAGTTATGTAAAGCACATTATTTCTTTTCCTATATAGAACAATAAAGGAAATTTGTTCCTTCTATTTTTTTTAAATAATTCAAAAACTCATTTTCTTAACATTCAAAGCCATTTATCAACAAGAATGAAATATTTTCTAAAAAGAAAAATGCTTAAAGAACATAGGCATTCATTTTCTTTTGTAGCAAGAAATAAATCAAGTAGAACTCCTACATAGAGAAAAACTATGATGCAAGAAGAGTTTCAACTAAAACTTGATTTATTTATCCTTATGCAAATTTATGATATGCATCTCCATGAAAAGGGGTATTCTTCCATGTTGCCTCCTCAAATAATCTGACAAATAACCCATCACATCATTTCCCCAAGGTAATCTGACATATAATATATCAAAAAAAATCTATTGAAAGGTATATTGCATGATATTTTAGATGCCTATATTATGTTAGCTTCTAAAACATAGTTGTTTAGTTTATAAAATAAGATATGCCATAAACTAGAATTTAATGTCTTATTACATATGAACCTAGTTTGATAAGTGAGACACTATCTACATTTATTGTAATAAACTCAAACTTATTTAATAATGTTTTCTCTAGTACATATTCGATCCCTTGGAAAAAACAGAAAACATAACATTAATAATCTACCAAATATCATATTTTAAAGAAGTAACAAGTTCTAAATTAATATAACTAAGATAAATATTAAATGATAATAAATACCTCTCCTTTTTTATATTCTAGATCAGTCTTATTAGAGTAATCTACCAAATATTATATTTTAAAGAAGTAAAAAGTTCTAAATTAATATAACTAGATAAATATGAAATGATAATAAATACCTCTCCTTTTTTATATTCTAGATCAGTCTTATTAGAATTGCAAACCTCTGACCTTTGAAGTGACGAATTTACAAAAAATAGAAGGAACATTTTAAATTCTTAGAAGCATAAATTTGTAATTTGTGTCTACAATATTTTCTACCTCCACAATGTTTAAAGTGAAATGAATATCACATCTATATAAAATAACAAGATAATATTTGAAACATTTACGCCTCGAATGTTAGTGATGGTCGAAATTGACGGAGTCGTCGGCTCCACGAAAAGATCGCGTTTTGGAGTCGCTTCTTATGGCTCATACACAGCAACATAATGAAAGCACATTCTATGAACTTGGTACCTGCGACTGCACTGTTCACACTTTCCAGTATCAACATTCAACATCAACTTTCGAGTCTCAAGAACACCTAGACTTTGCCCAGCATGGAGATTATAAATAACTCGCACACATCGGTTAGCGTGCTCTTGTCATGGTGTATATATACTTTCCTTATGCTTTCCTTTTTATTTTATCTTTAGCATAAGCACACGCTCAAATCTATCGCCCAACTCAGTTGTTGGCACTGCCTTCGACACCGCCCCCCCAACACTACTTTATTCATCAAAATAATGATGGTGGTGATGATGAAGAACTTGATAGAGCAGCAACTGAAGAAGCAGGACCTTCGTTGCAGGTGGGTGAGAGTTCTAAGAAGGAACAATCACTGTGCCCACGAAGTTTTCTTTAATCATTTGTTTCCTTATGGTACCCTGCACTCGATCTTCTAATGTACATGCATAAGCAATCGTTGCGAACACTAGATGTGATAGGGCAAACTACTACATGAAAGGTTGTTCTCTTATTAATGAAATCTTTTTTTACCGCTGGGTATCTGGTCTTTCTGGTGTCATGTACGGAAGGCTTTCTTTTACAACATTCATGCCGTTTTTAAATATCTTTATGTTTGTTGTGGCTTAAATCTTTCTTTATCGTATGGATCAATTAAAATTTGAATGTGGGAATTATGGGGATTGCTCCACTTCTTTTTGACATTGAGTTGTTTGCGACGTTTTTCTCTAGTTCTATTGTTAGTTACCCTTTTCATTTTGGTTTTGATATTATTTAGAAAGTTTGTTTCTTATAAATTTATATATTTATTTTAGTTTTACTTGTAAAATATAGTTGTTATTATAATTTTAAAAATATTTAGTTGTCTTTTATTTAGATTCTTGTCTCTTTTGTGGAGGTTTATGTTTTTTTTTTTTTAAGTAATTGTCCTTGTTTTGTATAATAAAAAGGTTATTTCTCTTCTTGATAAGAAAAAATATGAAGTTATTACAAAGTTTCTTTAGGATGTAAAAGCATGAGAGATTTATACAAATGCATTTGATAGAGAATCAGAGAAGGTTTGGTCTTCTTTTGACGAAGATGGTTTTCAAGAAGTTTTGAACAGATGAAAGATGAAACAAAAGAAGATAACTGAACAACAACATCTCCTTCATCAATCAATAGAATCAAAGAAGAAGCAAACAATTGGCTCTATGCAGCCCATCAAAAACACCCAAAAAGTAATAAATCTAAGTAGTGGGGAGGGGTCAAGAAGACCAAAACAAATATGAGGTGATCTTAAAGAAAACAAAACAAGATGTGACTAATGGCTCCTAGCAGGGTTATGCATAGCGGCTATTTATCACCAAACTGGCTAAAATTAGAATTTTAAAACTTTTGAATTGGCTAATATTTGAGACCCTTGACCAGGACCGATTAGCCAAAAAAATTTGGGTGCTATTTTTTTTGGGTCGATTCACCCCAATTCTATAATAATTTGACCATTTTAAGTTTAAATTACCAACATTACCCATAATAATAGTTAATGTTCTACAAGCGTTTGGACACTATTTGCCTAAATTTAAAAATTGATTCACACAAGTTTTATAAATATATTTTGGGGCCGACCCCTTACGCATAACCCTAGCTCCTAGCTTACATTACCTTTGAGTGGGGAGAACGCTCCATAATATCTCATGGAATATTCGGGGTCTACATACCCTGACTAAACAAAGAGAGCTAAAAGATTTTAGAAAAAAATTAAATCATGAAATTCTATTCTTACAAGAAACTAAGATGGATGATGTGGATTTTGATAGATTACAAAGGTTTGTTTGAAAGGGGTGTGAAGGTGTAAGTATGATTTCTCATGGTTATTTTGGAGGGTTGTGGATGCTTTGGAATCCTAATTCTATGGAGGACAACCTCGTTCATCAGGTTGATATTTTTTTTTCCTTTTTATTTTGCTATAATTTTTTTTTTCTATCAATGTGTATGCTCCCAATGTTGTTATGGATAGAAGACAATTTTGAATTGACTTAAAAATCTCTAGTTCTTCACTTGATCTTCTATGGTTTCTTGTTGGTGATTTTAATTCTATTTTGCTCCCTTGTGAGAAACTTGAAGGATTGTTTACTTTATTAGATAATATGGAAGAGGTTGGTGAGTATTTGACCTACATGAGACTAGTAGATATTGATTTCAAGGTTCTAAATTTACTTGGTCCAAAAAAATAAGGGGAGAGGGTATGATTCAATATAGGATTGATAGAGCCCTTGCTTCGATTAGTTGGCTTACCATGGTTCAAGATTGCTCTTTGAGAAATTTACCGAGAATTGCTTTTGACCAAAACATGTTAGTGTTAAAATTCATGGAAGAGAAACATTTGAAAGGTTATCATTTTAGGTGTGTGATAATGTGGCTTTCTTATCTAGATCTTGAAGGCTTGATTAAGGCTTGGTGGAATATGAATATCTATGGAACTAAGATGTTTCAAGTGGCCATGAAGCTAAAAATAATCAAATCTAACTTGAAGAGGTGGAATCGAGAGGTTTTTAGAATCTCTTCCATAGGAAGTAAAAAATATTTTAAGAATTGTAGGAAATTGAAGAAAAAGGCCAAAGTGAAGGTTGGTTAGAGGAGCTGGCTAGCAAAGAGTGAATTACTCTTATAAAATTTCATAATATTCTTTCCAGCGAGGAGTCTTTTTGGAGGTCAAAATCTTGAAGTATGTAGCTTAAATAGGGGTATAGGCATGTTTTTCTACCTATAAACCTTGAAATATAAGAGTGCTAATAAAATAAGAGAAATTACATTGGACTCCAATGATAGGGAGGAAGATAGGGATGCTTCAAAGGAACTTCTTAGAAATATTCCTCAAGTAGTGATGGTTGATTTGAATAATGATTTGAATGCTATATTTTCTAATTATGAGATTATGATCAGCCTATTTAGTATGAATAAGGATAAAGCACCTAGGCTAGATGGATCCCCTACTAGTTTTTTAGAGGTTTTGGCACCTTCTTAGTTCAAATATTTTGAAATCCTTATGAGAATTCTAGTCTTCATCCTCTTTGCTATAGGAATGAAATACTACCTTTATTGTTTTTATTTTAAATAAACATGGTACCTCTTCTCTAAGGTATTTCAGAGCTATTAGATTATGTAATATCCTATATAAATGATTACTAATATACTTGTGAATAGTTTGAAAAGGCTTCTCCTCATCTTGATTTCTCCTTTTCAAGGTGCTTTTGTTCATGGTATGTAGATTGTGAATGATATCTTTAAAATTCATGAGACTTTACATTTTATGTCCAAAAGTAGGTTGGCTGGAATGCTTCATAAACTTGATAAGTAGAAGGCTTATGGCAGGTCTCTTAGGAGTTCATTGACAAGGTGTTGCAAAAATTTAATTTTAAGGATCTATGGAGGAAGTGGATTAGAGTTTGTATATCCTATACTAAATTTTCTATCATCATAAATAGGATTCTGAGTGGTTTTTTGGAGGGTCAATGAGGTATTAGGCAAGGTGATCCCTTGTCTCGATATAATTTATTTTGATAGTTGAAGCTTTAGGAAAATATCAATTCTTGTTTCTACCTTGTATTTAATATTAAGGGTATTAGACCTACTAGTATTATAGAGGTAGTTTCTTATCAATAGTTTGTATATGACACTATACTTCTTGGTGAGGCTACTATGAGAGAGGCTAAGGAATTCATAAATATTTTGTAGTTGTATGAGAAAGCTTCCAACCAACAAATTAAATTCCATAAAAGTCAAATATTTTTCATGAATACTAGGGGGTAATGTTAGCATAGAATTCTAGGGATCTTTTGTTGTGGCATTGATAATATTCCTTCTTTATATCTAGGTATGCCATTGTTTATTGGTAGGATGAACGAGGATTTATGGTCTCGTAATTTGGATAGGATTCAAGGTAAGTTAGTTGGATGGAAACGTAATCTCTTGATCAAGCAGGTAAGTTGCAATTTCTTCAAGCTACACTCCAAAGAATTCTTGTCTATTATATGTATGTTTTCAGAATTATCATGATCATCCATTGGACAACATTTTCAATTAAAATATTTATGATTTTATGTGTAATTATTAATGATAGATTATGTGGTTTTATGAGGTTTTGATGATATATGATATGATACTAATGGATTTTTCTTTTTTTCAAGAATAGACACCTTCGCAAGTGGCCAAAATTTTGATGGCTTATATAGTCAAAATAACTTTACACATGTTAGCTATTTTTATATATAGCTTACCCTTGCTATTTGATGTGACTTTTCTATACGTACATGCTAAATGATATTAAATTAACACTTCAAAAAAATTTAATGAAGGAACTATGTTAAGAAGGTTTAATATTTCTTCATTAAAAGAAAAATGAAAAAATAAAAAATAAAAATATAAATTAAGTGCTCAACTGTAGAATAAATGAAATAGTGACATAACTTTAGATTTGAATTAGAAAATAAACCTATCTTAGCAAAATTTAATAGTAGACAATTATGAGTTTGTTATTTTGAGAGGATTCTTTTTGAGTTCTCTTTAAACCCTTAAGAAAGAGGGAGAAGAGGAGTTGTTTTTGGCCTTTAGGGTATGATCAAAGAAAATGTGAAATAGAGAGGACTTTTAGACCTTCATTTTGGAAGAAAGAAGAAGCAACAATGATGCTACCCACATAGCTATGTAAACCAAGGGTGCTACAATGATGCTTTTTATTTCTAACCTCTAGAAAGATGCCTGACTAGAAATGTAGTTCATGTCTGACAAAGTTTTATAAATAAGGAGACCATTATTTAGTTTGGTTTGAAGTGTTAAAACTTCAAAGGACCCTAACTTTGGAATTTGTAGGGTTGAGAGGAGTGTGCGACTTATTCATATTTTATGTGTACACTGAATATAACACTCACTATATGGTGTAGTATCTTCCTCATACAAAGATAAAGAAAAAAATAAATTAAACCAAAACCTAATGTTTTATGCAATTTTATCTTATGAAGTAGAGGCTACGAAGTGGCACCTAGCTAGAACCTTCACGACTAATCATGTGGCACTTTTGAAGCATAGATGTTGAATAAACCCTAGGGTGAAAGGGATTTGTAATTATTAATCCCACACTTAAGGTGGGAAGGCACTCAAGTACCTAAATCACCCTTTATCTAGAAGTAACATTTGACTACCTATAGCGATAGTCATGGGTCCTTCGCAAGGGTGCCATATAATCCTTGCTTGAGCCATGTGGTGGGTGCAAAAAATAAGAAATAGGTTCGTAGGTGGTTTGGTGAATGTTAGAATGTAATATTTAATTTTCTATGACTACCTTAGGAAGTAGATAACATTTTTTATTAAAAAAACTAAGGTATATGTTGTTAAGAGTAGTAAAGTTACCATGATATGGTGAAAAAGGAAAATGTTTGCCATTGAATTAGTAGCCAATGTTTTATGGGTTAGGGAGAAATAACTTAGGAAAACAAAAGATAACTCCTTTAGGTAATATGAAGGAGTATTCATCATTTGAATTAGAACTAAGTTTTACAAATAAATAATCCTTGGATTAAGGATATTAAAGATAATTTAAACTATTAAACAAGAACACTCTCTTATGGATTTGATAGTCTTTAGAATAAATGATAAACCATATGAGTGGGATAGGATATGGATAAAACCTAAATATTATTCCTTCATTAATAGAATTAGCTTCTGAAATTTGATTTATTAAATGGCTTAAAAATATTGTTCAATCCTTATTAAAGAGTAAAGGGATCCTTTGGGAATTTAATTAAAAAGGAATGAAAGGGAATTTATTTTAGTCATGATAGGATTAGATGTTTAAAATATGCTTATTTATTTAGAAATATTATGTTATGAATTTTGGGAAGGTATAATGATGTTTTGTAGACTTTTCAAAAGATCCGATTTAGTATTTTAAGCTTGGTTTGATTTATTGTATGGAATCCTAACTATGTTCAAGATTATATATGTAACCATTTATGTTGAACTTGGTAAACTCTATGAAATGATAATGAGGTATTAGGCATGGAGCCCAATAAAAAGAAAGGAACTTATGGGGGTTCCACAAAAAAATTCTTTGTAAAATATTACCTAGGGAATGGACTCTTGAGTATTAGTAGATTAAAGAATGAAACTAAGACACTTGCTAATATGTTGAAAAAGCTTCTCCCCATCTTGATTTCTCCTCTTCAAGGTGGTTTTGTTCATGGTAGGTAGATTGTGGATGGTATCATTATAGTTCATGAGAATTTATATTTTATGTCCAAAAGTAGGTTGGTTTGAATGCTTCTTAAACTTGATATGTGTAAGGCTTATGATAGGGTCTCCTAGGAGTTCCTTCACAAGTTGTTGCAAAAATTTGGTTTTGGGGATCTATGGAGGAAGTGGATCAGAGTTTGTATTTCCTCTACTAAATTTTCTATCATCATCAATGGGATTCCAAATATTTTTTGGGGGGTCAAAGAGGTATTAGGTGAGGTGATCCCTTGTCTCCATATATTTTCATTTTTATGGCTAAAATTTTAGGAAAAAATTGATACTTGTTGCTACCTTGTAATTTAATATTAAGGGTATTAGACCTACTAGTATTGCAGAGGTAGTTTCTTATCAATAGTTTGTAGATGATATTGTACTTCTTGGTGAGATTAATGTGAGAGAGGCTAAGGAATAAATAAATATTTTGTAGTTGTATGAGAAATATTTCAACCAACAAATTAACATCTATAAAAGTCAAATTTATTTTATGAATACTAGGGGGTAGTTCTAGCATAGAATTGCAAAGATTTTTTATTGTGGCATTGCTAACATTCCTTCTTTATATATAGGTATGGTATATTTTACTGGTAGGATGAAGGAGGAGTTATGGTATCTTGTGTTGGATAAGATTAATTTTAAGTTATCTTGTTGGAAAGGTAATCTCTTGAGCCAAGCAGGTAAGTTGTAATTGCTTCAAGATACTCTCCAAATAATTCTCATCTATTATATGTCTCTTTTAAGAATACCCTTAGAAGTTAGAATGAGGATTCATAAGATATTTAAGAGATTTCTATGGGCTAGGGTGGAGGATAAATAGAGGGTGTTCCTTATCTCTTGGGATAGGATCGACTATTATAAGAAAGAAGGTGGTATTTGGATTAGAAATTTTTTGTTGTTCAGTAAGGCATTGATTGCAAAAACAACCTACAAATTATGTGTTGAGAAGGATCAACTATGGAAAGATATTATGAGAGGTAAGTATATAGAAAATAAATTTCCTTGTTTTAGAAGTGTTGCTCCTCTTAGGGGCTATGTTATTTGGAATAGTTTGCTAGGGGTTAGAAGTTTGGTTATGGAGGGGATGTGGTGGTTTATTAGGAATGGCAAGGATGTGTTCTTCTGGAAGGATACTTGGATTCTTCCTTAACCCCTCTTTCTTAGTCCTAATTTTTATGAGTTGAAGGATACTTTATCACTAAAATATAGGGGAAAAGTAATTGATTATATAAGCATATAAATTTACATACACCTAATCTTTAGATCCTTTAGAGTTTGACAAATTTAAAATGTTGCTACAAAAATACTTTCTTCCTCGGTTGAGGACTTCCTTATATGCACTCATTCTCCTAATTTTTTCTATAAAGACTACATATGAGGCCTAAATATTATCGAGAGGGGGGTATTTTATTATGTAAAGTGTTTGGTATCCTCATTTGATCCCAAAGATTGTTTTTTTTTGTGATTGTGTTTGAAAAAAAAAAATTGACTATTGATAATTTATGCAAGAAAGGATTTCATCTTCCCAATATTTATCTCTTGTGACTTCTCAAATAAGGTACTCAATACTTTACTGGACCATATTTTCATCCTTTGTGATTTCTCAAATAAGGTACTCAATGCTTTATTGGATTCTTTTTCTATCAAGTGGATGTTACCTCGAACTTTCAAGGAAATTTTTACTCAATAGAAATCACCCTTTTTTAGTCATAGCCTCACGAGGGTGTGGGATATGGTTCTTCCTCACTTTTTATGGGGTATGTAATAGGAGAGGAACAAAATAACCTTAAAGAATATTTCTAGGGATGAATAATTTATATTTATAAGGATTAAAGTTGTTATTGAGAATAACTTAGTTGTATTTATTGCTGGAAATGGTAGGGATAAAGCTTTGGAGGAAGGAGCTACTATTAATTGGAAATTGAATCTAGGGTATTTTGCTTCTATATCTACTATTCAAAAAATATTATCTACTAGATGACATAAACTGGATAAAGGGTGGGTCATTCTAAACTTTTATGGGGCTACCAAAGGTAACCTTGGGAGGGTTGGTGGAGGAGGTGTTGTTAGAAATAATAATGGTGAGGTCATTTGGTATTACATCGAAGATTATGCCAATTATACCAACCACCTAGCTAAATATAAGGGACTTTTAGTGGTTGTTCATAATGTTTTGAGAGGGGCTTTAGAAGACTTCTCATATAAGGTGACTCCTTCAACATCATTCAAGATTTGCAGTCTAGAAAAATTGATAATTATTTCATGTAGAATATTAATAAGGACACCTCAAATAATCTATGAGGTATGCTATAAGTTAAAATTGATCATATTTATAGGGAAGGTAACTACGTTGTTGATGTTATGGCTAATTTGAGGGTGTATAGGGGTCAGTTCAAGATTTGAAAAGATAATTTCCCTTTATGGTTAATGATAATTGTTGCAATAGAAGCATTATGCCAACCTATATAGTAGACCTTTCTATTATATTTCTACTTGGTTGAGCTTTCCTTTGTGTTGTACTGATCCTCTCTCTAGGGAGTCTTTTTTGGGGGGTTGGTCATTTTATTCCCTGGTGGTTTCCATTCTTAGGGAATATGCTTGGTGGCTTGCCCTCACCCTTGCTATCTAGGATTGGTGTTTTGTTATCTACTAGAAAGTAGAATAAAAATTCTCATTTATGCCCTACTAGGTGGTGGGCTGGTCTGTGCTCTTGGATGGCTGTTGGGGTTTAATATTTATTCTTATGGGCTTGGAGGCTAGCCTATGATTAATTGACATTCATTTTCTCTACCTCCTCTAATGTAAAAGTTTCTAGGACCTTTCAAAACCCTTATTTTTCACCATTAATAAAAATATAATAATATATTACTTCAATATTTTGTTGATGATAATTATAATAAATAGCAAATATAATAAAAAATATTTTATTAATATTAAATATATATATATATATGTATATATATATATATATATATATATATATATATATATATATATATATATATATATATATATATGTATATATATGTATATATATATATATATATATATCATATATATACATATATATATATATATATATATATATATATATACATATAATATATGTATATTATATATATGTATATATATGATATATATATATATGTATATATATGATATATATATATATTTTTATATATGATATATATATATATATATATATACATATATATATATACATATATATATATATACATATATATATATATATATATATATATATATATATATATATATATATATATATATATATATGTATATATCTATATATATAACAAGTGTTAACTATAAATTGTTTGATTAACTAAACACACTTGTACATTTTATTAGTTATATATTCATTAAAAATTAATATTATAATATAATTTACTTCTAATCAGAGATAATGATTAAGTTCTAAAATGCAAATTTATTTTAAATATAATGTGATCTCTATTTTTTTTATTTTATTTATTTTTAATTTACATGGTGGAATCGGTAGCCGCCACGAATTCGGACAGGCTGTTCGACTTTTATGGCTACCACTGTATTCTATGTTTTCTGCCCTAGAAGCCGCCACATAGATATTCATGTAGTCTGCCTCTATAACCACCATGCCACAATTATTTTAAACCTTTTATGCCACTGAAAGCACCAAGAAAGGGACAAGCGTTCAGTCAGCGAGGCCCGAGATTTGAACATTGAACCTCCGCCCCCTTATGGGGTTTGGATGAACTAATTGGTCTACACCTCGGACCTATAATGTGACCTCTTTTGATAGGTTAAAATTTTTAAATAATTTAGATAGGAGTTATGATGAAGTTTAAATTCAAAAACAATTGTTCATGATATTTGTTTGGAAATGATGAAGTAATGTTTTTTTACATTTGATACTCAAGTTTTAACCAGATAATATTTTGTTCTTGAAGTATAACACCATTCCCATTCACGGTAAGTAAATTTTGAGTTTTTTTTTTTGGAAAAACAATTAATAAAATAATTTAGTTGAAAAATAGATTCTACCTTCTATTTTTTAATTTTGAAGTCTTTTAAACAAATTCTTAATAATCTGAGTTAGCTAGCATATCTTCCATATTATTTTTATCTTTAAGGATGTGTATATTTTCCATTATCTCACAACTTTATTGGTTCATACACATTAACTCAAGTATTCTCTGTATACTCTAGTCTATATTATTTTGTTTGCCTAGTCCTTTTATGTGGTTAATCATAATTTATAAGTATAATTAAATCAAAATTTTCCTCCATCCCATCTTCAAAGCCTCCTACGATCCCCTTAATATGATATATCCCTCTACCAAGTTATTTGATAATATGCCTAGATTTTTTATGAAGATAAAAGTAGGGGCACCATTTGAGAGGTGACCTATTCGCCCATACTTTCTCTTATTTTATTTTCCCTTTGAGGCACCATTCATATTAATTTTACCTAGTAATTCTAGAGGAGGTTTCCAATTCCTAGTTTTGATTACTTGTGTATGATTTGGGGATACCCTTTCTGATGTAACCACCATTTGAGACACTTGTAATCTAGATATTATTGGAATCCACTTTTGATTAGGATTATAAGGATATTTTAATATGATTGGATTGAATTCCTCATTTTGGTTGTGATCCTTTTCCAAACAAAGTGGCCATATTTGTACTCCTTGAAGATATGACTATTTCTCTCCTTCCACAAATTCCACAAAAGGACAATTATTCCCACCCATAAAATCTATTAAGTGGGCTGGTCCATTGTATCCTATTTAGGCCACTCCCTCCAATGTTATTCTATAGAAGATATCTTTGACTAGTAGATGCCTAACAAAGTTGCCATTCATTTATAGAATATGATTATGAAGAGGTATTTTAGAAAAAAGTGAGAGATCATTTTATCATTCTCCCAACACATGTCACATATGAAAGACCCATACATCCCTCTTTAATCAATTTTTCCTCTATCAAGACCCTTTTATGAAGTAAAAGTTAAATAAAGAATCTCAGTTTGGGCCAAATGTTTTGTGTCCATAACTATGTGAATATATGATGTAAATCCAACTACAAGAGGTCAGAAAAAATACCTCCCATCACATAAAAATTATGGTAAATAAAAATAAACCTGTAAAACCCTCTATTCATATAAAAACTGCAATATATGGAAATGAATCAATAAATATTTTCTTTTCTTATTATTGGATTCACTTCCCTTTTACAATGTAATACCAAGGGAATATATATCCCCAAAGAAACCCTAAATCTTAAAGCCCTAAAAATAAAAAATAAAAATTACTATTTTTCAACAAATTTTTTTTCTACTAGAAATTACCTTTTTAAGTAATTACTATTTTCGGTAAATTATTTTTTCAAAAAAAATTATTTTTTTTAGTAATTACCATTTTCGAAAAATTAGTTTTTCGTTAAAAATTGTCTCTTTTAGTAATTACTATTTTCGGCAAAAACAAAATTTATCAAAAAATCTCATTTTTAGCAATAAAAAAACTTCTTTAAAAAAACCTTCTACAAGCACTACAAAAAGTGCCAATCTCTTTCTCCAAGGTTTTACAAACCTTCTGCAAGCACTCCACAGAGTGCCAATTTTTTTGGAGCCTCGTTGCTCTCCTTTTTTTTTTTTCTCTTCTCTTTTCTTCCTAGCAAGATCCAACTTGCTCTGATACAAAATAATGTGAATCCAACTGCAAGAGGTCAGAAAAAATACCTCCCATCACATAAAAGTTATGATAAATAAAAATAAACCTGTAAACCCTCCATTCACATAAAAATTGCAATATATGGAAATGAATCAATAAATATTTTATTTTCTCATTCTTGGATTCACTTCCCTTTTAAAATGCAATACCAAGGGAATATATATCCCCAAAGAAACCCTAAAGCAAAACCCTAAAGCTTAAAGCCCTAAAAATAAAAAATAAAAATTACTATTTTTCGACAAATTGTTTTTTCTACCAAAAAAATGTTTTTTTAAGTAATTACTATTTTCGACAAATTATTTTTTTGTCAAAAAATTACCTTGTTTAGTAATTATCATTTTCGGCAAATTAATTTTTCGTCAAAAATTCCCTTTTTTAGTAATTACTATTTTCGGCAAATTATTTTTTATCAAAAAATCCTATTTTTAGCAATAAAAAAACTTCTTAAAAAATACCCTATAAAGATAAGCTCCTACATCAATATATTACTTAACATGATTAAGGTACTTTGATAGAGGAATAAGTATACAAAGATAACTTTATATTCACTCTAATTTTTCTAACCCCATTCAAGTGTATCCTCGTCTTGATACCATGAATGTGATCTAATTTCGATGGTCATATAGATTTCATTTCTCTGATCCCCCAAGACATAGATTGACCACTCTTCTATTGGGATCCATTGCCTTCCTACCTCCCAACTACTGCTTTCTATGTCGATTCTCCATCACTGGTCTCCAAGTTAATAATTGAGTTATTAAAGGAGGATGACCATCCCATGAATCTATCTAGAAGATATATTTCTATCCATTATGGATAATCAAGAATAATATTTTCTTTACATGCTATTTCAGTCACTAACTAACTATATATGTATATTGCCTATTAAATTATTTTAAATAATCAAGATGTAATATAGGATAGGTAAAGAAATGAAATACTACCTTATGTGATTTGTTGTAAATATTAAATGTGATGGGTGTCATTATTACCACACTTTACTAAGATCACATTTAATTTCCTCAAACCATGGGTGGTGTCCTATGGAAAATATGCACTAGGAAGGATCTGGTTCAAGTTAGGTTTTATATACATTAGATTAAGATCAAAAGTACATCTTTTGAAGTTATGTTGTAATAAGTAATTATTGATTTTTATATTCCATGCTCTGGGTGCTTACTTTAGAACATATACATATTTGCTTAGTTTGCATACCTTATTTTATTATCCTTTAGTAACAAATACTTTTGGTTGTGACATGTAAACTTCTTCTTCTAAACCACCATTACGAAAGACACTTTTGACATCCATGTGATGAAGTTTCCAACCATGATGTGCTACTAGAGCACAAATTATTTTGATAGTAGTCATTGTAGCTATTGGTACAAAGGTTTCTTCAGTTTCAGTATATCCTTTGGCTACTAACTGGGCTTTGTATTTTTCAAGTGTTCCATATGCTTTATACTTGATTTTGTAAATCCATTTGCAATCCACTATTTTCTTACTTGGAGGTAACTCTACTAGATCCCATATTTTATTCTTTTGTAGTCATGCATATTTAGATTCCATAGTTTCTTTATAATGTGATTGCCTTAGGGCTTGAGGTTTTGATGTTGGTTCTTCTCATGTACTCAATAATCCTCTATTCATTCTAGTTTGGCTATGATTTTAAGGTCTGATGGTAGTAAGATCTAGCATTTGTTCTAAGTTTACTCCTTTGAGTGTATATCTATATCAAATATGATCCTTCCTTTGGGAAATTGTGGATGGTTCTATATGTTCACTTTCTACATTATGTGACTCTAAATTTGTTTCTATTTTGTCTAAGTCTTCTTTTGTATAAGTTAATATGACCTTTGGATCTTCACTTTGTTTTTTATTATCGATCTTATTTTTCATTAAAAATCACATCTCTACTTATATATACCTTCTTTGTACTTGGATCTAGTATTTTGTGCCCTACGGATTCATAATCATAACCAAAAACTATTCCTACCATAGTTTTGTCATCTAATTTAGTCCTTTTTTGTTTTGGAATATGCATATATGCTTTGCAACCAAAAATTCTTAATTTTTCTAGGTTTGGATTTTATCCTGACCATGCTTCTTATGGTGTAACATGTCTAAGTATTCATGTAGGTAGTCCATTCTATAAGTATACTACTATTTTAACTACTTTTGTCAAATATTGATGTTTGAGAATAGATTCTTTTAACATACACCTGACCATTTCCATTATAGATCTATTTCTTCTTTATGCAATTCTATTTTGTTGTGGTGAGTATGTTGTAGTAAGTTGAATTTTAATTCCATTTTCTATTAGAAAGGAATTAAATTATTTTGATATAAATTCACCTCCTCTATCAGACCAAAGAGATTTGACAGTGTTTCCTAATTCTTTCTCTAATTGTAGTTTGAATTGTTTAAAACCGCTAAATGCTTCTGATTTATACTTCATGAAGAATACCCACATATTTTTGATGTGATAATAAAAAATAATTAAAATTACTTATGTCCTAAAATTCTAGTGACATTCATTGGATCACATATATTTGTATATATTAGTTCTAATGGTTGTTGTTTCCTACGTTGACGAAGTTCAAAGAAAACTCTATGTTGTTTTCTAGCCAAGCACTCTTGAAAAACTGTGGATTCTAGAGATATAATTGGTTTACTTAAACCATTTGATATTTGAACATTTTATTTAAGGAAGATACACCGGTATGTCCTAGATATTTGTGCCATAGACCTGAATTCTTGATTGAGAAAGTTGAACATGTAGAAATATCTAATGTAAATAGACCATTTATATAGGTAGCTGATGCTACCTTTTTCCCATTTTTAATAATATGACATTGTTTCCTTCCATTGGAAACCATAAACTCAATACTTATATTTTGATCCATAAGTTGAGAAACTGAGAGAAGATTATTAGTCAATCCAGGAACATATACAATATTTTTAATTATCTCTTTTTCATTTATTATATCAACTAGAATATTTCCTATCCTCTCTACTTCATAATTATTACTATCTACTATAGTAACTAATTTCACATTTTTCTTTTGAAGTGAATAAAATAAATGTTTACTTCTAGTCATGTGTTTGCTAGCTCCTGAATCTATATACCAAGTTTCATGGTCATGAAGGTTTCAAATCCTTTAGTATGAGGACATGATCAATCTTGCTCAGATTTCTTGGATTTAGTAGAATCCCATTTGACTCCCTAATGTTCAACTTTTTGATTTTGTAATAGCAATAATCAATTTATATTTCACCTTATATCTCCTAATGGACTATGCACTTAATTTTTAAAGTTCTCTATAGCTGGATTTCTTTTGTCTCTTTAATATGAGTATGAGATAAGTTTAAGTATATAATTTTAACTCCTTTAAGTAAATGATGAACTTGTCTTATAGCCCTTCATATTAATAGTTTAAGTGTATTATCCTCAAGGTTGGCTTTAGCTATGGTGTTTTTAGGATACTCCAACACTGCTCCTTTGGTAGACTTTATGGCTTCAACTGATGGTTTCTTCAGTAACTTCTTTCCTAGTTGGTGACTCATCTCCAATCGATGATAACTTTTATTGGCAGTTTATCCACATGATTAGTTGGATGTATCCCTTATCTACCTCTTGTATTCTATGCTTGGTTATCCTTAGAGATATTTTCCTTACAATGAGTTCTATGCCAAATTTTATGTGTTGTAGACTCTTATTACGTACGTGCTAATCTTGTGCTTATATACACCTTTGGAAACCATTTTATGAGCCATTTTGATGGCTTGATCTCACTGCCTTGATATCTTTCCCCCTTAACATCAATGTTGTGTTCGCTTTATGACTATAAAATATTGGCTGATTGTAATGCTTTTTAGTGGAATTAACTTTATCCTTTTAATATTTTTTAAAAGGCACGAATGGTGCCCCTTTTTTTACTGTAAATACAAGTTTAATATTTAACTTGCAACAATTTTTGGACTAAAAGTCTCTTTTACAAGATCTCTAACTTCTCTAATAAAACAACTTCTTGAGAGTAAATTATGTTGCCTTCCTTACTAGATAACACTAGCCTCTAATTTTTGCACTTGGATATCTAATTAAGAATAAATACAAGTTCTCAATCATGCAATTAATGTGCTATTCAAGAGGTTTAACTTTGCACTATTAATATCTTCAATCTTAATGATCTTAAGAACAATAGAAATATCACCTTATTGCTTATTTAAATGGATTCACTCCTTGCAACTTTTAAATTTAATATGGTGCTTAACGAATCTCTAATAATTTGTAATTCTAGAGTTCAACTAATTAACCTTTTACACCCAAGTTGTTTACCTTTTAGAACATCTGAATATGGTGGTTTTTTGGGTGATTTTAATCACCAAGTTATTTTCCTTGACTGGATGAACTTACAACTCTGCCTAGCTATCTAAAAAAGTTATCGAACTCTTGTTCTTTTGGGCTTGTTGTCAGATGACGATAATTATCCCAAATTTTGCTCTATATAAAAATCCTTCTTTAGTCTGCAATGGAGTTTTAATCTTATCTCAAACACTTTTTCTTAGGTCCCTTTGTATATTTGATACCAATGATAGTCTTAGAACTATTATGACTGAAGAAAAGAAGTATCACTTTGTATTAATTAGAATGAAGTATTGCAATAAATAATGGAGATTAGAGCCCATTATATAGAAAGTTAGTTTCCTTGTACCTTACTCTACCTATGACTTATGTACATGTGGACTACATGCACATTTACAACTTGCACATTGAAACTTGTGCATTTATTACTTCTTCCCCAAGTAACCACTTAACATAGACATGTATCAAAATAATGTAATATACTCTAACAAATCCATATATAATGGAGAGACCAATTCTCTCTCATACCTATACAATTAAATAGTTATAAAAATAAAATATCTGGCTAACAAATCCATTTCCTAATCAAAATTTGAAGATAAAATAAAAGTTACACTAGGTAGTTTGAATTGGAAAACAATATTAGTACACCTCAACTACCAATTTGGAACAATTTGAGAATAAAAAAATTACATCAAAAATATTTTCTAATTTCTATGCTCATAATATAATGTTTTTTATCTTCTTCTCAGTTGCTACCATCTGATAATAGCATTCTATTATGACTATTACAACTTGTCAAAATTTGTTGACCAAAATCAACAAAATATGGTTCTATGTGCAAATAGGTGTTTTTTTAAATACTAGTCAAGTAGGCTTTTGTCTTCTAGTCCCACGTCATCTTTAGGTTATCATAACAATATTTTGATCTAGTTGTTATATCCCCATGTTAATTTTGGTTGACTTAGGTCCAAGTTATAGGTCCTAGTCTTATCTAATAATGGTATAGGACTATTATATCTTGTAGATCACTATGTTGTCTAGTGCCTAGTGAAGAGAGCCACAACTAAATGCTCCATCTAACTATAGTCTTGTGCAATGAGTGGGTGTAAAATGTGATCTCAGTTATGTTGAAACACTATGTTATGATAGAAGTTACAAAAAATATTCTTTCTATTACATCAACTTGTTAACATCCAACATATTAGTCATTTATTATCTATCTTATAAAAATGATTGCACTCTAACTATATAAGTGAATACTTCCCCATATTTACCATATGTAATTTTATTATTAATGCAATAACAAAAAAAATACATATCGCAAAAATGTGGTCAAAATTCTAAAAAATGAGGCACTTTTATGCCTCATACCTCTCGCAACCTAACTAGAGGTGTGCCCTCATGCCTCACTAAGTATTTTGGTAACATCTTTTTCTAAATCCCATTCCCTATCTAAATTACTACCTTGCATCCTCTACTGCTCTTACCAGGGTTTGTAAAGGAATTTCCTTAGGTGATTCTTCTACCCTCATAGTTATAGTTTTAGGTCCAAGATTTTGGACTATTTTCCATATAATGTTAGCTTTAACTAGTTGGTCCTACAACTACTCATTTTATCTATTCCTATTATGTAGTAAGCTTTCTATTACTTTTAGCCTAGTTTGTAAAGTCCATGTTACCATTTTTTATCCCTCTAGATCTAAGCCTTCTAGGTTTTCATCATACTCATTTATATTATGGATATCCCATATTCTTAGAGTAAATAAGGTAGGATATAAGATACACACCTCTTTGGATTTTTGTCCCAAGTCTAAAGGTGGTTCAAATCCCAATGGTGTAGACTATGGTACTACTATTTCTTATGGTATGTATTCCTAATCCATTACTGCTACATCTAGGGGTGCATTCCCCTACTCTTCTATAGCATTTATGTTTCAAAATATGCCTTCTTGCTCTTCTATAACTATTGTTTCTAATGACCCATCCTCTAGCTCTTCTAAGGAAGTGGTATCCTATGGGACATATTCTTCATACCTTTGTTCCTTATGCTCTTATGTAGTTGGATATTGTTCTCTACTATTTTCAAGGACTTATATCTTAGATTGTGAGGTATGAAAGAAATGATATTGTTCTTATACCTGAGTAATGGATGCTTGGGTCCTCCTCTTAAACTATAGGTCAATAAATTTTAAATTACCCAAGGGCTTCTAATTCCTTAGGAGTAAACCCCTTTATCATTTTATGGCTCCTTTATAAAGTTCTTGGTGTTCCCTTCTCTGTTAATTTTTCCTCATGTGTTATTATAGGTGTTTTAGGCCTATCCCTTAGTTATGGTATTTCAAGTCCATGAAATTCAAATACACCTAGCCCTATATTTATTTCTTGGGACTTAGGCAAGTTACTCAGTTCCAAATGAGAAGATATTATTTCAAAATTTTTGGCATTGATTCCTCTACTATACCCTTCCTTTGTATTAACTTCCTTAGAAATAATTTTGATACCTCTAATATTTTTTTTTCTATTTCTATGACATCAATTTTTGTGCCTTGGCCCCAATGTCTTATCTCCTTTTTTCTTCTTAGGCTCTATTTCTAGAGCCTCAACCCCTTCATATTTCTTGGGTGTTGATGTTGATGCATCTTCCCTATTTCATTATTTTTATTGTTTGACATATGCTTCAGAGACATCTACATAATTTCCCTATGTCTATGATCAATTTAAAATCGTAAATGGCATGTTCCATGTCTTAGAAAATTATGGGGATGAACAAACACAAAAAAAACCATCCAAGGAGACAAATAACAATAGAAAATTATTATTTTAATAATGTCAGCCAAAGGGGGTAGAAATTACAATTCCAGACTTATTGAGGCTGAAAAAACATGAACAAACCCATCCAAGGAGTTAAATCACAATAGCAAATAATTATTTTATTAATGCAAGCCAAAAGGGGCAAAAATTACAATGCCATACCATATCATATTGGAGCCCAAAATGAAGCTCCTTACCTTTTATTTAAATCCTATTTTTCCCCCCTTTTACATGATTTTTAAGTTTCTCGCCCATGCAAAAAAAAAAAAAAATTAACTTTCCCACCCATACAAAATTTCAAATTCTACTTCCCTGCCCAACTGGCAGTCAACAAACACAAAGGCTAAACACTTCAAAAGAAATTCTTTTTTTTGTTGATGCAAGATTGCTCTGCAGCCACTAGATGCTCCTACATCAGACACCTAGGGTAATTTTGAGATGTGACCTCACTTCTTTGCTATTGGAGGAAAACCAAGGTGGTCAAACTCAGACTTGGACAACCAAGTCAAATATTCTATAGGCCTTCCATTATATTTCACCAGATATTCTCCATACTTCCTATTTATTGTACTTCTATCGATGTGGGTATCTAGGATTTCTTCTATCTCTTCTGTCACTAGAGCCGATGCCAGAACACTCCACAACTCTATAATTGGTTGTTTAGAACTGTCACCTATATGATACTCTACTAAATAATAAATGTTAAACATAGGTGATATGTTCAATTGGCAACTCCACCTCATATGCATTTCTTGAATCTCTTTTCTATATGATCCTGCATGATCTAATCTTCTTCATTTTTAGCTTGTTATATGTTTTAGCAGGAAACCTCTCCTTTCTCAGGTGCACCATGACTTCATCACCTACCTGGAAATCCTTAAACTTGTTTTCTAATCAACCTTTGTCTTGTACTGAGTGTTCATCTTATTGATGTGTTGTTTTACTTCTTCATGCAAATCCTTTAGATGCTCTACAAAGTTCTCAACTTCAACACTATTCTTTTCTCCCCTGTCCAAATTCCTCAACTCAGAAGAATTTCTTGGACTACTCCCATATACAATCTAGAATGGTGATTTACCAATACTCTTATTGACAAAATTGTTATATGTAAATTCTACCCGTGGTAAAATCATATCCCATCCCTTGGGATTTTCTCCTACCAGGTATCTCAGTAGGTTACCCAAACTCATGTTCATCACTTTTGTCTGTCCATCAGTTTATGGATGGTATGCAAAAATAAAATTCAAATATATCTTCAATTTCTTCCACAAGGTCTTCCAAAAATACCCAATGAACTTTGTGTCTCTATAGGATACTATACTCTTTGGTAGACCGTGAAGTTGTACCACTTCCTTGAAAAACAATCCAACAACATGAACTACATCACTGGTTTTTTGGAAGGGAATAAAATATGCCATCTTTGAAAACCTATCAACTACCACAAATATGGATTCATTTCCCCTTTGTGTCCTTGGTAGACCAAGAACAAATTCCATGTTGATGTCCTCCCAAGGTCTCTCTAGTACATGCAATGGCTTATATAACCCAATGTTCTACCTCACACTCTTGGCCATCTGGCATATTCTGCAACTTTGTACAAACTTCTTCACATCTTGCAATAATTGTTGCTAATAGTAGTTCTCACTCACCAAGGCAATGGTCTTGTATCTACCAAAATATCCAACCAATCCTCCACTATGCTTCTCTTTGACCATATTCTCCCTCATTGAACTCCTAGGAATACACAATTGGTTCCCCTTAAATAAAATTCCATCGTGGATCATAAAATCCTACCACTTAGTCCTATATAGAGTAACTGGTGCTATACAAGCTCTTCAAGATTTAGCAAAATCTGTATCTTTAGGGTACAAAATCTCAAGTTCTTAAAACCCCACAACTTCTACTCTCATTGCTTTCAGCAAACTCTACCTTCTACTTAAGGTATATGCAAATTTGTTTGAATTCCCACTTCTATGCTTTAGCACAAAGGTATAGCTTTGTAAAAACTCAACCCATTTTAAGTGCCTCTGATTCAATTTCCCTTGAATGTTAATATACTGTAAAGCCTGATGATCAGTATACAAAACAAACTCCTTTGGCAAAAAATAGTGTCTCCACTTCTTTAGATCCTGAACTATAGCATAAAACTCATGATCATAGACAAAATATTTCTTCCTGGCATCATTAAGATTTTCACTAAAGTAGACAACAGACTTACCTTCATAACTTAATACAACTCCTATCACACTACCACTAGCATCACAATCTACCTGAAACACCTTATTAAAATCTGTAAGTGCCAATACAGGTTGCTTAGTGACCTTCTTCTTCAAAAACTCAAATATCCTATCGTATCCTAAGGTCCACTTAAAGTCTTTCTTATCCCCTCTCATTATTTCAGTTAGGGATGCATAAATACTACTAAAATTTCTAATAAACTTTCTGTAAAAAATTGCTAGACCATGAAATAATCTTACCTAAGTTACACTTCTTGTGGTAGGCCAGTCAATGATAGCCCTTATCTTATATGGATCCATATTCAAACCTTCATTTGATATGACAAATCCCAAGTACACAAACTCCTTCTTCACAAAATTGTACTTCTTCAAATTTATCAGTAGATGTTCCTCCCTCAACTTCTCCAAAACTCTTCTGATGTGCTTCAGATGTTCCTCCAAGGTCTTGCTAAAAATCATAATGTCATCTAAATAGACAATGACAAAATTTGATTCAAGAGCCTATCTTTAGAGGGTTTTTTTAAAAGAAGTTTTAAAGTAATTTTTTTATTACTCAAAATGGAATTATTTGACGCAAAATATAATTTGCTGAAAATGGTAATTACTAAAAAAGTCAAATTTTTATGAAAAAAAATTGTTGAAAATAGTAATTACTTAAAAAGGCATTTTTTTGGTGGAAAAATAAATTTGCCAAAAATAGTAATTTTTTATTTTTAGGGTTTTAAGTTTTAGGGTTTTCTTTTAGGGCTTCAAGCTTTAGGGTTTTCTTTTAGGGTTTCTTTGGGGATATATATTCCCTTGGTATTGCATTGTAAAAGGAGAAGTGAATCTAGGAATAAATAAATAAAATATTTATTGGTTTATTTTCCATATATTATAGTTTTATGTGAATGGAGGGTTTTACTAATTATTTCCATTTATTGTAGTTTTATGTAAATGAAGGGTTTTACATATTATTTCCATTTATCATAGTTTTTATGTAATGAGAGACATTATGTTTTGACCTCTTATAGTTGGATTCACATCATTTGGCATCAGAGCCAGATTGGATCTTGCTGGGGAGAAAAGAGAAGAAAAAAAAAGAGAAAAAGAGGAGAGCAAAGGGGCTCTAAAAAAATTATCACTTTGTGCAATGCTTGTAGAAGGTTTGTAAAACCTTAGAGATAGAAATTGGCACTCTGTGTAAGTGCTTTCAAGAGGTTTTTTTATGTAAAAGTATCAGATAAAGAGATTAACACTTTGCATAGTGCTTGTAGAAGGTTTGTAAAACCTTGAAGAAAGAAATTGACACTCTATGTAAGTGTTTGCAGGAGGTTTTTTTATGTAAAACCTTAGAAGGAGAAACTAACATTTTATGTAGTGCTTGCAAAAGGTTTGTAAAACCTTAGAGAAATAAATTGGCACTCTGTGTAGTGCTTGCAAGAGGTTTTTTTAATTAAAAACCTCAGAGGGAAGAATTGGCACTTTGTGTAGTGCTTGCAGGAGGTTTGCTATTTTTAAAACCTCGAAGGAATAAATTGGCACTATGTGTAGTGCTTGTAGGAGGTTTGAGATATAAAACCTTAGAAGGAGATTGGTACTTTGAGGAGTACTTGCAGATGTGTGACACTCTATGAAGAGCAATTATGAGTTTGATCAAAGGAACTTGCAAGAGTAGAGTTCTTTTCAACAATAGGAGAATGATGCAAGAGCCTATCTTTAGAGGTTTTTTTTTAAAAGGAGTTTTAAAATATTTTTTTTATTACTCAAAATGGAATTCTTTGACACAAAATATAATTTGCCAAAAATGGTAATTACTAAAAAAGGTAAATTTTGATGAAAAAATAATTTTTCAAAAATAGTAATTACTTAAAAAGGCATTTTTTTGGTGGAAATATAAATTTTTCGAAAAAAGTAATTTTTTTTTTTAAGGTTTTATTTTAGGGCTTCAAGCTTTAGGGTTTTATTTTAGGGTTTCATTTGGGATATATATTCCCTTGTTATTGCATTGTAAAAGGGGAAGTGAATCAAGGAATAAAAAATATATATTTATTGGTTTATTTCCATGTATTATAGTTTTTATGTGAATGGAGGGTTTTACTGATTATTTCTATTTATTGCAGTTTTTATGTAAATAGAGGGTTTTACATATTATTTCTATTTATCGTAGTTTTTATGTAATGGGAGGTATTTTATTTTGACCTCTTGTAGCTGGATTCACATCAAAATTTCCCATAAATCCTTCAATACTTCATTCATAAGCCTCATGAATGTGTTGGGTGCATTGGTTAGCCCAAATGGTATGACCAACCACTCATATAAACTTGCTTTGGTCTTGAAAGTTGTCTACTACTCATATATTTCTCTGATGAGGATCTGATGATACCCACTCTTCAAATCAATCTTTGTAAAATACTTAGACCGACTCAAACAATCCATTATGTCATCCATATTTTGTAATGGAAACCTATACTTGATGGTGATCTTGTTAATAGCTTTGGAATCTGTGCATATTCTTCACTCTCCATACTTATTTGGTGTTATACTGCAGGCATTGCACATGGACTTAGGCTTTCCCTAATCAGTCCCTTCTCCAGTAGCTCTCGAACTTACCTGTTTAGTTCCTCATTCTCCATAAGAGTCATCCTATGGGTAGCCTTGTTTGGCAAACTAGCTTCTGGTATCAAATCAATATGATGGCTAATATTTCTCATCGATGAAAAACCCTCTAGCACATTATCAGATATAATATATGATAAGTCTTCCAACATACCTGAGACTTATAAAGGGATATATTTTCTTGGTTCTTCCCTAACTTTAGGAATTAATGCATAGCACACATGCTCATACTTCAAATTATCTAGAAATTTCCTACCATCAACCAAACAAATTTTGGCACTATTACATACCTTTTCATCCATCTCCTTCAGTAACTTCAGTTTATGGTGCACTCCTTCCTTTCTTAGGGAGTAAGTGTTGGCATGTCCATCATAGACAACACGACGATCAAACTGCCATGATATTCCTAATAGTATATGACAAGCATCCATAGGTAGGATATCACACAAGACCTCATCCTTGTATCTTCCAATATTAAACATGACTAAGAACTATTCATTGGCCAATGCCCTATGGTCTTTCTATAACCATGAAATTTAGTATGGATGCAGGTTTCTCCCCATCTCTAGCTATAAATTAGTAACCATTTCTTTAGAGACCAAGTTATTAGTACTACCATTATCTATAATAACATTATAGATCTTACCTGAACATTTGCACCTTATGCAAAATTGAATCTTCCTCTGGTCTGATTTCTTCTCCTTATTCAACAAGGTTCTCCTTGTGACCATAACTTCTTCTCTCTCTACCTCCTCAAAGTGCTCTAATTCATTTCCTTCATCTACAATAGTAGCTCTAGCATTACCCACTAGCCTCCTATTTGTCTTCTCTTGGTTTTTTATACGCTCATATGCTCGATGTCCTTCTTCTCCATAATTGAAGGAGGTTCCACAAAACCCTCTTCCTCCATTTCCTTGACTAGATATACCTCTTCTTCTTGGGTAGTTATTGTTCTCACCATGGTATCTATAAGCATTATATCCCTTCTCATCCTGACTGCTTCTAGCTTCTTCTTTCTTCTCACCTTGTCCTCCATCTATTCTTCCACCAGTTCTTTCTTCATGGCCTCTTCCTTTCTGCTTACCCTCAAACCTTATGTTCAACTTCTCTTCATATTTTGGAGCAAACTGGTAAGCATCCTCAATGGTGCTCATCCTAACCAGACTCAGCTCTTCTTGAATACTGGTTCTCAACCCATGGATGTAATGTGCTACCTTCTCCTTGTTAGACTTAGAATGGTCAATTCAGATCAAGATCTTGTAGAAATCCTTGGTGTATTCTTTGACATACTTTCCTAACTATCTCAAACTTTGCTAGTAGATCCAACTCATAATTTACCAAAATAAATCGTCTCTTCAACTTTTTCACCATTTGTTTCCATATGGTTATCCTATATTTTCTCCTATTTTTGTTAAATTGTACTCCTTTCCACCAGATTCTAGCATGACCCTTCAGTTTGGTCTTAGCAAACTTGACCCGGTCAGGATCTTCCACCTCTTCATATTCAAAATATTCTTCCAGGTCATTGATCCAGTCAATCAACTCCTCTAGGTTAAGATTTCCCGAGTATGTGGAAACCTCCATCTTTGGCCTCTTCCCAATCTGGGATATGGCTCTGTACAACCTCGCTTGGGCAGGATCTACTACCTCTTCTTCTTCCTCAAATTGGTCTTCCTCTTCTTCGGCTTCATCTTCACTCTTTTCCTCTCTTCTTGGGTCAAACCCTCTATGCAGATCTTCTTGTAATTCCTGGACTTGCCTTTGCAAAGCTTGGAAATCCTTTTTTGGCACTATGGTATTTTTGGAAACACATCGATTCCTTCGTGGGGACATCTTGCTTTAACTTTTCCAAACCTGAACCATAGATCCTATTGTAAAATACCTCATGTTTGATGATCTTCTTACACACTCAGGAACTCTTGCTCTGATACCACTTTATGGGGATGAAAAAACATGAACAAAACCATCCAAGGAGCCAAATAACAATAGAAAAGAATTATTTTTATAATGCCAGCCAAAGGGGATAGAAATTACAATGCCAAACTTGTTGAGCTTGAACAAACACTAACAAACCCATCCAAGGAGTTAAATCGCAATAGCAAAAAATTATTTTATTAATGTCATCCAAAAGAGGTAAAAATTACAATGCTAGATCGTACTATCTTGGATCCCAAAATTAATCCCATTCCATTTTCTTTAAATCCTATTTCCCCCCCTTTTACATGATTTTAAGTTTCTTGTCCATGCAAAAAAAAAAAAAAATCCTGCCCATACAAAATTTTAAATTCTACTTTCCCGCACAACTGGTGGCCAACAAACACAAAGGCAAAACACTTAGAAATTTTTTGTTTTTTTTTTTGTTGATGCAAGATTGCTCTGCTGCCACTAGATGCTCTTGCATCAGAAAATTTCTTTTACTTTGGATCTAGTGGTTTCAATACTTCCAAAACATCTACTTTTGCTAGTGTCTGAGGTTCATCTAGCTACTTCAAGGTTCCTATATTTAAAATATCCTCTATTTTCCACTTCTTAGTTTCCTTTGACCTATCCTTTTTCTACAATATTTTTTTTAATGTCCTTTGCTATTTTTGCCAATCACAAAATGGTGATGACAAATTAGATATATGAACACATGGTTTTTATTTGATATTTACCTACCCTATATTAGGAGGTTGTGTCATGCAATAAAGAATTTAATAAATACTAAAAATTTGTGGGGAAGTAAGGATTAGTATCACCATAGTGAAGGTAAATAAGCATCTCCAAGTGGGAGCTAGATAATGTCACAAATTTCCCATCGAAAGTGATGTATTTCATGATCCACAATGTGACATCACCCCACAATTTTGATAAGCTGATTTATCCAATACCTTTGCAATGTTTATTTTAGATATTGTATATAGGATTAGGATCCAAACATGGAAAATTGAATATTAAGCTCCTTTGTGGTTCAAAAAAATTACAACCTAGCTATCGATAATCCTCTAACTTTGCTGATCACTATAGGGTTACAAGGATTTTAGCCCCCCTAATTATTTCAACACCATTACACAAATTTTGAGCAAAGTATTCCATGATTTTGAGATCATACTCCTTTAGAAGACAAAATAACTATAACCACTATACAGTTTTGAATATCTATGCAACTTCCTAGTTTATAATAGCTCCATGGTGTTCTCTAGTTCATATATGTGCTTCTACCCCATGTTTTTATCTTTTGTTCCCTATGGAAGCTAGCTCTATAGTAGTGGCTAAAATGTAGGTTGGTAAATGATGACGATGATAGTTATTTTACATGGGAAAGATGACAAGTTTACACCTATTGTCTCACCATAATTTCTCAAAATGGGGTAAATCTAGAAGTAGATCCTCGTTCAACTAGTAAGTGCCACTTGATTTGTTTGTGAAGTTTTTCTCTAGTTTTATTGGTTACTCTTTTACTTTTGGTTTTGATATTATTTTAAAGTTTATTTCTTATAAATTTATATATTTATTTTAGTTTTAATTGTAAAATATAACTATTATTATAATTTTAAAAATATTTAGCTTTATTCAGGTTTTTTTGCCCCTCTTTGATGAGGTTTATGTTGAAGTATTTTTGGGAGCAACTGCCCCTTTTTTATCTAATAAGAGAGCCATTTATCCTCTTGATAAGAAAAAAATTGAAGCTATCATAGAGTCTCTTTGGGATGTAGAAGTAGGAGAGATTTCTATAAATACATTGGATAGAGAATTAGAGGAGGTTTGGTCTTCCTTGAAGGAATATGGCTTTCAAGAAGTTCTAAATAGGTGAAATATGAAACTAAATAAGATAACTCAACAATAAAATATCCTTCATCAATCAATAGAATAAAGCAATAAGTGAACGATTAGCTCTATTCAGCCCATCAAAAACACCCAAAAAATAATGAATCTAAGTAGTGGGAAGGGACTAGGAAGACCAAAAAAATATGAGGTGCTCTTATAGAAAATAAATCAGCATGTGGCTAATGGCTCCTAGCCTACATTACCTTTGATTGGAGGGAAGGCTTCACAATCCTTGAAGTAATCAAGATTATCTCATCGAATATTCGGGGTCTACATACCCTAACTAAACAAAGAGTTCTAAAATATTTTAGAAAAAGTTTCAATCCTGATATTCTTTTATTACAAGATACTAAGATGGATGATGAGGATTTTGATAGATTATGAAGGTATGTTCAGAAGGGGTGTGAAGGTGTAAGTAGGTTTTCTCATGGTTATTTTGGAGGTTTGTGGATGCTTTGGAATCCTGATTCTGTGTAGGACACGCTCATTCATCAGATCAATAAATTCGCTTCCTTTTTATTTTGTTGTAATTTTTCTTATTTCTACCAATGTGTATGCTCCCAATGTTGTTGTGGATAGAAGAAAATTTTTGGATTGACTGAAAAGCTTCTAGTTCTTTGCTTGATCCTCCATGGTTTCTTGTTGGTGATTTTAATTCTATTTTTCTTCCTTGTGATAAACTTGGAGGCTAGTCTATTTTTTGGATAATATGAAATATTTTTGTGAGTTTTTAACCTACATGAGACTAGTAGATATTTATTTTCAAGGTTCTAAATTCACTTGGTCCAACAAAATAAGGGGAGGGGGTATGATTCAATCTAGGATTGATAGGATCCTTGCTTCGATTAGTTTTCTTACCATGGTTCAATATTGCTCTTTGAGAACTTTATTGAGAATTGCTTTTGACCACAACCCATTACTGTTAAAATTCATGGAAGAAAAATATTTGAATGGTTATCCTTTTATGTGTGTGATAATGTGGCTTTCTTATCTAGATATTTAAGGCTTGATTAAGGCTTGGTGGAATATGAATTTATATGGCACTAAGATGTTTCAAGTGGCCAAGAAGCTAAAAATCATCAAAGCTAACTTGAAGAGGTGGAATCGAGAGGTTTTTAGAATCTCTTCCATAGGAATTAAAAAATCTTTCAAGAATTATAGAAAATTGAGGAAAAAGGCCAAAGTGAAGGTTAGTTAGAGGATCTGGCTAGCAAAGAGCGAATAAATATTATAGAATTTCATAATATTCTTGCCAATGAGAAGTCCTTTTGGAGGTAAAAATATTGAGCTATGTAGATTAAGGAGGGGTATAGGAATACCCAATTTTTCTACCTCTTAACCTTGAAATATAAGAGTGCTAATAAAATAATAGAAATTATATTGGACTCCAGTGAAGATCTTAAATATAAGGAAGAAATTTCTACTTCCATGGTACCCTTCTTTCAGGATTTGTTTTCTAGAGACATGGAGGAAGATAGGTATGATTCAAAGGAACTTATTAGGAACATTCTCCAAGTAGTTATGGTTGATATGAATAATGCTTTGAATGTTCCCTTTTCTAATTATGATATCAGGATCAACCTATTTAGTATGAATAAGGATAAAGCACCTAGGCTATATGGGTTCCCTACTAGTTTTTTTTAGAGGTTTTGGCACCTTCTTAGTTCAAATATTTCAAAAGCATTATGAGAATTCTAGTCTTCATCCTCTTTGCTGTAGGAATGGAATAATACATTTATTGTTTTGGTTTTAAAGAAACATGGTACCTCTTCTCTAAGGTATTTTATACCTATCATCTTATGTAATATCCTATATAAGTTGCTTAGAAAATATTCTTACAAATAGGTTGAACATGCTTCTCTTCATATTGATTTCTCCTCTTCAAGGTGGTTTTGTTCATGGTAGGTATATTGTGAATGAGATCATCACAATTCATGAGAATTTATATTTTATTTCCAAAAGTAGGTTTGCTGGAATGATTCTTAAAATTGATATGTAGAAGGCTTATGGAAGGGTCTCTTAGGAGTTCCTTGGCAAGGTGTTGCAAAAATTTGGTTTTAAGGATCTATGGAGGAAGTGGATTAGAGTTTGTATTTCCTCTACTAAATTTTATATCATCATCATTGGGATTCTAAGTGGTTTTTTCAGGGTTCAAAGACGCATTAGGCAAGGTATTTTATTTTAATGGTTGAAGCTTTAGAAAAATATAGATTTTTGTTGCTACCTTGTCCTTAAGAGTAAGGATATCAAACCTGTTGGTATTATGAAGGTAGTTTATTGTTAATAGTTTGTAGATGACACTATACTTCTTGGTGAGGCTACTATGAGAGAGGCTAAAAAATTCATGAATATTTTGCAATTGTATGAGAAAGCTTTCAACCAAAATATTAATTTCCTTAAAAGTAAAATATTTTTTCGTGAATACTGGGGGGAAATTTTAGCATATAATTGTAGAGATGTTTTGTTGTGGCATTGATAATATTCCTTCTTTATATCTAGGTATGTTATTTTTTATTGGTAGGATAAAGTAGGAGTTATGGTATCCTATGTGGGATAGGATTCAAGGTAATTTTTATGGAAAGGTAATCTCTTGAGCCAAGTAGGTAAGTTGCAATTGCTTCAAGCTACCCTCCAAAGCATTCTTGTCTATTATATGTCTATTTTTAGAATTATCTCAATCCTCCCCTAGACAACATTTTCAAATAAAATATTTATGAATTTATGTATAATCATTAATGATACATTATATGGTTTTATGAGGTTTTGATGATTAATGATATGCTACTAATAGATTTGTATTTTTTGCAATAATAGATACCTTCACAAGTGGACAAAAAGTTGATGGCTTATATAGTCAAAATAACCTAACACATGTTAGCTATTTTTAGATGTAGCTTAAACTGAAACCTAATGTTTTATGAAAATTTATCTTATGAATTAGAGGCTACCAAGTGGCACCTAGCTAGAACCTTCATGATTGTCCACATGGTACTTTTCAAAGCATAGATAAACCCTAGGGGGTAAAGGAATTTGTAATGTTTAATCCCACACTTAAGGTGGGAAGGCACTCAAGTGCCTAAATTACCCTTTATCTAGAAGTAACAATTTACTACCTATAGTGATAGTCATGGACCCTTCGCAAGGGTGCTATCTAAGCCTTATTTGATACATGTGGTGGGTGCAACGAATAAAAAATGTGCTCGTAGGTGGTTTGGTGAATGTTAGAATGTGATATTTAATTGTCTATGACAGCCTTAGGAAGTAGATAACCTTTTTTATTAAAAAACTAAGGTATATGATATTAAGAGTAGGAAAATTAACATGGTATGGTGAAAAAGGGAAATGTTTGCCATTGAATTAGTAGCCAAAGTTTTATGGGTTAGGGATAAATAACTTAGAAAAACAAAAAATAACTCCTTTAAATAATATGGAGTGTTCATCATTTGAATTAGAGGTAAGGTTTATAAAGAAATGGCCCTTGGATTAAGGATATTAAAGATAACTTAAACTATTAAAGAAGAACAATCTCTTATGGATTTTATAGTCTTTAGAATAAAATATAAACCATATGAGTGAGATATGATATTAATATTTTATTAGTTATTTTGGTTGAAAAAAAACCTATAGATGATTACTTCATTAATAAAATTAGCTTATGAAATTTGATATATTAAATGGATTAAAAATCATGTTAAATACTTATTAAAGAGTAAAGGGATCCTTTGGGAAGTTAATTAAAAAGGAATAAAAATGGGATTTATTTTAGTATTTATAGGATTAGATGTTTAAAAAATGTTTATTTCTTTAGAAATATAATATTATCGATTTTGGGAAGGTATAACGATGTTTTTTAAACTTTTCAAAAGATATGATTTAGTATTTTAAGCTTGGTTTGATTTATTGTATGGAATCCTAACTATGTTCAAGATTATATATGTAACCATTTATGTTGAACTTGGTAAACTCTATGAAATGAGAAAATTATTATCTTAATAAGGGATTGGGCATGGGGCCCAATAAAAGGAAAGGAACTTATGGGGGTTCCAAAAAAAATCCTTTGTAATAAATTACCTAGGGAATGGACTCCTGAGTATTAGTAGATTAAAGAATGACACTAAGAAACTTTCTAATAGGTTGAAAATGTTTCTCCCTATCTTTATTTCTCCTCTTCAAGGTGGTTTTATTCATGGTAGGTAGATTGTGGATGGGATCATTATAGTTCATGAGACTTTACATTTTATGTCCAAAAGTAGGTTGGTTGGAATGCTTCTTAAACTTGGTATGCATAAGGCTTATGATAAAGTCTCCTAGGATTTCCTCAACATGGTGTTGCAAAAATTTAGTTTTGGGTATCTATGGAGGAAGTGGATTAGAGTTTGTATTTCCTCTACTAAATTTTTTATCATCATCAATGGGATTCCATGTTTTTTTGGGGGTCAAAGAGGTATTAGGAAAGGTGATCCCTTGTCTCCATATATTTTTATTTTTATGGTTGAAACTTTAGGAAAATATTGATTCTTGTTGCTACCTTGTCCTTTAATATTAAGGGTATTAGATCTGCTAGTATTATAGAGGTAGTTTCTTGCTAATAGTTTGTATATGACACTATACTTCTTGGTGAGAATATTGTGAGAGAGGCTAAGGAATTTATGAATATTGCAGTTGTATGAGAAATATTTCAGCCAACAAATTGACTTCTATAAAAGTTAAATTTATTTTGTGAATACTAGAGGGCAGTTTTAGCATAGAATTGTAGAGATTTTTTATTTTGGTATTACTAACCTTCCTTCTTTATGTATAGGTATGTCATTGGTCCCTTGTGTTGGATAGTATTCATTGTAAGTTAGCTGGATGGAAAGGTAATCTCTTGAGCTAAGCAAGTAAGTTGTAATTGCATCAAGCTACTCTCTAAAGCATTGTCATCTATTATATATCTCTTTTAAGAATATCTTTAAAAGTTAGGAGGATTGATCAAATCTTTAGGAGACTTCTATGGGCTAGGGTGGAGGATAAATAGAGGGTTTCCCTTATATATTTGAATAGGATCAGCTATTCTAATAAATAAGGTGGTCTTTGGATTAGAAATTTGTTGTTGTTTAATAAGGCATTGATTTCAAAAACAATCTAAAATGTGTGTTTAGGAGGATCAACTATAAAAATATATTATGAGAGGTAAGTATCTAGAAAATCAAATTCCTTTTTTTATAAGTGTATCTCGTCTTAGGGGTTCTATTATTTGGAATGGTTTACTAGGGATCAGAAGCTTGGTTATGGAGGGGATGTGGTGGTTTATTAGGAATAAAAAGGATGTGTTCTTCTGGAGGATACTTGGATTCTTCCTTAACCCCTATTTCTTAGTCCTAATTTTTATGAGTTGAAGGCTCCTTTGTCACTAAAATATAGGAGAAAAGTAATTTATTATATTATCATCACTAATAGCAAGAGGATCTAGAAGCATCTGATTTTACATACACCTAATCTTCAAATCCTTCAGATTTTGACAAATTTGAAATGTTGCTACAAAGATTATTTATTCCTCGGTAGAGTGATAGGTACGTCCTTATATGAACTCATTCTCCTAATTTTTATTTTCTATAAAGACTATGTATGAGGCCTAAACATTTTCGAGAGGAGGGTATTTTCTTGTGGAAAGGTTTTTGTATCCTCATTTGATCCCCAAGATTATATTTTTTTGTGATTGTATTTGCAAAACAAAATTTTAACTATTGATAATTTATGCAATAAAGGATTCCATATTCCCAGTATTTATATCTTGTGATTTCTTAAATAAGGTATTCAATGCTTTATTAGATCGACTTTTCATCCTTTGTGATTTCTCAAATAAGGTGCTCTTTTTATTGGATTATTTTCTATCAAGTGGATGCTACCTTGAACTTTCAAGGAAATTTTCACTTAGTGTAGTCATAGCCTCACTAGGGTGTGGGATATGGTTCATCCTCATTTTTTATGGGGTACCTTGTAGGAGAGGAACAAAAGACCCTTCAAGAATATTTCTAGGGATGACTCCTTTATCTTTATAAGGATTAAAGTTGTTATTGATAATAATTAGGTTTTCTTTATTGTTGGAAATGGTAGGGAGAAAGCTATGGAGGAAGGAGCTACTATTAATTGGAAATTGAATCTAGGGTCTTCTTCTTCTGTATCTTATATTAAAAAATATTAGCTACTATATGGACTAAACTAGATAAAGGGTGGGCCATTCTGAACTTTTATGGGGCTACCAAAGGTAACCTTGGGAGGATTTGTGGAGGAGGTGTTGGTAGAAATAATAATGGTGAGACCATTTGGTCTTACACCAAAGATTATGGTAATCATACCAACGACCTAGATAAAGAAACAATACTTTTAGGGGGTGTTCATCAAGTTTTTGAGAGGGGCTTTAGAAGACTTCTCATATAAGGTGACTCCTTCAACATCATTCAATATTTGTATTCTAGAAAAACTGATAATTGTTTCATGTTGAATATTAATAAGGAAACCTTGAACATTCTAGAAGGTATGTTAGAAGTTAAAATTGAGCTTATTTATAGGGAAGGTAACCAAGTTGTTGATGTTATGGCTAATTTGAGGGTGGATAGTGGCTAGTTCATAATTTGGAAAGACAATTTTGCTTTGCAGTTAATGATAATTATTGCTTTAGAAGCATTAGATCTACCTATATAGTAAGCCTTTTTATTGTATTTATTCTTGGTTGATATCTCCTTTGTGTTGTATTGATCCTCTATCTAGGGAGTCTTTTTTGGGGGTTGGTCCTTTTGTTCTTTGGTGGTTTCCATTCTTAGGGAATATGCTTGGTGGCTTGCCCTCACCCTTGCTCTCTATGATTGGTGTTTTTTTATCTACATCTTGATGTATTTTATGCCTTTTCAATCTTATGACAAAATAGAGTAGGATCATTGGTGCCTCTAAAATAAAGTTGAATAAAAAAATATCCTTTATGCCCTACTGGGTGGTGGGCTGGTATGTGCTCTTGGATGGTTGTTGGGGTTTAATTTTTGTTCTTTTGGCCTTGGAGGCTGGTCTATGCTTAATTGGCCTTCTCTTTCTCTACCTCTTCTAATGTAAAAGGTTTTAGGACATTTCAAAACACTAATTTTTCACCATTAATAAAAAACATAATAATATATTACCTAAATATTTTATTAATAATAAATATATTTGATATTAAATGATTTTCAAAATTGATATATATATATATATATATAACAAGTTTTAACTGTAATTTTTTTTATTAACTAAACACACTTGTACCTTTTATTAGTTATATATTCATTAAACATTAATCTTCTAATATAATTTGCTTCTAATATGATATAATGATATAAGTTGTAAAATTCAAATTTATTTTAAATGTAATATGAACTCTGATGATAGGTTAGAATTTTTAAATAATTTAGATAGGAGTGATGATGAAGTTTAAATTCAAAAAATAGAAATTCATGATATTTTTTTGGAAATGGGGAAAGTATCTCATTATTTGTAGCTTCTATAAACATCTCTCTTCCTTTGAAGTAATTGTTTTACATTTGATACTCAAGTTTTAACTAGATAATATTTTGTGCTTGAGGTATAACACTATTCTCATTCATGGTAAGTAAATTTTGAGTAATTTGGAAAAAATATTAATAAATTAATTTAGTCAAAAATTAGATTCTACCTTCTATTTTTTAATATGGAAGACTTTTAAACAAATTTTTAATAATCTGAGTTAGCTAGCATATCTTCCATATTATTTTAATCTTTAAGTATGTGTATGTTATCCATTATCTCACAACATTGTTGGTTCATACGCATTTACTCAAGTATTCTTTGTATTCTCTAGTCTATATTATTTTGTTTGCCTAGTCCTTGTATGTGGTTAATCATAATTTATAAGCATGATTCCACCAAAATTTTCCTCCACCCCACCTTCAAAGCCTCCTCTAATCCCCTTAATATGGCATATCCATCTACCAAGTTATTTGATAATATGCCTAGATTTTTTATGAAGATAAAAGTAGGGGCATCATTTGAGAGGTGACCTATTCACCCAAACTTGTTCTTATTGTATTTTCCCTTGAGACACCATTCATATTAATTTTACCCAGTCATTCTAGAGGAGGTTTTCAATTCTTAGTTTTAATTACTTGTGCATGATTTGGGGATACCCTTTCCGATGTAACCACCATTTGAGACACTTATAATATATATTATCTGAATCTACTTTTGATTAGGATTCTAGGGATATTTTAATATGTATTGGATTGAATTCCTCATATTGGTTGTGATCCTTTTCCAAAAAAAGTGGCCATATTTGCACTCCTTGAAGATATAATTATTTGTCTCCTTCCACAACTTCCCATAAAATATACTGAGTGGGTTGGTCCATTTTCTCCTATTTAGGCCACTCCCTCCAAAGTTATTCTATAGATTATTTCTTTGACTAGTAGATGCCTAACAAATTTACCATTCACTTCTATAATTTGAATGTGAAGAGGCATTCTAGAAAGAAGTGAGAGATTATTTCCTCATTCTCCCAACACATGTCATATATGAAAGATCCATACATCCCTCTTTCATCAAATTTTCCTTTATCAACACCCTTTTATGAAGTAGAATTCAAATAAAGAATCTCACTTTTTCCAAAGATTTTGTGTCCATAACTATGTGAATATATTACTTAACATGATCAGGGCACTTTTATGGTGTTGGCAATTTTGGGTACCTTGGGTACATTGCCTTTGCTCAAGTATAGATGTTGTCATTGATGTCAAGAAGCTCTTGAAGCAATTTGATTTGATGTCAAGAAATTTGTTTTGATGAAGGTTTTTCAGAGCATGATCAGTGAGTTTCCATGAAGTCCTTAGTGGCCCATGTGCAAAAGTTCAAGAAAAAGACAAGTTAGAAAAAGTATGTAGCCGGCTGGAAAAATTGTCGTGATTTCATGACATGTTTGAGGAGAGAGAAAGTGTTGGCAAAATTGTCGTGATTTCATGACATGTTTGAGGAGAGAGAAAGTGCTGGCAAAATTGTCATGATTTCGTGACATGTTTGAGGAGAGAGAAAGTGCTGGCAAAACTGTCGTGATTTTGCGACATGTTTGAGGAGAGAGAAAGTGCTGGCAAAACTGTCGTGATTTTGCGACATGTTTGAGGAGAGAGAAAGTGCTGGCAAAACTGTCATGATTTCGCGACATGTTTGAGGAGAGATAAAGTGTTGGCAAAATTGTCACGATTTCATGAAATGTTGGCAAAGAAGGAGAGCAAGATGGAATGTGTCGCGATTTCACGACATGTCACATTTTTGCGACTCGAAAAGTGTAGAAAGGCAAAGAAGGAAAAGTGTCACGATTTCGTGACATAAAGCAAGGAAGGTTGTACAAACGAAAAAGTCTCACGATTTCACGACATGATGCAGAAGGGAGAGTCTGCAGTGTGAACTGTCACGATTTCATGACAAGTTCGAAGAGAGATAAAGTATCTCAAAAAGTGTCATGATTTTATGACATGCTGCAAAAGACTAAGTGAGGACTGTCATGATTTCATGACATGCTGCAAAAGACTAAGTGAGGACTGTCATGATTTCACGACATGCTAAAAATCTCGAAGTGAGAATTGTCATGATTTCGTGACATGCAGCAAAATGAAGAGTCTAAAAGGAGAAGCGTCGTGATTTCATGACAAGATGAAAGAAAAGCGTACGGATGGAGAAAGTGTCATGATTTCATGATAGAAACTAGAAGCAGGTCTTCTATAATAGAAGTGTCATGATTTCACGACAGAAGCAGAAAAGAAGGCTATGAAGACAAAAGCATCATGATTTCGTGATATGTTCCAGTTTCACAGGTATAAGGCAGAAAGTAGCTCAAGGCAGCGAAAGTGTCATGATTTCATGAAAAAAGTAGAGAAGAAGGCCATGAAGACATACGGGTCATGATTTCATGACAGAATAGAATATGACATCAGTAGAAGTAGAAAGTGTTGCGATATCATGAAAAAAACAAAAAGGAATTCAAAAGAAGCAAAAGTGTCACAATATCGCGATAGTAGGTAAAAGAAGGTGTACGACAGGAAAATGTGTCGCGATATCACGACATGTTGTGGTTTCATGGTAGAAGCTACTGAACCACAGAGTCGGTTGAAGCTGATAGAGTTAAGATTGGTTCGATGAAGTTTAGGGTGTGTAGCCGACGGAGTTACGGTTTGCATTTGCATAACAGTCGACTAAGAACAAGGTTTAGATCTTGATTATGTTAGTATAAAAGGAGGGTTGTTTGAAGAGATTAGGTATCGATCAAAGTGTGCGTTCGAAGTGTGACTTTCATAGATAGAGAGTGGGGAGAAGTTCGATAACCTAGAAGCAAAGTACAAATTCGATTGCAGTGTACAGAGTGCATTCCATCGAATCTTCTAAGTGAGAGAGATTGCAAGGAAACAAAGTGTGTGAAGATCATGCTACTATGATTGCATAGAAGTGCATAAGTTGATGTTTTGATCGAGTGCTGGTGTGATTGCGTAGAAGTGCATAAGTTTATGTTTTGATTGAGTGCTGTTGTGATTGCACAGAGGTGCAATTTCAAGGACATTTGTGCCAGACCGAAGGACTGTGTTTGGTGTAGAATAGAGGAAGCGAATGAGGACATTTGTGCTAAACCGAAGGACTATGTTTAGTCCAAATTCAAGGACCAGTTTTGGAGGTGAAAGAGTGGAGGGCAGAGGTCTCCAACCAGAATAGGGAAGACAAGTGTCTTCTATGGATAGAGTTCTACTTGCTAAGGGCAGAGGGGGCAGAGGTTCTTTAGAGTATCACCAGGCAGAGTAGAGCTAGGGGATTGGTGTCTCCTTTGGGTTGGTGCCCATAAACTTTGTAATCAAGAAAGGTTTCCCAGAACTTGAGGTGATAAAATTTAGTGAAAGATTTTATCCGTGGAGTAGCCCGCATTGGGTGAACCACGTAAATTGTTGTGTCTCTATTGTGGATGGTATCTTGTGCATTGCTTTGATTACTATTTTTTATACTGCTATCTATTCACTGCATAATATTAATTTGAAATTTGAAGGAAAAAGTTTAAAGTGGTCTTATACTGTTCACCCCCCCTCTCAGTATAAGCTTGTGTTCTTCAATTGGTATTAGAGTGGGTTCCTTCGGAAAGTTTAAACAACTTGAAGGAAAAGCTTGATAAGAACACAATGGATTATTCAAGCGAAAATGTAGCACCTATTCTTGATGGATCAAATTTTGGTCTTTGGAGTGCAAGGATGAAGGTTCATCTAATGGCACTTGGGAATGAGGTGTGGGAAGTGATTGAAGATGGGTACACTATTCCTGTAAATGGTCCATATACTAAAGAAGATAGGCTTCTACATCACAACAATTCAAAAGCAATGAATGCAATCCTGAAAGGCTTACAGAAGCGAGATCTCACCAAAGTAATTCACTGCAAGACAACTAGTGAAATGTGGAAACAGTTGCAAGTGGTTCATACAGATGATGCAAATGTCAGAAAGGCCAACTTGAGACATTTCAAAGGTATGTTTGAACAACTCAAGATGACTGATGATGAAAATATTAGTGACTACATGCTTCGCATGGATGAGGTTGTTAACTCCATGAAAGACTTAGGTCTTGAACTTGCTGAAAATGATGTTTGTGATAAAATCTTAAGATCTCTTCCTAATAGATTCAGTGAAAAGATTTCTGCTATTGAGGAAGCTAAAGATTTGGATAAGCTAAAAAAGGATGAGCTTCATAGCATTATTGCAGCATTTGAGTTGAGAACTCAGGTGAAGGTTGATGTCAAGAAAGAGGCAACTTTCAAGGCTACCAAGAAATCTAAGGGTAAACAACTTCAAGAGAGTGATGAGTCTTCTAGTGATGAAGAGGCATATTACAGCAAGAAAGACAAGTTATCTAGAAAGCACAAAAGCATAAAAAATATAAGATGCTTCAATTGTGGAAAGTTCGGTCATTATGCTACTGACTGTACTATTTCCAAGAATGAAAGTGATGAAGAGAAACATGATGTTAAGAGCAAGGATTTTGAAAAGCATAGGTATTACAGAAAGAACAAAGATGAGCACAACAATCAAAGAAAGAGGTATTCACACAATAACAAGAAGATTTTCTACCTAGACAAAGCAAGTAAGTGTTCTAGCAGTGATAGTGAAAGCTCTTCAAGTGATGAGTAAAATGAGATGTTGTTCATATCAGAAAAGGAGGAAGAACCGAAACATAGATTCATTATTATGAAATGTCTTAGATGTGGAAATTTTGGTCACCTTAAGGATGACTGTACAAATAATGATTTGGTTTCCAGTATGTATAAGGATGCTTGAGAAAACTATCAAGAAGATGCTTGTATGGTTTTTGAAAAAGGTAGCACCTCTAGTGATAAGAAATCTGAAAAAGGCCTTGAGGATTCAGAAAGCAAACAAATAAAAGATCTTGAAAGTGAACTTAATAATGCTCTTAGTGTTTTGAAAAAGGAAAGAAAGAAGAATGATAGACTCAAGGATAAGTTAGATGAATGTTGTATGGAGAGATATGATCTTATAGAAAGTCTTGACTTCTCTATAGCTAAAACATAGGAACTCAAGGATGAGTTAGAGTCTAAGATTCTTGAGTATAATGAGTTAGAACATAAAATGGCTTCTTTGGAAGTGGAAAGTAAAGAGTACAAGGATAAGCTATACAGGTTTCAAGATAGCTCCAAAAGGGTTAAGTATCTCATCAAAGGTCAAAGAAATCCAATAGATAAAATAGGTCTTGGTTTTGTTAAACCGCACAAAGAACAGGTTGGGGAATCTAGCAAGAGATTCCAAAAGGAAGAGAGTTCTGATGAAGAAAGTACTCCAGAACATAAGTCCGTGAGTGATCGATGTGCAGAAACAAAAAACAAAATTTAGAATGCAAAGAAGTTTTTAGGACCCAAGAGGTCGTATAAAGGAAAATTTCACGACAGATGTTTTGCATGTTACAGGTTTGGTCACATGGCTGCACATTGCATGTCTCAAATGAAGAAGGTTAACAACAATTTTAGAAGTGGTAATTTCTTCCAACGGTATTGCTACTCTTGTAATCAGTTTGGGCATAAGACAATTGTATGCAAGGCTAATATCAGGTTCACGGTTAGTTAGAACAGGTAGATTCAAAGAACAGGTATGCCTAAAAGAAATTACAGTGTTACTTGTTATAAATGCAACAATGCAGGTCACACAACTAGACAGTGTAGAGTTGATCTTCCAAGGTATAGGTATAGGAACAGGAACAGTAGCATGATCAGGTCCAAGGATCAAGGCATGAAAAAGGACAGGGATGATAACAAGAACAAGAATAGTGACAAAAATAGGAATGTGGGCAAAAAATTCAAGAAAAGGCCGAGCAAGGAAATTATAGACACTGATGATGATCAGTGCCTAATGGGAGTTTTACTCCCACCCTAGTTTTAATCTCCTCATGAGGAGGTGGGGGAGGGACTAAGCTAAGAGGCTCATTCTTAGTCCCAAGCCCCAAAGGTGACCCTTTGCCATTGATGACAAAGGGGGAGATATTTGAGTAAGGGGAGAGATATGAGTAAGGGGGAGAGCTTCAATGTGAAGAGGAAAGCTTCAAGTCAAGGGGAGAAAAACTTCAAAAGGAGATTCTCAGCTGTTAGCACAGTTGGTTTTAGTTTTAGCTCCTGAGACGTGTTTTTAGTAAAGGTTTGCCATCAATGACAAAGGGGGAGATTGTTGGCAATTTTGGGTACCTTGGGTACATTGCCTTTGCTCAAGTATAGATGTTGTCATTGATGTCAAGAAGCTCTTGAAGTAATTTGTTTTGATGTCAAGAAATTTGTTTTGATGAAGGTTTTTTAGAGCATGATCAGTGAGTTTCCTTGAAGTCCTTAGTGGCCCATGTGCAAAACTTCAAGAAAAAGACAAGTGAGAAAAAGTATGCAGCCAGCTGGAAAAACTGTCGCAATTTCGTGACATGTTTGAGGAGAGAGAAAGTGTTGGCAAAACTGTCATGATTTCATGACATGTTTGAGGAGAGAGAAAGTGTTGGAAAAACTGTCATGATTTCGCGACATGTTTGAGGAGAGAGAAAGTGTTGGCAAAACTGTCACGATTTCATGACATGTTGGCAGAGAAGGAGAGCAACATGACTGACTGTACTATTTCCAAGAATGAAAGTGATGAAGAGAAACATATTACAGCAAGAAAGGCAAGTTATCTAGAAAGCACAAAAGCATGAAAAATATAAGATGCTTCAATTGTGGAAAGTTTGGTCATTATGCTACTGACTGTACTATTTCCAAGAATGAAAGTGATGAAGAGAAACATGATGTTAAGAGCAAGGATTTTGAAAAGCATAGGTATTACAGAAAGAACAAAGATGAGCACAGTAATCAAAGAAAGAGGTATTCACACAAGAACAAGAAGATTTTCTACCTAGACAAAGCAAGTAAGTGTTCTAGCAGTGATAGTGAAAGAACTTCAAGTGATGAGGAAAATGAGATGCTGTTCATATCAAAAAAGGAGGAAGAACCGAAACATAGATTCATTATTATGAAATGTCTTAGATGTGGAAATTTTGGTCACCTTAAGGATGACTGTACAAATAATGATTTGGTTTCCAGTATTTATAAGGATGCTTCAGAAAACTATCAAGAAGATGCTTGTATGGTTTTTGAAAAAGGTAGCACCTCTAGTGATAAGAAATCTGAAAAAGGCCTTGAGGATTCAGAAAGCAAACAAATAAAAGATCTTGAAAGTGAACTTAATAATGCTCTTAGTGTTTTGAAAAATGAAAGAAAGAAGAATGATAGACTCAAGGATAAGTTAGATGAATGTTGTATGGAGAGACAATCTTATAGAAAGTCTTGACTTCTCTATAGCTAAAACACAGGAACTCAAGGATGAGTTAGAGTCTAAGATTCTTGAGTATAATGAGTTGGAACATAAAATCGCTTCTTTGGAAGTGGAAAGTAAAGAGTACAAGGATAAGTTGTACAGGTTTCAAGATAGCTCCAAAAGGGTTAAGTCTCTCATCAAAGGTCAAAGAAATCCAATAGATAAAACAGGTCTTGGTTTTGTTAAACCGCACAAAGAACAGGTTGGGGAATCTAGCAAGAGATTCCAAAAGGAAGAGAGTTCTGATGAAGAAGGTACTCTAGAACATAAGTCCGTGAGTGATCGATGTGTAGAAACAAAAAACAAAATTCAGAATGCGAAGAAGTTTTTAGGACCCAAGAGGTCGTATAAAGGAAAATTTCACGACAGATGTTTTGCATGTTACAGGTTTGGTCACATGGCTACACATTGCATGTCTCAAATGAAGAAGGTTAACAACAATTTTAGAAGTGGTAATTTCTTCCAAGGGTATTGCTACTCTTGTAATCAGTTTGGGCATAAGGCAATTGTCTGCAAGGCTAATATCAGGTTCACGGTTAGTTAGAACAGGTGGATTCAAAGAACATGTATGCCTAAAAGAAATTACAGTGTTTTTTGTTTATAAATGCAACAATGCAGGTCACACAACTAGACAGTGTAGAGCTGATCTTCCAAGGTATAGGAATAGGAACAGTAGCATGATCAGGTCCAAGGATCAAGGCATGAAAAAGGACAGGGATGATAACAAGAACAAGAACAGTGACAAAAATAGGAATGTGGGCAAAAAATTCAAGAAAAGGCCGAGCAAGGAAATTATAGACACTGATGATGATCAGTGCCTAATGGAAGTTTTACTCCCACCCTAGTTTTAATCTCCTCATGAGGAGGTGGGGGGAGGGACTAAGCTAAGAGGCTCATTCTTAGTCCCAAGCCCCAAAGGTGACCCTTTGCCATTGATGACAAAGGGGGAGATATTTGAGTAAGGGGGAGAGATATGAGTAAGGGGGAGAGCTTCAATGTGAAGAGGAAAGCTTCAAGTCAAGGGGAGAAAAACTTCAAAAGGAGATTCTCAACTGTTAGCACATTTGGTTTTAGTTTTAGCTCCTGAGACGTGTTTTCGATAAAGGTTTGCCATCAATGACAAAGGGGGAGATTGTTGGCAATTTTGGGTACCTTGGGTACATTGCCTTTGCTCAAGTATAGATGTTGTCATTGATGTCAAGAAGCTCTTGAAGTAATTTGTTTTGATGTCAAGAAATTTGTTTTGATGAAGGTTTTTTAGAGCATGATCAGTGAGTTTCCTTGAAGTCCTTAGTGGCCCATGTGCAAAACTTCAAGAAAAAGACAAGTGAGAAAAAGTATGCAGCCAGCTGGAAAAACTGTCGCAATTTCGTGACATGTTTGAGGAGAGAGAAAGTGTTGGCAAAACTGTCATGATTTCATGACATGTTTGAGGAGAGAGAAAGTGCTGGAAAAACTGTCATAATTTCGCGACATGTTTGAGGAGAGAGAAAGTGTTGGCAAAACTGTCACGATTTCATGACATGTTGGCAGAGAAGGAGAGCAAGATGGAAAGTGTCACGATTTCATGACATGTCACATTTTCGTGACTTGAAAAATGTAGAAATGCAAAGAAGGAAAAGTGTCATGATTTCATGACATAATGCAAGGAAGGTTTTATGGAAAAATAAGTGTCATGATTTCACGACATGATGCAGAAGGGAGAGTCCGCAGTGTGAACTGTCGCGATTTCGTGACAAGTTCAAAGAGAGATAAAGTATCTTGAAAAGTGTCGCGATTTCGTGACATGCTACAAAAGACTAAGTGAGGACTGTCATGATTTCGTGACATGCTACAAAATACTAAGTGAGGACTGTCATGATTTCATGATATGCTAAAAAACTCAAAGTGAGAATTGTCGTGATTTCGCGACATGCAGCAAAAGGAAGAGTCTAAAGTAAGAAGCGTCGCGATTTCGTAATAGGATGAAAGAAAAGCATACGAATGGAGAAAGTGTTGCGATTTCACGACAGAAACTAGAAGCAGGTCTTCTATAAGAGAAGTTTCATGATTTCATGACAGAAGAAGAAAGGAAGGCTATGAAGACAAAAGCGTCATGATTTCGTGACATGTTCTAGTTTCGTGGGTGTAAGGCAGAAAGAAGCTCAAGGCAACGAAAGTGTCACGATTTCATGACAAAAGTAGAGAAGAAGGCCATGAAGATAGAAGGGTCACGATTTTGTGATAGAATAGAAGATGACATCAGTAGAAGCAGAAAGTGTCGTGATATCACGACAAAAATGAAAAGGAAGTCAAAAGAAGCAAAAGTGTTGCAATATCGCGAAAATAGGTAAAATAAGGTGTACGACAAGCAAAGGTGTCGTGATATCGTGACATGTTGTGGTTTTGCGGTAGAATCTACTGAACCATAGAGGCGGTTGAAGTCGAAAGAGTTAAGATTGTGCCAACAAAATTTAGGACATGCAGTCGACGAAGTTAGGGTTTGCATTTGCATAACAACCGACTAAGACCAAGGTTTAGATCTTGATTATGTTAGTATAAAAGGAGGTTTGTTTGAAGAGATTAGGTATCGATTGAAGTGTGCATTCGAAGTGCGACTTTCACAGATAGAGAGTGGGGAGAAGTTCGATCACCGAGAAGCAAAGTACAAATTCGATTGCAGTGTACATTGTGCATTCCATTGAATCTTCTAAGTGAGAGAGATTGCAAGGAAATAGAGTGCGTGAAGATCATGCTACTATGATTGCACAAAAGTGCATAAGTTGATGTTTTGATCAAGTGCTGCTGTGATTGCATAGAAGTGCATAAGTTGATGTTTTGATCGAGTGCTGCTGTGATTGCACAGAGGTGCAATTTCGAGGACATTTGTGCCAGATCGAAGGACTGTGTTTGGTGTAGAACAGAGGAACCAAATTAGGACATTTGCACTGAACCGAAGGACTGTGTTTAGTGCAAATTCAAGGACCAGCTTTGGAGGTGAAAGAGTTAAGGACAGAGGTCTCCAGCCAGAGCAGGGAAGACAGGTGTCTTCTATGGATAGAGTTCCACTTGCTAAGGGCAGAGGGGGCAGAGGTTCTCTAGAGGATCACCAGCCAGAGCAGAGCGAGGGGATTGGTGTCTCCTTTGGGTTGGTGCCCATAAACTTTGCAATCAAGAAAGGTTCCCTAGAACTTGAGGTGATAAAATTTAGTGAAATATTTTATCCGTGGAGTAGCCTGGATTGGGTGAACCATGTAAATTGCTGTGTCTCTATTGTGGATGGTATCTTATGCATTGCTTTGATTACTATTTTTGATACTGCTATCTATTCACTGCATAATATTAATTTGAAAGTTGAAGGAAAAAGTTTAAAGTGGTCTTATACTGTTCACCCCCCTCTCAATATAAGCTTGTGTTCTTCATATAGAGGCATAAGTATCTAAATATAACTTTGTATTCACTCTAATTTTTCTAACCCCATCCAAGAGTAACTTCATTTTAATACCATGAATGTGATATGATTTTGATGGTCATATAGATTTCATTTCTCTAATTCCCCAAGAATAGAATTTGCCACTCCTCTATTGGGATCCATTGCCTTCCTACCTTTCAACTACTACTTTGAGGCTTATAGTATTTTACTACCTTAACACAATTGTTTCTATGTATATTCTCCATCACTAGTCTCTAAGTTGAGAATTGATTTATTAAAAGAGGATGACCGTACCATGAATATATCTAGAAGATAGATTTCTATCAATTATGGATAATCAAGAACAATATTTTCTTTACATGCTATTTCAGTCACTAACTAACTATATATGTATATTGACCATAAAATTATTTTAAATATTCAATATGTAATATGGGATAGGTAAATAAATGAAATACTACCTTATGTTATGTGTTACAAATACTAAATGTGATGGGTATTATTATTCCCCCACTTTACTAAGGTCACATTTAATTTTTTCAAACCATGGGTGGTGTCCTATGGACAATATGTGCTAGGAAGTATCTTGTTCAAGTTAGGTTTTGGAGTTTTAAACTACTCTAATTCAAAAAATAGAACTAAACTTCTAACTACATTTGAAAATAAAAAGGTTTAAGGTAATTAAAACACTTTGCAAGAATTTAATCTAAAATCTATTTCAATATATATCTTTTTATTTTCATTTATTGGGAAATAAATGATGTACTAACTAGTTAATATGAATGCATGAAATATGACAGTAAAATCTAATCTAGTAATGTAATAAAATGAAACATAAATGAAAGTGCCTTACACCTTGATAGGAGTGGGACCTTGTTTGTAGTTGTAGCTACATAATTTTGACACACCTCAAAATTTGCTTTTCCTAGTAAAATATGTTGATTACCCTAACAATATGAAAGTTACCTAAAGGCAGCAAACCCACCTCCCAGAAGAATAAGAAGTGACAAGAGGATTTGTCCAGTTTGATAATTTTGACAAGTTTTTGTAAACCGTATAGGTAGGATAAAAAAATACAAGCAGGAGGTAAACCATACAAATTGAAGGGAAAACCATACAATATGCAATGAAATGCAAGGGAAATGTAATTTGAGTTGTAATTGCGCATGAATTTTATAAATGATGAGTTTAGAATTAGTAAAAGTTATAATTATGCATTCCGTTATGCATAGGTAATTGTGAATAATGAATTACATTAGGAACCACTTTGGAACATCTTGGGAAATGTTATATAAAGCCCCATTTTCAATTTTGATGGTTTGGTTAGTCTAGTGAATGCTTGTGAGTTTGGCTATGTTATGGTGTGAAGTATTGATGCATACTTATGATTGTTGAGTATCTTTTAGTGATTACATGGCATTGTTGGTAGTAATGAAGAATAATCACAATTCATAATTTTATCTCATGTACTGTACGATCCTAGAATGGTATAATAGTGTTTTATAGGTTATATTTGTTGCATGTACTTATTTTTTGTTGTTATTGATATTTAATGCATTGCTATGGAAGAATTGGATTAAACCAGCATTAGTGTGAACTTGATGAATTATCTATGATGAGGGTGATATCAAGGAATATGTATTGAATGCTTTTGTACAATTTTTTGACATTTCAATTGGAGATAATTCTCTCAAACCCTGATGATGTAACTTGTATGTTGGTATAAATGGATTAATTACCATTTTAGACCTTTGCAAAACTTAGTTGAGAGAGATTGGTCCAAGAGAATATCAAATTTGGTACTTTTATGCAGTTTAATTTTGTACAAATAATACACCAAATCTCTTACAAATAGTACACCAAAGCTCTTACAAATCATACAAAAAATACTTACCCGATTTGGAAATTTATGCGATTGAGGAAAACTTACCCGATTTGGCAGCATTGGGAAATCGAACAATGTGGTTTCAAAATTGTGTACGAAAGCTTGAAAAAATGAATCTGAAATATTAGATGAGTTTGAAATCATACAAGCTCTATCACTATACGATTTAGGATCATACAGTGGTACAATTTGGGATCCATACAAGATGTTCTATTGTCACAAAATGGTAGTTGTAAAGATTGTACAATTGTATGATTTGGTCCATCGATTGGAAATAATAAATTAATAATTATAAGCCTTGGAAACCACCTTACCACTAGGAATACTACACCCCTATGCTAAATTTGATGTCATTTATATAGTTGGACAGACCCATTACCATTTGATAGGTTGCGCCAAAGTGTGCTACATTTGGCGTCATTGCCTTATCGAACATGGCATTTTTATTAAAATGGGTTAAATTGATAAGTAAGAATATTATAAAATTGGGGATGAATAATAGAAACCAGTGTGCAAAGGCATAGGATACAAGAAGTATGAGAGAACATTCCATTAAGAAAGAGCACAAGAATTGCTAAAAGAGATAATGCAAGTAACTCAGACCATAGTACATATAAAATAGAAATAGAGGAAGTTTGGGCATCTAAAGAAGTATATTTTGAAGTTTTATTGACATAGATAGAATAGGAGGTACCAAAACCACCTAGTGTACAGGATATAGTTGATAGAGAAGTAATGCACAAGGAAGGAGAGTGGATGGTGACACATAAGAAAGAGATAAAAGGTTGCAAGGGAGTGCAGATGATGAGAGTAAAGCATTAGGGAAATAGGGCATGAGGTCTCAAGAAGAAGGACCAAGACCATATCCCTCACATCAGTGAAGGAAGTCACAAAGTGTAAACGCATGTGAGTTTGGTCAATGATAGGTGGGACATAATAAGATACCTCTGATAGAAACTTTTGATGACAAGTGTAGTAAAACACCCCAAAGGAGAAATCAAACAGAGATTCCATGGGATACCTCAAATGATGAGGATGATTCTCCAAATATGGCTAAAAATGTAGCCAAACATATATGTCCATCTTTTATAGGTGATGGTAAGGAATACCCCACAAGACATCGAAACTTGTATAACCATTTGGATAGCAAATGGTATAGACCAGTCAAATGACTGGGTGACTTTATTTCCTACTACCATGAGAGGATTGGTGATAGATTGGTATTTGAAAAGATAAAATAAATCATATTTCTAAACTTGGAATCAAGTTAAGGAGAAATTCATTAAAGAATTTCACCCTTTGAATGATGATGGGGACATTATTACTAAACTTTATATGATGAAGCAAAAGCTCGATGAAGATGTAAAATCATACAACCACAGACTAAATTAGTTTGTAGATAATATGCATATGCCCTTGGTAGATGTATTGGGAAAGTGATTGTTTTTAGATGGATTGCTACTGAAATATAATAAAAGGATGAAGGCAGTACCATCAAAAACATATGAGGAAGCTATAAATCATGCAAAGAATTTTGAAAGTGAATTGAAACAGACGTACATAGGAATATTATCTCATCCCAAGTCCAATGATTTAGATAGTGGAGAAGATGACACTATACAAAGTGCAGTAGCTTCATTTCATCAAGAGTTCAACAAGATCATGAATTAACAAAGAAGCAAGCCTGGTAGGAAAGACATTTGGTGCACATAATGCAAGACTGAAGGTCACATAAATGTAAAGTGTTTATGGAATGATTAATATCATATCTGTAATGTGATTTAAAATGAGATGATGTTATGCCCTTATAATGCAAGAGTACATCCATAGGTACTAATAATATAGGAGTAGGAAGAGAAACCAAAGACCCTAGAAAGCGGGCAACAAGCAATTAGTGGTGGTTATAAAAATAGTTGACAAGGTGGAAGGCTGAACCAGGGCAATCGACAAGGAGGACAGAGTCATTTACAATATGATTCAGAAGGGAGACCAAACATACAATGTCACATTTGCCAAGAATAAGGGTATTTTGCAAAAAAATATCCTTCACCTCAGAGACAAGAAACACAACAAGAGAAAACTACATATATGTGTAGATGGTGTGGTCTGAGTAACCACAAGAAAGCAAATTTCCCCAAGAAAGTGAGTTCAAGTAACCCAAAAAATATAAATTATCTAGATATCGAGGTTCCTCAAGTTAAAGAGGAAACCCAGGAAGTTTTAGTCATGACAAGGAATCAAGATAAAAAGGATAAGTATCCAGAGCCAGCAATGGAAAAGCAGCACTGGCAAGTAGCAAAGAAAATACTATAGGATGAAGCACAAAAAGTTGAACAAGTTAAGTTAGTAGAAGAAAAGGATCTAAAAAAGCCTTTATAATATAAGGCAATTGTGTAGAGTCTGGTAGAATAATTTTTGGATACCATAGTAGAGATCAAAGTGGCTAACCTATTGGAATCTATCTCATCATTACAAAAAGTGATTGTGGAAAATATACAACTGCATAAGGTGATGGAAGTGCAGAGTCAATCAATTCAGGAAAAGAAACAAAAATACCAATTCATAGATCCTACTATATTGATGATTGATGTGGGAAATAAATCTGCATTAGTTCATATGGAGATCCTAGGGCACAAATTGACACAAGTTATGTGGATGGAGGATCCTACATCAGTGTGCTACCTGAAAGGACTTGGCTAGAAATAGGTGCACCATATTTATGGAAATCAAGCTTTCGATTATATGGTGTTGACCAGTATGGTATTGAGACAAATGGATTCTTGATAGCACAACAAGTGGTGATAGCTAAGCAATATTTTGTCTTGGATTTCATTGTTATTACTATGTAGAATCCTACATACGATGCTCTATTAAGAATAGGATGGCTACGTGTAGCCAAAGTTAATCACAACTGGTGAAAGAATCATATCACTTTCAAGAAGTGATGACACAAATATAAGATTAATCTAGCTAATCAAAATGTTAGTGAGGATGTAGCCATGACCGACGAATCATAAAATTCCTTAGGATATGAAGGATATCAACCAAATGGATAAGGAATGATGTACCTGTATTAATGTTGTAAATATGAAGCAAGATTTGATTATAGAATTATTCATTGGCAAATGGAGGAGTATGAAAATTTTCAGCCCAACTACCTTTTTATTGATTCAGAGGAGATCAAGAAAAAATAAGATGAAACCAAAGTCAGCCAGGAACCTAAGAAGGAGGAGAAAGAGAAATGGACATTTCCAAAAAGGTTTGTATAATATACAGTAGGATATGTAGAAATTTATGCAACATTGGCACACCCAAATAATGTGGAGAAAGTAGCAAGTGAGCAAGAGAATATCAAATACGAAGGACCTTGGATAGTGGACATCAATCTAGGGATGAAGGATGAACCTAGGATGATTCACTATGGTGATTATTGGAACTTTGTATTGGAAGTGAAATATTTTAAGATATTATTGGAATATAAGGATGTCTTTGCATGGACATACATGGAATTGAAGGGATTACCACCGAAGTTATGTGTCCATGATATTACACTAATATCTAGAGCACAACTAGTAAGGAGGAGATCATATAGAATGAATGCAAAATATGTTGCATTAGTGAATGCAGATATAGAGAAGATGTTGGAGGTAGGAATCATCTTTAGGGTTACGACCAGTGAGTGGGTATTACCCATAGTGATCACCTTGAAGAAGGAAGTGGACAAAATCAAAATATGTGTGGACTTTCAAAGCCTAAACGCAGTAACTATTAAGGACTCCTTCCATATTCCCTTCACATATGCCATCCTGGAGGAAGTCATAGGACATGATATATATTCATTTTTGGATGGATTTTCGGGTTACAATCAAATAAGTATAGTGAAGGAGGATAAGATGAAGACCAAATTTATTATGGATAATGGCATATATGCATATAATAAAATGCTATTTGGGCTTTGTAATGCCCTAGCTACATTTCAGCACATTATACTATATATATTTGATCAGTTGGCAATAAGGAACTTTGAAGCATTTTTTGATGACTGGTCCATTTATGGGAAGATCAAGGAGCATATTTCTACCCTTAGTGAATGTATGAGTAGGTGCAAAAATGCACAGATCTCATTAAACCATGGGAAGTGTTTCCTAATGGTACTATATGGAAATTTTTTATGACACATAGTATGTAGTGAGGGTTTAAAAACATATCCTGATAAGATCCGTGTGACACTGCACATGGAAGAACCATATGATGTGAGTTCACTTAAAACCTTCCTTGGATCGATGGGATATTATCAAAGGTTTATCAGGAATTATGCACATGTATCCTATCCATTGGATTTGTTGAGTAAGAACAATGCTCCTTTTAAATGGATAGAGGAGCACCAAGGAGCCTTTGAAGAGTTGAAGGTCAAGCTTGTCATTAGCTTGATTTTGGTGTTCCTAAATTGGGATAAGGAATTCCATGTCCATATTGATACTTCAAATTTTACAATCACATGTGCTTTGGTATAAGGACAATTTAGGCTGGATCATCCTATTTTCTTTGCTAGTCGTCTATTATCAAGGGTAGAGAAAAATTATAGTACAAAAGAAATAGAAGCTTTGGTAATGGTATATGCACTCCAAAATTTTAGGAATTACCTACAAGTGAATCCCTTTGCTTTTTATGTATATCACCAAATCCTATTATACTTGATAAACAAATCGATGATACAAGGATGGATCAGTAGGTGGCTCATCACCCTACAGGAGTTTGTATTTCGAGTAGTAGTGAGACCTGGTAAGAAGCATGTAATTGCAGACCAATTGTCTTAGACACAATTAGGAGAGCCTATAGGAATAGCAGTTCAAGATGAATTACCTGTGTATCGCTCCAAATTTTTCACATCCTTACCTTCAGGCTATAGGATCCGCGCCCGGAAGGGGGATGTGAGAAGGATGGGACAATACCTCGGACTGAGAGGCCTTTTGAAGTTCTCGCATCTCAGGGGAGGGGTATAAAGGTGAATTTTTGATGGATGGTGGGTTCACCAGGAAACTTTTGAGTGGTAGTTTCCACACCTAGGTTGACAATAGGTTTGATGTGTTCATTTTGCGCTTTAATCATTCAATTCCTAGGTTTGGCCAAGATGAACCTAAACTATTCTATATGCCAATGCTGATTTTATGAGTACAAAAAATAGGAATAAATGCTAAACACAAAGCATATGCTAAATAGGATAGGTCATACCTGATTTCTAGATGTCTGATGAAGATTCTAAGTCTTGTAGCAGTCCAAATAATCTCAAATCATACGTAATCATCTGGAATTACACATAATCATCTTAGATATCAATTGGTCGTCTGAGATTAGACGATATCATCATCAATCTGATGAATTCATCAGAGACCTGCAATCATAGAAATAGATACAAAATATCAAAAATGCAACTGCAAAAGCAAGGGGAAATGATAGAAATAATAATAAATTTGCCTAAATGATAAATCCAGATAGCAATTAAAAGGAAATACATCAATTTAACATTTTATTTTCACTTTATCATGCATTTATATTTAAATGATGTGAAATCCAAGATGCATAAGTATAATAACTAGGATAATGTATAAAGAAATGCAGAAAAACAATAAAGATATGAAAACTCTGGGCTATGATTGCCCCCAATCTGGACTACAGTCAAGATCACCTCCAATCATACGATATTGTCGTCGATCTGCGACAGGATCATCCAAAATCATCTGGAATCACCTGTAACGATCCAAGCTTGCTCTAGCTAAAGAACAGTAAGATTATTGCAAGAAAAATTGAAATATGCAATGCAAACAAAAGTATGAAGATGTTCTAAGGCACAAGGAACTTAATTTACAGAGGAATCTATCAGCTAGGAAATTCATGGGTTCAATCAGGGGGATAAATTGAGAAAATCTTAGTTTATATAGGATTAGGGGGAAGTTAGGAGGTTGGAGATCATCCCAATTTGGGATATCTCCAACGATGAAGACTCTAACTACGCAGACATGCTTTCTGCCCAGGTTAGAGAAGCTGTTGAAATAGAAGCTAATTATGAAAATTCAATTTTGGGACGAAATCATTTGGACATTCTGTTCGAGACGAATTCGTCAGATCTGGGATGATTTCATCTAATCTGTGATGATATTGTCCAACGGTCAAAACAAATCCTAAAAATGACACAAAAAACAAGGGGAGCGGGTAACAGGCAGTTAACGAGCAGTTTGGGGTTAAATTTGAATTTTAATATTTTTACTAAGGTTTAACTATGTCAATTTTAGGGTGCTACATTTTGCCCCCTATTTAGCAATTTTTTCGAAAAAAATGCATTAAAGACGAGTTCTTCCCATTTTGCGAGAAAGCAAAAATATACTCAATTTTCTAGACGACAATTCTTGGTCGAATCGTACGACTGCTTACTATGGTGCCCCCTCCGTATTTTTACCCAAATCGAACGTTTGAGATAAAAGAACGGAAAAGCGAAACTAAAAAAATGTTGTTTGTTTTAAAATAAAATTAAGAAAATAGGGTAAACCCTAATTAATTTTTACTATTCATTTTTACTGGTTTTTAGATCTCTGCAGGAAAAAATGGTCGAGACAACGCACCAATCGACAGAGGTCTGGCACGGGCTACGGGTAAGGATCTAATCCTAGTAAATTAGGTTTGAATTTAATTTATGCAATTGTTTGTTTGAAATTTTGATTGTTTTGGGGAATCGCGACCGTTTTTAGGCCGTCAACAATGTTGGGATGAAATCAACCCGATTTCATCAGAATCGTCCCTAGATCATCGATTTCGTTGTAGGGCAAAATCGACAAACTAGGGGTGATCCCGTCCAACAAGGGACGATCACCAAGTTGCAAAATTGAAGATGATTTCATCCTATAAAGGATGATTTTATCCAATTTAGGATGATATCATCCAATGGTGGATGATATCATCATATTTATGAAATTAAACTAGTTTGAATTGCATTTATTTGACTTTAATAATTGGTTTATTAATGAAATTTGTTGTTTTACTATTTGTTTTGCAGAGGGGATTACTAAAGAGTCAGGAATTGAAATATGGGGGACTAAGAGATGACATATCCATGCTTTACCAGGTAGAGCATGACCGACTAGCACAGGTCAGGCTACAACACGTGGCAGAGATGCCACAAGTACCGATGGACATGGGGCTACTAACAGCCCTAGTAGAGAGGTGGTATCTGGGGTCATCCTACTTTCGATTACTGACAGGGGAGATGGATCCCACACTAGAGGACGTATGGAGGATCATGAGGATCCCCATACAGGGACGATTGATGACTCTTATGGCCAATCAGGGCCAGGCTATGATGAGATTGATCGGAGACCCGAGCTTCACCTTGGAGAAGGGCAGAGTGAACATTGAGTCTCTAAGGCAGATGCCTGGGGCATCTAGGTTGACTCAAGTTTTTGCAGGGGTAGTAGGTGGCTTACTGTTGTGCCACCAGAGTGGGTGCAGACTACCATGACTCCTATCAGATGTGGTCTACGACATGAGAGACCATGGGCACAGGTTTACATGGGGTAGCTTTGTACTATATCGCTTGTATAGGATCCTACATGGGGTCGTATACAAGGGAGGCCAATTTATGGTCTTGACATCACTACTATAGGTTTGGTGCTGGGAGCACATCATGATGCAGAGGCCAGTAGGGCTCCCACTAACAGGGGTTGACTAGGAGAGGCCTTGGGTTTTCTACTAGTGGTTACAGAGAGGGTCACAATAGTGGATAGATCTACCGATGTCACGGAGGTTGCTGGACAACCTCATCCTAGACCAGATCACTTGGAGGCCATAAAGAGAACATCCAAGGTGGGCAGAGGATGGGTAGGAGCTGACTCGCATTAGGAAAGTCTACTAGCTATGGATGGAATGGGGAGATGTAGAGCTCCACCGCTACAACCAGGTTCTATGATAGTTCGGTCTACAACAGGGGATCCCTTCTCTTAGGGATTACGAGTACTCTCGGACTATCTAGGATAGTACCACACTGAGTGGGGCTCTAGACATGCAGCGGTTCTAGAGTTAGGACATGGATGATGCCCCCATCCAGCTAGTGGATGGTGATGACACTAGGGTTGTCGACGGATATGATGCCTATTACGTAGGCATCCGCCCTCATCGAATGATGAGGGCATAGGGTCCAGTGCACGCTATTGTGCAATGGATGGGGAGGTGACATCAGGATGCCATTGAGGTAGCATGGGGTCGTGGTGGGAGATAGCAGTGACGACCTCCACAGGAGAGACACCAGAGGATGGCACAGGCTCCATAGAGGTCATAGCAGATAGAGAGGAGGGAGGAGAGATTCCTTTATTAGCAGGGGGAAAGACCACCATCACTCGATAAGGGCAAGGGTGTCAAATTAGGGGAGAGAAATGAGACAATAGCTCTTTGGGCCGAGGTTACCTACATCCAGGCTTAGGTGCAGACACTACAGGATGAGGCTACACAGCTCAGAGCTTAGGGTGGAGGAGTGAGCATGCAGGAGTTGGTGTGGTCTATGGATCATATTGTGTTCTACTAGGGAGCATACTACCAGATGGTTCTAGAGAGCCAGAGGTTACAACTACCAGCCAACATTGTAGGGCCAATTAGGATGGGGTCGTCGAGGACATTGTCACGATCGATGTCGAGGACCCATGACATAGGGCAGACTCCTATGGGGCCACCTCCTCCACCTAAGGGCAGGAGAGGAGATGAGGCTGAGAGCTCAAGGACTTCTCGAGGCTAGCCGCTCACTGCATAGATATTGTATTTATTATTATATATTTGTTTTTTTTATTGAGAGGATTGAGTATGCCAGGATATTGATTATGGCATACCAATCTAGATGATGTACATAATTTATTGATATATATAGGTCATATTTTTGATGATATGACTTGTGTATTTTAATGTTTGAATTTTGCGATTGATTATTGATGATTCAAGTAATTATGTCGTTTTAGAAATATTATAATTTTATGTCATGCTGTAAAATTTAAATGAAATAATCTGATGTAAACAATTGGTTGTTTTGGTGTGATTTGATGAAAAATAAAAGGGACTTCTAACAATAGTTTCAAAGGACATTGTCGTTGTTATAGACCATTTCATGGAGTCACCGCTCGCTCGGTCATCAAGCTAATCCCAGTATAGAAATATTGCTAAAAGTAAAAGAATGTTTAAGAGACTGTCTTAAGACTTTGTGTTGTGATGGTGATGATTTTTTTTCAGATTTTCATAAAAATATTATGCATGAGATACTAAAAGAAATATGATTTTGCTAGGCATAAATTCCTAAGTGTGATAAAATTTTGAACAATTCCTTAGAAATTATACCATGGTTGCAAAATTGAATGTTGACATAATGAAATGAAATAGAATAAGTGTTTGTTTGTTTTTAAAGCTCGATTGTGTAAAATAATGATGTAAGCCATATGTTTTTATGAATTAAAATGAATGGGAAAATAAAACTAGGACAATGGTTTGTGCTAGGCATAGAATTATAGGTATAGACTTATACCATCATCGCGAAATCCAAAGAAGAAATTGATATTTTAGTTTTATTGCATGTTTGATTTTTGATTTTTGATAAACAGAAAATAATAATATATAAACTTGAATTTATTTGCTAGATTTTGTAATAGGTTGTTTGAAAGAATTTTGGATTTTTGAAAACAATGTATGTAATTTATTTTTATACTAAATAGATGTTCTGAAATAAAGAGAAAATTTATTCCAAAAGAGTTGCAGAAATATTTTAAATTATCTCAAAGACAAATGTAGATTTATAAGGAACCCTCATGTGCATATGTGAGTTCATTGCCGATCTTGATTTATCATAATGATAGAGAATCTCTCAAATACAAATGTGTGTGCAATTGTATTGTTCGTTCACCAATTTTGAGCAAGATAATTTGATACAAGTAATTTGAATTAACCAAATGAATGTTCATTGACCATGATTTATATGCATGCAACCGTACCAGACTACTGTGTAAGTTAGGTTATCAAGAGCTAGCTAATCCATAAGCTAACATAGTTCTGTACAAAATAAGGTCGTTAATGTGACAGACATATCACCACACTAGGGATTACCCAAGGCCAAGCGGGTTGGGCACAAACCACCTGTTATGGGGTTTACCTCATAGTTTTCGAATAATTGAGAATTCCAGGGATTCAAGCTCATTCATCCTTCTTTTCTTTTCAAGGGGTAGGGAAAGGGATTTATTGCTCTTTGCTTTTGCTTTTTTTTTTTTTTTTTTTTTTTGTATTTTTGCTTGATACTGAGATAATGCTGAAATATTGTTGTGATGGTACAAAATGATATATTTTTCTTTTTCTCTTTTGCTTTGAATTTTTCTTTTTCTTCCTATGCTAGGGATACTTGCTCGGATTGGCTGTAGAGCAAGGGATTTTTATTCTAGGTAGGGGTGAGCTTGTCCTTTTGTCAATTATCAAATATTTTAGACCATGTGCATGATAGGATAGCAGGGGAAACTTTTCGCTCAAGAAACCATTTTTATTATGTAGAATCATATTGAATTTGTAATGAAATCATTTTAATGTGAAAAGATATATTTGGTTCAAATAAATAACAAGATCAGTTATCTATGCTCAAAACTTTATTTAATTCAACTGTTGACTTTGATATAAGAGAGATTAATAATCATACCAAATAAAATCAAGATATTTATTCATGTGAGTGTGAAAGTGCGAGTTTCCAAATAAATGCTAATTTATCCAAAATAATTGAAAATATAACTGCAATACTTCAAGAATTGACAGGTATGAAAATAAAAGATTTTTTTGAAGATTTTGAGGATTTTGATGTTTTTATATTTTGATTTTTATTGATGAATTGCAAGAAGAAATACTATTACTGATTTTTGAAATTTTACTAAAATGAAAAAATATGCAAAATACACAATATATACAAATGATGAAAATGACCAAATGTTATGCATAATAACGCTTAAGATGCATAATGTTCATAGGTTCTTTAAGATATTTACCATCTAAGGTAGCTAATCGATATGCTCCCGATCCAAATTTAGTAGTGATGACATATGGTCCAAGCCAGTTGGGCTCAAATTTACCTTTAAGGTCTTTAGTTGCATTAGTATTTTTTTGATTTTCTTTTAAGACAAGGTCGCCAATCTCAAAGGATCGCTGATAAAATTTCTTGAGGTATGCTCTTTTAAGCTTGTTTTTGTAGGCACGAAGATGCTCCAAAGCATTGATACACTTCTCATCTAGGAGTTCCAGCTGACTAAATCTTCCAACACGATATTCATCTCCTACTTCAGTATCTTGAAGTAGCAGATCCAAAGAAGGAACTTCTAACTCAAAGGGAAAAACTACTTCAGTGCCATAGACCAAAACAAAAGGGGAAGATCTTGTGGGAGTACGAACACTAGTTCGATAAGCCCACAAAGCAGGATATAATTGAATATGCCAATCTCGGCCAGATTTTTTGACCAATATTTTAAGGATTTTGATTAATGTTTTTTTAGATGCTTTTGCTTGGAGATTACCCTGACGATAATAGGGAGTGGACCAACAATGTTGAATTTTATACTTTTGACATAATTTCTTAACATCTTTATTTTTAAAACAAGTTCCATTATCTGAGATGAGATTTGAAGGAATTCCAAACCTGCAAATAATTTGATTAAAAATAAACTTGGAAACTTGGGTTTCAGTGCAAGAAGCTAATGGCATAGATTCAACCCACTTCATGAAATAATCAGTGGTGATTATGATAAATTTATGTACATCATATGACACAGGGTTGATTTTCCCAATGATGTCTAAGCCCCATATTGAAAAGGTCCAAGGAGATGAAATAGCCTACAGATCTTGTGCAGGCACATGGACAAGATCAACGTGTTTCTGGAACTTGTTGCAATGGTGCACATAATCATGTGCATCATTGTCCATGGTAGGCCAAAAATATCCTATCCTAAGGAGCTTCTTAGCAATGGCGCTACCACTAAAATGCCACCCACAAGATTCATTGTGGGATTCACTCAAAGCTGATCTTGATTCTGCTAGATTCAAACATCTCATTAAGATGCCTTCAAAAGATCTCCTATACAAGGTATTACAAATAATCATGAAGCAAATTGCTCGTCTACATAATAACCTACAATGGTTGCTATTACAACCTTCAAGAAAAGTCCCATTTTTAAGAAAATTAAATATATCAGTGTACCAATGTTTAGGAGTAGTTTCGTTGATTAGAAACACATCCAAAGGTTCTAAGCATGATTTGCTTGGAGCGGGTTCCTGGAAGTCGATGAATAATGATGGTAGCATATTTGTCATCTAACTCCAAGGGCAAAAGAGATGCAGTTGCAACCATAGTTTCAATCGCACGATTGCTAGTTCGAGGAATAGCTTCCAAGGTAACTTGATCAAACAAAGATAATAATTGTAATACATATGCTTTCTATGGATGCAATTTATCATCTCGGGTTTGATAAACATCATTGATTTAATTTATGACAAGTTGAGAGTCACCAAAAACCAATAGATTTTTAATTTGTAGTGCTAAAGCAGCTCGTAATCCAAGGATTAGAGCTTCATATTCAACAATGTTATTAGTACAAGAAAATGTTAGTTTGAAGGACAGAGGTATAAGATGTTTCTATGGAGATATTAAAATAATACCTGCACCAGCCCCACTCATACATCGGGCTCTATCAAAGTATAAGGACCATTGCTCAGGATGGTCTGCCTCTAGTTTAAGACATTCATTAGGAAACTCAATGATGAGGGGATGGATAGACTCTAAGGGTGCAGTAGCTAATTGCTCTGCTATGATTTGACATTTTACAGACTTTTGTCCTATAAACATGAGTTCATACTCACTTAATGCGAGAACCCACTTGGTTGTGTGACCAGATAAGTATGGTCAACTCATGAGATACCGCAAAGGATCGAATTTAGCAATAACATATGTTTTCTAGCTGAGCATATAATGTCGTAGTTTTTGTGTAGAAATTATGACTGTGAGACATAACTTCTCTAATTTTGTATAACGGGTTTCATAACTGATTAAGGTTCTGTTGATGTAATAATTATCACGTTCTTTCTTCTCATCGTCAAGTTGAGCTAACATAGCTCCTAAGGAAAAATCGGAAGCATAAATGTACAAGATAAATGGATGATCAGTTCTAGGTGGGGAAAGCACCGGTGGTTGAAGGAGATATTGTTTGAGGAGTTCAAATGCTTCCTAACATTCATCGTCCCAATGAAAAGAGACATCTTTCTTAAGAAGCTTAAGGAAGGGTCCGGTTTTGTCTACCAACTTGTCGATGAAGCGATGAATAGCTTGAAGTTTACTTTTTAGACTTTGTAATTCAGATATGTTTGTGGGTGCGGGCATATCAGTGATAGATGCAATCTTGAGAGGTTCAATTTCAATGCCACATAAAGAAACTATAACCCCTAATAATTTATTGGACTTAACTCTAAATATACATTTAGATGGATTCAATCAGATAAGATATTCCCTTAACCCATCAAATACTTTTCTCAAGTCGTCTAAATGATCATCTTCTTTGATGGAATGAGCTATAATATCGTCTACATAATCATTTAGAATATCATGCATCATATCATGAAAGATATAAGTCATGGCTCATTGATATGTTGCACCTGCATTTTTTAAATCGAATGGCATCACTTTCCAACAAAAGGTCCCCCAAGGGGTAATAAAGGCTATATTAGCCTGATATTTAGGAGCTATCTTGATAACATTATAACCAAAAAATCCATCCATTAGGGATATCATTCCACTCCAAACAGTAAAGTCAATGATCTGTTCCATGTTGGGAAGAGGAAAATCATCTTTAGGGCATGCAACATTAATATCTCTGAAGTCTGTGCAGATCCTAACTTTAGTAGCTTCTTTCTTAGTTACTGGAACTGCATTCGAGATCCATTCAGCATAATCAATGGATTATATAAAAATAACCTTCAAGAGTTTTTCTAATTCTCCTTTGACTAGTAAGGCCACTTTAGGATGCATTTTAGGATGCATTTTTCTAAGTTTCTATTTAACAGGTTTAGCATTCAGATGGACTACTAGGTGATGCATAACTACAGAAGGGTCTAATCCTGGCATATCTTCATATGTCCAAGCAAAAATATCTTAATATTTTTTAAGGAATGCAATGTATTTATCTTGTTTTTCTTGACTCAATTCTGATCCAATGTTGATGATGTGAGGGTTATCTTTGGTTCCAATGTTAATTTTTATGGTGTTTTCTACTTCCATATGTAGATTCCTCTCAAAACTATATGGGGTGGGTGAAACACCTAATTCTTGTAGTACTTCCAAAATTAGCTTGAATAATTCATCTTGAGGAGTCGTGGCCTCAATCTGGGCTACACTAGGTATAGAGCCATCGAAATAAAATCCATTATGTAACATTCCCTCAACGGAGACATCATGGAAGATATCCCCCTCCAACTCATCGTCGGATTCAACAATCATCTCAGGGTAAGCTATGGATAACATATTAAATGTAAGCGGCTTATTCATTAAATGCAAGACATCCCATTTATCCAGATAATCTTGGTAACATATGAGGTGGTCATCATCCTCAATTGGGAAGGGCTGACCTTTACTAGGAAATAGGTCTACACCACATCAGGCAAGCCAAGGTTCTACCTCAAAAAGTTCTTTCATACCATTCTAGAAAGGTCCCAAACCTTTCCCTTTATATCCCAATTTAAGCATTATAGGCTTAGCTTTGATATACTCATTAGCAAAATAGCATCGAGCATATCCATCACAATGTGTTTTGATGTTTCTAGGTATTCTTCCCTAGTCATATCACTTATAAATAAAATCACAACTATCGACTTAGTAAATACTTCCCATGGTTATGGGAGGCCCAAGGTACAAGGAGAGGGTGGCAATTTATTTAAAATAAGGGAATCTTGAATAGCAACGTTTGCTTTTTTATATATAAGAATTTTAGATAAATCGGGTAAGAGCTCATCAGTAAGAGCATAAGAGGTATAAGGAACATTTACTACATCGTTGGATGTGGAAAGTATGCCTACAGTGGATGTAGATGTTATAGAGATGTCGATGGGTGAGTCTATAGGTATGGAAGTTATAGGAGCAAAACAAGAAGAATTGGTTGTAGGTTTAGGATATTTTTGAGGTCCTAATGTGGTTTGTTCGAAAGATGGTTGAGCTATATGTAGAGGTGTAATTGGTGGGGAAAAATTAGATGATATTGTGGGTATGTGTTTCACACGTTTAGGTGGATGATTAGAATTAGGATGTGTGGATGACAGAGCAGGGAAAAATTGAACTCCAATAGGTTCTGCCAAAGCACACATATCAAAGGGTCTAGGATCACCATGAATGGTAACCAACTGATTTTTAAATTCAAATTTAACACACTGATGTAAAGTTGAGGGAATAGCTCGCATTGTGTTGATCCAAGGGTGACCCAAGAGTATATTGTATGATGCAGGACAATGTACAATAAACACGGTTGTGTCTAAGGTTCGAGGACCAACTTGCAATGGGATAGTAATAACTCCACACATTTCTTGTGTTTTGTCATTGAAGGCTTTTATAATCATATCAGTTCTTTTCATTTCGTCACTTCTAAACCCAAATATTTGGTAGAAGTCAAAAGTGTATATGTTTAAAGATGAACCATTATCAATCAAGACTCGTTTAACTACTACATCTCCAATTAGGGCAGTAATATATAAGGGGTTATCCTTATGTAAACTATGTTGTGGTATATCTTTATCCCGAAAGTCAATACAATCGACTTCTCGAGTTATGATAGTATTGGACATGGCTTCAGGTTGAATATTTTGTGGTACCATAATTTGGCTTAATGTGAGCATTAATTCATCCATATGGGTAGGAGAAGATCTTAAAAGGTCCAAAAGGGAAATTCTAGCTGTAGTATTTGATAATTGTTCATTAATATTATAAGGAGGCTTAGGTTGAACATTAGGCGCATGATTCCCTTTATTAGGAACTTTCAAAACAAATGGAGCTGATCCATCATTCTGAGTTTGATATTGTTGAGAATTTTGAGCTTGTTTTCGAGTAACAACTTCGATGGTACCTACAACATTATTTTGTGGATGATGAATGGGTCTTGGTCTAGTGTTTATGGCTTGTTCATTAGAAAGTAATTGTTGAGATGATGATCGAGTAGTGATTCTTCTAGGAAATGGTTCTTCTGGAATCATAGAACTTGTGATAGGTTGAATAGGATCTGATTCATCTTCAGAACTATTCGATTGATTTGAAGTGATTTCCATGTCACTCTCAGTCTCATATTCAGTGTCACTAAGATCACGTGTCCGAATATTATGTAGAGGTCTAGCCGTAACCATGGATAAAGTGGTGTCAAAGATTTGTGGATCATGAATAGGTAAATGTCCACTAATATCTCCTACATATTGAGTAGGAGGGGGAACATTATGATTCTCAATTTGATTAGCCACATCTTTACCATGCTTTGGTAAAGGATGTTGAAATATTTCCAATGATTGATTGGCATTCTGAATCTAATTTTGGGGGATGTTCTTGTGAGCATTATTAGGAGGATTTTGTTTAGGTTGGAAGGCTTGCACCTCCATCTCATTGTTATCAATCAGGTCTTGTATTTTATGTTTTAATATTTTACAAGAATTGGTAGCATTTCCAGACCCTCTATGGAAATCACAATGTAAATCAGCTCTGTATCCGGGTATAGTTGGATCAGGTTCCTAGATATTTGGTAATTGGATCAATCCTCGTGCTAGTAATTGTGGGAGAATGGTTGATAAAGGTTGATTTAACCTAGTAAATTCTCGAGGTGGTTTATCAGGAGGTTTCGATATGAACTTCTCTGTTGTTTTCGTAGTATTAACAGTAGCGATATTTCTACTATCAGTATTGACCTCTCCTAACAAGATCATCTTCCATTCTTCGAGATAAATCTATAGCTTGATCAAAGGTGTTCAAGGTGGCAGTTGATAACTCATAGGATAGTTGTTCTTGTAAATTATTGATAAATATATCCAGCATTTCTCGATAAGGTAACACAAAGTGTAATTTTCCTATCAACTGTCTCCATCGAGCTAGGAAATCAGCAAAACATTCATCTTTGTCTTGTTTTAGGTTGTACAAATCTTTAATGGTTACATGCCTTTCAATGTAAGCACTAAATTGATGCAAAAAATATTTGGCGGTCTCTTCAAAATTTCTCAAAGAATTAGTGGGTAATTGATAATACCACTCCAATGCCATCCCTCCTAAACTTTTTGGGAACATTTTTAGTAATAACAAATCATCACGGGGTATATCATGACACACTATCCTAAACATATGAAGATGCTCTATGGGATCTTCAGTTCCTTTATATATAGGTAGGACAGGCATAGGAAAGTGTTTGGGATATGGTTGTTCTACAACTATAGGATCTAGAGGCTGACTACACATCTCCCGATAATTGTACGAGGGATGGTAGAGATCTATCTGGTCCATGTGGTAAACTAATTTTTTCACCATGGCTTCCAGATTACCAATTTGTCCACCATATTGGTTTGGTGGTACATGAGCATGGGATTTGTGAGCGTATGCTGGCGTGACATAAGGATTATATGCTATATTGTTGTTATGCAAATGGTTGGTAGGACGAGTATTATGAAGAAGATTTGTTGTGGCATTATATTGTACCCCAGATTGTTGAAAATTGGTATTTGGTTTTGTTTTACGCTTTTATTGATTTGAGGTATGTTGATCAATAACTTGATGAAATAAAGCAGTGAATGATGGTTTCTTTTGCATGGGAATAACCCTAGGCTTGGTAATAGGCTCTCTAGATGGTTGGGTAACCTGTTGTTGTTACATGTTTTGGATTATAGCGGCCATACCCAAATTGGATGGTCCAGCTTGATCACTTTCTTGATCAACGAAGGACAAAGGATTAGTGCGCATGTGATATATGTCTTCTAGGGTTTATTGAGTGTCACTAATTTGATCCTTGTCCATATGGACTGCTCTATTAAGAACGACAATATTAGTATTGAGGAATTTCTAGAAATGTTCCATGTTCTCAAAAGTAACTGCTCCTTCCGAAGATATTTTAGGATATGGGGATCCTTCCTCTCTAACAATTTCTCTTTGTTAATTTCCTTCAACAAAATCTTCGTCTTGTTGGTCTAGAGTTCCTTCTTCCCGAATTGGGTCTTCAGGAAGGACATCTGGGTTATTTCCTGGTTTTCCTAACCAATCTTCTTCTACTTCAATTTGTTTTCCATTCCTGAGCCTAGTCATTATGTTTAAATTTAGATTTTAGCAAATATATATTAATGTATTTGCAACAAATTTGGGAGGTATATATTTTAATTATATACCTACTATAATACTTAAAAGAAAATGTTTTAATTTTTGTTATGATTTTGTTTTGTTTTTATTATATTTTATTTATTTATTTATTTATTGTTTTTATAATTATAAAGACAACAAACAGCACACTAAATGCAAGAAATAACAATAATAAAAGAATAGCTTAGTTTTCTATAAATAGTTTATAGATGTCATTGGTAGGATCAAGTTCATCGGGAGTCATGAAATGCTCCTCTTCAAATTGGAAATGGTTTTTCAAGAATTTGATAAAGTGTGCTATAGTGATATTATCTGTTTTAGACTTTGATTGGTAGAAATAAAGTTCATGGCAATACTATCGATATAACATAGCTCTAGGAACTCTACTCCATATTTTTCTATCTGTAAGGATGACCTCTTGATCCTCTATACGAGATAGAAATTTATGTACTACAACTGCATTCTCAAGGTATTCTTGAAAGGTGTACAATTCTGAAGACACAAGGGCTCTTTTATCAGCTAACCACCTATGGCAAGCTCTCTGAAGTTCATGGTATAAAGTTACTTGATCAGGATCTAGGATTCTATCCAGGACAAACCTCTTAATTTTCCTAAGCTCTGTTGATCTAGATGAAATAATACCCAATATCCTATCAAGTTCGTCCCACAAAGGTTGAACCCTATTCGTTTAAGGTACTCTAAGTATAGAAGTAATCTCTATAGATGTTAATTGATTCTCAACATTTATGGTGACAACTTGTCTTTTATTGTAATCTACCATCTAAATGTGATATGCAATCTTAACAATCTACTCTTAATTTTTTTTTTGTTGGTTTGTTTTTGGATTATTTTCAAAAGGTTTTTAGTTTTCACGTCGGGTTCACAAAAATGTATCGCTCCAATTTTTTTGCATCCTTACCTTCAGGCTATAGGATCCGCGCCCAGAAGGGGGATGCGAGAAGGATGAGACAATACCTCGGACTGAGAGGCCTTTTGAAGGTCCCACCTCTCGGGGGAGGGGTATAAGGGTGAATTTTCGATGGATGGTGGGTTCACAATGAAAATTTTGAGTGGTAGTTTCCACACCTAGGTTGATAGTAGGTTTCATGTGTTCATTTTGTGCTTTAATCATTCAATTCCTAGGTTTGGCCAAGATGAACCTAAACTATTCTATATGCCAAAGCAGATTTTATGAGTACAAAAAATAGAAATAAATGTTAAACACAAATAATATGCTAAATAGGATAGGTCATACCTGATTTTTGGATGTCTGATGAAGATTCTGAGTCTTCTAGTAGTCCAAATTGTCTCAAATCGTACGTAATCATCTAGAATTACACAATCATCTTAGATCTCAGTTGATCATCTGATATCAGATGAGATCATCATCGATCTGATGAATTTGTCAGACGAATTCATCAGAGACCTACAATCATAGAAATAGATACAAAATACCAAAAATACAACTGAAAAGCAAGGGGAAATGATAGAAATAATAATAAATTTGCCTAAATGATAAATCCAGATAGCAATTAAAAGGAAATACATAAATTTAACAATTTATTTTGACTTTATCATGCATTTATATTTAAATGAGGTGAACTCCAAGATGCATAAGTATAATAACTAGGATAATGTATAAATAAATGCATAAAAACAATAAATATATGCAAACTCTGGGCTTTGATTGCCCCCAATCTGGACTACAGTCGAGATCACCTCCAATAATACGAGATCATCATCGATCTACGAGAAGATCATCCAAATTCATCTGGAATCGCCTGCAATGATCCAAGCTTGCTCCAGATGAAGAACAGTAAGATTCCTGTAAGAAAACTTGAAATAGGCAATGCAAACAAAAGTATGAAGGTGTTCTAAGGCACAAGGAACTTAATTTGTAGGGAAATACATCAGCTAGGAAATTCAGGGGTTCAGTTAGGGGGATAAACTAAGAAAATCCTAGTTTATATAGGATTAGGGGGAAGTTAGGAGGTTGGAGATCATCCCAATTTGGGAGATCTCCAATGGGGAAGACTCTAACTGCATAGACACACTTTTTGCCCAGGTTAAAGAAGTTGTTGAAATAGAAGCTAATTATGAAAATTTGGTTTTAGGATGAAATCGTCTGGACGTTCTGTTCCAGACGAATTCGTCAGATCTGGGACGATTTTGTCTAATCTGTGATGATATTGTCCAACGGTCAAAACAAATCCTAAAAATGTTGTGGAAAACAAGGGGAGCGGGTAACAGGTAATTAGCAGGTGGTTTGGGGTTAAATTTGAATTTTAATCTTTTTACTAAGGTTTAACTGTGCCAATTTTAGGGTGCTACAACCTAATGTGCATTTATTTGCTATCAATGTTATTCCATTATGGTACAAGTTGATTGGCTAGTACCTATCCACATGAGATTTTCCATAAGAAATAATGGCAACCAAGAAAAAAAGTGATTATGAAGTCAGCACCCTTCCAATTGATAGCAAGATTACTATATAAAATGGGAAGCGATGGTATCTTACGAAGATATGTGATGGAGGAAGCAGTTAAAGTGGCATTGAAAGAAGCTCATGAAGGCTTAGTAGGAGGGCACATGGGACTAGATGTGACTGCTAGGAAAATATTACTAGAAGGATTATGGTGGTCCACACTATGTAATAATGCAGAAGAGTATGTGAAAGCATGAAATACTTGTCAAAGAACAAAAAATCCAATAAAGAGGGACTTTATGCCATTGCATCCATCACAATCCAAGGAATTATTTGAAATATGGGGATTGGACTTTGTTATACCATTGAAAAAATATCAAATAAGGAAGTTTAGGTACATTGTAGTAGCAATGGAGTACTTGACAAAGTGGTTTGAAGAGAGCATTATCTGACAACTCAGCTAAACATATAGTATGATTCTTGTATGAGCAGGTAATTACAATATTTGGAGGTAATTACAATATTTGGCATTCTGCTACAGATAATGAGTAATCGAGGAGGACACTTTGTCAATGAAATCATCAAGATGCTGACAACTAAATTCAAGATTTTACATTCATTGTCTAGTCCATACTACCCTAGGGCAAATGGGTAGGTGAAAGTGACAAATAAAGTCCTAGTATCTACTTTGTATAAAACCTATGGAATATAAGGAGTATATTGGAAGGAAAGGTTACCATATATTTTATGGATATATCAAAAAAAATTTAAACTAATAATAGAGCATACACATTTCTAGGTTATGTATGGACAAGAGGTAGTGGTCCCAATTGAATTCTTGATACCAAGTTTGGGAGTCACGATGGAACATCGCTTGGGTGATCAAGAAAGAGTGACTAAAAAAACTGATCAAGTTGGATGAAAGAAGATTCATGTAATAATGGGCAATTGCGGTAGCTTAGAAAAGAAGGAAGTTGTGGCATAAAAAACACTTGAGGAAGTTAGAACTTAGTCTAGGTGACTTGCTTCTAAATTTTAATGAAAAGTAAGAAATCAAACCTGATAATTTGAAGACTTTATGGCTTGGTCCCTAAAAAGTGGTAGAAGTAATTAATAATGGAGTAGTAAAGTTGCAAAACTTGAATGGGATTAAGGTACCTGACATTGCAAATGGCTCAAAGTTGAAGCCTTACAAAGTACAATGATTATTCATTTCTTCAGAAGAGATCGAACGAAGAGGATGAGAAAAAGATCAACGGAGGACTCAAGGTGAGCAAGATCCATCATAGGAAGATCTTGATATGGGGCTCACATATTTATTCATATAAGGGGAGGAGACAAGACCAACCATAGAAAAAAATGAGTTGGCACCTCTAACTGGATAAATAAGAAGATTATAGGTGCATGTTAGATTTGTGGATGGGACCAAAAAAGTAATAGAGGAAGATGAAGAGTGGACTCCTCCAAATAAAAGAGGATATCAAGAGATAGTACTATTACCTAGAAATAAGGGAAGGTAAGAAGAAGCACCTCAATTAAATAAGGAATGTGATGTATCCTCGAGTGGAGCATAGAAAACTACCCTAAGTTAAAGGATGAAGAAGGATACGGTTAACAATACTATATGAGGATAGAGTGGACACTTTTGAAATAGAAGTTCCAGAAGATAATAGGAATGATACCATTGATGAAGAATTGGCTAGAATTACTCCATTAGCTTATATCGGGCTATTTTAATATATAATGTGACTACAGATACAACAACTATAGAAGTAATATCAGACATTGCAAGGTCATAATGCAATGTTGAGAGAACAAACCATCCAGGAGTTGGAAAAAACAATACGAAGGCTGTATAAACAAAGAACAACTAGGCTCTAGGAACTATAAGGGGAAGTTGAGGATAGTGAGGGGATAACTCCAAGGATTTATACAAGAAATGATGGTGCAAGCACAAGTTCACATGTACCACCAAGTGATCCACAAATGATGAATGAATATGTAGATATGCTTTATTGAGACATTGAGGAAGTAATTACATCACTTGAATCATAAGGTAATGCACGGGTGGATTTTATTCACTCTAGTGATAAAGGAATGCCTTGGCTAGTAAGGGAACCTAGCATAGAAAGTAGTGATGATGATGATTTCCAAGGGAAACCCCACAATCCTTAATATGACCATGATCCCCCAACATGTACAACAACACAATGCCAACTAAGGAGATCACAGGAGCATCAAACCAACCTTGATCTACAAGCATACAATAGCCTATTGAAAATTAATAATACAAAGAATATAAGTAAGGAGATTGGAGAGACTAATGAATTTTCCAACAAATTGGGTGAAACAAAGAGAAGATAATTAGAACGACTCAAGTTTTGAGATAAATTTTTTTGATGCATATAGAGAGATCTTGGCAAACTCATCTCCACAAAGATGCTTCAAGAAAATAATATGGAGATATCGCTTAGTACATGCAGGTCATAGAATCAGAGCACTACAATAATTATCACCAAGTGTAAGATGAAGTAGAAGTCCACTAGAAAACATTGAGTTGGTAGAGATAACTCTTGATAACCAAGCAATGGGAGGAAGGAATAGAAAAGGATCCCTAAGTATTTAGCTAGAAAGCGGAGGAGGTATTCAACCATGGAATGAACAAGGTCAATGTGATGTTACAGCTAGAGGAGAAAGAGGACGAGGAAGGTTTTGACCCCCAACTTCTAAATGGTCAGGAGATGCTCCATTAGCATGTTTGAACTGGACAAGGTGTAGGGTATGCTAATGATGAGAGGGATCTTACCAAATTCTATAAGGTAGTATCCATTGGAATGACGACCCCTAATCCGATGAGGACCTCAAAGAGTGATAGGTGGCAGAGAATTACTCCAAGAAAGGGAGGAATCACTACTAGTGCAGAGAAGCCTGATATCAAGATAAATAGGATGGGGAAGCCACCCACATGGTAGAGGCCTTACTGGTAGAAAAAGAGTGTATTTTTTAGATGAAATAAACGAAGGACAACAAAGGATCTAATCACCAAGTCTGGAACTAGATTTGATCCGAGGATATAAGTGGATAAGTTGCTTGAATGATAGTAGAGTAGTAAGGACACTTCTACCAAGGGATCAATCACCTACACAATAAGAGGAAGGGACACCAGGTGAAGATACTCTAGCTTGTAATTGTATAATCCCAAATTATACACATGGTAGTAGAAGGTCAAGGAATTTGGTAACATCACAAGTGGAGATGAATCACCCTAGAGAGCAAGTGGTGCCAAGTGACATAATCACTTAAAATGTCACAGTTGAATCTACAAGAGAAGAATCATATGGGATCATACAAGTGAATGTCACTATGAGATTCCCATGACGGTAAGTGTAAATAGGTTAGGAAATAAAAAAAATAAGAAAAAAAGAAAAAGAAAAAGAAAAAATAAAATGCCTTAGAGTGAAAATCCCTCAGGACACAATTAAGAAGGAAGTGGGTTAAAAACTGGAAATGATAACATCTTCAAGAGAGAGAAAATGGAAAATTTTCTCTAAGTGATAGATCATATAAGTCAGTTTTAAAGCTAAAAAAAGCATAAGTGAGAGATCGTACAAGAAAAAAATGTAAAAAGTACATGCAAAATCATACAAGGAAGCATGTTGTATGATTTAGATCGTACAGTGTATGATTTTAGGTGCAATTGTATGATTTTCAATCATCACATTTAATGTTCACATGTGTGGAATGATGTGTTGTCGAAAAAGCACGAGAAGAGATAAAATCACATGGGAAAGCGATGAGTTGTCAATCATCCAGGCAAGGAAGATGAAAAGACATGCAAAGTGGCACAATTTTAAAATTTGAGCGGTTAGGGTTTGATAATAATTTAAATACAGGGCTAACTTGAGCAATTTTACAAACCGTACAAGGAGGAATTCAAAATTTTTAGTATAACAAAGGTGAAAATCTTACAACTAAATAGAATCTACTATATGTGCATTAAAATTCATTAGTGAAATGCAAGATTGCATGACCCATTTTTAAATTTGCACTAGGGAGACTTTTTGCATTCAAGAAAATCAAACCGGAGAAGAAAAACAAGGGTTTCGACTCCATTAAAAGTAGATTTCAAGTTCAGCTAAAGGAAAATTAGGGTTTGCAGTAGAAAGCATCCAAGCACAAACCATATTGAGGAAAAACATACACCAAGGCTCGAAGAAGTTGCATATTGTATTTGAAGTAAAGAAATTGTAGGATAAAAGAAATTATAAGCCCTAATCTGATAAAAGTGGCAAAAAAAAACTAGAGAAGGTACAGGGAAGGAAGGAGAAGACTGTACAACCCTGCATTATAGTTAGAAAATTTTATTTTTGGGGGTGAATTGCACCAAGTGATGAAAAATTAAAGAATGACTCTGAAATTGTAATGAAAATATAGATTGGAACATTTCAGCAACTAGGTTGGTGAGAAATCATGGAGGAAAAGTAAAAAATATGATTTTCATACAAAAAGAGTTTCAAGGATGTATTGTATGATTTGGAGGGCATATTGTATGATCTCAGGAAAATATTGTGTGATTTCAGGTAAATTTGGGGTTTTTTATGCTTTTTGAGAAAATCGTACAAAATCGTACGAAAGTGTACAAATATAGAGAAGGGGGGCAACTAGATTGGGATATTGTATAGAGTGGTACGAGCCCTGTATGTTTTGGTTTAGTAGATGTATGATTTGTATAATATTGAATAGTTTGAATAACTTAAGGAGATTGCATGATCTGGAGGTGTTTTTTGATCTAGAAACCATACAGGAGCAAGTTGAAGGGTTTATTGTATGATTTATAGTAGATTGTATGATTTTTATGGCACTTTTAATTGCATAATAGGTAATGTACAAGTATCAAGCTAATCAAAATAATTTGTGGGAAAATGATTTCAATTGAAGAGTTTAGATATCGGTTAAGAATTATTTCAACCAATAGAGTGGAACGATCACCAGGACCCCTGCATGAGAGAGAGTCACATCTATGACAATAACAAGGGCAATAATTTCAATATTTCAGTTTTTTAGAAGAAGCACGAGCCATGGAGATGCCAATTTGGATGGTTCATTATGTGGAGGGTATCACCAAAGGAATCCGGTATGATTGGGGTATTTATCTAGAGAAAAATATTAATGAAGTACTAACAAAGATGCCTAAAAATTTTGCTATGAATTTCCGTGATATTGGATTGTTATTAAATGTTGTTATGGATATGGGAATCCACTTTCTAGGTTTGATAGAACCTAGGAATATTGAGACAGGAGAGCCAACCACATTGAGGTGGGCAAAGTCAGTGTCGATTCAAAAGGAAACTCTAGATAAGTATTGAACAAAAAAAGCACAGTAGGCCACTATAGTATAGGAGGATAATTATTCATAGGAGGATGTACACCATCAAAGGAAAAGGCCTAGGAAACTAGAACCTGAATTAGAACAATAAGCACTTTAGCAATGGGAGCAGGACCAACCCTCAATTCAAGAAAAGGAGGAAATTGTTGGGAGGCAATCCAGCCCAGTATGAGTAAGAAAAAGAATATAATGGAAAATAATGGCAAATAGTCCTATTCTAGAAAATAATATGAGCCTATATAGAAGAATCAACAAGAAGAAGAATAGTAAAACTCAAAAAAATTGGATTTGCACGATTGGAATTGGATAAGAGTAGAGGAGATGTTGGAATCCCCACATATTTTCTAGCATGATGAATTTGAAATTTTGGACTCTTCAAAAATGTTGGATGTTAAATAAGTGATCCAAATAGCACAGGAAGTAGTAGCCACTACTCAAGAGGAAAAATAGAAAGCTGAGATGATAGTGGAAGCCTTAGAGGAAGAGTCTAAAGAAAATAAGAATCTTTGCTTCAAATTTGTGATGGGAGGAGGTACGAATCAAAATAATCAAACTGATACACAAGAAGAGATGAAGGTATCATAGAAACAAGAAGACCCTATTATTGAACAAGTCACAAAAATAAAAACCTAGTAGAATCAGGAAGAAGAGTGGGTGATAGAAGAACAAGTGGGCTTAACTAAACAAAAAGAAGCCCATGAATATACAATACAATAACAATATCATAAAGATATTGTGAACGCAGAAGAATATGTGGAGGTGGAGAAGACCATGGAGCAGACTCCACCATAGAAAAATATAAACATAGAAAGAGCACTAATAGAGCTTGGGGGAAGCTCTAGTCACCACTTGGAAGAAGAGGAAGAACAAACTCCTACAGAGGAATAACTACATAGAATTCAAATAAGCTACCTCTTGGAGGTATCATAGTGCACAAAATTTGAAATTGAGGATGTGAAAAGGGTAGAAGACTATGTGGAACACTTCTTCTCTTATATATGCAATGTTGTGGCTAACACCAAATTATAGTTTTGTATTGGATGTATGGGAGAGTTGAAGCTATGTGAAGAACAAGTATTTATCGATCTGGAGAAGATAACTGAATGGGTGAGTAGTTAGGAGTGTACAAGGAAAATTGTGGATATTCATGTACAATACCCATGTAAGTTACCCAAGGAAGAGGTAACAACAATTTTGGGAAGAGATGACTTGCAATATGGAGTGAGAACTAATTATAGGTAGCATATGAGGTTGTACCTAGATAGATCCAATAATTCAACTTATCCCATAAATATAGTGGAGTTGCAACATAAGAGGTTCACTGTAGGATTGGTTATCACTATGAGGAAGTTGAACTTCCTAACACATTGGATAGAGTGGTTGAGCATAGGATTGAAGCGGATCTATCAACTGAAGGAAGCTCATAAATAAGATATGGAGTCCATTAAAAAGGAAATGGTTGCAATGGAGGAAGAATTGTAGAAGATTAAGGCTACTGCAGAAGAAAAATTAAATAAATTGGAAGAAATTCTAAGTAACAGGGCTGATTTTGAGGTCAAAATTAGTTCACTTGAAGAGGAGAAAAAATAGGTCTCACAAATGGTAGAAGACAAGATTAAGGAGTTGGAAGATCAAATCAAAGCAAAGGATGAATAGCTAAAAACATAGTTGGCTGAGAAATATGAGCAATTAGAAATACAGATTAAGAATATAGAAAAACTCATAAAGGAAAATAATGATATGGTCTTGGATAAGCAAGTGTAATTGAGTGCTAAGGAAGAGACTATTCATGCTTTGGAGGTAAATATTAATCACCATTTGCAAACCATTATAGATAAGAATGAAGAATTAAAAGTAGCAGTTCAAACAGAAGCACATTTGTAGGAGAAGCTAAAAAAGAGTGCTATTAAGTGCAAAAAATAATTGAGGAAACTCCTAAAAACTATTGAAGAGATATCCAATCAGTATGGTATGAAAGTAGTTGAAATTGGTAATTACACAGCCAAGTTGAAGAATCAACGCAGAATTCTTTGCACCCAAGTGGAAAACCTGAAAGCTACAGTTAGATATTACAAGGCACAACTAAAATAGAAATATGAGTTTATGAGGACACTGACCAAAGTGAAGGGGAGGGTAGATGTAGGTAGAAAATCCATCTCCTAGAAGAAGTGACAAGAAAATTTGCCCAGTTTGATAATTTTGATAAGTTTTTATAAACCATACAAGTAGGAGCAAACCATAAAAGCAAGAGGTAAACCATACAAACTAAAAGTAAAACCATACAATGTGCAATGAAATGAAATGCCAGGGAAATACAATTTAAGTTGTAATTGCACATGAATTTGATAAATGATGAGTTTAGACATAGTAAGAGTCATAATTATGCATTCCATTATGCATGGGCAGTTGTAAATAATTAATTTCCTCAAGAACCACTTTGGAATGGCCTAGGCAACATTATATAAGACCCCATTTTCAATTTTTATGGTTTGGTTAGTCTGGTGAATGCTTGTGAGTTTGGCTATGTTCTGGTGTGAAGTATTGATGCATACCTATGATTATTGAGTATATTTTAGTGATTGCATGGCATTGTTGGAAGTAATGAAGAATAATCACAATACATAGTTTTATATCATAGAATGTGTGATCCTAGAATGGTAGAATAGTGTTTTTTAGTTTGTCTTTGTTGCACATACTTCTTTTTGGTTGTTATTGATATTTAATGTATTGCTATGGAAGAATTGGATTAAACTAGCACTGGTGTGAACCTGATGAATGATATATTATGAGGATGATATCAAAGAAGAAGTAGTGAAGGTATTTGTATGATTTTGAGATGTTTCCATTGGAGATAACTCTCTCAAACCCTAATGATGTAACTTGCATGTTGGTAGAAATGGATTAATTACCATTTTAGACCTTTACAAAACTTAGTTGAGAGAGATTGGTCCAAGAGAATATCCAATTTGGAACTTTTTTGCAATTTAATTTTGTACATATCATACACCAAAGCTCTTACAAATTGTACAGAAGAAACATACTCAATTTGGTAGTTTATGAGATTGAGGAAAACTTACCTGATTTGGCAGCATTGGAAAATCGAACAATCTGGTTATAAAAATGTGTACGACAACTGAATCTGAAATATTGGATGAGTGTAAAATCGTACAAGATCTGTTACTATATGATTTGGGATCATATAGTGGTACGATTTGGGATCCGTACAAATTATTATATTATCAAAAATTGGTAGTTGTAAAGACTATACGATTGTACAATTTGGTCCATCGATTGGGAATAGAAAATTAATTAATCTAAGCCTTGGAAACCACCCCCTCATTGGTAATACTACAACCCTATGCTACATTAACCTTAAATACCCCTACCTCGATTTATGTGCCAAGAAAATTAAAAATGATTTAATTTCCCCTCTTTTCGACAAATTTGGGCAAGCCCAATGAAATCGGACCTGTTCGACAATTTTGGCTGACCCAAAATCATCCAAATCCCACGTGCATCTAATTTAGGTGCTCTTTTGGGATTTTTAACCTAATCTAGGTGAATCCAGATTCTCAAAAAATTTGGGTGATCCAAATTTGTCCAAATTGAGCAAAAACCCAAATTAGCTTAACAACCTAGCCTATTCTTGCCTACCTCCTTGATTCCTTGACCTGCATCAAGCATTTAAACCCCCAGATCCCCCCTAAATGAACTAATGGTGATAATTTATAGGAAAGCTTGATTAAAGAAGGAGATTTAGGAGCTTTGTTGCAGGTTGCAGTGAATATTTTGGCCTTTTGATCACCGTTCCAGGATCCCATAGACATGGTGACACCTACTGCATACTCAGACTTGGTTTATACTTAGCTGCAATTTGATTTCTTGCATTATTTTTACAAATTTGGGTTACCCAAATTTATCATAAGCGTCCAATTTTAACCACCATTTTTGTAGAACTAGTCGTTAGATGATTTTGGATCACCCAAAATAATACATAGCATCCGAAATCATGCATAGCATCTGAAATCATACCAATTTCATATTGGGGGTAAGATTCTGATACCTATATTACCAGTTTGATTCAAATTTGCATTGTACTTTCTTATCTACTTTTAGTACTTCACTACCTATTACTATTGCTATTGTATTTACTGCATTTAATCTTACATGTTTTTACTTTAAATCAATAGATCCTTTACTTTCTTTATAGTTTGCTAAAAGAACCGAGGGGATTTGACTATTACAGATCATGATCTACTGTGACCTATGTAGATCCCCCATCCCTAATTTCAAATTTTAGTGTTGCATTGTGAAATTGTAGGTTTTAGACATATTCGACTGACTCAAATTTGTCTGATGAATTTGGACATACGAATTCATCCTGCAGACATCCAAATTCATCTTGTTAACCCGAATTCATCCGAAAGCAAACATCTAGATCAGGTAAGGATCTAAACTTATCTTCTCATACTTCAGATTTATACTTCTCTGTCTTATAGACATCTGCATTTAATCAAAAAAATAGAAAACACCAAAAACATAGACTTTACTGCATTTTTCCATACTAGTCAAAATACAAAATACAAAACACAAAAAAAACATGTTAGCATAGATCTTCATCTCTTGCTTTTTTTTACAAAACCATTGCATCTTAGTCAAACTTTACAAAGATTTCTAGCTAGATCTGTATACTTTGTTTTCATTTGAAATTGAAGTGCATATAGTTAGGTTAGTTGCATTTTGGCCAAACCATAGGAGTGTGCACATAAAAAGAATACATCAAACACCCACCTTACCTAGGCATGGAAACCGCCACAGAAAGTGTTTCCTGGTGAACCCTCACCCCATTCATCGACAAACACCAAGGAGAGCGCAACTCAAGTGCTTCTCGTCCGAGGTGTAGATCCATTATTTTCCCTCCCCCTTTCAGGCATGGATCCATTAGCCTGGAAGAAAGGGATGCAAAAATTTTGGGTCTACATTCTTTGGTGAACCCGACGTGAACTACACCATCATTGTCAAACTTTGTTGTTTTTCCTTTTTCATAAAAAAAAACAAAAAAAAATATTTCTAAATGGTAGAAAATAGTATTAAAGAGTCTTCCTTTATAGACCTTAGAAAAACACTCATAGAACAAGAAGTTGACCTCTTCTACAAAAATTATCATTCAGAATGTCAAGTGGACTTGTGGAAAAACTTTGGTATCATTGAGAATAGATCTGAAGAAATAAGGAAAATTAAAAGAATTGATGTTACTAAAGCCTTAGGGCTAGGTTATTACTCTCCTTATTTTGAAATCAAAAGAAGTTGTGAACGTTGGCTCGCAAACAAATGAGCTAGTGTTCATTCAAACATCTATCCTTGGGATAACTATCTAGAAGAAGCATTAAAAGTCCATCAATTCTTAGCATACTTAGAGGACAATGAGGTAACCCTAGAACAAATAAAAAGATATCACAAAGCACCTAGGGCAGTCCTCTTTTGAGATTATTGTTATGAATTGCAAGTTCAACCTTCTACCTCAGATACTAAGGAACTTACCCTTGTCCACTTCATCCAACTTTTAGTAAATGATTTCTCTTTTGAGGAAGAACACTATATGAGTCCTGAATATCTAGAGCCCATTAATGACATTCACAAGATTTTCAAGGAATATTAAACCATTTAGCATTGTTATCAAAATTTTGTAAATACTTGAGTTGAAATTATTTCCTCTTTAAAAAATAAAAATAAAAACAACAAAAATATAAAAATAAATAAAAAAACAAAAAAAACTTTAATTAGCATCGATAGGAAAGATGCCTAAAAATTTAAGGAGTGGTAAACAAGTGGCAACTAGCTCAGAAGATGAGTCAGAAACTAAAAACCCTAATGTTGAAGTAGAAATAGAAGAAATTCTAGGAGAACAACAACTACAAATAGAACAAAATGAAGAAAATGAAGCAGTCGACCGTATTGACCCAAAGCTGGGACCTCAAGGGGACGTTCATTTTCAATCCATGCAACACTTTTGTGATTTTTTAAACCATAATCGAGTTGCCATCACTAATGTGTTGGAAATAGAAGATCAACTTGCAAAGGGTGACTTCTCGATGGAAGCAGCCCTAGAAGCAACTTTCCAACTTTACCCACAACCTGAGACATATATAAATGCTTCATTGCAACATGACACTTATGATCATTCCTTAGATAATACCCAAAATATACCTCCTCAAGAAGATGATGCTCAAATACAAGCATCTATGGTACCACAACAACAACCTATTTTTGCAACTACCACAACCACTTCCACCCAAAAGAAACCTTCTCCATCTAATAATAATACTATTCTTTCTCAATATTTCCAACATCTATTCGCTCAAAATGCTACTTCTCAAAAAAATAAAAATATGCAAATTCCTAACTCTCCTCGATCAAATGCTCAACAAAATGTAGCTCCTTATAAACTCCAAAATCCTCATATTTCAAACACTAGGTACAATCGTATCTCCATTTCCACTCCTTATAGGGTAGCACAATAGACATATTATCCTCCACATAGCAACATAGTAGCACAAAATAGACATGATGGACAAACACATCATCTTGAAACTATAGTGAAACAATTAGCTTCACGATTGGACCAAATAGACCCTTATCACCCTACATACAACTATAAAGAAATGTGTAACCAACCATTAGATCCTATTGTTGCTGCTAGACCATACCCTAAATGTTTCCCCATGTCGGTCTTACCAATTTATAAGGGGGTCAAAGATCCAATCGAGCATATTCGTATGTTTAGGATAACCTGTCATGACATTGCATATGATGATATGTTATTGTTAAAGATGTTCCCAAAAAATTTAGGAGGTATGGCATTGGAATGGTACTATCAATTGCCAACACATTCTTTAATAAATTTTGAAGAAACTATGGAATTGTTTGTACATCAATTTGGTGCCTACATAGAGAGGCATGTCACAATCAAAGATTTGTACAACCTCAAACAAGGAAAAGAAGAGAGCTTCACAGAATTTCTAGCTCGATGGAGAAAACTTCTAGGAAAACTACATTTCACTTTACCTCCAAGGGAAATGTTAGAAATTTTCATTGGGAATTTACAAGAGCAATTATCCTATGAGTTAGCTACTACAATCGTAACATCCTTTGATCAAGCTATAGACTTGGCTAGAAGGGTAGAAGAAGCCCTAATTAGAAGGGGATAGTTTAAAAAGAAGGATGAAGACAAGTCATCTAAAAATTAGTACAAGAACAAACATGTGGTAGGAGATGGGGTTACAGATAGTAGACCCCCTCCAAATGTTAATACCACAGAAACTACACAGAAGTTTGTGTTAAAAGCACCTCAAAAACCTCCACAATGTAACTTCACAAGATTAAACCAACCTTTGACAATAGTCTTACCACAATTGGTGGAAAGAGGTTTGATAAAACTACCAGAGATACGACAACCTGACCCCTCTCAACCTTGGTACAAATCGGATCAACATTGTGATTTCCATCAAGTTGATGGACATCCAACCAACACTTGTAAAATGTTAAAACACTTAGTACAAGACTTGATTGACAATGGAAATTTGGGAGTGGAAAATCCTCCACCTAAGGCTAATACGCCAATAGAACCACAAAAGCAATGGGCACAAAATGCCAATCAAGATCTAGACATCTTCCAAAATCCTTTACCAAACCATGGTAAGGAAGTTGTAAATCAGCTAGATTATAAGACGATACCTCATCCAACATGTTATGTGGGAATTATTAGTAGTCACTTACCATCACAACCTTCACAAAATCCCTTTGTGCCTACTCAATCTATTGTCACAATTGAGCCATTTCGAGGAAAGACAATACAATTCTCATTTTTGAACCATATAGAAAGTGAAACTGAATCCAAAGTATACATTAGTTCATTACACTCAAATAGTTTAGAAGATGAATCAAAATTAATTTTACCTATCACATATTCATTAATTCTAGAGGAACCATTTCCAAGAATGATAACAACCCATCCTTCTTCACAACAACTTCTTCCCATAGAACAAACATCAAATGCTATATCACAACTTGTTCAAGATGATCCTCCCATTTCCCATAAATCAAACAATATTGTGGCTACAATTGGAGCCATTACTAGGCAACAAGCTCAAAACCAAAATTCTCAATCGCAATTACCTACAACTCAACCAAATAATGAGGACCAACCACCTTTTATTCTAAAACCACCTTATAAGGGAAATAATGTAATTCGACCTCAACAAAAGGCTCCCTTTGATATTAATGAACAACTAGCTAATACAATAGCTAGGATTTCCCTCTTAGATCTTCTTAGAACTTCATCAGTTCATAGAGAAGAATTAATGAACACCTTGAGTCAAATGATGGTACCTCAGGATATAGAACCAACTATTGTAGTGAATGTTGTAGCTTCTCACGGAGTTGACTACATTGATTTTCATGATAAATATATACCTCCACACAATATGCATAGGGATAATCCCTTATACATAACAACATTAATTGGAGATGTAGGCATTAAGAGAGTATTAATTGACAATGGCTCATCCTTAAATATTTGCACCTATGACTTTTTCAAAAGGTTTGGGTTCAAAAATGAAGATTTAAGAAGAACTAAAATGATTATAAAAGCTTTTAATGATGAAACCCAAGAAGCTTGTGGTGTGATATCTATCCCATTACAAGTTGGCCCTAGAATATTGGACACATCTATTTTTGTTGTATCTTGTATAGTATCATACAACATCCTTCTAGGATGCCCTTGGATTAATGCAATGAGGGCAGTTCCCTCTACCCTACATCAATGTGTCAAGTTTGAGTTTAAAAATCAATTGGTCACCATCCATGGAGATCCTAGACCTTTTGATATGTGTGCAATGATGGAACCTATTGATGTTCCATTTTGTCCAACCTTATCATCATCAATTCCTATTCCCCCTAAGTCTTCTTTTCCAAAAATTGAACCTCTACCTTCTTCTGACATGACTACACTATCTAAAATTGATAATCCTTCCACTTCATATCCCCTCATAGATGAAGCCTTACCAGACTTGTCTACCATATTAGCACCTACAAAGCATGCTAATTTTGTTGTACAAGACTCCATTGTCTTGTCCCAATTACCGTCATCCCCACAAACATGGAAACATATATCATGTTGGAAGTTGTACTTTTATTTTTGTGGGATGTTTTCTCGATAAAATCAATATTAAGCAAATAAAATTTACATTCGATGAAGATAGTTTTGCTCAATGTTACTTTTCCAATAAATATATAAAATCAAAGCAAATGATGTGTGATATGGGATACAGAGGTAAAGGTTTGGGTCATTTTGAAAATGGCATACATGAACCATTTGAGGTTGAGGAGTGGCCTACCCGATGTGGTATAGGCTATATCCCTACAAAAACTCAACCTTTCCCTTTTAATGACGATGATCATCTAATCACCTATGATGAATATTTAGAAAATAAAAAATATTTAATGAATAATAAGAGGAGAAGACAAACTAATTTTTCTTGCAATATGATTTCAATAGTCCATCCAAAAATGATTGCCACTCTAGACGAGTGCATAGAAGGAGATGTCTTTTTTGACATCTCCCTTGAAGAAGTTATGAGAAATAGTTTCTTCTTTGATGGGTCTATCCCATGTATAGCCCATGTTCACACAGTAACCCCACAAGAAGAGTTAGCCAAATTATCCCTAGAAGAACTTCAGGAAATGGGTGTTTCACCCGCCCCTCCTAACTTTGAAAGGGACTTAAATATTTTGGTAGAAGATATCTTGAAAATCAATATTGGAACAAAAATTAATCCTCACATGGTCAAAATTGGAGCTACCTTGAGTAAATAAGAACAAATAAAATACACAACACTTCTTGTGGAATACCCTGATATCTTTGCATGGATGTATGCAGATATGCCTAGCTTAGATCCTTCTGTCGTCATGCACCACTTAGTGGTACATCCTGATGCTAAACCGGTGAAACAAAAACTTAGGAAAATGCATCCTAAAGTAGCCTTATTAGTAAAATATGAATTACAAAAATTATTAGATTTTGATTTCATTCAAGCCATAGATTACTCTGATTGGATATCCAATGTCGTCCTAGTAGCTAAAAAAGAGGCTACTAAAATCAGAGTATGTCCTAATTTTAGGGACATCAATGCTATGTCCCAAAGATGATTTTCCCCTTCCTAATATGGATCAAATCATTGATTTCACAGTAGGAAGTGGGATGCTATCCCTTATGGATGGATTTTTTGGATATAACCAAATTCGTATAGCACAAGAAGATCAGCCCAAAACTACTTTCATTACACCTTGGGGGACTTTCTGTTGGAAAGTAATGCCTTTTGGTCTAAAGAATGTAGGAGCAACTTATCAATGAGCTATGACCTACGTGTTCCATGATATGATGTATGACATCTTACATGATTATGTAGATGACATCATAGCTCGATCCATTAAGAAAGAGGATCATATTCTCGACTTGCGATGAGTCTTTAATAGACTCCGCAAATATAAAGTCCTCTTAAACCCAGACAAATATGTTTTTGGAGTAAAATCAGGCAAATTATTGGGATTTATTGTATCTATGCGAGGAATAGAGATAGATCCCATCAAAATCAAGGTAATCATTGATATGCCACCACCAAAAACCTTGATAGAACTCCGAAGCTTACAAGGTAAGCTCCAATCTATCCATCGTTTCATTGAAAAATTGGCGGATAAATATCAACCCTTTCTTAAGTTACTTAAGAAAGATACTTTTTTAAATGGGATGAAGAATTTCAAGAAGCCTTTGAAGCTCTTAAGACATATTTTCTTACACTACCAGTACTTGTTCCTCCTAGGCCCGAGCATCCTTTTATTCTATACATTTTTGCCTCAGAACTTGCGTTAGGAGCAATGCTAGCGCAACATGATGAGGATAAGAAAGAAAGAGCTATTTATTACATAAGCAAAACCTTGATAAGTTATGAAACTCATTATACTCCTTTAGAAAAACTTTGCTTAGCTATTGTATTTTCTACACAAAAACTGTACCATTATATGCTTAGTCAAAAAAAATTGTCATAGCAAAATTTGATCCATTAAGATACTTGATGAGTAGACCTTATCTATCAGGATGTGCAACAAAATGGGTTCTGGCTCTGAGTGAGTTTGATCTAACCTTTATTGGATAAAAATCCATTAAAGGGTAATTCATAGCTGATCAACTCACCACTACCCCTCTAGAATCTACTCACCCTTTGACAATAGAGTTTCCAGATGAATGCCTTAACCTAGAAGGTGAACATTTAGATTCTTGGACTCTATTTTTTGATGGAGCCCATTGCATGAGTGGTGTAGGTGTTGGCAATTTTGGGTACTTTGGGTACATTGCATTTGCTCAAGTGAATAAGTTGTCATTGATGTCAAGAAGCTTTTGAAGGAATTTGATTTGATGTCAAATAATTTGTGTTGATGAAGGTTACGGCATGACAGTTTCAAAGGTCTTTTGCAATCCCCAAGTTGACAGGTTCGAAAGAAAGTAAGTTGGAAAAGTGTCGCGATATCGCGACATGTCGCATTTTCGTGACTTAAGCAGGAGAGAGAAAGCATTTTAGAAAAGTGTCACGATATCGCGACATGTCGCATTTTCACGACTTAAGCAGGAGAGAGAAAGCAAGTTAGAAAAGTGTCGCGATATCGCGACATGTCACAGTTTCGCGACTCAAAGAGGAGAGAGAATGTACGGAGTCAAAAATGTCACGATTTCGTGACATATTGCAAGGAAGGTTGTACGGACAAAAAAGTGTCACGATTTCGTGACATGTTGCAGGAGAGAGAGTCCGAAAGAAAAAGTGTCACGATTTCGTGACATAATGCAGAAGAGAGAGTCCGTAGTGTGAATTGTCACGATTTCACGACAAGTTCGAAGAGAGAGAAAGTAACTCAAAAAGTGTCACGATTTCGTGACATGACAGTTCAGTAAGACGATTTTGCGACATGCTACAGAGTTCGAAGTGAGAACCATCACGATTTCATGACATGCTACAGATGAAAATGTTCCAAGTAAGAACTGTCATGATTTCACGACATGCAGCAAAGGGAAGAGTCTGAAATAAGAACTATCACGATTTCACGACAGGTTGCAAAGAAGACATACGGAAGCTGAAAGCGTCGCGATTTCGCGACAGGCTACAAAGAAAATGTACGAAAGCTAAAAGCATCACGATTTCATGACAGGTTGCAAAGAAGACGTACAAAAGCTGAAAGCATCACGATTTCGCGACAAGAAGCCAAGTTGTGAACTATGAAGACAGAAGTGTCACGATATCACGACAAAAGTGAAGATGAAGTCTGTAGAGGCAGAAGTGTCACGATTTCATGACAAAAGCAGAAAGGAGGTCGACGAAGGGAGAAGTGTCGCGATATCACGACAAAAGCAAAGTTGATGCTGACAAAGACAGAAGTGTCACGATATCGCGACAAGAGCTTAGTTGAAGTCGACAAAGGCAGAAGTGTCACGATATCATGACAAAAGCCAAAAGAAAGTGTACGGATGCAAAGGTGTCACGATATCGCGACATGTTGTATTTTCACGGCAGAAGCTACAGAAGAGTTACAGAGGCAGTGAAGCCGACAAAGTCAAATTTTAGCCGACGAAGATTAGGGCTTGCAGCCGACGAAGATTAGGGTTTGCATTTGTTATAATAGCCGACTAAGATTAAATTTTTCATCATGAAAATTCTGTTATAAAAGGAGGGTTGTTTGGAGAGTTGAAAAAAGAATGTATGTGTTGTTCATTGCGGCATTCGCAGATAGAGCATAGAGTGAGAAGTTCGATCATCGAGAGCAGAGTGCGAAATTCGATCGAAGTGCACAGAACGTGTGAAGACAGTGCAGAGTGTGAGCAGAGAGACAGACAGAGGAAGACTTGTGCTAGACCGACTGACTATGTTTGGTACAGGTTGCTGAGCTACTGTAGACGTGATCATAGAAGGCAGAGGTCTCTTAGGCTAAGCATTGAAGACAGGAGGTCTTCGGTGGAAAGGAGTTCCACGTGCTGGCAAGAGGTAGAGGCAGTTGATCTTCTGAGGGATCATTTCCAGAGCCAGAGGGGAAGGTATCTCCTTTGAGCAGAGGCTCATAAATTTTGATTGGGGGAAGGTATCTCCTTTGGGCCGAGGCTCATAAACATTGTATTTGGGAAGGATTCCCAAAGAAATTTGAGATAACTTTTAGAGAAAAGTTTTTGTGGATGTAGCCCAACCATTTTGGGTGAACCACGTTAAAAATGGGTCTTCAATGTGTGATGCTTTCTGTCTTGATTAATGTTGTGTTGATGCCACTTGCTATCTAAAGTTAAAATTATTAATTGGTTAAATCTTATATTGTTCACCCCCTCTCTCAGTATAAGCCTGTGTTCTTCAATTTGTATCAGAGAGGGCCTCTCCAAAAATATCCTAACAGCTTGGAGAAGGATCTATCAGAGGAACATACAGATTCAAAAAGAGATGAAGAGGTTGAGTTCGATCTCAAAGGTGAATTCTTCTTGGCTTTGAGAAAGCTTGAGAAATTTAGGGAAGAGAATTTTGTTCTCAAGCATCAATGTCAGGAAGAAGAGATAGCAAGATCAGAATTGTCTCAAAGTGTTATAGACTTCAAAATTCTAGGCTGAAGAAGGGAAGAAGGTTGAACAGGGTTTGACAGAGGCTCTAAAAGGAAAGGAAGTTGATTGCGAGAAACTAGAAGAAGAGGTTATGTCTCTTAGAGTGAAGTTGGAACAGTTGGCTCTTAGACAGAATACTCCATGTGAAAGGCAAAAGAAGGATGGTATCACCATTCATGAAATAGGGTCTTCGAGCAAGATCAATCTTCATCCTGAAGAGCGGTGGATTCCAGTTGGTCACAAGAAGAACAATCATCCAAGGCATCAAAACAGGTTACATAATACTTTCCATGGCTATTGTTTTTCTTGCAAGAAATTTGGTCACAAAGCTATGCATTGCAATAAGTCTTTGAATAGCCATAGTAAGGAAAATGTTAACTCTTTTGCACCTCTTATGAATAAAAATGTCATGTGTTACAAGTGCAAGAATTTTGGGCATATAGCAAGGATGTGCAGTTTGGATAGATCTAGCTTTGAGTTCACTAAAAAGAGAAATGAGATCAAATCTAAGTCAATGATAGTTCAAACTGCTTTTCATGCTCAAGACAAAGTAGAAAAATGGTATCTTGATAGTGGTTGTTCGAAACATATGACTGGTGAAAAGGAAAAGTTTTTGGTCTTAAAAGAAACAAACAGAGGAACAATCGGTTTTGGAGATAACAGAGTCAGCTAAAATCTGTGGTAAAGGGACTCTTAGTTTGGATGGGAAATCCAAAACAGAAAATGTGCTTTATGTAGAAGGCCTAAGACATAATCTTCTAAGTGTGAGTCAACTTTGTGATCAAGGGCACATAGTATCTTTCTTTTCAGATAGATGTGAGATAAGTAAAGAAAAAAATGGAAAACTCATTGCGAGTGCTACAAGGACTCCAAACAATCTTTACATGCTAAGTGAGATAAAAAGGGAAAAGTGTTTTCTAACTCAAGAAGATGAGAGTTGGTTATGGCATAAAATATTGGGGCATTTGAGCTTTGATAATCTTGTCAATATTAGTAACAAGGAAGCAGTTAGAGACTTGCCCAAAATAAAAAGGCCCCATAACATCGTTTGCGGTCCTTGTCAACACGAAAAACAGACCAGAACCAGTTTCAAATCAAAAGGGTATACTTCTTCAAAACCATTGGATCTTATTCATACTGATTTATGTGGCCCTACCAGAACTCAGAGCATTCAGGGAGAAAACTACTTCATGTTGTTTATAGATGATTATTCTAGAATGACTTGGGTTACTTTTCTCAAAGAAAAATCTGAAGCTTTTGAAAAATTTAAAGCTTTCAAAGAAATGATTGAAAATGAGACTGAAAAGAGAATCAAATGCTTAAGATAAGATAGAGGAGGAGAGTTCACTTCAAATGAATTTGTGGAATACTGTGAGCAACAAGGAATCAAAAGAGAATATTCAGCAAGCAAGAACTCCTCAACAAAATGGAGTAGTTGAAAGGAAAAATAGAACTATTGAAAATATGGCTAGAGCTATGTTAAATGAGTCAAAACTTTCAGATGGCTTTTGGAAAGAGGCGGTCAGTACAACAATCTACATTATCACCAGGGCCCAACTTAGAGTCAATCATCATAAAACTCCTTATGAGTTATGGAAAGGAAGACCAGCTATGGTAAAATACTTCAAAGTGTTTGGGAGTAAGTGCTTCATCAAAAGGGAAGATCAGAATTTGGGTAAGTTTGATCCTAGGTGTGATGAGGGAATCTTTCTTGGATATTCCAACAGAAGCAAGGCCTACCGATGCTTCAACAAAAGAACTCATACAGTTGTAGAGAGCATAAATGTAACAGTTGATGAAAAGACAGGGATAAGAGAACCAGTCAAGGAACTCAGTGATGAAATTTGTCAAGAAGAATTCGGAGAGGTTTCAGATGAAGAAGAGGAAAGACAACAACTGCTTCCCAAAACTCCTTCACGATATGTTCAGAAACATCATCCCAAATATTTGATCATTGGTGATCCAAATAGTAGGCAAACAAGAAGAAGAGTCATTCCTTCACGTGATTCTACAAATGTTTCATTATTATCTCAGATTGAGCCAAAATATTTCAGTGAAGCATGTGCAGATAAGTTTTGGGTAAAAGCAATGGATGAAGAGCTAAATCAAATAGAGAAAAGTGAAACTTGGGATTTGGTTCCAAGACCTAAGGACAAGAATGTCATTGGCACAAAATGGATATTCAGAAATAAACTCAATGAGGATGGAAAAATTGTCGGAAACAAAGCTAGGTTAGTCTGCAAAGGTTATGCTCAAGTAGAAGGTGTTGATTTCGAAGAGACGTTTGCTCCTGTTGCTCGTCTTGAAGCTATCAGAATGTTTTTGGCCCTTTCAAGCTTCAAATCATTCAAGGTATATCAAATGGATGTAAAGTCAGCTTTTCTAAATGGGGTGTTGGTAGAAGAAGTCTACATAGAACAACCAGAAGGAGTGTCTCTCTCAGAACAGTCAGACTATGTGTGTAAACTGAAAAAGGCCTTGTATGGGTTAAAGCAAGCACCGAGGGCTTGGTACTCAAGACTTGACAGTTATCTTCATGAGCAAGGTTTCAGGAAAGGTGTGGCAGATAGCAATTTGTATATTAAGGATGAAGGTGATGATATGTTGATTATGGTTGTCTATGTTGATGATATTATTTTTGGGGGAAATAAGACTCAGATGTGCAAAGATTTTGCTAACACCATGCAGAAGGAATTTGAGATGTCTATGATTGGAGAGCTGTCATTATTTTTAGGTCTTCAGATTGCTCAATCAAAAGATGGTGTATTTCTCTCTCAAGGGAAGTATATCAAAGAAATGTTGAAGAAATTTGGGATGATGGACAACAAACCAGTATGTACTCCAATGATTACAGGGTGCAAGATGAGTAAGGATGATGAATCTCCAGTGGCAGATCAAAAGTTGTACAGATCAATGATTGGCAGTTTATTATATGTTACAGCTACTAGACCAGATATCATGCAGGCAGTTGGGTTAGTAGCAAGATTTCAGGCAGCTCCAAAATATTCTCATGTTATAGCAATTAAAAGGATATTCAGATATCTGAAGGGCACTATGGACCTTGGGCTTTGGTATCCCAAAGGTGATGATTTCACCCTCACGGCCTATACAGATGCAGATTGGGCAGGGCGATGATAGGAAAAGCACTAGTGGTGGAGCATTCTTTCTGGGAAAGAGTTTGGTTTCTTGGCTAAGTAAGAAACAACCTTCAGTTTCCTTATCTACAGTAGAGGCTGAATACATAGCAGTAGTGGTTGGGTGTACACAGGTTTTATGGATGAAAACCACCTTGGAGGATTTCAAAGTCAAGCATGAACAACCCATCTCCATACTTTGTGATAATACAAGTGCCATAAGTATTTCCAAAAATCCGGTAATGCACTCAAGGACAAAGCATATTTCCATCAAGTATCACTTTCTAAGGGAGAAAGTGCAAGACAAGCAGGTCAAGCTAGAGTATGTGTCTACTAAAGAGCAGATTGCAGATATCTTCACCAAACCTCTTCCAAGAGATACGTTTGAGTATCTAAGGGAGAAATTGGGAGTTGTACTCCCATCCCAGAATTAATCACCTCATCAGGAGGTGGGGGGAGGGACCAAGCTAAGAGGCTCATTCTTAGTCCCGAGCCCCAAAGGTGACCCTTTGCCATTGATGACAAAGGGGGAGAGATATGAGTAAGGGGGAGAGCTTCAAAGTGAAGAGGAAAGCTTCAAGTCAGGGGGAGCAAAACTTCAAAGGAAGATTCTCAGTTGTTAGCACAGTTGGTTTTAGTTTTGGCTCTTGAGAAGTGTTTTCAGTAAAGGTTTGCCATCAATGACAAAGGGGGAGATTGTTGGCAATTTTGGGTACTTTGGGTACATTGCATTTGCTCAAGTGAATAAGTTGTCATTGATGTCAAGAAGCTTTTGAAGGAATTTGATTTGATGTCAAATAATTTGTGTTGATGAAGGTTACGGCATGACAGTTTCAAAGGTCTTTTGCAATCCCCAAGCTGACAGGTTCGAAAGAAAGTAAGTTGGAAAAGTGTCGCGATATCGCGACATGTCGCATTTTCGTGACTTAAGCAGGAGAGAGAAAGCATTTTAGAAAAGTGTCGCGATATCGCGACATGTCGCATTTTTGTGACTTAAGCAGGAGAGAGAAAGCAAGTTAGAAAAGTGTCACGATATCGTGACATGTCGCAAGTTTGCGACTCAAAGAGGAGAGAGAATGTACGGAGTCAAAAATGTCACGATTTCGTGACATATTGCAAGGAAGGTTGTACGGACGAAAAAGTGTCACGATTTCGTGACATGTTGCAGGAGAGAGAGTCCGAAAGAAAAAGTGTCATGATTTCATGACATAATGCAAAAGAGAGAGTCCGTAGTGTGAATTGTCATGATTTCACGACAAGTTCGAAGAGAGAGAAAGTAACTCGAAAAGTGTCATGATTTCGTGACATGCTAGAGTTCAAAGTGAGAACCGTCACGATTTCGTGACATGCTGCAGATGAAAATGTTCCAAGTAAGAACTATCATGATTTCGTGACATGCAGCAAAGGGAAGAGTCTAAAATAAGAACTATCATGATTTCACGATAGGTTGCAAAGAAGACGTACGAAAGCTGAAAGCATCGCGATTTCGTGACAGGCTACAAAGAAAACGTACGAAAGCTGAAAGCATCACGATTTCGCGATAGGTTGCAAAGAAGACGTACGAAAGCTAAAAGCGTCATGATTTCACGACAAGAAGCCAAGTTGTGAACTATGAAGATAGAAGTGTCACGATATCACGACAGAAGTGAAGATGAAGTCTGCTAAGGTAGAAGTGTCACGATTTCGTGACAAAAGCAGAAAGGAGGTCGACGAAGGGAGAAGTGTCGCGATATCATGACAAAAGCAAAGTTGATGCTGACAAAGACAGAAGTGTCGCGATATCGCGACAAGAGCTTAGTTGAAGTCGACAAAGGCAGAAGTGTCGTGATATCGCGACAAAAGCCAAAAGAAAGTGTACGGATGCAAAGGTGTCACGATATCACGACATGTTGTATTTTCATGGTAGAAGCTACAGAAGAGTTACAGAGGCAGTGAAGCCGACAAAGTCAAATTTTAGCCGACGAAGATTAGGGCTTGCAACCGACGAAGATTAGGGTTTGCATTTGTTATAACAACCGACTAAGATTGAAGTTTTCATCATGAAAATTTTGTTATAAAAGGAGGGCTGTTTGGAGAGTTAAAAAAAATGGATGTGTTGTTGTTAGTTGTGGCGTTCGTAGATAGAGCGCAGAGTGAGAAGTTCGATCATCGAGAGCAGAGTGCAAAATTCGATCGAAGTGCACAAAACGTGCGAAGACAGTGCAGAGTGTGAGCAGAGAGATAGACAGAGGAAGACTTGTGCTAGACCGATTGACTGTGTTTGGTACAGGTTGTTGAGCTACTGTAGACGTGATCATAGAAGGCAGAGGTCTCTTAGGCTAAGCATTGAAGACAGGAGGTCTTCGGTGGAAAGGAGTTCCACATGCTGGCAAGAGGTAGAGGCAGTTGATCTTCCGAGGGATCATTTCCAGAGCGAGAGGGGAAGGTATCTCCTTTGAGCAGAGGCTCATAAATTCTGATTGGGGGAAGGTATCTCCTTTGGGCCGAGGCTCATAAACATTGTATTTGGGAAGGATTCCCAAAGAACTTTGAGATAACTTTTAGAGAAAAGTTTTTGTGGATGTAGCCCAACCATTTTGGGTGAACCACGTTAAAAATGGGTCTTCAATGTGTGATGCTTTCTGTCTTGATTAATGTTGTGTTGATGCCACTGCTATCTAAAGTTAAAATTATTAATTGGTTAAATCTTATACTGTTCACCCCCCCTCTCAGTATAAGCCTGTGTTCTTCAGTAGGTGTAGGTATTATACTAGTATCTCCCCATAAACAACTTATCCCATTATATTTTAAACTCTAATTTTCTTTTAAAAATAATACAATAGAATATGAAACCTTGATCCTTGGATTACGAGCAACTTTATCCTTGAATATTAAAATTTTATCTATTTTTGGAGACTCACAACTCGTGGTAAATCAAATCAATAACATTTATCAAATCTGAGATGAAAAACCATGTCCTTATAAAGAGTATGTTTTGAAACTTATATCTTTATTTGAGAAATTTATTATCGAAGCTATCCCTCATACTAGTAATAATTTTATGGATGCTATGGTAGCAGATGCTTCTATTATTCATTTAGAATTAGATGATGATCATACTACTATTATCATTCACAATTTTTAGTATTCCACATCATTAGAATATTGCCTAGCACACTTAAATATTTTTAAAATTGAAGAAACATCATCAGAATCATGATATGGAGATATATTTGATTTTCTCCAAAATGGGCCATACCTATATGGCTTAGATAGGAATCAGTGTAGACTATTAAATATAAGAGTTGTTCTTTTCATAATTGTTGGAAATTCTTTATATAAAATATACTTTGAAGGTATCCTTTTAAGATGCCTCAACCTAGAGGAATCCAAGAAAGCACTAAGTTAAGTGCACGATGGATCTTGTGGAGGTCATTTTATTGGTCGATACATAACTAAAAAGCTCCTATGAATGGGCTATTTTTGGCCTTCCATGGAAAAATATGCCAATGACTATGTGCGTCGATGCGAAAAATGTGAAATGTAAATTTAATCCATGCTCTAGCCAAAGAGATTCAAGATATCTCTTCCCCTTGACATTTTTCAAAATGAGGATTAGACATTATAGGGAAAATAAATCTAGTTTCATCAGATGGTCATCAATTCATCATAACGTCAACTGAATATATTATAAAATGGATAGATGCCATGCCATTGGCTTCTTGCACATGAACCCAAGTCTCAAAATTTATTTTCAATCAATCTGCAAAATTGGGATTCCATCCAGACTCATTTATGATAATGGAACTTGTTTCAAAAATAAAGACATACAAAAATATTGTGCTAAGTATAAAATCAAACATAGATGGTCTACTCCTTAGTATCCACAAGGAAATGGCCAAGATGAAGCATACAATAAAACTATAATTAAAATACTAAAAATATTGGTTAATAAATTAGGATGAGATTGGCATACTCAATTATATCCTGCTTTATGGGCTTATCAAACTAGTGTTCAAAATCCTACTGGCACTTCACCTTTTGTCTTGGTATATGGTGCTAAAGTTGTATTTCCTTTTGATCTTGAAGTCCCTTCTTTAGGTCTTTTACTTTAATATGCCAAAGTAGGATATGAGTATCATGATGGATGACTAAGACAATTTAAATTACAAGCTGAAAAGCACATAAATGCTTTAGAGGACCTTTGTTCCTATCAAGATAAACTCAAAATATCATACTCTAAGAAAGTTCATACTTGATCTTTTGAGATTGGAGATCTAGTTCTTAAAGAAAATTTTGAAAAATACAAATGCTTAAACTGATTTAAAAGGAAAATTTCAACCAAATTGGCTAGGACCATTTATCATCACTACAAAATTTTTATCAGGTGCATATCGTTTGGCTACCTTAGATGTAGGGTTATGCATAAATGGTTTGGACTCAAAATTTACTTGTAAAAATATGGTGAATCCTAATAAAAATCAAGGTGAATCATGGAGAATCCTAAAAAAATCAAATCATCTTCATATAAAAATTTGGGGTATTTGAAACCTTAAAATATAAGGTCATATTTGGAGCCACTTTTGAACTACTAAATCATATTATAACTTCATAAAAACACCACCATTAGATCAGGTTTGAAAATATATTTACAACGAGTACAAATATGCCTATGTTTGGATATATATTATGGCAAATTGACCCTAATAAAAAATTGGTCCTGAAAATTTTAGGCGAATGGACCGACGTCGAGGGTCCTCATATTCGCCAATTTCCAATTTTAAAAATCCTAATATTCGTCCAATTGGTGAATATTCACCACTATGCATAACCCTACTTAAATGGAAAAGACATTAGGAACCAATGAACATTATGCATCTTAAAATATACTATGCATAAAATCAAGAAGTCTCACCATTGTACATAGTTGTAAATACCTTGTACATACATTTCTTGCATCTAATTCAATCAACATAATTTAAATAATATTTCACTTAGTTGCATATATCTATGAATTTATCAAAATAAAATTGTGGTCCAATTACATACACCATATGGTCACATTCAATTATTATTCTACTTAAAAATTAGACCAATGTTGTCAAAATTCATAGTTAATTTTGGTTTACTTCGGAATAATTCAAAAATTATATTGAACCGCTCACCAAAATACACATTTTAATAAAATATTAATTCTTGGTATTGATTATAAATCTCTCTTGAACCAAAATCACTATTTCTTCACTAAATAAATTTTGAAGTTTTGGAAAATGATCTGGCCACTTTTTTAACCAAGAGTCACTTGCACATATTAAAGATGATTTTGTACAAGGGAATATGATACCACATAGTAGAACTAGCTCCTTTAGAGAAAGGTTTCCATTGCTATCATATTATGTGCATGGTCTAAAGTGTTGAGAATTGCCAAAAGGACAAACTCATCCCTACTTGAATAAATATCTTGCTCCTCTACAAAACGAGAAAGTATCCCCCCCCAAAAAAAAAGAGAAAGAAAAGAAAAAAACAAAAAAATGAATTTTACTACAAAGAAAATAAAAATACCCTTGTTCAAAAAAGTGAACAAGAATCCCTAACCAAAGAAATCAAAGGAAAATAAGGGAGTAATGAGCTTAAGTCCCTTGAATTCCTTAGTTATTTGAAAACCATGGGGTGATCCCTATTACAGAAATGGGTTGAATGAATCTCACCTAGCAATAGGGTAATTTTATGCATGGCAAAACATCTGTCACATTAGTGAACTTCTTTTGTACAGACCAATGTCAACTTGTGGATTAGCTAGCTTTTGGTAGCTTGTATAACATAGTAGTTAAGTCCATTTGAGTACAAAAATCATGGTAAATGAATTCCTCATTTTGCACACACATTGGTTCTTAAAGTTAGTTTGCATCAATACCTTACTCAAAATTGGTAAATAAACTTCATACGCACACATAGTTGATCCTCGAGATATTTTGTATCATAATTAAGGTCAATATGAAAAATGAATACACAAATCACACACTGGTTCTGGATAAATTTGAGTTCATCTTAGAAATAATTTGGCCAAATTATCTTTGAAGGTTGTTTAGAAAACATCATTATTTCATCATGGATTTGTATGACTATTAGCATATGCAATTGGTACTAAAAAAAACAATTAATCTTGCATTTTCATACCTATCACTTAGCATAAATGCTTCCATTTTACTATATTGCATGATTGCTTATCATTTATAAAAAATTGCATTTGATCATACATAACCACTTTCTCATATAACTACATACTGACTTTGCAATGATGCCATGCGACAACCTTAATAAAATCTTTCTATTTATTGCACACTAGGAATATTATGCCTAGCGCAAATCCTCTACCCAAATTTTCATGCTTAGTTTCCTTCATATAATAATACTTCCTTTTAATATTAACTTAAAATTAATATTAAAAATCATAAAATACTTTTCATCAAACTTATCACTTTTAAACCAACAAAATTTCAAAATTATTTTGTTGACCACAACCCTTTGATGTTAGCAATATAACAAAATCTCATACAGGATCCGCTTATCAACCAACGTGAAAGACAACATCCATAGATGGTCATATACAAGCATAAATCCTCAAGATATATTGTTAACTGATCAAAATCAATATGGTTTATTTTCAAAATACTTATTTCTACAAAACAATCCAATTACAAAATATCAATTGTATTAAATAAAATTTCATATTTTTCAAATCTTGACTACGCATTATAAAAGAACAATTAGCCATCAAACATGATTGAAAGCATGTAGATCATAAAAAAAAAATTATATTTTCAATTACACATATACATAAAAATACAAAAGAGAACAATAATAGTCATACATATATATATATATATCATCCAAAATACATAGGGTACAAAAAGTCGACTAGTATACCATAAATCATGAAATAGGTATACTTAGTCACTAGGTGATATACCAAAAAATCTAACCTCGTATATCATCCCCTAGAACCAATAGAAATTTGGGCCTCATCACCTGGAGGTGGTCTGGGATCCTAGATCTAAAGAGCCCCAAACAATGACCTAGATCCTAACCTAGAATGACTCAGAGGAGCAAACTCTAGGGGAAAAGGAGCCCTTTGATCCTCTAAAACTAGTTGATAATACAAAGTTTGATAGAAAGATACCCATTGTGATATCATGACTAACTCTACCACAAATGTCTTGCTTCCTAAGAACTTGCTTGAATCCATACTCATCGTTTGATGGGATTGTGACTGTGTATGGCATGATGACCCATGTCCTTGCATCTGAGCTAGTTGAGACTTAGATTGACTAAAGAGAGTCTATGCCTATGAAAGTTATCCTAATAATTACTAGATATGACTCACCTGAAGAGTGATCTAACTCCTTAGACCGTCATTCTATGACCTAAGAGTAGCTACTTCTCCTACGCTTCTTGAATCCCAACCACTGTAGCAATATCCTTCTCGAGCGATTCATGACGAGAAAATATATGTGCATATCACTAAGTCAATAAGGTAGTCTACTCGGGTAGGGGCACAAGCTACTAAAAACCTCATGCCTACTGTCACTGCCCACTCTCCCCATCAATCCATATAGGCCTATATATTTGAGAGGATCTCTATGTCTATTGTCCTCCTCTCATCCAAGGCCCCTCTCTCCTCATTGGACTCTATCCCTCCTGCTATCTAGTAGAGTATCATCTTGATACCTACTTGTAAGCTCGATGCACCTGCTCAAATCTACCTCTCTCTTGTGTAATCCTCGTAGGATAGATGCTAGCATATCAGGAATAATATCCATCCACAACTCCTGCATCATCTCCCTATGCAAGGATGACCATCATCCTCATCCACCTCTAAAAATATTTTGAGATCTGGTACCCCACTAGTGGTCATCGAATCTTGCACTACCCATAAAAATGTGAAATCATGGACCTCACGAATCATATAAACTAAGCCAAACTATTGGAGCAACCGATATTCTTTGTGAAGCTCTATCTTCCCTATATCCATATAAAGACATCATACTTACCTCACACAAGATAAATTTACTATGTCATCCTCCCACCCATGATACCCTCACCAGGATCTCCAATAAATTTGTGGCATGATAAAGTCATCAATCGCCCATCTGGACTCCTCTAGGCCACTCCTCCTCCTCCCTTGACTAACTATATGATCCCAAAAAACTATTGTAGGATTTCCATCCTATACATACTGATGAGGAAACCCCACTAGTCTCCTCATAATAATATGCTCCTAGCACCATATCTATAGAAATGTCATAAGCACCAACCTGGTGCCCTTTTTATACATGACCCTAAACAAGGTCTTGTATAAGCAACACAAAATATATGGTCACTTGGAAAAGCATATGCTATTATCTTGTATATCTACTACAACCTTTACCATCCCCATAGCAAGTGTCAGCCACTTTGATGACACATTAGTAGCCTTGCAACTATCTTCACCAACAATACTATTAGGTGAGACACCCTATCTGTTATTTCCAATCCCTCTATGCTAACTCCACTTTACTCAATAAAAATTATGGGTCTCTCATCAATTATTGCATGGCCTGACCTTGGGCCAATGACTGATACACAAAATGACCCTTAATTGGTACTCTAAGGATCCTCCAGACGTCCTCTAGAGTAGGGGCCATCTCCTCTATAGGTAGCCAAAATATCGATGATTCTAGGTACCATCACTCTATTAAAGTTGTAAGAAAATTGTAATCTACCTCTATATGTGGTATCTCAACCATGTGGTTTAGCCCCATTACTATCAGAATATCTTTCTCATCTTTGTCAAGAGAATGAACATGATCCTCAAACCTTGTGTGTCACCACTCATGACCCTTAAGTGATCCTCCTTGCAAAGCAAAAAATAAAAGCAAATTAGTTATAAAACCACAAAAATACAAAAATAATAAAGCATACATTGTAAACTTAGTTCTAATTGATAAATTTAGACATAAAAAGTAAATTTAGACTTAAAGCACAAATTTAGACATTTTGAAAATGAATTTGGACATTCAAATTTGCAAATTCAAACCAATTGCATACAAAATTGGACGTACGAATTCATATAAAGCATCTGAATTCACAATGCCTTTTATGAAAAATTCAAACATCCAAATTTGTCTAAATGGTATGAATTTATCACTGTGGTTGCGTGATGGCAGACGACATCTAAAAATTGAAAACCAAAAAAATCCAAATAAGAGGTGATAAAATCTCTTACCCGTATATTACCACTAGTTCTATCATTCATGGTTCAAACTTTGTCCAACCGATTCAAAGTAGTAGCCATCCATATTTTTCTCCATATCTTAGTTTTCCAGATAGTGAAGGTAAAAATGGATTAGGGTTTTAAACTAATTTTTAATTTATATCACCTTTTTACCTCCTTTTCACTTCAAATTTTGAGTTTTGCAATAAATTTCAAAAATTTTACAAGACTTGAAGGGGGTACCCTAGAAAATAAACATAAAAATAAAAACTGAACAAGTTTTGTTTTTTCACAACATAATACACATTTTTGCTAAATCTTTCTTTAATGCATTTATTTTTCATAAATGCGCCAAAGAGGGGGTAAAATGTAGCCGCAAAATTTTGACACACCTCAAAATTTCCTTTTCTTAGTAAAACATGTTGATTATCCTAACAACGTAAAATTTACCCTTAAATACCCCTACCTCAATTTTTGTGTCAAGAAAATTAAAAATGATTTAATTTTTCCCTTTCTAGCAAATTTTGGCAAGACCGATGAAATCGGACCTTTTCGAGAATTTTAGTTAACCCAAAATCATCCAAATCCCATGTGCATCTAATTTAGGTGCTCTGTTGGGATTTTGAATCTAATCTAGGTGAATATAGATTCTTGACAAATTCAAGTGATCCAAATTTATCTAAATCGAGCAAAAAATCAAATTGGCTTAACAACCTAGCCTATTCTCATCTACCTTCTTGATTCCTTGACCTGCATTAGGTATTTAAACCACCATATCACCCCTAAACAAACTAATGGTGATAATTTACAAGATAGCTTGATTGAATAATGATATTTAGGAGCTTTGTTATAGGTTGTAATGAATATTTTGGCCTTTGATCATCGTTCCAGGATCCTATATACATGGTAACACCTACTGCATACTCCAAATTTATTTATACTTAGCAACAATTTGATTTCTTTTATTGTTTTTACAAATTTGGGTTACCTAAATTTATCATAAGCATCCAATTTTAACCATCATTTTTGTAGAACTATTCGTTAGACAATTTTGGATCACCCAAAATAATACATAGTGTTCAAAATAATTCATAGCATCTGAAATCATACAAATTTTATATTGGGGATAAGATTATGATACCTATATTACCAGTTTTATTCAAATTTATATTGTACTTTCTTATCTGCTTTTAGTACTTCACCACCTATTACTATTGCTATTGTATTTACCGCATTTAATCTTACATGTTTTTGCTTTAAATCAATAGATCCTTTACTTTCTTTATGATTTGCCAAAATAACTAAGGGGATTTTACTGTCACATGTCATGATTTGTTATAACCTATTCAGATCCCCCATCCCCAATTTCAAATTTTAGTGTTGAATTGTGAAATTGTATGTTTTAGACATATTTGGTTGACCCGAATTCATCTAATGAATTCAAACATACAAATTTATCCTATAGACATCCAAATTCATCTGTTAACCCCAATTCATTTGGAATCAAACATCCATATTAGGTAATGATCTAAACTTATCTTCTCATATTTTAGAATTATACTTCTCTATGTTATAGACATCTGCATTTAATCAAAAAAATAGAAAACACCAAAAACATAGACTTTACTGCATTTTTCCATACTAGTCAAAATACAAAATACAAAACACACAAAAAAGCATGTTAGCATAGATCTTCATATCTTATTTTTTTACAAAACCATTGCATCTTAGTCAAACTTCACAAAGTTTTCTATCTAGATTTGTATACTTTGTTTTCATTTGAAATTGAAGTGCATATAGTTAGGTTAGTTTCATTTTGGCCAAACCATAGGAGTGTGCACATAAAAAGAATACATCAAACATCCACCTTACCCAGGCATGGAAACCGCCACAAAAAGTATTTCTTGGGTAACCCTCACACCATTCATTGATAAACACCAAGGAGAGCTCAACTCAAGTGCTTCTCGTCTAAGGTGCAGATCCACTATTTTACCTCCCCCTTTTAGGTGCAGATCCATTAGCCTGGAAGAAAGGGATGAAAAAATTTGGATCTACAGTAGCAACATGGAAGGGAGGAAGTTTCACTTAAATTCAAAACGATGTAACACAACATCACATTTATGATAGAATATTATTGCATATGGTTTAAAAAATAGCTATTATAAATTATAATAAAAAATCAATAACATAACCTTACTATTTATCTCCTATATATCTCTATGTCCTAGGTTGTTGATCTTGAGAGTTTTAGAACTATTATGACTTAAGGAAAAAATATCACTTTGTATTACTCAGAATTAAGTGTTATAATCAATAATGGAGCTTAGAGTCCATTATATAGAAAGATAGTTTCCTTTTCCCTTAATCTCCCTAGGACTATGTACATGTGGACTAGATGCACATTTACAACTTGCACATTGACACTTGTGCATTTATTACTTCTTCCCCAAGTAACCACTTAACATAGAAATGTATCAAAATAATGTAATATACTCTAACACCCCCTGTATTACATTATTTGGTATGAAATTCCTTTGAATTGCATAACTGATCTTTGAAAGTCTAAAACTTGTTTCTTCCAAGCACTTTTGTAAAGATATCTACCAATTGTTCTTCTAATTGAATGTATTTCAATATGATATAATAATTTTGGAAGTGTTCTTTGATGAGGTGGCATTGAGATTCAATATGCTTAGTTTTTTTTATGTACAATTGGATTTTAAAATAGATTGAGTAATTCTTGATTATCACAATGTATCAATATTGGAGTTCATTTGATTCCCATGTCAAATAGTATATATTATAGCCATAATGCTTCACATATTGTATCTCTTATTGTACGATATTCTACTTCAGTAGATGATTGTGCCATTGTATGTTGTTTCTTACTATACCAAGATATAAATCCTAAACTAAGATAAAACACATACCTTGACGTATACTTTCTGTCATCAATAGAATTGGTATAGTCTGAATCTGAGTAACCCTGTAGAAAAAATACTTAACATTATTCATATACATTAGGACATAATCAATAGTCTTATTAATGTATTGTAATATTCTCTTTGTATCTTTCCAATGACATTCCCTTGGTTCTTGCATAAATCGGGAAAGACAATTTACAACAAAGACTATGTCAGGTATAGTATTTTTTAAGAATAGAAGAATTCCAATTAATTGGTGATACATGGTTGCTAAAACTAAAGGTGTTTCATAATTTTTGGATAATTGAATCCCTTGTTACATAGGAGTATATTTTTCCTTACAATTATTTATTCTATATCTATTGAGTAAAGCTTCAACATATTTTTATTGAGTAATTGTAATGTTACCTTTATTTTGATGGATTTCTAGGCCAAGGAAGTAATTCACCAGTCATAAATATATCATCTCAAATGTCTTTTCAATATCTCTTTTAATATCACTTATTATATTTTTTGAGCTTCCAGTGATCACTATATCATCAATGTATACTATTAGAATTAGTACATCAATTTCAATTCTTTTTGTACATAGAATATGATCAGAAGTACTTCTTTTGAAGTTATGTTTTAATAAGTGAATATTTATTTTTATATTCCTTTCTCTGGGTGCTTTCTTTAGACCATTTAAATATTTTTTTAGTTTGCATACCTTATTTTTGTATCCTTTAGTAACAAATACTTCTGGTTGTGACATGTAAACTTCTTCTTCTAAGTCACCATTAAGAAAGGTACTTTTGACATCCATGTGATGAAGTTTCCAACCATGATGTGCTATTAGAGCGCTAATTATTTTGATAGTAGTCATTATAGCTATTGGTACAAAGGTTTATTCATAATCAATTCCTTCAGTCTGAGTATATCCTTTGGCTACTAATCAAGCTTTGTATTTTTCAAGAGTTCCATATGCTTTATACTTGATTTTGTAAATCCATTTACAATCCACTATTTTATTACTTGGAGGTAACTCTACTAGATCCCATATTTTATTCTTTTGTAGTGATGCATGTTCAGATTCCATAGTTTATTTCCAATGTGATTACCTTAGGGCTTGAGGTGTTGATGCCGGTTCTTTCGATGTACTCAATAATCCTCTATTCATTCTAGTTTTTCTATTAGTTTAGTTTTTGGTGGTAGTAAGATCTAGAATTTGTTCTAAGTTTTATCCTTTCAGTGTATCTCTATACCAAATATGATCCTTCCTTTGGGAAATTGTGGATGGTTCTATATGTTCGCTTTCTACATCATGTGATTTTGACTTTGTTTCTATTTTTTTTGAGTCTTCTTTTGGAAAAGTTAATATGACCTCTGGATCTACACTTTGTTTTCATCATCAACCTTATTTTTCATCAAAAATCACATCTCTACTTATATATACCTTATTTGTACTTGGATCTAGTATTTTGGACCCTACATATTCATCATCATGCCCAATAAATATTCCTATCATAGTTTTGTCATCTAGTTTAGTCCTTTTTTGTTTTGGAATATGCATATATAATTTGCAACCAAAAATTCTTAATTTTTATATGTTTGGGTTTTATCCTGACCATGCTTCTTCTGCTGTAACATATCTGAGTATTCTTGTAGGTAGTCTATTTTGTAAGTATATTACTATTCTAACTACTTCTACCCAATATTGATGGTTGAGAAGAGATTCTTTTAAGATACACCTGACCATTTTCATTATAGATCTATTTCTTATTTCTACAATTCCTTTTTTTTGTGGTGAGTATGTTGTAGTAATTTGTCTTTTAATTCTATTTTATCTCAGAAATAAATTAAATTCTTTTGAGATAAATTCACCTCCTCTATCAGATCGAATAAATTTGATAGTGTTTATTGATTCTTTCTCTACTTGTAGTTTGAATTGTTTACAACTGCTAAATACTTCTGATTTAAAATTCATGAAGAATACCCATATCTTTCTGATGTAATCATCTACAAATAATTGAAAGTACTTATGTCGTTCAATGATAGTGACATTCATTGGACCACATAGATTTGTATATATTAGATATAATGGTTGTTGTGTCCTCTATTGACAAAGTTCAAAGGGAACTCTGTGTTTTTTTCCAGACAAGAATTCTAGATAAATAGTGGATTCTAGAGATATATTTGGTATTCCTTCAGTCGTTTGATATTTGAACATTTCATTTAAGCATGATACACTGGTATGTCCTAGATATTTGTGCCATAGACCGAAAGTATTGATTGATAAAATTGAATGTGTAGCTATATCTAAGGTAAATATACCATTTATATAGGTATCTGATGCTACCTTTTTCCCATGTTTAATAATATGATATTGTTTTCTTCCACTTGAAACCATAAAATTGATAGTTATATTTTGATCCATAAGTTGAGAAATAGAGAGGAGATTATTAGTCAATTCAGGGACATAAAATATTTTTAATTATCTCTTTTTCCTTTATTAGATCAACTAGAATATTTCCTATCCCCTCTACTTCATAATTTTTATCTACTATAGTAATTGTTTTCTCATTTTTATTCTGAAGTGAATCAAACAAATATTTTCTTCCAGTAATGTGTTTTCTTGTTGCTGAATCAATGTATCAAGTTTCATGGTTATGAAGTTTAAAATACTTTAGTATGAGGACATGATAAATCTTGCTTAGGTTTCTTGGATTTATTAGAATCCAATTTGACTCCCTAATGTTCAACATTTTAATTTTGTAATAGAAATTATCAACTTATATTTCACCTTATCTCTCCTAATGGACTATGCACTTGATTTTTAAAGTTCTCTATAGTTGGATTTATTTTGTCTCTTTAGTATGAGTAAGAGATAACTTTAAGTATATAATTTCAACTCATGTAATTAAATAATAAACTTGTCTTCTATCCCTTGATATTAATAGTTTAATGTTTCTAAATTCCAATAATATATTTTTCGACTAGTATACCTTATAACTACCTAATTTGGAATATTATAAAACAATAATATTTTGAATAATAGAATTTAATTTTCCAAGTAGAAACCCTTATAACTCCTATGGGTTTTAATTGCAAATATTAAACTATTAAGTATATAAGTCTCCTTTAATTTTGCTTTCAAATGTATGGTTGATTTTGCTATTATTTCCAAGGTAAATAATAGAATAGATTCAACCTTATATTATACTCCTTATACCTCCTTAATGAAAGAAATATTATTAAGCTAAATACCTTACCTTTATAATGCTCTAAATCTTAAATAGTGAATATTTGATGCTATCGTGGTGTGCACTGCTCTCCTTCAATTGCCAGGGTATGACACTAGCAGCTATACTTTAATGTTGCTTTGACCCTTGACCTTGGTCTTAAAATTTTTCCATTATTTTACTGAATATGGACACTCCCTTTTGCTTTCTAAGGATACATTGTTCTCCTCTTTGATTTTAGGTGCTTTAAATAGCATGAATGTTTCTTGAAATTGGATGAATGTTACCCGAAAGTTATACTCAACACTCAATACTTCTACCTCCTTCGGTCTTACCCGAAAGTGGCATCCCTTTTGGGATGTTTTCCACAAATAAATAAAAAAAAACACTCAATACTCCTTGTAATACGTTGATGTGCTTTGACACTTAGTTTATTCATTGCTTGGATGGAAGATGAGACTTCAACACTCTTCGATGGCTAAAATAATTATTATAACTTTCACTCCTTTAAAATATACCTTTAACTCTTCCAATATGAGCATTATGTTCTAGATATTGTCACTCCCTACGTAAGCACTATATAGCACCCTCTTTTGTTTTACCAAGTAGCACTTGCATGTGAGGACATCTTCAACATCTCCTTTCCTTTACTATTTCTTCTCTAGTGGGTGCAAGTTGTGTAGAGTTGGCTTCAATGCTTTTCTCCTTCTTACCAGTGAGTGCAAGCTTGTGTATTTTCCAATGAATAATAACTGTATTCTCCTCAATATTAGCTCCAGCTATGGTGTTTCTAGGATGTTCCAACACTGATCATTTGGTAGATGATATGGTTTCAATCGATGGTTTCTTTGGTCACTTATTTACTGGTTGGTGATTCATGTCCAATCGATGATAGCTTTTTTTGGAAGTTTATCCATGTGATATGTTGGGTAATGTATCCCTTATTTGTGTCTTGTATTCTATGCTTGGTTATCTTTAGAGCTATTTTCCTTACAATGATTTCTATGACAACTTTTATGTGTTGTAGAATCTTATTATATAGTCACTAATCTGGTGCTTCTATACACCTTTGGAAACTATCTTATGAGCTATTTTTATGGCTTGATATCACTGCCTTGATATATTCCCCCCTTAACATCAATGTTGTGGCTACTTTATGACTATAAAATATTAGATGATTGTAATTATTTTTAGTGGCATTGAATTTATCCTTCTAATGTTATTTAAAGGCCAAGAATGGTGCCCCATTTTTTTTCTGTAAATATAGTTGTAATAGTTAACTTGTAACAAGTTTTGGACTGAAGTCTCTTTTACAAGCTCTTTAACATCTATAATAAAATAACTTCTTGAGAGCAAATTATTTTTCCTTTCTTACTAGACAACACTAGCCTCTAATTTCTACACTTGGATAACTTAGAATGAATCCATGTTCTAAATCATGTAATTAATGTGCTATTCAAGATGTTTAACTTTGGACTATTACTATCTCCAATATTGATGCTCTTAAGAACAATATCAATATCAATTTATTGCTCCTATAAATGAATTCACTCCTTGCAACTTTTATATTTAATATGGTGCTTAATGAATCTCTAATAATCTATAATTCTAGAGTTCAACTAATGAACCTTTTGCACCCAATTTGCTTACCTTTTAGAGCATCTAAAGATGGTGGTTGTCTTGGTTATTTGATTCACCAAGTTATTTAACTTGACTGGATGAACTTACAACTATGCTTGACTATATAAAATAGTTCTCTAACTCTCGTTCTTTTGGGATTTTTGTTGGATGATGATAATTATCCCAAATTTTGCTCTATCTAAAACTCCTTTAGTCTCCAATGGAGTTCCACTCTTCTCTTAGACTCTTTTTCTTAGGTCCCTTTTTAGGTTTGATACCAATGATAGTTTTAGAACTATTATCACTGAAGAAAATAAGTATCACTTTGTATTAATCAGAATGAAGTGTTACAATCAAGAATAGAGCTTAGAGACAATTATATAGGATAGTTTCCTTATTCCTTAATCTACCTAGGACTTATGTACATGTGGAATACATGCACATTTACAACTTGCACATTGACACTTATGCATTTATTACTTCTTCCCCAAGTAACCACTTAACATAGAAATGTATGAAAATAATGTAATATACTCTAAAAAATCTATATATAATGGGGATGACAATTACCTCTCATACCTATACGATTAAATAGTTATAACAATAAAATATTTTACTAACAAATATATTCTCTAATCAGCAGGTGAAGACAAAATGAAAGTTACACTAGGTAGTTTGAATTAGCAAACGATCTTAATACACCTCAACTACCAATTTGGAACAATTTGAGAATAAAAAAATTACATCAAAAATATTTTCTAATTTCTATGCTCATAATATAAATATTTTTATCTTCTTCTTAGTTGCTACCATCTGGTAATAGCATTATATTGTGACTATTACAACTTGTCAAAAATTATTGATCAAAATCAACAAAACATGGTTTTATGCCCAAATAGGTATTTCTTTGAGTATTAGTCAAGTAGGCTCTTGTATTGTAGTGCCAAGTCATCTTCAGGGTATCACAACAACACTTTGATCTAATTGTTATAGTCACATGTCAATTTTGGTTGACTTAGGTCCAAGTTATAGGTCCTAGTATTATCTGACATTGGTATAGGACTATTATATCTTGTAGCTCACTATGTTGTCTAGTTTCGAGTGAAGAGAGCCACAAATAAATGCTCCATATAACTATAGTCTTGTGTATTGAGTGGGTGTAAAACGTGATATTAGTTATGTTGAAACCCTATGCTATGATAGAAGTTACAAAAACTCTTCTTTCTATTACATCAACTTGATAACATCCAAAATATTAGCCATTTATTATATACCTTAGAAAAATTATTGCACTCTAACTATCTAAGTGAATACTTCCCCATATTTACCATATCTAAACATATTATTTATTGCAATAAATAAAAAAATACATATCTTAAAGGTTCAAAAAGGTGGTCAAAAGTCTTTAAAAATGAGGTACTTTTATGCCTCATCCCTTCCCTAATCTAACTAGAGGTATGTCCTCATGCCTCACTAAGTCTTCTACTAATATATTTTTATAAAGCCCATTATCTATCTAAATTACTACCCTGCATCCTCTATTGCTCTTACAAGGGTTTGTAAGGAAATTTTCCTAGGCGATTATTCTTACCTCATAGTTATAGTTTCAGGTCCAAGAGTTTGGACTATTTTCCACCTAATATTGGATTTAACTAGTTGTTCCTACAAATACTCAATTTCTCTATTCCTATTATGTAGCAAGCATTCTATTACTTTTATCTTGGTTTGTAATGTCCATGTTACCATTTTTGATCCCTCTAGATCTAAGCCTGCTAGGTTTTTATCATACTCATTTAGATTATGGAGATCCCATATTCTTAGAGTAAATAAGGTAGGATATAAGACACACACCCCTTTGGAGCTTTATCCCAAGTCTAAAGGTGGTTCGGCTCCCAATGGTGTAGACTACGATACTATGATTTCTTATGGTATGTATTCCTACTCCATTACTACTACATCTAGGGGTGCATTCCCCTACTCTTCTATAGCTATTATGTTTGATAGTATGCCTTCTTTCTTTTCTATAACTATTATTTCTAATGACCCATCCTCTAGATCTTCTAAGAAAGTGGTATCCTATGGGACATCTTATTCATATATTTGTTCCTTATACTCTTATGTAGTTGGAGATTATTCCATACTATTTTCAAGGACTTCTATCTTAGCTTGTGATGTATGAAAGAAAGGCTATTGTTATTATACCTTAGTAATGGATGCTTGGGCCTTCCTATTAAACTATAGGTCAATAAATTTTAAAATCACCAAGGGCTTCTAGTTCCTTATGATTAGACCCTTTTATCATTTTATGGCTCCTTTAAAAATTTCTTGGTGTTCCCTTCTCTGTTAAATTTTTCTCATGTGTTTTAGTCCTATCGGTTAGTTATGGTATTTCAAGTCAATGAAATTCAAGCATAGCTACACCTATATTTATTTCGTGGGACTCAGAAAAGTTATTAAATGCCAAAGAAGAAGATATTATTTCAAAATATTTGGCTTTGATTCCTCCACTATACCCTATTTTTTTTTGGTAAGTTCATAATTTTATTTAAGGGGCATTTGAAAGGCACCCCATTGCCTTGAAACAACAAGAAGATACAAGATGCAGACAAGGCATATAAGAAACAAAGAAACGACAAAAAAGAAAATTCTAAAAAGGAACAAAATGCATCCTTAGAAAGAGAGGAAGAAAATAAAAGTCACTACAATAAGACCGAAAGGAAGGGAAGCCCACAAAGACAACAACATGCATCAGGATAGAATCACTGCATAGGAGGTGCTTTAGTAGATGCAACAATGATATCTGGTTCATTGTTCTTGACATCAGCATTGTCTTAATCCTTAGGAGTATCCTTAAATACCTTCTTAGAAATTTTAATGACTTCATCTTCTTTAGAATACTCATTAATATCATAAATCCTAGCTGGATTAGAGATAGCAAGACCGTCCTTATCATATGTGTCATAGAAAAACAACAAATTTAGGGCATTTATTTGATCCTTCAGCTAAGCAATGCCCTTTCCAAGAGCAACATAAGCTATCTCCAGGTGATCAATGGTAGTGGAAGAAGACTGAATGACAAGTTTGTGTAGGTATTTCTCAACTACATCAGGTGAATCAGACCCAAACTTACTATCCTTCTTGCCCTTCTCAGGAGTAGGAGTTTCTTTGAATTTGAGCCTTTGGGAATAGCATGTGAGAGTATTTTTTTATCTTGATTTTTTTCTTAGCAATTAATATTGGCTGAGGTTTTCTAGGTTTGCCCTTTCTTTTAGCACCTTTGGATTTAGGGCTAGGAGTGTGAGAAGACTCCTCCTCAACACTTTCATGGACAGTAATGTTTACTTTGGAGAATTTATATGGCAAATAGGCATATAAATTTTAAACAATACTTGATGTAAAGGCCAATCTACATATTTAATAGCATGAGTGGATGTAATGAAATATTTCATGGATCGAAATAAAACTTAGGGATATTAAGAATTTTGGCATCTCTAAAATGATTAACAAAGGACAAATGAAAACTACACAACTATGACTCAGGATCATCAATAGTCAGATACTGCATGATGGATTTCAATAATTCCTTCCAAGGAGTAGATAGGTCTTTGTGATACAAACCTTTTTTGTGAAGCTTCTACAGCATCAAGGATGGTTCAAAGTGGGTAAGCTTTGCTTCCCATTTATTCTTATTCCTTCTCACCACACATCCATCAAGAACCTGCCTGGTAAGCTCAACAAGGATTTCCATAGTAATTTGGAAATCAACTCCATGTATGATGATGACACCATCCTCCCAAGTCAAAGTGAAAGTCATGTTGGCATTCCAATCAGTTCTAGAAAATATTTAAAAAAAAGGGATCCAACCACCTTTATATTTGAGAATTGCTTTAGAAATAACATCAATGGAAAAGGTATGAGGCTCGACATAGGTTATTTTGACGTCCTTCATGGAGAACAAACATGGATATCTAGAAATAATATAGAGAGGCAGGTATAGGGCTAACAATGAGAGGTAAAGAGTGTCAATTGGATTTAAAAAACCTCTTTGCGACATGATATGAAAAAGAATGACAAAATTACGATGCCAAAAAGGAAAAAATTCTTAGAAAGGATAACGACTAGACCAAAGGAGCCAATTGGCTATGAATTTGATCAAGGAGGATTATCCAATAGCTGCTATCACAAAGGAAAATTGGGAAGTGAGCCATGATCAGAGGAGGTTGACTTAAAATAACACTTGGGAATCAGGAAAAGGAAAAAATAGGGAGAGTAGTAGAAACCCAAGATATTGAAAGGCACGATGAAACATTCCTTGAAACAAGGCATGAAGAAAACCGAAGAGGGAAGGTTCTCAAAAAGGCAAACAAGGTAGTAACAAGGAACATGAGCCAATAATTATGATAAATGGTGGGAGGAAGGGCCTTAGAATCCCAATTAAATGTGGTTAGTGGAAAAGAGGCAAAAGGGATCTTAAAAGGCGGTGGAAAAAATATGAAATTAAAAATAGCCAAAAATGAGGCAAATCTTCGGTATCGGGAAGGCCTCAAAAAAAATAACATGATGAACATGACTTTGATCAATAAGAGACAATTTGGATCCACCCTATTGGAAAAGAAGAGCCCAAAAAGAAGTTTTGCCCATAACAACACTTGTTGACATTGGCAAAACATAGAGTCACATGTCCCTAGTTGATGATTCCTCATTGTGATTGATGTTTTGATCCAACCTAGAAATCACGCTGACGTCATAGGGAAGAGAATCAGTCCACATCAACAGTCCTAGAGCAAAGACCCCTATGTTAGCCAACTTGTTAGCAATAGTATTTTCTTCTCTAAAAGCATGTTGGACGATGACTTCTTGTTGTCCACAGAGGATTTCTTTCACATCCTCAATTATACTTCTTATTTTCCATCCTGGAGGTTTGGAATTTTTTAGGTAGTTGATGATATTCAAGGAGTCACATTCAATAATGATCTTCCCAAGAATATGTTGAATGAATTTAAGACCTCTCCATAGAGCTTTGGCTTCAAAAGAATGATTTGAAAGTTCCCCTAAAGGCTCAACAAAGGCAAAAATATAATTTTCTTATTGATCTCTAAGGATGCCTCCAGCACCATCCCAACTAAGATTTCCTTTGGTAGCACCATAAAAATTGAATTTAACCCATCCAATAGGCAGAGGATTACATTTACTATTATATATTATTCTAGGGAAAATAGCAGGACAACCATCCTCTAAAAAAATATGACAAGATTGGAGTAAGGAGGCTTCAAAAGAGGAAATAGGGAAAGGATCAAGGGGAGCAATCAGGGCATTCTCTTTTGCAAAAAGGATGATTCTATTAGATATGAACTCAACATCCTTGGCATCCTTCTCAAATACATACCTATTGTGCTGAAGCCAAGTGCTGAAGCCAAATATACCATAAATAATGATGAAGACAAAATCCCCATAAGCCTTTAAGAATAGGATTTTTAAAAGGATTGGGCCATTGAAGGAAAAGGTCAACAATGGAAGGAGGGGAAGCCCAGAAGATGTGAAATTTAAGGAAAATATTATAGAGCATATCTCTCAGGGTTATGCATAGTGGTGACTATTCACAAAATGGGTGAATATTAGGATTTCCAAAATTGGAAATTAGCGAATATAAGGACCCTTGATGTCAGCCCATTCACCTAAATTTTTTAGGATGAACTTGTTTTTAGGGCTAATTCACCATAATATGTCCAAACATAGGCATATTTGTACTTTTTGGAAAGATATTTTTGAGCCTGATCTAATGGTGGTGTTTTTGTGAATTTCTATGCTGATTTAATAGGTCACAATTTATCCCAAATATGACATTATATTTTAGGGCTTCAAATACCACAAATTTTGGTATGAAGATGATTGATTTGATTTTCTTAGGATTCACCATGATTCGCATTGATTTCAATTAGGATTAGCCATTTTTTTACAAGTATATTTTGAGTCCAACTCCTTATGCATAACCCTGACAGGTCTGAAGTAAGGACAAAAGAGAAAGAGATGGGAGGTATATTCCCAATAAGAAATGCATAGGAAACACCTGTTCGGAATGGGAATACCAAGTTTAATAAGGTTCTCAATAGAAAGGATATGGTCTTGAATACAAATTCATGAAATTAAATCAACCTTTGGACTTAGATGTTTGGTCCACAAGTTTGAAATGGATGATAAATTCATAAGGGGCTAGAGATAGTAGGTAAGCCAATTTGACAAAAACATCTCCTGAATTAGATGGCTCCCAAAGAGGGCGGTCAGAAGAATCATCAGGGAGAATACAGAAAGAGGATAACAAAACTTCAAGAGAAGATATTTTAGCAGCCAGATTGGGAATATGAATCCTTTTCCAAGTCCTGATCCCATTTGAAGTAGTTAGGAAATCTGCCACCATAGGACCAAAAATATTAACAATAATATCTTTGAGTAGTCAAAATTTAGGAAAATGAAGAAGTGGACGGTCACCAATCCACTTATCTTCCTAGAAATGCATAGATTTCCCATTAAAAATTTTCCATCTTAGACCCTTTTTTATGATTGACCTTGTAGATCAAATGGATTTCTAGAAAGAAGAACCTGAGGGGGGAATGTCTCCATATAAAAAAACAAAAAATTGAAGATATTTTCTTCTCACGATTTTAACCCATTCAACACTATCTCCTGAAATAAGGTGTCAGGATTGTTTGGAAAGAAGAGCAATATTAAGCAAATGAATTCTCCTTAATCCTAATCCTCCTTGCTCCTTAGGTTTGCAAACATTTTCCCATGCAACCAAATGAAACCTATTCTTATTTTTAGCACCTGTCCATAGGAAATGTTTCTAAATTTGTTCTATTTTCTGGTAGACTTTTATAGGAGCTTTAAATAAGGAGAGAAAATAAATAGGAATGCTCTGTAAGTAGGCCATAGTTAGTATGGCTTTGCCAACTTGAAAAATAAGATTGCCTTTCCATGAATACAATTTTTTTTTAAGTCTTTCAATAACGTTATCCCATAGGTGCTCATTAGCATTACCCACGAAAAGTGGTAAGCCCAAATAAGAGGAAGGCAAAGAGGCAATAGTGCATCCTAAGATGTTGGAAATCTTGAATTGTCTTCTCAAAGGGGTATTTAGAAAAAATAATTTACTTTTTTGAAAATTTACCTTTTGTCCAACAGCTTCTTCATAAAGGAGAAGGATGTGTTTGATAACTTTTGCTTCACATACTGATGCAAAGGTAGACAATAGGGTATCATCAACAAATTGTTGGTGAGTTACAGGTGTGGTTTGGGAAGTATTTTTTATTTTAGCAATGATATTTGATTGTCTGGCAACCTGAATTGATCTACCAAGAGCCTTAGTTGCAATAATAAAAATAAGGGAAGAAAAGGGATCTTCTTGCCTCAATCCTCTACTCTTGAAGTATCCTGCTGGTGAACCATTTATTAAAATAGAAAACCAAGCTGAAGAGATGCATCCTCTAATTAAAGAGATCCATTCAGAATGAAATCCAAATTTGGATAAGACTGCCAGGAGGAAGTCCCAATTCAACCTATCATAAGCTTTGTTCATGTCTAAATTTAGAAGGAAGGCAACCTTTTTGTTAAATGAAGTGGAATGGATGGCTTCATGAACAAAGATAATACCATCCAATATGGATCTGAATTTAACTGAGCTTCCTTGAAACTGATTAATAATGAGTGACATGATATCTTGCATTTTGTTGGCTAAGGCTTGGGGTAAATTTTTTTTAAGTAATATTGTAAACGATAATAGTACTAAAATCATTGAAGGTATTGACATTGGGGATTTTAGGAATAAGAGCAATGAAGGTGGAGTTAAACCCATGAGGAATGATTTTGGAAGTCTGAATTTCCTTTATGGCAGCACATACATCTGGACCTATGAAATCCCAAAAGGTTTGAAATAATCTGGGAGAGAAACCATTCGGTCCTGGGGATTTATCTAGATTCATGGAGAAAAGATCCAGTTTGATTTCCTCATCATAAATGCCATCTGTGAGTTTGAAATTAATATCTTCAAAAATTAGGTGAGGAATGAATTGAAGGAAGAATTCCTTGGTGTTTTTAGAGATGGCACTAGGCTCTTATTCAAGTAGCACTATACCCTTCCTTTATCTTAGATTCCTTAGTATGGATTTTGATACCTCTACCATTTTTTGTTTCTATTTCTATGATATCAAGTTTTGTGCCTTGGTCCCAACGTCTTGTCCCATTTTTGCTTCTTAGGCTCTATTTATAGAGACTTAACCCCTTCATATATCTTGGGTGTTGATGTTGATGCATTTTCCCTATTTCATTATTATTGTTGTTTAACCTGTGCTTCAGAGACATCTACGTCCTTTCCCTATGCTTATGATCACTTGAAAACTCTAAATGGCATGTTCCACATCTTAGAAAATTTCTTTCACTTTGGCTCTAGTGGTTTCAATACCTCCAAAACATCTACTTTTTCTAGTGTTTGAGTTTCAACCAACTACTTCAATTTTCTCATACTTACAACATCCTCTATTGTCCATTTCTTAGTTTCCTTTGACCTATCCTTCTTCCACATGATTTTTTTTGTCACTACCCTTTGATATTTTTTCTAGTCCCAAAATGGTGATGACAAATTAGATATATGAGCACATGGTTTTTTATTTGACATTTACCTTGCCTATATTATGAGGTTGTGTCATGAAATAAAGAATTCAAGAAATACTGAAAATCTATGTGCAAGTAAGGATTAGTATCACCATAGTGAAGGTGAATAAGCATATCCAAGTGGGAGCTAGATAATGTCACAAATTTTCCATCGTATGTGATGTATTTCATGATCCACAATGTGACATCACCCCACAATTTTTATAAGCTACTTTATCCAATACCTTTGCAATGGTTATTTTGAATATTGTATATAGGATTATGATCTAAACATGGAAAATTGAATGCTAAGCTCCTTCGTGGTTCAAAAAATTGCAACCTATATATTGATAATCCTCTAATTTTGTTGATCACTATAGGGTTACATGGATTTCAACCCCCTTAATTTTTACAACACCATTGCACAAATTTTGAGTAAAGTATTCCATGAGTTTGAGATCTTACCCCTTTAGAAGACAAAATAACTATAACCACTCTACATGTTTGAAGATCTATGCAACTTCCTCGTTTTATAATAGCTCCATGGTGATCTATAGTTCATATATGTGCTTCTACCCCATGTTTTTATCTTTTGTTCCTGTGGAAGTTAACTCTATAGTAGTGGCTAAAATGTAGGTTGGTAAAGGATGATTATGATAGTGTTTGTACATGGGAAATACGACATCTTTACCCCTATTATCTCGCCATCATTTCTAAAAATAGGGTGAATTTAGAAGTAGATCCTCGTTCAACTAGTGAGTACCACTTGGATGGTGGACAACTACTAGGGTAGCTAAATAACTACATCTAGAAGACATATCAAAAATATAGGTTTAAAATATCCTACGAGGTATGGTTACCACATCATCCACATGTCTATTTTTAGCATGGAGATCACCCAATATTAACTTATCATTCCTTACGTCATCGTGTCAATGTCATCCATAGCCTATCAATAGGAAATTTCCATGTACATATATTACATTCTTAACATATTAAATAAATGTCTACCTTGTGATCTTTATAATAAATAAATGTTTCAAATAATCTATGTCTAGTGTTGAGTGATGTAGTATCTCATCTACAACTTATACAATCATCAGAATAAGTCCAACACCCAGACAAGGGATACTAGAAAATTTTTAATGTTATCTAGATTAATTCCAACTCTTCAAGGGACCCTATAAAACATCCCTCTCATGAACCATAGGTTATTATATTGTTATTATTATGAAATTCATGAGATTAAATAAAGTAAAAGAATAAAATATACCTTATTAGAAGATATTGGTCATGATGCTTTGAAAGGGTTGGGACTTATTATTCAGATAGGATAGTATTAAGGTTGAAAAGCTGTTAGGAGTAAAACTGAAGGGGATATATTTTATTGATAAATGGTTACAATATATAGGCATAAGCCTATATGATGAACATGACACTTGTCAATGAAACTGACAAGTTTCAAACTGACATAGTGCACATTACATTAACTCTAACATTCCCCCTTAATGTGCACTATCGTAACTAAAGAAAAAACAAGTCAACATCAGGTAACATTCCCCCTTAATGTTGAATTCTCGAAAACAACCTATCATCCTCGCTTATTGTTGATTTGGTCTAGGCTCGTGCTCTGTGCTCTCCAACTGTGAATAATTCTAGATTCACTATGTATATATCTCGGTCTGTTGCCTCAGGGTCAGCCACTTCCATGGGTCTATTGCCACTGGGTCAGTCGTCTAAGTGCCTCGGGGTCATCATGGGTGCCTCAAGGTCAGCTACTTCTAGGTCTGTTGCCACTGGGTCAACTGTCTAAGTGCCTCAGGGTCATCATGGGTGCCTCAGGGTCAGCCACTTCTAGGTCTATTGTCTCTATAGGTCATCCTTAGAGGATGTTGCCTCTCGTAGGTCACTGACTAATCCCACCATAAATATCAAATCCTTCCTTATGGTGAACTCAATCTAGAAGGTGTTGGTCTCTGTCGAAAATGCACCTAATACAAAGAAAAAATGAGCCATATAAGAGTGTCGGTCTCTGTCGAAAATGCACTCAATACAATAAAATGAGCCATAGATCCAAATAGGATGAGAGAAGAAGAAAAGAAGAGAATCTTCTGAAGTGTCTTCGTCTATAGTCTTTAGAAGTAGATCCGAAAAAAACCTTGGATAGAGTCTAGGGTGTCTATGTCTGTAGTCCCTAGAATAAGTGTCCTTATGGTGACCATGTCATCCCACAAAAATGCATGGGTAACCAGCTGCTGCATTCGCCAAGTATATAGAAAAGATCACTAGGTACAAGGATCACTTATAAAATTACCTTGGGAGTGTCGGGTACAACCGAGAGTGCACTCCAAGGTAGAAAAACTTTGAGGCTAAAAAACTAAATTAAAATAGCCTCAAAATTACAATATGACACCACCATTGTGTCCATCACGGAAAAACGTTTCCAATGACTATAAATACCCCTATACTTGTGTCTGAATGGGGCCTTCATCATAATGAAAAACAACATGCCTCTCCAAGACAGCAACTAAAACCTCGCACTGTGGCGGCATCGCTCTTTGGCAGAAAAAAATAACATCAATTTCCCTCGAAATTACATGGGCGTACTTGGTCCAAAAATGCAATAAGGGGGCCATGAGGTTTTTCAGCTCCCACTTCCACGTGGAAGGAAAAAACATTTTAAAATGACCTTTTATTTTGGCCATTTAATGACTTTCACTCAAGTTCCCGAACCAATAAATCAAATTGGTCCCCTCCATTATATTGAATTTTTACTTTAAAAAAAAATGACAAAGTGGAAAAATACAAAGGAATTTACCATTATAACATTTAGTAAGATCAAAGAAGATCATTTAGCATATTTGAGATTTATCTTGCAAAGGTACTTGGATTTTTTGATTTCCCAAGAAGGGTTATAGACGGACCCTAAGAAGGTGAAGGACATTATAGATTACCCATTATCAAGAATAACTTTAGGGCTAGGAGTTTCCATGGTATAGTAAACTTTATCAAAATAAATTGTAGAATTTGTGGTCCAATCATATAAATTATGAAGGGAAGAAAGCACAAGTTTAAATGGACAAATGTAGTGGAAAAGAGTTTCCAAATCCTAAAGGAGAAGATAATGAATCAACCACTAGTGTTGCCCAATTTTAACAAGGTCTTTTAGTGGGTTATGATGTTGATCGAACAATAATAGGAGTCTTGATCCAAGAAGGCAAGCCCATTGCATATTTTAGTGAAAATATAAAGGAGGAAAAGAAGAAGTAATTGGTCTATGACTAGGAGTTTTATGCTACTAGTCAAGACTTAAATAAATAGAGGTATTATTTGCTTTCAAAGGAGTTTTTTTTATTCATATATAACCATATATTATAGTTTATTAATAATCAAAATTGAATCAAAGGCATATGAAGTACGTGGAATTTATGCAAGGATATTCATTTTTATTGAAGCACAAAAGTGGTCATTAAAATCATGTGGATGATGCCTTGAGTAGAAAAAAATATTAGGGAATATGATGTGGATCGAAGTTGTTAGTTTTGATGCCATTAAGGAGCTTTATGCTAATGATGTAGAATTCAATGAAGCTTATGTAAGATGCAATAATCCTACTATAGGATAAAGGATGTCATGGTTGGATTACTTCATCCAAGAGGGTCTTATTGTTCAAGAGGCAATGATTATACACACCATAAAGTTCTATGAGGGAGAATTTGATAAAATAGAATCATAATGGAGGACTATATAGACACTTTGAAGTGGAAAAAAAATTGAGTCTATTTTGTGCAAGTTGCTATTGGATCAAAATGAGGATGTAAGAATATTTTTATAGTATTTTTGAGTTTTTCAACTTGCCAAGGGAAGAAGTCAAAACATCATATTATATCACCCATTACCAATTCCAAATAAACCACAGGAGGATGTAAGCATGAAGTTTTTTCTTGGGTTACCAAGGATGAAAAGAGGTAATGATTCCATTTTTGTTGTTTTTAATATATTTTTAAAGATGGCACATTTCATATGTTGTAAGAAAATGAATAGTGCTTCCAATATTGTTGATTTATTATTTTGAGAAGTTGTAAAATTGCATGGTTTATAGAAAAGCATTATGTCATATAGAGATGCAAAGTTTTGTAGGACATTTTTGGTGTACATTGTAAAAGAATTTGGGTACCAAATTGAGCTTTAGTTCAACTTATCACCCACTAACTGATGGATAGAGCAAAGTAGTGAAAAATAGCCTTGGGAATTTGTTGTGATTTCTAGTTGGTAGGAAGATAAAGCTATGGGATATTTTATTGGGATAAGAAAAATTTACATATAATAATTAAATAGAAACACAAAAAAAAGTCAATTTGAAATTGTGTATGAAACTCATCATAGAGGAGTAGAAGAGCTGTGGAGTATAACTAAATTATAGAAACCAAGCTCTTTAGTAGAATATTTTACCAAGTATGTGCAAGACTTGCATCATGAAGTGATGGCTGATTTATCAAATAATATCATGAAATATAAGAAAAATGCTATTATCAAGTGTCAAACACAAGAATTCCAAGTTGTGGATTTGGTTTTGGTGCATTTATAGACAAAAAACATTCCCAAGGATACTTACAACAAGATCAACTAGAAAATATTGGACCTTGTAAGGTTTTGAAGAAGCTTACCACAGATGCATATAAAATTGAGCTTCAAGAAGGAATTGATATTTCATAGTTCTTCAATGTAGTTGACCTATATACATACTATGGTCAACCTAGAAATGAGGATGAAGAATATATAATAGATATTATACTAGAGGAATATATCACAATTGCTAAAAAAAAAAATGAGATGAAATTGGAGATATTATAGACTCTAGAGTGGCATGAATCATAAGAGGTAAGGCATATCATGAGTATCTAATTAAGTGAAAAACTAGGATATTGATGTAGCAACTTGGATGAAATATTTTGAGATTGCTCAGTACAAAGTATCCATTGAAGACTTCAAGAATATTCATAGAACATTTATTTTTTTACTTGGGGTGTCTAATATAGGAGCATCTAAGTAAAGGTGTTTAAAACCATTGAATTATACACATGGTTTTATGCATGTGGTTTGTGCTTTTGCATGTGATGTATTGTTTTGAGCACATAATTTATATTTTTTCCATATGGTTTTGGTTTTGCGCACATGATTTGTTTACATGTGTTTTTTTGTATTTTTATTTATCCATAAATATGTGCAATGGGTGAAGTTGAGAGAGAGAAGAGAAGAGAGGGAGATACTTACCTATGTGAAAACTTTGTTGTCTCACAAATATGTTATTGCAAAGAAACAACCATGTGTGCAAATGGTGAACAAAATTATTTATTTTCCCTTAGTGTTCAAATTGTTATGTGTGAATTATTTTTTGTGTTTAGGGTATTCTCATTGTTAGATATTTAAGCATGTTACAACAATCATGTGTCATATAAGCATCCACCACAAGGTTTAAACCACCCCATATTTTTATTGCATAAAAATGATAGTAAATTTATATGAAGAGATCTATTATACAAGGAATGTGATCATACAACAAGCATGAGTGTATGATAGTGGAGGTGTCATATAAGAAAGTTATCATACAATAAAGCTATCATAAAATAATATAGTCATACGAGAGGAAACATCATATGAAAGAAAGCATCATACGAGAAAGTTCCATATAAGACAAAATATCATACAAGAGAAAGAATTGTATGAGGATATTTTCATACATGAGGAAGTGTTGTACGATATGAAATGGTTATATGATTATAAGTCAAATTGTACAATTGTATGATTGGAAGCATGGAGGAATTATGGTACAATAGGAGTGTGGTTTGAAATGTATACGTGTAAATTTTAAAATTAAATCATACATATGTATGATTAGAAAGGGGTATGGTTGATTTTGCATCAAAAATTTGGAGCTCCCCTCCATAGAGCCTATATTTAAGTCATACACATTAGTTATTCCTTAAAAATTGAAGCTACCTAATTCATAACTATAATATTTTTATAATACTTTCTCAACATCAACTTTATCTACAATTAATTATCCAATATGATATAATTTATTCTAATATTTTAGTTATAGTTAGAGATAATTCCTAGGCTATAAAATAGTGAAAATAAATAAAGGAGATAGTAATATATTAGAGCACCAAATAGGGAAAATAGGTGGCTGAAATTCATCCAAGAAAGATGACGAGGAGGAGGTCATGCATATCATATATTTTCCTCTAGAATTCATAGCTTGAAATTATGATACTATGTGTTTATGTTTATGCACATCCACTACACAATGTCATTAGATTATCCAAACTCATACATGATTGCAAGGGCATGAGAGGATGTAGTATAGACCAAATCCAATCCATCACCTAACATACTTTGAAGAGAAACCCTTCTTTTTGGCTCTATCTTCACAACCTTTGCACAACACTACTATATTCATAATGATGATGGTGATGATCGATACTTTTATACTATATCAAATGAAGACATAGGAGCTTCATTGCATATAGATGAGAGTTTTCAAAAGAAAGAATCACTACAGCAACTAGGTATACCATTTAAAATTATTACTATTATATATACATTATTATTGTTGACTGGATGTAATACAATGTCAAAATTATATATAGAATAAAATATTAATGGAATTAAATATATCAAGTGACAAAAATATTTATCTCTGAATTAAATATTTTATATGTAAAAATATTTGGCTAGCCTATAAAACATTTCATTCATAAATGTTTGTGTTATTTTAGTCACTAACTAACTATATATGTATATTGCCCATAAAATTACTTAAAATAATCATGATGTAATATGGGATAGGTAAAAAAATGAAATACTACCTTACATGATATGTTGCAAATATTAAAAGTGATGGGTGACATTATTACCACACTTTACTAGGTCACTTTTAATTTTTTCAAAATAAGGGTTGTGTCCTATGGGAAATATACACCACGAAGTATATGGTTCAAGTCAAATTTTGGAGCTCTAAAATACTATAATTTAGAACTATACTACTAACTATAGTTTAAAATGGGAAGGTTCAAGCTAATTAACACACTTTTCAAGAAATGAAAAATTGCAGGAGAAAAGAAAATTATATTGTATGAAATAAATATAAAATTAATGCAACTATTTATATTTTTTATTTTCTTTTCCAAGGAAATAAATGATGTACTAACTAGCTGCTATGAATGCATGGTATATAACCAAAACATCTAATCTAGTGATGCAAAAAAATAAAGCATAAATGAAAGTACTTTCCACCTTGATAGGAGTGGGACCTTGCTTGTAGAAACATGTAAGGGAGAAAGTCTCACTTTAGATCACAAAGATGTAGCATAACAAAAAATTTATAGCAAAGTTTTATTGCATATGGTTTTAGCAATTAGCTATTACAAACTACAATAAAAAATAACATAACATTACTATTCATATCCTATATATCTCTAGGTTCTAGGCCATTGATCTAAATATAAGGGACAGGACAAGTCCCTCTCATACCTATATGATTGAATGGTTATATCAATAAAATATTTGGCTAATAAATCTCTTCCCTAATCAGTAGGTGAAAACAAAATGGAAGTTACACCGAGTAGTTTGAATTAGCAAACACCCTTAGTGCACCATAACTACCAATTTAGAACAATTTGAGAATAGAGAAAGTACATTAAAATATTTTATAACCTATATACTCTAAAACTAATGGTTTTTGTATTCTTCTCAAATATTGGTCTTCTATAACTTGTTAGAGTTAGAGTATATTACATAATTTGGGTCTTGTAAATGTACCACCTTAGATACATAGTTAGAATAGGAGATTACAATAGGGGGAAGTTATCTAATTACTTCATGCAATATAATAAATACACAAGTGGAAATCTGCAAGTTGTAATGTGCAAGGTGTTCCCTTGTACAAATAAGTAGAATTTTGGCTAAGGAATCTATATTCCTATATAAAGGGCCTCATAGTGGTAGATTAGATATCAAGAAAACATCAAGCATATATCTAGTTCATGTTAACTCTTGGTAGTAGTTCTCCTGTATGTGGTATAATATAGCTCTTTAGCTCATACTAATGGAGTGACCATTTCCTCCATACTGCATTGTATTTTCATCATTTCTATTTATAGCATATTTTAGTCATATTGTTGTTTCACTTTCTTTCATATTTCCAGTATTTCATTAGATCCTGTGTTATATCTCTCCACTGCATGTATCCTCAAAAACTAATAGTGGTATAATATCCACTATGTATCAATATAGGAGGACCTACATCCGTCATAAGAAAATTATAGCAGGTCAAGATGAATAGGGAGAGTCACCATTACTACTATTGGCCTACATATTTACCACCACATGCAAAAGCTACGATTAGGATTATTTGATAGAAATCACCACAATAGTCAACATGATTAGAAAAGTGAAGACTAAAATAAATATCAGGTGTAGAAAACCTAAGTTTATATTTGGCTAGAGTATTTCCACAAAGTTGCAGAAAAATCATGAAGACTAGGACTCAACATTCAAACCATAAGTTTGAAAAATCAACTAGTGAAGATTATTATCTCTAGAATTATAAATTCTTGCATTCTAGTTTCTAATAGATTGTTGTAGAAAAAGGATATTTAGAAAATGGTTGAGAAGCTTCCTACAAAAGAGTTAGGAAGAATATCTTCAAGAATCATTCAAGCACTTGCAACAACAAGGTAGAAGACATCAAATTTTAAAGACCTTGAGAAAGGTCCCATTACAAGAGTTGTAATCCTACAAAGCATAGAATTAAATAAAATGCCATAGTAGCCTTATAGTAGACTCAAGGAAGAAGAGACTCCAAATTTTGAGTCAAGGAGAAGGTAGGAGATTGGTGATATCCATTCAAGATTAATACTTGCAAAGTGTAGAACAAGAATAGTCTAGAGAAGCCTATAAAAAGAATAGGCCATAGAAACCTAGAAGAAGAATAGACTAGATAAGCCTAGAAGAAGAAAGGGCCAAAGAAGCCTTGTTTCAAAAAATACCATAGAAGCCTTAATTCTAAAGAAAAATTCATAAAAGAATTCATGACTTACAAGATAAATTCCTAACTTAGAATAAAACTACAAAGAATATTTTCTAAAGTTAGAAAAGAAATATTGATTCAAAAGATAATTTTTTTTATTCAAAATAAGACTCCAAAGAAGAGTCCAAGAAATAGGAGATTGGTGATCTCCATAAAAACGTGCAAATTGTAGAAAGATAAAGGACTAGCAAAGTCCTATTCCAGAATCTAGAATCAACAAAATCAAAGATTTGAGAAGATCTCATAACCAACACTTCCAAATGTAGAAGGTTTGAATAAAGGGTCCCAGTTGGAAGAATAGAGAAACAACAAGATAGAAAACCTTGGAGAGGTCTCAAGGAGAAGAAAAATAAGGCTTGGAGAGCCTTATTACGGAGACCGTAGAAGCATCATCATAAGAATAGTTCCTAGGAGAACTCACTAGAGAAATCCACTAATGAGGAGAAGCTCCTAATAGTGAAGGACTTGGGATAATTGTCACCATATGATAACATGCCCAAAAGAAGAAAAATTTAGCAAGGAGTGCCAAATATGAGAAGAAGAATTTGGCAATGAGTCATAAATTTAAGAAGAAGAATTTGGAAATAAGTACCGAATCCCAAAATAAGAATCTAGTGAAAATCTCAAGAAAATTAAAATATTGAGAAGAACAAGATCCTATTTGAATTCAAAATTCAACAAGAAGCTTGAAGGAATATTCAGATAGAAGAATCCTACCAAATCCATTATATTTGGAGACTACCTCTCATAGCAAAAATACATAGTTTAGAGAAAGGAGTTCTCAAAATATAAAACAAAATCCAGAAGATCACTGAAAGGATTAAGCGACAAAATCCAAGGCTCAAGGTAAAAAGTTTGAGGCTAAAGATTGGTGAAGGGCGAAGCTATTCATAATAGCCAGAAAAGAAGTTGTGTATCCATCCACTTAAAAGCAACAACTTGGTGAATAAAAACACCAAGATATACATCATCTATAGAAGCCATTAAAGGTGAGAAACTAGGGTGCAATTATTTGAACTTCAAATTAGGGTTCATTATCAAATTCCATTAAGCACCATATTTGGATTAAAATTTATAGAAGAATAGATTGCATTATAGTCTTCATGTGCAAAAAAAAAGAAAGAATTCCTTTTAAGAATTATTTGCACAATTAATAGGAGTTGGATATTTTTGAGAGAAAGAAAATTATCATCTACATATTTTTTGTCTAGAAAGCAAGAAGACTATATCCTACAATATTGATTGTAGTGAAAATTTACAGAATACTTGTTAAGGGTTCATTACAGATTACTCTTAAAAGTTGCTAATATTATTAAGTGCATTTGAAATTATTTTAAGAATGTATTGGAGTGATAAGGTGAGATTGTTAGTGCATTAAATTGATATTATTGTTAAGATCACTTGCACTACACTAACTACTCTCAAAAAGGTTAAGTTTGTATTTGTTGATTAAAGGATCAAGAGCACAAAAACCAAAATATTATCAAAGTATCAAAAGGTACTATTAGATGCACAGAACCTGAAGAATATCATGGCCCAAAAAAGCCACCAAAATTATATAAGATTCCTCCAAGAAGTGGAGAAGAAAATCCACTATCAAATTCAGTAATAGAAGCTTCAAATTGAAACTTGGTGAGTCTTAGATTCAAAGTGCACTAAAGTCTATTTACAAGAAGGTGCAAAAATTACTTCTACCAAAAAAAGAGCTTCTATATAAGGGGTTATTAGATTGGTTTTATTAAAAAAGTCACCAAGAAATGGAGATATTTGTATAGAAAAGTAGACAACATCAAATCTGCCATCACCTATTTCAAAAAGTTTCTATAAGACCAAAAAAAATCAGATTGAAAAAGGGGGTGCAAAAAGGTATTTTATATACAAAGTGTTTAAATTTGTTTTAGACTACTCTAATATTATCTAAATGGGAAAAATAATAGTTCTTATGTGTCAAAGAGCCACACTATTTACAAGGAGAAAAATACTCCAAGGCAACTGTACAAAAGCATTCTCCTTGCAAGGGAATAGAGCCGCTCAAGAGGCTCACATCTTCTACATTTTGAACAACTGAACCTACAACCAATTAGAGCAAGGAGAAAAATTATATTAAAAGGAAATATCATCTACAAAAAGAAGGGTATAATAGGTTGAATGATGTACATGCAAGGAGCACCATTGGAGTAGCCCAAAATCTCCACACAAACATTGGAAAAATGTTGCTCCAAGATCCCAAGGCACTGCTTACTATTCCAGCTAGAACCATCTCATATAAAGCACCATAAAACAAAGGAAGAGTTGGTTGTATTGCATGGTTAATAAGGGCATTACAAGATACATTGGAAAATTATTTCATAAAAAATATCGTGCACACAGGAAAGGTGAAACTTATCACCTAGAAGGAAATAAACATGTTTCCCACACAAGGGCCCATCCGTTATGAGATTGACAAAGAAAATGTTTAGGGAATTCTTTTGGAAAGAATGAGCACTCATCCAAGATCATAACACTCATCTACCTGGAATAGTTTCACAAATGGTAATAATCATCTGAAGTTCTCAAGGATAACCACCATGACACTTGTCCCAAATTTTAAGATCCTCCATCTATTAAAAGGTATTAAATATAGTGAAGGATAGTATTCAGAGCATTCATAGTAGTCATAGCACTTACAACATTTGTAGCAGCCTGAATAACAGTTTGGAAGAGAGGTAAGGAGTTTTAAAATCTCTTGTCAAGGTATTCAAGGAAGGTTAAATCTCTAGGATTGAAGCACCACCATCCAAACTTGAAGTCAAATGTGAATCAATGTACACCATAAAAATGAAGGAAAATACATTAAGAGTATTGTCATATATGTCTAAACCTATGCTGAATAGATAGGGAGTACAACACTAAAGGTAAGGTTTATACTCCATCGAAATTGCTATCATTAATAGAGAGTTATAAGGTCTAATATAAGGTTGTAACATTAAAATAAATTGGAGTGTAACAACTACTCATTTAATTACTAAATTAATTCAATACTCAGACTTTAAAATGCATAACTAAATATTCTGATATCACACAGTAGGAACACGAAGGTATAATTTCAAATTCAATAATTGCCGATAAAACAAATGAAGTGTGGTTCGCCACTCAGGGTGGGCTCTTCCCCGCCATAAAGGCTTATGCTAGAAATGCAGATGATAAATTGAATAATATGATAAGATGATGAAATGTACTAAACTAACTAATCTATATATATATATATATATATATATATATATATATATATATATATATATATATATATATATATATATGAATTTAATACATGTGGAATACCTAGCCGATGGCTAGGTTTGGTATGTAACATGACTCCCCTCAGAAAGATTTGTCCTCAAAGCTAGAAATGTCTGGAAAATACTTTCAGGTTCCCATGTGGCATCCTCCTCTGGTAAGTCTTGCCATTTGATGAGAAATTCTTGAATCTGGCATGACCGTAGTCTTCGTACTCTTTGTTGTAAGATTTCTTCAGGTTGGAGATATATGCTGTTGGCAATTTTGGGTACCTGGGGTACATTGCCTTTGCTCAAGTGTATAAGTTGTCATTGATGTCAAGAAGCTTTTGAAGGAATTTGATTTGATGTCAAATAATTTGTTTTGATGAAGGTTATGGCATGACAGGTTCGAAAGAAAGTAAGTTAGAAAAGTGTCACGATATCACGACATGTCGCATTTTCGCGACTTAAGCAGGAGAGAGAAATTAAGTTGGAAAAATGTCGCGATATCACGACATGTCGCATTTTCACGACTTAAGCAGGAGAGAGAAAGCAAGTTAGAAAAGTGTCATGATTTCGCGACATGTCGCATTTTTGTGACTCGAAAAGTGTAGGAAGGCAAAGAAGGAAAAGTGTCACGATTTCGCGACATATTGCAAGGAAGGTTGTACAGATGAAAAAGTGTCACGATTTCGTGACATGTTGCAGGAGAGAGAGTCCGAAAGAAAAAGTGTCACGATTTCGTGACATAATGCAGAAGAGAGAGTCCGTAGTGTGAATTGTCATGATTTCATGACAAGTTTGAAGAGAGAGAAAGTAACATGAAAAGTGTCACGATTTTGCAACATGCAGCAAAGGGAAGAGTCTAAAAATGAGAAGCGTCACGATTTCATGATAGGTTGCAGAGAAGTCGTATGAAAGCTGAAAGCATCACGATTTCGTGACAGGCTGCAAAGAAAATGTACGAAAGCTAGAAGCATCGCGATTTCATGACAAATTCAAGGAGGAAGAGCTCAAAGGCAAAAGCATCGCGATTTTGTGACATGTTCCATTTTTGCGGGCATAAGGCATAGAAAAGCACAAGGCAGTAAAAGTGTCATGATTTCGTGACATGTTTCATTTTCGCTAGTGCAAGCAGACAAGAGTGTAAGGAAGCGAAAGTGTCACAATTTCACGACATGTTATGCTTTCGCGGGTGCAAGCCGAGAAGAGGTTAAGAAAGAAAAAGTGTCATGATTTCACGACAGATCGAGATGGCAGCGTTCGGTTGGAGAAAGTGTCACGATTTTGCAACAAAAACAAAAAGGAAGTCTGCAAAGACAGAAGTGTCACGATATCATGACAAAAGCAGAAAGTTGAGGTCGACAAAGGCAGAAGTGTCGCGATATCGTGACAAAAGCCAAAAGAAAGTGTACGGATGCAAAGGTGTCGTGATATCGCGACATGTTGTATTTTCGTGGCAGAAGCTCCAAAAGAGTTACAGAGATAGTGAAGCCGACAAAGTTAAATTTTAGCCAACAAAAATTAGGGCTTGCAATCGACGTAGATTAGGGTTTGTTTTTGGTATAATAGTCGACTAAGATTAAAGTTTTCATCATGAAAATCTTGTTATAAAAGGAGGGCTGTTTGGAGAGTTGAAAGTTGATGTATGTGTTGTTGATGTGCGACGTTCAGAGATAGTGCACAGTGCAAGAAGTTCGATCGCTGAGAGCAGAGTGTAAATTCGATCGTAGTGTGCAGAGTGCATTTTGTTGAATCATTCTAAGTGTGAAAGATCACAAAGGAAGCAGAGTGTGCAAAGACGATGTCGCTGTGATTGCACAGAGGTGCAAAGGTTGAAGATCGATCAAGTGCGGCTGGGATTGCATAGAAAGAGCAGAGGTCTTGTGAACTGAGTTTGATAGTTCTATCAGAGAACTTGAGGACAGAGGTGCATTGGTTCTTTGAGAAGAACCTGAGGACAAATTTGATTGTTGAGCTGCTATGGACATGATCATAGAAGGCAGAGGTCTCTTAGGCTAAGCATTGAGGACAGGAGGTCTTCGGTGGAAAGGAGTTCCACGTGCTGGCAAGAGGTAGAGGCAGTTGATCTTCTGAGGGATCATTTCCAGAGTAGAGGGGAAGGTATCTCCTTTGAGCAGAGGCTCATAAATTCTGATTGGGAGAAGGTATCTCCTTTGAGCCGAGGCTCATAAACATTGTAATTGGGAAGGATTCCCAAAGAACCTTGAGATAACTTTTAGAGGAAATTTTTTGTGGATGTAGCCCAACCATTTTGGGTGAACCACGTTAAAAATGGGTCTTCAATGTGTGATGCTTTCTGTCTTGATTAATGTTGTGTTGATGCCACTACTATCTAAGGTTAAAATTATTAATTGGTTAAGTCTTATACTGTTCACCCCCCCTCTCAGTATAAGCTTGTGTTATTCAATTGGTATCAGAGCCGGTCTCTCCAGAAAGAGCCTAACAGCTTGGAGAAGGATCTATCAGAGGAACATACAGATTTAGAAAGAGATGAAGAGGTTGAGTTCGATCTCAAAGGTGAATTCTTCTTGGCTCTGAGAAAGCTTGAGAAATTCAGGGAAGAGAATTTTGTTCTCAGGTATCAATGTCAAGAAGAAGAGATAGCAAGATCAGAATTTTCTCAAAGTGTTATAGACTTCAAAATTCTAGCTGAAGAAGGGAAGAAGATTGAACAGGTTTTGACAGAGGCTCTAAAAGGAAAGGAAGCTGATTGCGAGAAACTAGAAGAAGAGGTTATGTCTCTTAGAGTGAAGTTGGAACAGTTGACTCTCAGATAGAATACTCCGTGTGAAAAGCAAAAGAAGGATGGTATCACCATTTATGAAACAGGGTCTTCAAGAAAGATCAATCTTCATCCTGAAGAGCGGTGGATTCCAATTGGTCACAAGAAGAACAACCATCCAAGGCATCAAAACAAGTTACATAATACTTTCCATGGCTATTGTTTTTCCTGCAAGAAATTTGGTCACGAAGCTATGCATTGCAATAAGTCTTTGAATAGCCATAGTAAGGAAAATGTTAATTCTTTTGCACCTCTTATGAATAAAAATGTCATGTGTTACAAGTGCAAGAATTTTGGGCATATAGCAAGGATGTGCGGTTTGGATAGATCTAGCCTTGAGTTCACTAAAAAGAGAAATGAGATCAAATCTAAGTCAATGATAGTTCAAACTGCTTTTCATGCTCAAGACAAAGTAGAAAAATGGTATCTTGATAGTGGTTGTTCAAAACATATGACTGGTGAAAAGGAAAAGTTTTTGGTCTTAAAAAAAACAAACAGAGGAACAGTCAGTTTTGGAGATAACAGGTCGACTAAAATCTGTGGTAAAGGGACTCTTAGTTTGGATGGGAAATCCAAAATAGAAAATGTGCTTTATGTAGAAGGCCTAAGACATAACCTTCTAAGTGTGAGTCAACTTTGTGATCAAGGACACATAGTATCTTTCTTTTCAGATAGATGTGAGATAAGTAAAGAAAAAAATGGAAAACTCATTGCTAGTGCTACAAGGACTCCAAACAATCTTTACATGCTAAGTGAGATAAAAAAGGAAAAGTGTTTTCTAACTCAAGAAGATGAGAGTTGGCTATGGCATAAAATATTGGGGCATTTGAGCTTTGATAATCTTGTCAATATTAGTAACAAGGAAGCAGTTAGAGACTTGCCCAAAATAAAAAGGCCCCATAACATCATTTGCGGTCCGTGTCCAACATGGAAAATAGACCAGAACCAGTTTCAAATAAAAAGGGTGTACTTATTCAAAACCATTGGATCTTATTCATACTGATTTATGTGGCCCTACCGGAACTCGGAGCATTCGGGAGAAAGCTACTTCATGTTGTTTATAGATGATTATTCTAGAATGACTTGGGTTACTTTTCTCAAAGAAAAATCTGAAGCTTTTGAAAAATTTAAAGCTTTCAAAGAAATGATTGAAAATGAGACCGACAAGAGAATCAAATGCTTAAGATCAGATAGAGGAGGAGAGTTCACTTCAAATGAATTTGTGGAGTACTGTGAGCAACAGGGAATCAAAAGAGAATATTCAGCGACAAGAACTCCTCAACAAAATGGAGTAGTTGAAAGGAAAAATAGAACTATTGAAAATATGGCTAGAGCTATGTTAAATGAATCAAAACTTTCGGATGGCTTTTGGAAAGAGGCATTCAGTACAACAGTCTACATTATCACCAGGGCCCAACTTAGAGTCAATCATCATAAAACTCCTTATGAGTTGTGGAAAGGAAGACCAACTACAGTAAAATACTTCAAAGTGTTTGGGAGTAAGTGCTTCATCAGAAGGGAAGATCAAAATTTGGGTAAGTTTGATCCCAGGTGTGATGAGGGAATCTTTCTTGGATATTCCAGCAGAAGCAAGGCCTATAGATGCTTCAACAAAAGAACTCATACAGTTGTAGAGAGCATAAATGTAACGAGTTGATGAAAAGACAGGGATAAGAGAACCAGTCAAGGAACTCGGTGATGAAATTTGTCAAGAAGAATTGAGAGAGGTTTCAGATGAAGAAGAGGAAAGACAACAACTGCTTCCCAAAACTCCTTCACGATATGTTCAAAAACATCATCCCAAATATTTGATCATTGGTGATCCAAATAGCAGGCAAACAAGAAGAAGAGTCATTCCTTCACATGATTCTACAAATGTTTCATTATTATCTCAGATTGAGCCAAAAGATTTTAGGGAAGCATGTGCAGATAAGTTTTGGGTAAAAGCAATGGATGAAGAGCTAAATCAAATAGAGAAAAGTGAAACTTGGGATTTGGTTCCAAGACCTAAGGACAAGAATGTCATTGGCACAAAATGGATATTCAGAAATAAACTCAATGAGGATGGAAAAATTGTTAGAAACAAAGCTAGGTTAGTCTGCAAAGGTTATGCTCAAGTAGAAGGTGTTGATTTCGAAGAGACGTTTGCTCCTGTTGCTCGTCTTGAAGCTATCAGAATGTTTTTGGCACTTTCAAGCTTCAAATCATTCAAGGTATATCAAATGGATGTAAAGTCAGCTTTTCTAAATGGCGTGTTGGTAGAAGAAGTCTACATAGAATAGCTAGAAGGAGTGTCTCTCTCAGAATAGTCAGACTATGTGTGTAAACTAAAAAAGGCCTTGTATGGGTTAAAGCAAGCACCGAGGGCTTGGTACTCAAGACTTGACAGTTATCTTCATGAGCAAGGTTTTGGAAAAGGCATGGCGAGATAGCAATTTGTATATTAAGAATGAAGATGATGATATGTTGATTATGGTTGTCTATGTTGATGATATTATTTTTGGGGGAAATAAGACTCAGATGTGCAAAGATTTTTCTAACACCATGCAGAAGGAATTTGAGATGTCTATGATTGGAGAGCTGTCATTCTTTTTAGGTCTTCAGATTGCTCAATCAAAATATGGTGTATTTCTCTCTCAAGGGAAGTATATCAAAGAAATGTTGAAGAAATTTGGGATGATGGACAACAAACCAGTATGTACTCCAATGATTATAGGGTGCAAGATGAGTAAGGATGATGAATCTCCAGAGGGAGATCAAAATTTGTACAGATCAATGATTGGTAGTTTATTATATGTTACAGCTACCAGACCCGGATATCATGCGGGCGGTTGGGTTAGTAGCAAGATTTTAGGCAGCTCCAAAATATTCTCATGTTATAGCAATTAAAAGGATATTCAGATATCTGAAGGGCACTATGGACCTTGGGCTTTGGTATCCCAAAGGTGATGATTTCACCCTCATGGCCTATACAGATGTAGATTGGGCGAGCAGTACTAATGATAGGAAAAGCACTAGTGGTGGAGCATTCTTTACGGGAAAGAGTTTGGTTTCTTGGCTAAGTAAGAAACAACCTTTAGTTTCCTTATCTACAGTAGAGGCTGAATACATAGCAGCAGTGGCTAGGTGTACACAGGTTTTATGGATGAAAACCACCTTGGAGGATTTCAAATTCAGGCATGAACAACCCATCTCCATACTTTGTGATAATACAAGTGCCATAAGTATTTCCAAAAATCCAGTAATGCACTCAAGGACAAAGCATATTTCCATCAAGTATCACTTTCTAAGGGAGAAAGTGCAAGACAAGCAAGTCAAGCTAGAGTATGTGTCTACTAAAGAGCAGATTGCAGATATCTTCACCAAACCTCTTCCAAGAGATACGTTTGAGTATCTAAGGGAGAAATTGGGAGTTGTACTCCCACCCCAGAATTAATCACCTCATCAAGAGGTGGGGGAGGGACCAAGCTAAGAGGCTCATTCTTAGTCCCGAGCCCCAAAGGTGACCCTTTGCCATTGATGACAAAGGGGGAGAGATATGAGTAAGGGGGAGAGCTTCAAGTGAAGAGGAAAGCTTCAAGTCAGGGGGAGAAAAACTTCAAAGGAAGATTCTCAGTTGTGGGCACCATTTTCCAGTTGTTAGCATAGTTGGTTTCAGTTTTGGCTCTTGAGACGTGTTTTCAGTAAAGGTTTGCCATCAATGACAAAGGGGGAGATTGTTGGCAATTTTGGGTACCTGGGGTACATTGCCTTTGCTCAAGTGTATAAGTTGTCATTGATGTCAAGAAGCTTTTGAAGGAATTTGATTTGATGTCAAATAATTTGTTTTGATGAAGGTTACGGCATGACAGGTTCGAAAGAAAGTAAGTTAGAAAAGTGTCACGATATCGCGACATGTCACATTTTCGTGACTTAAGCAGGAGAGAGAAAGTAAGTTGGAAAAATGTCGCGATATCGTGACATGTCGCATTTTCATGACTTAAGCAGGAGAGAGAAAGCAAGTTAGAAAAGTGTCGCGATTTCGTGACATGTCGCATTTTCGTGACTCGAAAAGTGCAGGAAGGCAAAGAAGGAAAAGTGTCACGATTTTGTGACATATTGCAAGGAAGGTTGTACGGACGAAAAAGTGTCGTGATTTTGCAACATGTTGCAGGAGAGAGAGTCCGAAAGAAAAAGTGTCACGATTTCATGACATAATGCAGAAGAGAGAGTCCATAGTGTGAATTGTCGCGATTTCGCGACAAGTTCAAAGAGAGAGAAAGTAACACGAAAAGTGTCATGATTTCACGACATGTAGCAAAGGGAAGAGTCTAAAAATGAGAACTATCATGATTTCACGACAGGTTGCAGAGAAGTCGTACGAAAGCTGAAAGCATCGTGATTTCGTGACAGGCTACAAAGAAAACATATGGAATCTAGAAGCGTCATGATTTCACGAAAAATTCGAGGAAGAGCTCAAAGGCGAAAGCATCGTGATTTTGTGACATGTTTTGTTTTCACGGGCGTAAGGCAGAGAAAAGCACAAGGCAGCAAAAGTGTCATGATTTCGTGACATGTTCTATTTTTGCTAGTGCAAGCAGACAAGAGTGCAAGGAAGCGAAAGTGTCACGATTTTGTGACATGTTCTACTTTCGCGGGTGCAAGCCGAGAAGAGGTTAAGAAAGCAAAAGTGTCATGATTTCACGATAGATCGAGATGGCAGCGTTCGGTTGGAGAAAGTGTCATGATTTTATGACAAAAACAAAAAGGAAGTCTGCAGAGATAGAAGTGTCGCGATTTCATGACAAAAGCATAAAGGAGGTCGACAAATGCAGAAGTGTCACGATATCGCGACAAAAGCCAAAAGAAAGTGTACGGATGCAAAGGTGTCGTGATATCACGACATGTTGTATTTTCATGGTAGAAGCTCTAGAAGAGTTACAGAGGCAGTGAAGCCGACAAAGTTAAATTTTAGCCGACAAAAATTAGGGCTTGTAGCCGACGTAGATTAGGGTTTGTTTTTGGTATAACAACCGACTAAGATTAAAGTTTTCATCATGAAAATCTTATTATAAAAGGAGGGCTATTTGGAGAGTTGAAAGTTGATGTATGTGTTGTTGATGTGCGACGTTCGAAGATAGTGCACAGTGCAAGAAGTTCGATCGCTGAGAGAAAAGTGCGAATTCAATCGTAGTGTGCAGAGTGTGTTTCGTCGAATCATTCTAAGTGTGAAAGATCACAAAGGAAGCAGAGTGTGCGAAGATGATGCCACTATGATTGCGCAGAGGTGCAAAGGTTGAAGATCGATCAAGTGTGGCTGGGATTGCATAGAAAGAGCAGAGGTCTTGTGAACTAAGTTTGATAGTTCTATCAGAGAACTTGAGGATAGAGGTGCATTGGTTCTTTGAGAAGAACCTGAGGACATATTTGATTGTTGAGATGCTATGGACGTGATCATAGAAGGTAGAGGTCTCTTAGGCTAAGCATTGAGGATAGGAGGTCTTCGGTGGAAAGGAGTTCCACGTGCTGGCAAGAGGTAGAGGCAGTTGATCTTCTGAGGGATCATTTCTAGAGCAGAGGGGAAGGTATCTCCTTTGAGCAGAGGCTCATAAATTCTGATTGGGAGAAGGTATCTCCTTTGAGCCGAGGCTCATAAACATTGTAATTGGGAAGGATTCCCAAAGAACCTTGAGATAACTTTTAGAGGAAAGTTTTTGTGGATGTAGCCCAACCATTTTGGGTGAACCACATTAAAAATGGGTCTTCAATGTGTGATGCTTTCTGTCTTGATTAATGTTGTGTTGATGCCACTGCTATCTAAGGTTAAAATTATTAATTGGTTAAGTCTTATACTGTTCACCCCACCCTCAGTATAAGCTTGTGTTCTTCATACACATCCTTCCTCATCGAGCACTGGTAAATCTGATTGACCTTGCACTTTTTGACCCATTACTTTTTTGAGACATGAAACATGAAATACCGGGTGTATTCGTGATGATAATGGTAGCTCTAACTGATAGGCTACTTCTCCAATGCAGCGGACAATTTGGTAAGGACCATAGAATCATGGAGCCAACTTTTAGCTAGACTTTATCCTTAATGATGCTTGTTTGTAGGGTTGCAACCTTAGAAAAACCATGTCACCTATATTAAAAGTTCTCTTTGATTGATGCAAGTCCTGTTGTTGTTTCATACTATTTTGTGATTGAAGTAAATTCTCTTTGAGGATGGTGAGTGTAGCCTACCTTTGTTGGAACCAATCATTCACTTTGGCTACTTTGGATGACCCTTGTACGTAATCTGTGATGATTAGAGGCGTGGTGCCATACAATGCTTCAAAGGGAGACATCTTAATTGAGTAATGGTAAGAAGTGTTGTACCACCATTCTGCCAATGCTAGCCACTGGCTCCATTGGTATTGAGAAAAAAATCTTAAGTATGTACCCAGACATTTGTTAACTACTTCTGTTTGACCATCTATTTGTGGGTGGTAGGCCGAAGACATATTCAATTTGGTACCACTAAGTCGAAATAATTCTCGCCAAAAGTTACTAGTGAAGATGGGATCTCTATCACTTACAATATTTTTGGGCATACCATGTAATTTGAAGATTGAATCCATAAATACCTTTGCCACCTTGCTTGTAGAAAAAGGATGTAAAGCCTAAAAATGAGCATATTTGGATAACCGATCTACGACTATGAAGATTACTATCCTGCCTTCTGATTTAGGAAGAGCTTCAATAAAATCCATGGATATATGTTCCCACTGACACTCCGAGATGGGTAATGGTTGTAACAACCCTGGTGATTTGACTGTTTCTCCTTTATTGCCCTAGAAAAATTTGCATTCGACTACCCATTGTTTGACTTCGGCTTTTAATCCTTTCCAACAAAATGATTGTTTGACCCTTAAATATGTCTTCAAAAATCCTAAATGTCCTGCTGATGGAGAAGCATATGATTCATCGAGGATCTTTGATTTGAGTTCTGAATTGTGTGGAATGTAAATGCGGTTCTTTTTCCAGGGGATTTTATCTTCATAAGAGAACAAAGGGTGTTTAGAGGACCCTATAGATAATTATTGAATTATCTGAGCAATTTCTCTATTGGATAACCATTCATCTTGTAATGAGTCACCCATTGGGAGCAAGGACCTAAAATAGCATTAATGATTACTTCGTCTTCATATTTCCTGGATAGCACATCGGCGACTACATTTTCCTTCCCCTTCTTGTATTCGATAACAAAATCATAACCCAATAGTTTGGTTAACCACTTATTTTATTTTGGATAGGAAAACCTTTGCTCAAGAAAATGTTTGAGACTACTATGATCTATTTTTATAATGAAGCGGCTACTGATTAGGTAGTGTCTCCATTTTTCTATTGCGTGAAGAATATCCAACATTTCTTTTTCAAATGTTGATCTTCAAAAAAATTTCCCCGAGAGCTGTTTACATTCAAATGCCAACGGATGACCTTCTTGCATTAATATAGCCCCAATTCCTGTTCCTAACGCATCACATTCGATAATAAATGGTTTGTGAAAATTGGGAGTTGCTAAAACTGGAGTTGTACACATGGCCTCCTTAAGAGCTTCGAAGGCTTGAGTAGCCTCTTTCAACCAACGAAAAGCATCCTTATTTGTGAGTGCTATGAGAGGTGCTGCAATCTTACCATAATTTTGTACAAACTTGCGATAGTAGCCCGTGAGACCCAAAAAACCATGAAGTTTCTTGATGGTTTTAGGTAAATGCCATTCTTGAATTGCCTTAATCTTATTGGGGTCAAATTTGACGCCCTCGTGTGAAACTATATGACCAAGATACTAGACTTCTTGGACACCAAATGAACATTTGGAACATCTGACAAATAACTTTTCTTTGTGTAAAATGTGAAGGGCTTTATCCACATGATGTAAATGATCCTTCCATGTTTTGCTATATGAGAATGTCATAAAAAAAAACTAACACAAACATATGGAGGAGTGGAAGAAACACTTGGTTCATGAGACTTTGGAATGTGGATGGTGCATTGGTGAGACCATAAGGCATGACCAAAAATTCGTAATGACCTTCATGAGTACGAAAAGCAGTTTTGGGAATATCTTCTTCTTTAACATGGATTTGGTGAAATCTTGAGCAAAGGTGTAATTTTGTATAAAAATTTGCACCATGCAACTCATCTAGTAGGTCATCTATAGGAAATTTGTCCTTGATAGTGAGTTTATTGAGAGAATAAAAATTAGGACACATACACCAAGAGTTATCTTTTCGTCGAGCCAGAACTACAGGTGAGGAATAAGGGCTAGTGCTGTGACGAATGACTCCATGATCTAGCAGATCCTGAACGATCTGTTTGATTTTTGTCTTTTGTGGTTGAGGATAGCAGTAAGGATGACTGTTAGGTGGGACACTCCCTGGAATCAAATGGATGACATGGTCATGAGATCGTTTAGGTGGTAATCCTTTAGGTTCTTGGAAAACCTCTTCATAATTTGTTACGAAGTCTCGTAAATCTGGAGCAGTAATATCCAAAGTTGCTCGAGATTGTTTTTCCAAACAATTAATTTGAGCTATAAATCCATATCCACCCTTTTTTAACATCTTCTCCATACTATGAGAGCTCACAATTTGTGATGGAGGAGTATTAATGCCTTGTAAGTGAATGACTCGTTTGTTTTCCTTCCATTCCACAAATAATTTTTTGAAATTGAAGCTAACCGTGACTAATGTTTCCAACCATTCAACTCCCAAAATGACATCAGAGTTCCCTAAATTCATGACGAAAAGGGATCCGAACCAGGTATAAGTTCCCATTTTTATGGAAACTTGAGATGTTTGACCAACACATTGCGCGTTCACCCCGTTGGCTACTAGAACCTGGAATTTGTCTTTGTTGGAAGAGTTAATGAATAAATTCAAAGCTTTTGCTATTTTGATGTCGATAAAATTGTGGGTACTGTCGGAATCAATTAGCACATTCACCTTTTTATGGCAGAGAAATCCTAGTACCTTGATGGTATGGTGGGAGGTTAACCCCATGAAGGCATGCACGGAGATCACCATTGTATCCTCTTCCTTCTCTTCTAGAGTACTTGGTAGTTCTTCTTGCATAGGTTCTTCTTGGTGGTAAGTTTCTTCCTCTTCTCCTTCATATTGATCGCATTCAATATGAAAGTTTTGTTTTTGGGCACATGCTTGTTCCCTTGGATGATGAGTGCGACATTTATAGCAAAAGTATCTTGATGGTTGATCATTTCGAGGAAAGGAATTGTTGCGATACGAAGGATGACTATAAGTTTCACGCCATGCATACAACTGAATTCTCTTCTCAGCAAGCTTGGCTATTCATATACAATCGTTCAACGAGGTTGGATTTTGAATATCCACCTCCACCCTAATATTTTATTTCAATCCATTGTGAAAAGCTCCTACCACTGTGTCGGGACTGAGGTCTAATGTATATGGTAGTAAAATGGTGAATTTTGAGACGAACTCACTAACTGATCCTTCTTGTTTAAGAGATAATAGTCTTACTGTGTATGACGATGTAGCTCCTTCATAAAATATTTCTAAAAAATAGGTAGTGAATTTTTTCCAGTTAATAGTAGCTCCTTTCTCTCACTTAAGCCATATGAACCATTGGTAGGCCTCAGTGCCTAATTTTGATGCAACGAAAGGGACTTTATCAAAATACTTAATTTGGTATAAGTCGAGAATGCCTTCCATTTTGGATATCCAACCACAAGGATCATGACCATCAAAAGTGGGCATATCAATGCGTGGAAAATTATTGGGGCCTCTCGGTTGGTGATAACCCATATCCCTTTCCTAATATTGGTTATACTATTGTCTATGATAACGATTCCTGTAATTATCCAGATAGCCTTTTTGATGCTCCCAATCGTCATCCTGGTCGTCATTTTCTTCATTCCTTTGTTCATGGGAGTGATTTTGGGGATTAGTATTGGGATTAGGTCAGTTTTGTGTGCTCAATAGGTTAGTTAGGTTGACATTAATTTCACGCATACCATATAGTAAGAGTCGAAGAGTTTCATCTGTGGTAATGGACGAGTTACTTGAGTCTCCTTGTGTGATGTTTTCGTGAGTTGGTGGAGGGTTAGTAGCCATAGGGTCTACTAGTGGATGATGTGGATTATAACTGCCAATTTTGAAAGGAGAAGGAGAATTTTTTGTACCTGGGCTTCAATGAGGTCTTCATGCGTTGTTATTGGTCGTCCCCAAGCTTGATAGTCGATCGTTAGATCCTTTGGTCCACCTTTTGCTCATGCACTTGTTAGCATAACCTGTTTAGGAGCTTTTGAGATTTGAATTCTATGAAATTTGGTTGAATTTAGCAAAAATTTGGATTCTAATTCAACTGTCACTCCAACTGCGATGTGGATTTGAATTTTGGGTTTTCGTGCAACTTTTGGTAGCAACTTTTTGTTAACAACTTTTTTGACAAGTTTTGGTTAACAATTCCTTAACACTTTTGGTGGAACCCAAACGGCTAGGACAAGAGACAGTGAATGAAGGGACTTAACACAAGACACGACAACATGACAAGACAAGGTTAGGACAAGGCCAGGTGAACACACAACACGCAACCTAGAGCGAACGAAGGGATTTAACACAGGGCACAATAACTGGAGGTGACAACTAGAAGACACAAAGGACGTTGGAAAGGACAACTCGATACAACAATACCGAGATGAAGTAGGAACCATGACAATGGGAACACGTCACAACAAAGGTACCAATCGATAGCAAGGACAAGACAACACGTGGATGCTTAGAATGACACATGCATAAGGGGTACTGGCATGACCGAAGCCACATTGTAGTAGAGGCTTGTTGTGCCTTTTAAACCACTATATACCCCCACTATGCTGAATGTGGGATATTAGTCCGAAGAGGATAAAAAAAAAAAAAATTAACTTTTCGTAAACCTTAGTCTTACCATATATAATATTTCGAATCTCGAACGCTAGTTGGTTGGATGCCTTGCGTCTGTAATTACTATGTTTCCATGGCAATTTCTTGTGTGTTCTTTAGTGATTTTTTTGCTTAATAAAAATGATTGAGCTGCATCCCAATAGTGCTGTGATTTAACGTTTGAAAATCCTGTTAAATATGACCTTGCCACCTATCTGTTCATGCAAAAGGATGCGTTTGAAGTTAATCAGGAATGCCACTGGATAAACAATCAGTCGCTATTGTTTGATGTCATTGCTTAGGAACACAACTTCAATTCACAAAATTAGAAAACCATAGATTTTTTTGAAAACATTTCGATATTGATACTGGAGTGCCTGTTGTCGGATGCATGTGGAGATTGCCCAGGAAGTCGTAACCAGTCTTTTGATACCACTTGGAGCGTAACAACTACTCCTTTAATTACTAAATTAATTCAATACTTAGACTTTACAATGCATAACTAAAGATTTTGATATCACACAGTAGGAACACGAAGGTATATTTTCAAATTCAATAATTTCTGATAAAACAAATGAAGTGTGGTTCGACACTCAGGGTGGGCTCTTCCCTGCTGTAAAGGCTTATGCTAGAAATGCAGATGATAAATTGAATAATATGATAAGATGATGAAATGTACTAAACTAACTAATCTATATATATGAATTTAATACACGTGGAATACCTAGCCGACGGTTAGGTTTAGTATGTAACATAAATCAACCATATTTTAAAGTAATGTCTAAAGAAAAATATTTATTAATATAGCCTAATATTTGCAAATATTAAAACATAGGAGAAATAGGGATTTCTACTTTAAAATTTAGAATTTATATTATTAAAAATAATTGTTTTCTTATATTCCATATTAGGGAGTTATAAGGAATACTACATCAAAGTAGGAAATTGGAAATTAGAAACAATAAATATCAAATTATAAAAGGCTATAAAGAGGTTTATTAAATAATATTAAGAGTTGGAAATTAATTGGTATACCTATCTCAAAATACATCAAAGGGATACAATATTTCCAAATACTAAAACCTCATCAAAATAGAAAGTACTTAAGTTCAATAGGAGTAATAAGGTGTAAAAGAAGTTAATTTTTTCTATTCATAAAACTTTACAAAATCAACTCAAAATTGAACTATTATTCTCAAAATCACTTTATCTATCATATAACATTTTCAAAATCACTAGGGAGACATAAGGGATTCTACAAAAATTGATAATAATAGCATTCATCAAATATTATTAAGTATTCAATCCAGTTAGGAACCATAAGGTTCTTATAAAATCTACAAGGTCTCTACTAATTCACATCTCTTAACTAGGGATATATAAGCAATCCTACATGACCTAAGCTCTACAAATATTCTATCAAATATACTCTAAACTAGGGAGTCATAATATACTTCAAATATTCAATTCAAAGTATCAAATCCATATTTACAATTCTAAATATTAACACAAAATGCTATCTAAAAACTATTAAGAAGGAATATGGATGAAATAATAATAAATGCCTTTACCAATAAAGAATTATTTCATGAAATAGAATTATATTCTCAAACCTTGATAGATACCCTTTAAGAATATGAGAATATATCAACTAGAGATAAGGAGAGATTCTCCTTATTTCTTAAAGAAGCAAAAGAGGGTATATTTGAAGCATTAATTGGTTATCTTCATGGAATTCATAAAATATAGTTATATTCACATCCGAGGAATGTTTTATTATCTACCTATCATTAATTATTTTTGTACTCACTCAACACATGAAGCAAGCTAGCAATACAAATCAAGATTATTGTGATGACAGACTAACTCCTCATGAAGCAAAAATTCCACTAGAATCAATGGAGAATCATAAGAGAAGGAAGAAAAGGAAGAAAAGACATGCCAAAATATATCCTATCAAATAAGACATGAATAGCAATGAAATCATAATTATTGAAGAACCCTTAGCTATAGCTCTATTTGCATCATATGAAGACACTAACTACTTGCTTTATTAGATTATTATAAGCAATGATGGAGAATACAAGTTCTAGTTTTGACTCCAATAAAGAATAATATATAGAACCAATGGAAGAAGTCATACAATGCAATGTAAATTAAAAAGGACTAGATCAATCTGAAGAACATCTAAATACAAAGATCCATATTGAAGATTTAAATATTCAATACCCAAATAATGTAATATAGGGGGGTGTTAGAGTTAGAGTATATTACATCAATTGGGTCATGTAAATGTACCACCTTAGGTACATAGTTAGGATAGGATATTAATTTATGTTGAAGTTATCTAGTTATGTAATATATGCACAAGTGGCAATGTGCAAGTTGTAATGTGCAAGGTATCCCCTTGTACAATTAGGTAGAGTATTGGCCAAGGAATCTATCTTCCTATATAAAGGCACCCATAATGATAGATTAGATATCAAGTAGACATCAATTATATATCTAGTTTATGTTAGCTCTTAGTAGCATTACTCCTGTATGGGGTATAATATACCTCTTTAGCTCATATTAATGGAGTGATCATTTCCTACATAATGCATTGTATTTTCATCATTTCTATTTATAGCATATTTTAGTCATATTGTTGTTTCACTTTCTTTCATATTTCCTATATTTCATTAGGACCTATGTTATATCTCTCCACTGTAAATATCCTCAAAAGCTAACATAACTATTATTTCCAATGACACATCATCTTGCTCTTCTAAGGTAGTGGTATCCTATCAGACATCTTATTAATACCTCTATTCCTCATGCTCTTATGTAGCTAGAGATTGTTTCCTACTATTTTCAATGACTTATATCTTAGCCTATGAGGTATAAAATAAAAGCTACTATTCTTGTAGATTAGCAATGAATGCTTAGATCCTCTTATATTGTAAATCAATAAATTTCAAATTCCCTAAGGGATTCTAGTTTCTTAAGAGTAACCCTTTTGTCTTTTTATGGCTCCTTCTTTCTAAGGTTATTGGTGATTCCTTCTCTGTTAATTTTCCCTCATCTATTGTTGTAGGTGTTTTAGGCCTATCCCCTATTTATAGTATTTTAATTCTATGAAATTTAGATACATCCTCCCTCGAATCTCTTTTATAGGACTTAGGAAGGTCATTGGGTGCCTAAGGAGAAGATAGCATTTCAAAAATTTTGGGTAGTGATTCCTCCATTATACCCTGTGTTTATCTAAACTTCCTTAGTAATGAATTTGGTACATTTGCTCTCTTTTGTTTATGTTTCTTGGACTTCTTTTTTTACCCTTTTTCTTTTCTATTTTTTGGCTATTGTCCTCGATGCTCAACCCCTTTTTGCTAATCGAATGCTATTTTTGGAGCCTCAACATCTTCCTATTTCTTGGTTGTTTATGTTGATTCATCTTCCCTATTTCATTATTTTTTTTGTTTCAGCTATGCTTCAAATAAAAATATGTCCTTTTACTATGCTTAAGGTTTCTCAAAAACCCAGATAGCATGTTCCATCTCTTATCAAATTTATTTTTCTTTGGATATGGTGGTTTGAATACCTCCAAAACATCTACTTATACTAGTGTCTGAGGGTCATCCAACTACTTCAAGGTTTATATTTTTGCGAGGTGTTATAAATAGAGTCTATTCCATCATTTAATTTATGTAAATGTATCTTCCAAGGTACATACTTAGATCACTTTAGGGGTAAGTTTTCTAGTTAATTCATGCAATGCAATAAGTGCACAAGTATCATTGTGCAAGTTGTACATGTGCAAGTTGTCCCTTACACAACTAGATAGAGTGTTGGCCAAGTATCCTATTTTACCTATATAAGGATGGCCTCTTAGGTAGATATATATAGAGTAGAAAATACATAGAATAGGAAATACATAGAGTGTAGCATAGTGTGTGACACCATCCATTGGTGATGGATGCAATGTAGTTCAATAGATTTATATTGGAGTGTTCATTTCCTCCATATCTATATTATAATATTTTATGCTTCAGTCATTCAATAGATTTACTTTCTTTTATATTATTCTACATCTCATGATTTCTATCTCTCCATGCTTACTAAATCAAAAGCTAATAGTGGTATCAAAACTATGGAAGATCTAGTTTATGTAGGTCTATAGGAAAGCCATCATTATCATTGAGCCTGAGTGTTTTAACAAATTGACATTTCGCTAGACCAACCACTTTCAAAAGCTCTTAGAAGAATCTAGGTGGTAGATTAAGAGAGAGTCATGAGTAAGGATTGAAATAAGGCTTAGTTTATGGAAATACTGAAACTATAATTGACCAGAGTCTTTCCATAAGAGTTTCAATAAAAACTCATGAAGACTAGGACTCAGGATTTAAGACACTAGATTGACATATCATTTAGTGAGGATCATCTAGGATATCTGGAAATTTTATAATTAGTGCCTAAAGTTTCTTTTGTTTGTATGAGACTATTTCTTATAGGATTGGAACTCCTCATATGATAGAAAGCTATGAGACTCCAACTTCATTACCTGAAGGTTGACATTCCCTTATACTGTAGATATTGATTATTTATGCAAGAGAAGAATACTATGAAAGAAGATTTCTTGTGATGAGTTGTGGTGAAGTCAAGATACATAAGATCTCCATTGTTTAATAAAATAACTTCACAATTTGAATAATAGGGCATAAAATCCTTGACATAAAAAGTTCATAGAAGACTTAGAGTAGAAGCTACATAAGTCTTAATACCAAAAAGTGATAGAGCCTTGGCATTGAAAAAGGCCATAGTAGCCTTGATATTAGAAAAGGTCATAGTAGCCTTGACATTGGAAAAGGCCATAGTAGCCTTGGTACTAGAAAAAAGGCCATAGGAGCCTTGATCCTGAATTTGAAGATTTAGAAGCAAACTATAGATTTCAGTACTAATACTTTGTTGTAGGGAAATAAGATTTAGTGAGTTGGGAAACTTCCTACAAAAAATTTAGGAAGGGTATCTTCTTCATATTCAATTCAACACCTAGAGCAAAACCAAAGAGATCAAGAGAAGATATCAATGCAAAACTTCTAGTCAAGGAAGGATGAGGACAATAAGGACTAGGTGAGTCCTGCTTGAATCCAAAAGTAGTATATCCAGATAGGAATATCTCATCACCAATACTTCCAAGAGCATAAGGTTGAATAAAATATCTCAAGGAAGACCATCATAAGCTTTCAGATCAGAGACCTTAAGAAGATTTTAGCAATCATATAAAAATATGCTTGGAGAGCCTTACTAAATATATTTTTAAAGAAGAACTCATCAAAGAAATCCACTATCAAGGAGAAGCCTTTGATAGTGAAATACTTGGGATAATTATCACCATCCGACAACAAGCCCAAGAGAAGATGAATTTGGTAGGGAGTGTCAGATCTAACAAGAAGAATTTGGTGAGTTCCAAATACGAGAAGAATAATTTAGCAAGGAGTGCCAAATATTAGAAGAGTATCCTCTTTGAAGTCAAAAATTGACAAGATGATTTGAAGACATAATAAGCTCACCAAATCTTGAAGATTTGAAGATTACCTCTAAAAAAAAGAAGGCATCACTTCAAAATTAAAGACTTCTCCAAATATGCATAAAAATGAGGAAATAAAAAGAGGATAACAAGCCATAAAATCCTAGGCTCGTAAAATAAATGTCGAGATGATTATTTGGTGAAGAAGGAGCTATTCAAGATAGTCTACAAATAAGTACAAGGATATTCTTGTAGCAGCAACTTGGTGATCCTAGATACCAAGATCTACATCCTCTATAGAAGTGATAAAAGAGCTACAAAAAAAAGGTATGCAAATTTTTGGTGCAAATAGATTTATTAATTCATCTACCTATTAGATTTGTTAGATGCACCTACATTTGGATTAAAATTGCAAATATAAAACTGTATTGCAATCTTCAAAAGAGTAAAAATAAAAAGGTATTTTTTAAGGTTCATTTTCACTTTTATTAGGATTTGATTAGATTTTGAAAATAGTTTTTATAAACTACCTATTACCTATTCTGAAAAGGAAAATAAGACTAAGCTCTACACTATTAGTTGTAGTGAAATTTTAGAATAACTCTTAAGGATTATTTTTAGGTTATTCTTAATTAGTTGCAGTATATTCTTAGTGCATTAATTTAAGAGTTTATCAAAATATTAAAGTGTAGTCTTAGTGTATTAAAAGTGAGAAAAACTTAACCCAGGTGTTGTAGTTGAGTTGGAGAGGATAGGGCAATCCTACAAGGGAGGTCCTAGGTTTGAATCTCCACCCTACCAAAAATTTGAATTGGGTACCCAAAATACAATTGATAATGTTGGTGCGGGTAGGTCTAGGCATGACTCTTGGGTGAATTTGATGGTGTAGAACCCCATGGTCATGGTATATTAGACCAAGGTGGCCCTGCAAGGGGTTTTTCGCTTTAAAAAAGTGAGAAAAGCTTGTACTATTACACTAATATCCAAATAAATTAGGTTTTTGTTCTTAAATATCATAAAATATGATTTGTATAAAGTGTCTAAAGACACTATTAAAGCATAGAAATCTGCAACTCGTAGTGGTCTAAAGGAGCCACTCAAAGAAGGTTATAATATTCCAAAACTTGGAGAAGAACATAACTAACCAAAAACAAGAATATAATCTTAAAGGATGAGACTTGGTGAGGCTAAAATCCAATAGAATTAAAGGGTTGAGTGCAAGAAAAGAATTGTAAAAAATAAAATACCTCTATTTATTATTGTATAAGATTTAAACTTTTATCTAAGTGACCAAGAAAAATGGAGGAATTTTTCTACTTGACCAAGAAAAATATATTTGAATCTATCCCAAAAAGGAACAATAAAAATAGGTAAAACAACCAAGTGAGGGTTGAACGTAAGCACTCTTACCAAGCTATAGAAGCCACTTAAAAATGGCTCTTGATGGATGCTTGAACCTGTAGAAGATACAACATAAGAGAAGATCAAAACAATGTACTAAGAAAAATATAAAGCATAGGATAAGATCAAGTAGTGGGAAAAGCAATTGGATGTCAAAGGAAAGGAATATTATTACCAAATAATTTCTACCATTAGAAAAAACTAATAATATAGTAAAGCATCAAGGAGTATTCATCCAAGCATTGCTATTCAGACTCCATTCAAGGGCCACCAAATCTACTCCATATCTCCACTAAAGCTCTTCCATATTCCCACTATAGCCCAACCATTAGCTAGAGATACTGAAGCATATACATAAAAAAACAAGGATTAGGGTGGAAAACACGTTGGAGGGCCTCCATATAGGCTTTTATAGAAAGAAAGGTACACAACTACCACTTATCATCTATTGGAAGATACTCTATAACAATCACAAAGGAGATATTACACTTCTTGGCACCCATACTCCAAATAGTGGAGTTACACACATCCTAGCATATGTTACAAAGAAGATAGCTTGGAGATGTTGAGGAAAGAGCATTACTTGGATAACACTCAAGAAAGAATAAAAGAAGGAATGTTTTTAACTCAATAGTGACACTTGTCACTTGCAGTGGAGTGATTTCAGCACCTCCACCAACCAAATGAATAATATTTAATGACAATTTAAGATCTCATACGGTGACACTTGTCACTCTTCGTACCTTGTATTAAATATGGGTTAGACTTTGGAAGCCAAGAGCAACAGTTGGAAACAACAAGCATAGCATTTGGAAACACCATGGACAGTAGTGGAAGCTATTTGGTAGATCAAGGGTAGAATCTTAGTAAGGGTTAATTTTCTACATTGCATGTCATTAACAGAAGCTCGACAACTATTTAGAAAAAATTCAATAGAGTGACGGTGAACGTTCGACACATTTTGGGTGCGATTCGGTAGAGGTCCGAAGCAAGGAAAATTTTAGTTGAAAACTCTTGGTCAAACTAGCATTCACATAGTGCATTAAAGCCTTGGGAATACACGCTCAATAAGGAGAGTTATAGCCTCATTCACCCGATGTCATAAAGTTACACTGTCGTAATCTCTTATTTTCTTTCAATTTCATAAAAAGGAGTTATAAGGTTATAAGATAAGGTTGATATATCATTTAAAATCAATCTTTGTTGAAAGAAAAAACTTAGGGAATTAATATTTGCATAACTTAGGAGCAATAAGGATTCTACTTGGAATTAATATGTTTAAATTTGCAAATATTAATGTTTTATAAATATCCAAATTTGGAAGTGATGAGGTTTTCAAATTCAAACTAGTTTTTTGGAAATTAGAAACACTTGATTAAAATTCCTAAGGGTTTCAAAAGGGGTTATCATAAGCTTTTATTTAAAGTTGGAAATTTATGTTCTTGTCTTAGAGATAAAATATATCCAACATTAAAACCTCTTTAAAGGATTTGAAAAGTGCTTAGTTCAATAGGAGTATTAAGAAATATTAAAAGGTTGATTTTTGATGCTTACAAAATCTTGTACAAAATCAATAAAAATTGAACTATATCTTGCAAAAGTACTATAGAGTACTCCAAAACATAACTAGGGAGTCATAAGGAATTCTACAAAACTTTATAATATTTTTTCTTCATATATTATCAAGTTATGAAGATATAATCTTTCATCAAAAACCTAAAATTAGGCATTCATAACTAGGGAGATATAAGGAAGCCTACATGACTAATAAAGGGTTTATCAAATCAATATTATATACTTCAAATATAGTTATAAATTAAACTACACTACCTTAAATAATTTAGGTTATACAAATGACCACTAGCATGCTAAATAACACTCTTAGAAGTGGAATGAGAAAAATACCAATATGGATTAAAAACCTGATGAATTACAATGATGGACAAAATCAATGTGAAATAAGTTTTGAAATCAACAACCATGTTGAGGAAGATTCATCCAATGAATCTAATGATCAAAAATAGGGAAATATTGATCAACAAGCTTTTATTCAAAAAGGAATAGCTTCAATCATGCACATATGGTTAGAAAGTCTTATCAAAGAAATAGAAAAATATGATATTCCTAAAATAGATTGTAAAATTATCATATCATCACTATAGTGCACTCATTGCAATCAATATGGTCATGATAAGACCAATTGTTGGAGTTTCCATCCATGCAGGTATTGTGATGGAACAAATCACTCATATTTCTCCTGTCACTTCAAATATAGGTACTATCAAAATTATGAAAGAAGACTACTTGAAAGAATAAATTGTTATCTTTATAAACTTATTTTAGATGGATCTACTAACATTAAACTCAAGGTTGATATTTATGAAGGATAGAGAAATAGGTCTTACATAGATACAAAGGAAATAAGAAGAACAAATTCAGATCCAATCAAGACATACCACACCATGAGAATAATGGTCCATCAAAGACATCTAACATCAAGGAATTTAAAATGGAAAAGAACAAGAGGAATTGACATAAATACTGGAGCAGTAGAAGTGGAACCAGATCAATATTGCTCTAAAAATGCAGATAAAAGAGAAATAGAATGCAAAGTCAATTCAAAGAAGAAGGCTCAACTCCAACTTACTTTGCATCTTATGAAGATACAATTTACCTATTAAACCTGAACACAAAGAATGCAGAGATAGAATATAAAGTTCAAGGAGAAGAAGAAGATCCATATTGAAGATTGAAGTCCTCAATACCAAAATAATGTAATACAGGGGGATGTTATATATAGATTCTATTCCATAATTTAGGTTATGTAAATCTATCTTACAAGATACATACTTAGATTACTTTAGGAGTAAGTTAACTAGTTACCTAATGCAATGTAATAAGTCCACAATTATCATTGTGCAAGTTGTACATGTGTAAGTTGTCCCTTGTACAACTAGATAGAGTGTTGATCAAGTAACATCTTTTTCCTATATAAGGATGACCTCTTGGGTAGATATATATAGAGTAGAAAATACATAGAATATGATATACATAGAGTGTAGCATAGTGTATGACACCATCCATTTGTGATGAATGCAATGTAGCTCAATAGCTTTATATTGGAAAGTTCATTTCCTCCATAGCTACATTGTAATATTTTATATTTCAGTCATTCAATAGATTTACTTTCTTTCATATTATTATGCATCTTGTTATTGCTATCTCTCCATGCTTTCTACATCAAAAGCTAACATGAGATCCTCTATTGACCTCTTTTTAGTTTCCTTTGACTTGTCCTTATTTTTCTATAAGAATTTATTTGTCGATGCCCTTTGCTATTTTTTACAATCCCATAATGGTGATGACAAATTAGCTATATGAGAGCATGATTTTTTATTTGAAATTTACCTTCCCTAAACTAGGAGGCAATACAATGCAATGAATAATTAAAGAAATACCAAAGATCAATGCCCAAATAAGGATTATTCTCATAATAGTTAAGATGAATAAGCATCTCCAAGTGGGAGCTATCCAATACCACACATTATCCATTCTATGTGATGTATTTAATGATCCAAAACATGACACCATCCTTTGAATTTGGTAAGCTGCATTGCCTAGTACCTTTCCAATAATTATTCTGGATATTGTATACATGCTTAAGATCTCCTTCTTGTCTAAACTTGGAAATTGGATGGTAAGCCCCTCCTTGGTCTAGAAAAAATACAACCCATATAATAACAACCCTGTAACTTTATTGATCACTATAGGGTTTACAAGGATGTTAACCCCCCTATTTGTTGCACCTCCATTGCATAAATTTTGAGTTGATTCTTCCACAAACTTAAGATCATACCTATTTAGGAGATAGAAGAACTATAACCACTGAACATGTTCGAATATCAATGCAACTTCCTAGTTTTGCAAAACGTTCGTAGTGCTCTCTAGTCCATATATGTGATTCTACCCCATATTTTTTTATTTTATGCTCTGTAGAAGCTATATTTATAGTAGTGGCTAAAATGTAGATTGGATAAGGACAATGATGATAGTACTTGTACATGGGAAATACAACTTGCTTACCCATATTATATCACCATAATTTCTCAAAATGATACAAATCTAGAATTAAATTCTTGTTCAACCCATGAGTGCCACTTAGATGGTGGACAACTACCATAATAGCTAGAGAACCACATCTAGAAGACATTCTCATAAAACATGTTTTTTATCCTATGATGTATGGTTCCCATGTGATCCTCATGTCATTTTTTTAGCATGGAGATCATCCAATATTATCTTGTCATTTCCCATGTAATCATGTCAATACCATCTCTAATCTACCGATAAACAATTATCACATATACATATTACATACTTAGCATATTAATCATATCTCTACCATGTGATATTTTAGATTGTTGTGCATTTTGAACAACCTCTATCTGGTGCTAAGCGATGTAGTGTCTCATCTCCAAATTTTGTAGTCATTCAAATAAATATAGTGCCTAGACAAGGGATAGTAGAAAACTCTTCATGTTGGTCAAATTAATACCATCTCTAAAAGGGCGTCCATTAAATATCCCTCTCATGCACCACAAGCTATGATATTGCTATGATTATGTAAAAAAACATGATATTAATATAATTAAGAGAAGAAAATATACCTTATTAAAAGATATTGGTCATGATGCTTTGAAAGGGTTGGGATCTATGATTAAGTCAAAATATCATTAGGGTAAACAAAAATTAGAAAATTAGAAAGGTATATACCAAAACATGCACACACACACACACACATATTTATTCAAATATAAGGAACCACCATTTTTTATAATCAATTCATGTCTTACCTAGATACATCCCAAGGGATTTTCACAACTAGAATTTTTTCAAGACTAGTGTACAAACAATTAGCTTTCATGCTAATCTTAGTACAATGGTGTCCTGAAGGGAGTTTTCACCATTGGATCTATTTTTCAATAGGACATAATAAAATATCTTTCATAGTTGGAGAGGAAGTCTCCCCTACTACATACATGTTAGATTTCAAAAGTAAATAGGTAAAGAAACATTTCTTTATCATCGATTTCTAATATAACTTGATCCAATGTCCATTTACAACCACCTTTCTCCTTGAATAATCCATAGGTATCAATCATACAACACCATTATCAAAAACCTATTCAATCTCATATGGTATGAGCCATCTAGTTTGGAGATTTTCCCTTGAAATCAAGGCAACATGAACCAAATAAGACTACCCAATCACTTGGTTTATACTCCTTGATTTTGATGTGCTTGTCATGCCTTACTTTCCATTATTGTTTAATAACCTCCATCTGATGAAGGACATATTTTTGTAGTTCATCAAGTGCATTCAGCTACAAGATCCTTTCCTATTGTACCCATAAAAACTCAATATCCACATCAAGTATAATTCATAAACTTTATAACTCAAATTCAATTGGTAAAATGGGATTCTTTCCATAAACTAGTTCATAAGGGGTGAATCTAGTGGTGGATTTCCAAGTGATATTATAAGACCACTCAGCTTCAGATAACCTATCATCCCAATATTTTCTATGTGAAGCTACCATTTTTATTAAAATATTCTCTAATTCCCTATTGGTAACCTCTACTTGGACATTGGCTTGTGGGTGATATGGTGAGGATTTTCTATAATTCACTTGGTAGTGTTCCATGAATGAATGGATAATATTTGATGGAAACTAGGGTCCCTAATCTAACACAATCTACAAGGTACACCAAATCTCTAAAGTATATTCTCATATAATAAGTCAACTACTTTTTTCTCTTGTGCAAATTGGAGAGCCACTACCTTGACCTATTTAGTCATATAGTCAGTACATACTAGGATGTGATGTTTTCCTTATAATGGAGGATTAATTGATCATATTAAATTGGTGCTCCACTTCTCAAAGGGTTCTGTAATAATTTGGGGTTCAAGAGGTATCTCATTGTATGCCATACATTTTTCATTGTTTGGTATTGATCACAATGGAAGATATACTTCTTCACATCCTTGTGAAGTGAAGGTTATAGTATCTCATTCCTAGAATCTTTTGTATAATTTATTTTGTAGAATAATACGCTCTATAAGGTTCATCATGAAATGCATGAAGGATATCATTAAATTTATCCTCCCTTAAACATCTTCGTTAAATGTTATTAGATTCGTATTTAAATGGTAATCCTTTTATCCATTGTAAAGATAATTTTTTTTAAACTAGATGGTGTCTCTCATTGGAAGTAAGATGGGAAGGAATCTTCCCAGTTATTGGGTAGTTAGTAATATATGCGAGCCATGGAAAATGCACTAATATTGTAAATAAATAGTTGTTAGGGAAGGATTCATCCATTGGTTCTTGTTTTTTAATAGTATTAATCTAGATAAGAAATTGACATCTATATTTATTTTAATGGTTTTATCAATGGTAGTAATATCAAATTCTTAAAGTAACAAAATGCATCTAGTCACTCATCTACTTACCAGTGGTTTATTGATCAAATATTTGATCACAATGATGGGTGAGTCTATGGGAGATGAAAAATTAATATGATGATTGAATCCCCTTGCTAGAGGTAATTTAATATGTACTTTCATATATTATTCTTATTTTATACATCCAATAATATATTTTTAATGTTATTATATAGGATGTATGATATCATTTATTGTCACGATTTATCTATGTTTATGCTCTTTTGTCTACTTCATTTATGCATGAGTATGTTCTACTAGCTTTCCACCACTATATTAATTCATGCCTAAAAAAATACCATAGAAAAACGTGAGCTTGAAAAAATACCCTATTAACGTAAGGATAAAAAGTTATTCCTCTAAACAATGTTATAAATTAACTTACTCGTAGTAATTATTTGTATCATATAATACCATCATCAATTTTTTTTATTAATATTCCGATTAATGTTCGTAACTTTTCCATCCACTTGTAAACTCTTGAGTATTGCATCTACCTCATTTTTAAGGTTGACTAAACGATCACCCCTTGAATAATCAATGTCTTTCCTCCACATGTTTGAGTTTCATCTTAAAACTTATATTTTTTCTTTTCCTATTATAAATGCTTTAGAATATGCGAATCTTCCCATAAATATGGATGAACATAAGCTCGCTTATCCTTGTTTAAACTCTTAATTAAAAATTCATTTTACTTAACAACATTCCTATCCAAATTTATATATTTATCCATGCCTTAACTAGATTTCATGTTATGGCTTTTCAATTACTATCCATTATTACATATAATATAACTATTTAAACCTATATTCTAAAATATTTTAGATGTCAATATTATGTTAGCTTCTAATACATAATAGTCTATTTTATAAAATAAGACATGCGATATAAACTTGAATTTAAAGTCTTATAACATATCAACATAGTCTAATAAGTGACATACTATCTGCCTTTATTGCAATAAACTCGAACTTATTTAATAATATTTTCTCTGATACTCATTTCATCCTTAAAAAAATTAAAAACTTAATATAATATCCTACCAAATATCATATTAAGTTCTAAATTACTATAAGTACCATTATTCGTATTAGAAATGATAAGATGACAATATATCTCTTTTTTATATTCTAGATTATTCTAATTAGAAATGCAAACCTCTTATCTTTGAAGTACAAAATATAAAATGACAAAATGAACAATTACTATAATAATAACATAGAGTTATGGTTTAAATTTTTCTAAATATAAATTTATAATTTTTTTGGTCAACAATATTCTGTACTTCTAAAAATGTTTAATCTTTTTCAAAATGTTTGACTCTAAACATCCATATAAAACGTGACCATTTCGTCGGCACCACGAAAAGGTCACATTTTCGTTTCGTACAACTCATCGTCAGCAACATTACGATAGCACATTCTATTATCTCAGTGCTGTTTTTTGCTTTTCATCATCCTATCAGAATTCCCAAGAATAAACCCAGCTTTAACACTGCCAAATGTAGTCTACGGATGCATTAGCACTCGTCGGTGTTAACTTACGCCTCGAATGTTAGTCATGATCGAAATTGACGGAGTCGTCGGTTCCACGAAAAGATCGCTTTTTCGAGTCAATTCTTACGGCTCATAGACAGCAACATAGCGAAAGCGCATTTGTGAACAAGACTAAGATTATAAGTTTAGCGTGTTCTTATCACGGTCTACATATACTTTTCTTCATATGTCTTGAAAGGACTCCTTCCATCAGACGTTTCTTCGATCATTGCTTTCCTTATGGTACCTTGCACTCGATCTTTTAATGTACATGGATAAGCAATGGTTGCGAACACTAGATATGATAGGACAAACTACTACATGAAAGGTTCTCTTATTTTTGAAATCCTTTTTGACCGTTGGATATCTAATCTTTCTGCTGTCATTATAACATTCATGAATGGCTTTTAATATTTTTATATTTGTTGTGACTTAAGTCTTTCTTTAAGATATGGATCAATTAAAATTTGAATGTGGGATCCACTTCTTTTTAGTAGTTTGTGAAGTTTTTCTCTAGTTATATTGTTAGTTATTTTTTTAATTTTGGATTTGATATTATTTAAAAGTTTATGTGTTATAAACTTATATGTATTTTATTTTTAATTGTAAATATAATTGTTATTATAATTTTAAAAATATAATAATATTATTTAAATATTATATCGATGATAATTATAATAAATATTAAATATAATAAAAATATTATTATTAATAATAAATATATTTGATAGTAAAATGATATATATTTTTATTGGAACCAATAATTATTTTAAATAAATAAGAGAGGTTATAATAAAAAAGAGTTGGAAATATCACAACTCGGTCGAAGGCCACCTACACAATCAAAATAAAAAATAACCACAAAACAAGAAGATAAAACCAACCTTTAAAAGGGCAAAAAAACAACATAACTAAGGACAAAGAGACACTCTTGCAGGAGTGGGATGATTTTTCTTTGGTTTAGAAAAGCCCAAACCATGAGGATTATCTATAGGCAGATCGATAGACCAAGAGTTATTAGGAGCAACAATGTTCATCAAAGGAACCATAATACCCCAACCAGGGAGAGTAGAATTGATCAAAGCTAAAGATGGCAATGGAGTAGAATGAGCAGGAGTAAGAGGAGAAGTAATTGGCTGAGGAGATAGGCCAAGGATCCAACTAGTACCATGATCACTCAAACGATGCACAAGACTCCACCCATACTATGGAGAGCATGAACACAAATGATGTATGCTATGAGAACTAGGGGGAGATTGAGCCCTACTATGAGCATTGGAAAAATGGCTTGAGGCCAAAGAATGTTGTCCCCTCAACCTACTACATCAAGGCATCAAATAAATTGAGGAACCCTGAGGTAGAGGGAGTTCAGGCATAACTTGATTTATAGTGCATGGAACCTTGTGCCAATACTTGATAAGATTCATCAAATGTGTCAACTCATAAACCACCTTGGAAGCCTATGAATGGATATGAGAAGTAACAATATAAAGCATCGTAATCTTTTCATTTACAGAAAATTGAAAGGAAATTAAATCTCCATAATAGATAGCGTTATTCCTAACTTTGCATAGCTAGAACAAAATTATCATATGAAATAAATTCAATAGAGCAACATTATAAGTAGGCCAACAACTATTATCACCAAAAAACGCCATTTACAATTTGAATATCCCGGGATTAAACAACAAGTGAATCTAATCCCATGCATACTGAGCATGAGGACAAAACCAAAATAAATGCTTAAATGTTTCAAAACAACCATAGGTAGGACTCTTAGGATTTTGAAGACCAACCCTACTAAGCCTCTCTCCCATGGAAAAACTTTTATAAATAAGATACCAAAGAAATTTTTTTATCTTAAGTTTAAGATAAGAATGCTAGATATGGTTCAAATGAGTAATCCAAGTATAAGAGGTAGAGTGAGTTTATGATATCTCATTACGATTGTCAATACTAAAGGAAAAAGGATTAAGAAGATGATAAAGCAAGGAAGAAGAGTAGTTCTTGAAAGGAGTATCTATATTCCAACAACAATCCCTCTACCAGTAACTCAAGGGCTAAAAACTAAGCTTATGCAACATGACATCAAGCACAAGCTCCTAGATCTTAAGAATAGATCAGAGATTCAAGTTTTGAGGATTAAATTTATGCTTGAGGGTAGGCCAAGGAATCTATTGATGTTTAACTTTGTCTAGTCACCAATTCACTTGACAACTAGAATTTAAATATCCTTCCTTGAAATAAGTGTTTATTCAAGGTCTCCACTTAATATTTCCAATGTCAAGCATGTATGTATAAATAAGTGCCTTAAAACTCTGTGTAGTTCACAAGTGTTGTCAACAAGGGGCCTGGGAAACTAAGTAAATTATTTCATAGGTATCATGGGGAATATATGTTTCATATCCATTCCACAAAATAACATTCGTTTTATGATCTCACTTAAAGTATACCGAATTTATTTCATCTCTTCTATATGCTTTAAATGAAATTTATCATAAATGGAATCTAACATCTAGCATTAAATTTCCTTTTAACTTTAATGAAGATTCAAATTAAAATGAAATTTATTACTTCAACAAACCTTTGGGATAAAAGTAATGAATTCACTTCTTAAATGTTTGTCTGATAAAACAGTGATTTATTCAAACTGCCTTATAAGATTATAATCGAATCTAATAAAGGTGAATGAATAAAATAATGTCTGGCCTCATCTGCAAATATTAATGTCTTTTAATAACAGAAAACAAGGCTTGATATAGACCTTACTTTATAAACTTTTACTTTATGGAAAAGTAAAGCTTATTAAATAGATATTTTGTAAATAGAATACAATATTGAGAATGAAACAAAACTTTAATAAATAAGATGCCTTTTCAAAATAGCGTCAAAGCTTTAACCCCTAGCATATCAGTAAGAAGAATTGAAGAGTTAGATAAAATAGGAGACCACCAAATTTTTTGAGAATTGAACAAAATACCATTATGAAAACCATCACCAATCCAATGAAGATGAGGTTTTACCACCTTAAAATCTTACCAAATACTTTAACAACAAAGGAACCTTAAATCTTAATCAGGACAAAATTAATGATAATAGTTTGAAGGCCAATATTAGCCCAAGCATTATGCCCATAAGAAAACCTTGAAGAGATACAATGGTGAATTAAAATATTCTAAGGTTTATGGCCTTTAATACCTCTAACCACTCACTTAGAACATAAGGAAATACTTTACCTATAGATGTCAATGATACCCATCCCGCCATTATTAGTAGGCATGCAACAAATATCCCAAGCAACCCAATGAAAACCAAGTAAATCCTTCCCCTTGAACCAAAGAATATCCCTAAGGATTCTGATCAACTTATTATAAGAATTCCTAGAAGTGGCCCAATAGGAGGAATAGTAAACATGGATAGCAACAAGAATCTTAGTGCAAACCTAAAATTTACTAGCAAGAGAAATGGGACATGAAGCCCAATATGAAATATTATTTTCAGTTTTATCAATAAAATATTGTAATAGTTTTGAGGGCAAGCAGTCAAAAGCAAAGATAATTCCTAGGTACTTAAATGATCACCCCTATGAAGCCAATTCCAAGAGAAATGTCTAAGTGAAGCAGGTGGATCAAAAAAAACAAGATTAAAACAAAGAGACTTAGACCATTGGATATTGGAACCAGAAGCCTTACATAAAGTGTTTGGATAAACCAAATTAGTCGAAATAGAAACCTCATCCTCACTAATAGTGAGAAAATAATCATTTGAAAAAATCCCATTACTAATATGAGTGGACATATCAGGAAAAAAAATACCTTTGATCAACTCCTTAGATTATTGACTAGCAAGAAGATAACCAAAATCTTCAGATGCAAGGACGTAAATCAAGTGGCCAAAGGACAACCCTGGAAAATAGAATGAAATAAAACAAAATCCTCTAAGTTATGCCCATTAACATTAAGCTAGGATGAAGCATCAAAAAATAACTTATTGATGACCTCAATAAAAAAGGACCCAAACCCAAGAACCTTGAGCATGGCAAGAATAAAAGGCCACTCAATGCAATCATAAGATTTCTCAAAGTTGAGCTTAAGGAAAAGCAACTTTTGGCTAGAGGTACACATCCATTCTAAACCTTTCTAGACAACAATAAGATTTTCCAAGATGTAATGCCCTTTGATGAAACTCGTCTACTTTGGTTTAATAATCAAAGGAAAAATATTTTGAATACGAATAGCTAAAACCTTGGCCAAGATATTATAAGAAACATAAAGAAGAGGAATAGGTCTCCAACATGTGATAAGCATAAAATGATTTTCAAAACTTGTTACATATATAACAAGTTTTGACTATAAATCATTATTAATTATATATTTTTTAAATATTAATATGCTAAGATAATCTAATTGTAATGAATCTTTAATGATATAATGATATAAGTTGTAAAATTCAAATTCCTTTTAAATGTAATATGATCTCTAATTATAGTTTATAAATTTTAAATAATTTAGACAGAAGTCACAATGAAATTTAAACTCAAAAATTATTGTTCATGACATTTGTTTGGAAATAGGGAAAGTATCTCATTATTTGTAGCTTCTATAAACACATTCTTTTCTTTGAAGTATTTTTTTTACTTTTGACACTCAAGTTTTAAATGGATAGTATTTTATGCTTAAATTATAAGACTATTCTCATTTATGGTAAGTAGATTTTAAGGCTTTTTCGACAAAATGATTAATAAATTAATGTAAATGAAAATTAGATTATATCTTCTATTTTTAGGATTGAAGGTTTTTAAACCAATTTTTAATAAACTGAGTTAGCTAGCATATCTTCCATCTTGTTTTGATCTTTAAAGATGTGTATGTTTTCTCTCACAACATTGTTGGTTCATATGTATTTGCTCAAGTATTCTCTGTATTCTCTAGCCTATATTATTTTGTTTGCCTAGTAATTTTATATAGTTAATCATAATATAGGAGTCGTATTCCACTTGAATTTTCCTCCATCCCACCTTAAGAGCCTCCTCTAATCTACTTAAGATGGCATATCCCTCTACCAGGTTATTAGATAAGATACCTAGATTTTTTGTGAAGATAAAAGTAGGGGTACCATTTGAGATGTGACCTATTCCCCCATACTTGCTCTTCTTGGATTTCCCCTTGATTCCCCATTCATATAAATTTTACCCAATCATTCTATAGGAGGTTCCCAGTTTCTAGTTTTAATTACCTATGAATGGTTTGGGAATACTTTTTTTTATGGAACCACCATTTGAGACACTTGTAATATAGATATTATGTGAATATTTTTTTATTAGGATTCTAGAGATATTTTAATTGGTATCGGATTGAATTCCTCATATTGTTTGTGATCCTTTTCCAAATAAAGTAGTCATCTCTGTACTCCTGCTTGAAGATATGATTATGTCTCTTTCCCCAAATTCCAAAAAAGGAGAGTCATCCCCACCCATAAAATCTACTAAGTGGATTGGTCCATTTTATCCTCTTTAGGACACTCCCTTAAAATTTATTATGTATAATATATCTTGGACTAGTAGATGCATAATAGAGTTACCATATGTTTCCATAATTTGATTGTGATGGGGTATTCTAGAAAGATGTGAGAGATTGTTTTCTCATTCTCCCAACACATGTTGTAGGAATATATTATATTATTTTGTACATTCTAATGTACCACCATTTATACATCTTTATATTAGGAAAGAGTGTCCTATATTAGAGTACGAACATTTACTTTATGCAATGTAATAAATGCACAAGTATTATAAAAGTGTGCAAAGTATCTGGGTATTGTAAATGTGCATAATAATCCATGTGTACATGAGTCCATACAATAGAAATATTAAGAGTCTCTAGAAGAGTGAAGGTCAAGAGTGCTCGATATGAAGAGTCAAATTATATTGTATATGCATGAGTTGTAGTTGGAGAGTGATTGTAAGTATGAGTACTTGATCTCTATTCAATAGAGATACAATTTTTATGAGCATTTGTTAATGGTAGTTATATGAGTTATTCTTGAAGTTATTTATGAGTTTTACATATTTAGAATATTGCCATTATCTTATGTTTCATGTTGTAACTTTATTTTAGATCTTGAAGTTATTTTATCTTTAGTTCTAGCTTAAAATATTAATAGTGGTATTCTATCCACAACAAGGTTTTGAATTGCATAATTTTTAAACTTGCAAAGGATATTTCCATTGGTTAAGGAGAAACTAGTGAAGTTAAATATTTTACCTCTAGAAAAGAAAACTAGTGAAGTTTGAAGATTTAGCTATTCCAAGAGAAAATTTAGAATACAAGGAAATTACAATTCTTGAAGATAGACCTTGGCATTGAGGAGATTAAGAAATCCAAGAATTAGGTCTTATTGAGAAGTTTGATAGGTAAAAGGATATTTTAGATTGTGATTTTTGTAGAGTATTTCCATAGGATTGGAGGAGAACTCGTGAAGACTAGAACTCAACAGAGATTTCTTTCCACTAGTTTTTAGAATAACTAGTGAAGTTTATTCATTTTAGAATTCTAGAAATTTGAATGTATTTGGATGCTACTTTCTAATTTTTTGTTGCAAAAATCAGGTATTAGAAGTTGAGAAGCTTCCTATAATAGATAGAGAATAATTTCACCTTCGGTTGCCTGAAAGTCTATGTGCTTTCATCATGCAAGAATTAGTTTTGTAACATTTGAACCACTTTTGGAATGTTATCCCCTTCCTTGAAAAGTTCATTAGGTGGAGGTTCATTCAATTGTTTCATCCTTCTTTCACATTGAGGGCCTTCTCATCTCAATCCTAACCTTTCTACTCAGGTGGTCTCTTAGTGGTTTCTTCCTCCCTGCCTCTTGTAATATTTCTTGAAGATCCACCACGTAGCATTCTTTTGATATGACCTAAAGGTGAAAGAGATAATATAGTAGTTCAATTCAATTCACAATCAAAGTACATAACTCATATCTACATTTTCTATGATACCATATGTAACAAACCAAGTCTACTACCCTGGTTGTTCCACTTAACATCAAATATAACACTATTTTTTCTTGTTTCTAAAATAACACACAACATATAGTTTTACCTTCATTTTTATAGAAATCATATTTTAAACCTATTTTATTTTTAAATAAATTCTTTTTAGCACATATATAACACCACTTTTAGGTTCAATAATGCTGCAACACAGTCACCCAAGTGGACGAGATCAGTCATATCCTATAAAGGTATCTTTGGTGCAATTGAATTATCTCATTTATATCCTCATTTTTTGGCATGAGGGTCAAACCACAATAAGGGTTATCCTCTAGGGTCCATACACCTAGAGGGTGTTGGCAATTTTGGGTACATTGGGTACATTGGGTACATTGCCTTTACTCTAAGTGTAGATGTTGTCATTGATGTCAAGAAGGTCTTGAAGCAATTTGGTTTGATGTCAAAGAATGTGTCTTGATGAAGGTTTCAGCATGGACAATGAGTTTCCAAGAAGATCAGGGTAGCCTAGTTGCAAAAGATCAAGAAAAAGACAAGTAAGAAAAAGTATGCAGGCGGTTGGAAAAACTGTCACGATTTCGTGACATGTTTTAGGAGAGAGAAAGCGCTGGCAAAAATCACGATTTCACGACATGTTTTAGGAGAGAGAAAGAGCTGGAAAAACTGTCATGATTTCGTGACATGTTTGAGGAGAGAGAAAGTTTGGGCAAATGTGTCACGATTTCGCGACATGCGGGAAGGCAGAGACGAAGCAGGAAAAACTATCGCGATTTCGCGACATGTCGCATTTTCGCGACTCGGACAGTGCAGGAAGGCAGAGAAAGAAAAGTGTCACGATTTCATGACATTCTACAAAGGAGGCTATACGGACGAAAAAATGTCACGATTTCGTGACATGTTGTAGAAGAAAGAGTCCGTAGTGTGAGCTGTCATGATTTCGCGACAAGATTGAAGAGAGAGAAAGTGATTCAGGAACTATCATGATTTCGTGACATGATGCAAAGTTCCAAGTAAGGGCTGTCGCATTTTTGTGACATGCTACAGAGGTCGAGTTGAGGACTGTCATGATTTCGTGACATGCAGCAAAGAGAAGAGCCTGAAAGGAGAAGCGTCATGATTTTGCGACAGGGAGTGGAGAAAGCATACGAAATCCAGAAGTGTCATGATTTTGTGATAGGTAGTAGAGAAAGCTTTCGGAAGCTGAAAGCGTCATGATTTTGTGATAGGCTACAAAGAAGTTGTACGGATGCAGAAAGTGTCACGATTTCACGATAGGTTGAGTTGGCAGCTTGCAGTTGGAGAAAGTGTCACGATTTCATGACAGAAATAGTTAGCAAGTCTTAATCAGAAGAAGCGTCATGATTTCATGATGAGTTGAAGAAGGAAGAGCTCGAAGGTGAAAGCGTCATGATTTCGTGACATGTTCCAGTTTCGGGCATATGGAGAAAGAGCTTAAGGCAATGAAAGCGTCGTGATTTCATGATAGTGTTGCAGATGACATCAGTAGAAGAGATGTGTCATGATTTCATGACAAAAGTTGAGAGGAAGGCCATGAAGACTAAAGTGTCACGATTTCGTGACAGAAGTGAGATGACGTCAGCAAGAGGCAAAGGTGTCACGATTTCGTGACAGAAGCACAAAGGAAGTCGACAAAGGCCAAGGTGTCACGATTTCATGACAGTAGGCTATAGAAGGTGTACGGCTATAAAAATGTCACGATATCGTGACATGTTGAAGTTTCATGCTAGAAGCTATAGGGAGGCAGTGAAGCCGACAGAGTTAAATCTGGGCCGACGCAGCGTAGGGTTTTGTAGCCGACGTGGTTGAAGGGTAAACAGCCAACTAAGATCAAGATTTCAATCTTGAGATTGTGAGTATAAAAGGAGGGCTGCTTGAAGAGTTTGGCATCGATCAAGTGTGCGTTCAAAGTGCGAATTGCGTAGATAGAGTGCGGGGAGAAGTTCGATCGTAGAGGTGCATAAGTGGAAGTCTGATCGACTGTTGTGTTTGCATGGAGTGTGCGACGACTGTGCTACTGTGTTTGCATAGAGGTTGCGAAGACAGTGCTATCGTGTTTGAGCAAAGAGTGCGAAGACTGTGCTGTTGTGTTTGCGCTGGATGTGCGAAGACTGTGCTGCTGTGTTTTCGTAGAAGAGCATAAGTAGATCGAGTGTTGCTGTGTTTGCGTAGACTGTGAAAAGTTGGTTTCGACCAAGTGCAACTATAACAAAAAAGAAAAGAGGAAGAGGACAGATTTGTGCCAGACCGAAGGACTGTGTTTAGTGCAAATTTGAGGAACGGCTTTGCAGTGATAGAGTTGAGGACAGAGATCTCCGACCAGAGCAGGGAAGACAGGTGTCTTCTGTGGATAGAGTTCCACTTGCTAAGGGCAGAGGAGGTAGAGGTCTTCTAGAGGATCACCACTAAGAGCAGAGCTAGGGGAAGGTGTCTCCTTTGGGTTGGTGCCCATAAACTTTGTAATTGGGAAGGTTTCCCAAAGAACCTTGATATAACTTTTAGAGAAAAGTTTTATCCGTGGAGTAGCCCACTTTGGGTGAACCACGTAAATTGTTGTGTCACTTTGTGGATGGTGTGTTGTGCATTGCTTTGATTACTGTTGTTATTACTGCTATCTGTACACTGCATTATACTATTTTGAAAGTTGATTTTTAAAGCAAATTAAAAAGTGGTCTTATATTGTTCACCCCCCCTCTCAGTATAAGCTTGTGTTCTTCAATTGGTATCAGAGCAGGTTCCTTCGAAAAGGTTTAACAGTTGGAAGGAAGAACTGGTTAAGAACACAATGGATTTTTTAGGTGGCAATGCAGCACCTATTCTTGATGGATCAGATTTCGGTCATGTGGAGTGCAAGAATGAGAGTTTATCTAATGGCACTTGGTAATGAGGTATGGGAAGTGATTGAAGATGAATACACTATTCTTGAACATGGTCCTTATACCAAAGAAGACAGGCTCATGCTTCACAGCAATTCAAAAGCCATGAATGCAATCTTGAGAGGCTTACAGAAAGCAGATCTCACCAAAGTTATTCATTGCAAGACAGCTAGTGAAATGTGGAAACAATTGCAGGTGGTTCATACAGGTGATGCAAATGTCCGAAAGGCCAAATTGAGACATTTTAAAGGTATGTTTGAACAACTCAAGATGAATGATGATGAAAATATTAGTGACTACATGCTCCGTATGGATGAAGTTGTTAATTCTATGAAAGACTTAGGTCTTGAACTTGCTGAAAATGATGTGTGTGATAAGATTTTAAGATCTCTTCCTAATAGATTTAGTGAAAATATTTCTGCTATTGAGGAAGCTAAAGATTTAGATAAGTTGAAAAAGGATGAGCTCCATAGTATTCTTGCAGCATTTGAGCTGAGAACTCAAGTGAAAGTTGATGTCAAGAAAGAGGCGACTTTCAAAGCTACCAAGAAATCAAAGGGCAAACAGATTCAAGAGAGTGATGAGTCTTCTAGTGATGAAGAGGCATATTACAGCAAAAAAGGCAAGTTCTCTAGAAAACACAAAAGCAAGAAAAACATAAGATGTTTCAACTGTGGAAAGTTTGGTCATTATGCTACTGACTGTACTGTTTCCAAGAATGAAAGTGATGAAGATATACAGGATGTTAAGAGCAAGGATTCTGAAAAGCACGGGTATTACGGAAAGAACAAAGATGAGCACAACAATCAAGGAAAGAGGCATTCACACAAGAATAAGAAGAGCTTCTACCTAGACAAAGCAAGTAAGTGTTCTAGCAGTGATAGTGAAAGTTCTTCTAGTGATGATGAAAATGAGATGTTGTTCATTTCAGAAAAAGAGGAAGAACCGAAACATAAATTCATTGTCATGAAATGTTTTAGATGTGGAAATTTTGGGCACCTTGAGGATGATTGCACAAATAATGAATTGGTTGCTAGTATGTATGAGGATGCTTCAAAAAATGATAAGGAAGATGCTTGTATGGTTTTTGAAAAGGATAGCACCTCTAGTGATAAGAAATCTGAAAAAGGCCTTGATGATTCAAAATGCAATAATATAGAGGATCTTGAATGTGAACTTACTAATGCTCTTAGTGTTTTGAAAAAGGAAAGAAAGAAGAATGCTCGACTTAAGGATAAATTAGATGAATGTTGTATGGAGAAATATGAACTCATAGAAAGTCTTGACATCTCTATGGCTAAGACACAAGAACTCAAGAATGAGTTAGAATCTAAGATGCTTGAGTATAGTGAATTAGAACAGAAAATGGCTGCCATGAAAGAGGAAAATAAAGAATACAAGGATAAGCTGTACAGGTTTCAAGATAGCTCCAAAAGGGTTAAGTCTCTCATCCAAAGTCAAAGAAATCCATCAGATAAAACAGGTCTTGGTTTTGTTAAACCACACAAAAAACAGGTTGGGGAATCAAGTAAGAGATTTCAGAAAGAAGAGAGTTCTGATGAAGAGAGTATTTCAGAGAAAGAGTCCATGAGTGATAAATGCGTAGAAATAGAAAACAGAATTCTGAATGCGAAAAAGAAGTTTTCGGGACCCAAGAGGTCAAACAGAAGAATATTTCACGGCAGATGTTTTGCGTGTCACGGGTTTGGCCACATGGCTTCACAGTGCATGACTCAAGTAAGGAAGATAAATGACAATTTCAGGGGCCGTAATTTATTTCAAGGGTATTGCTACTCTTGTAATCAGTTCGGGCACAAGGCAATTTTTTGCAAGGCAAATAACAGGAACTGGGTTAGTCAGAACAGGCGGATTCAAAGAACAGCTATGCCCGAAAGAAATAATATTGTTACTTGCTATAAGTGCAACAATGCAGGTCACACAGCCAGACAGTGCAGAGCTGATCTTCCAAGGTACAGGAATAGGAACAGTGGTATAAACAGGTCCAAGGATCAAGGTATGGACAAGAAAAGAGATGAGAACAAGAACAAGAAAAGTGACAAGAACAGAAACACTGACAAAGAGTTCAAGAGAAGGCCCGACAAAGAAATTGTAGACACTGATGATGATGAGTGCCTAATGGGAGTTTCACTCCCACCCTTGTTTTAAATCACCTCATCGGGAGGTGGGGGAGGGACTAAGCTAAGAGGCTCATTCTTAGTCCCAAGCCCCAAAGGTGACCCTTTGCCATTGATGACAAAGGGGGAGAGATATGAGTAAGGGGGAGAGCTTCATAGTGAAGAAGAGAGCTTCAAGTCAGGGGGAGCAAAAACTTCAAAGGCAGATTCTCAGTTGTTGGATCGGTTGTTTTCAGTTTTGGCTCTTGACTTGTGTTTTCGATTAAGGTTTGCCATCAATGACAAAGGGGGAGATTGTTGGCAATTTTGGGTACATTGGGTACATTGCCTTTACTCTAAGTGTAGATGTTGTCATTGATGTCAAGAAGGTCTTGAAGCAATTTGGTTTGATGTCAAAGAATGTGTCTTGATGAAGGTTTCAGCATGGACAGTGAGTTTCCAAGAAGATCAGGGTAGCCCGAGTTGCAAAAGATCAAGAAAAAGACAAGTAAGAAAAAGTATGCAAGCGGCTAGAAAAAGCGTCACGATTTCGCGACATGTTTTAGGAGAGACAAAGCAGGCAAAACTGTCATGATTTGCTTGACATGTTTGAGGAGAGAGAAAGTTTGGGCAAATGTGTCACGATTTCGTGACATGCGGGAAGGCGAGAGAGAAGCGAGGAAAAAGCGCGATTTCGCGACATGTCGCATTTTCGCGACTCGGACAGTGCAGGAAGGCAGAGAAAGAAAAGTGTCATGATTTCGTGACATTCTACAAAGGAGGCTGTACGGACAAAAAAATGTCATGATTTCGTGACATGTTGCAGAAGAGAAAGTCCGCAGTGTGATCTGTCATGATTTCGTGACAAGATTGAAGAGAGAGAAAGTGATTCAGGAACTGTCGCGATTTCGCGACATGATGCAAAGTTCCAAGTAAGGGCTGTCACATTTTGTGACATGCTGCAGAGGTCGAGTTGAGGATTGTCATGATTTTGTGACATGCAGCAAAGAAGAGTCTGAAAGGAGAAGCGTCATGATTTTGTGATAGGTGGAGAAAGCGTACGAAAGCTAGAAGCATCATGATTTCATGATAGGTTGTAGGGAAAGATTTCAAAAGGTGAAGCGTCATGATTTCGTGATAGGCTACAAAGAAGTTGTACGGATGCAGAAAGTGTCACGATTTCATGACAGGTTGAGTTGGCAGCTTGCAGTTGGAGAAAGTGTCACGATTTCACGACAAAAATAGTTAGCAAGTCTTAATCAGAAGAAGCGTCACGATTTCATGATGAATTGAAGAAGGAAGAGCTCGAAGGCGAAAGCATCATGATTTCGTGACATGTTCCAGTTTCGTGGGCATATGGCAAAAAAGAGCTTAAGGCAATGAAAGCGTCATGATTTCATGACAGAGTTGCAGATGACGTCAGCAGAAGCAGATGTGTCACGATTTCGTGACAAAAGTTGAGAGGAAGGCCATGAAGACTAAAGTGTCACGATTTCACGACAAAAGTGAGATGACGTCAGCAAGAGGCAAAGGTGTCACGATTTCATGACAGAAGCACAAAGGAAGTCGACAAAGGCCAAGGTGTCACGATTTCATGACAGTAGGCTATAGAAGGTGTACGGTTGTAAAAATGTCATGATATCATGACATGTTGAAGTTTCGCACCAGAAGCTACAGGGAGGCAGTGAAGCCGACAGAGTTAAATATGGGCCGACGTAGCGTAGGGTTTTGCAGTCGACGTGGTTGAAGGGTAAACAACCGACTAAGATCAAGATTTCAATCTTGAGATTGTGAGTATAAAAGGAGGGCTGCTTGAAGAGTTTGGCATCGATCAAGTGTGCGTTCGAAGTGCGATTTGCGTAGATAGAGTGCGGGGAGAAGTTCGATCACAGAGGTGCATAAGTGGAAGTCTGATCGACTGTTGTGTTTGCACGGAGTGTGCGACGACTGTGCTACTATGTTTGCGTAGAGGTTGCGAAGACAGTGCTATCGTGTTTGAGCAAAGAGTGCGAAGACTGTGCTACTATGTTTGCATTGGATGTGCGAAGACTATGCTGCTATGTTTTCATAGAAGAGCATAAGTAGATCGAGTGCTGCTGTGTTTGCGTAGACTGTGAAAAGTTGGTTTCGACCAAGTGCAACTATAACAGAAAAGAAAAGAGGAAGAGGACAGATTTGTGCCAGACCGAAGGACTGTGTTTAGTGCAAATTTGAGGAACGGCTTTGCAGTGATAGAGTTGAGGACAGAGATCTCCAGCCAGAGCAGGGAAGACAGGTGTCTTCTGTGGATAGAGTTCCACTTGCTAAGGGCGAGAGGAGGTAGAGGTCTTCTAGAGGATCACCACTAAGAGCAGAGCTAGGGGAAGGTGTCTCCTTTGGGTTGGTGCCCATAAACTTTGTAATTGGGAAGGTTTCCCAAAGAACTGTGATATAACTTTTAGAGAAAAGTTTTATCCGTGGAGTAGCCCACTTTGGGTGAACCACGTAAATTGTTGTGTCACTTTGTGGATGGTGTGTTGTGCATTGCTTTGATTACTGCTGTTATTACTGCTATCTGTACACTGCATTATACTATTTTGAAAGTTGATTTTTAAAGCAAATTAAAAAGTGGTCTTATACTGTTCACCCCCCCCTCTCAGTATAAGCTTGTGTTCTTCAGAGGGGGGACACTTTATGACCTATTTCATATCACTATGAACCCTTCAACTAATTTTTGAACTTGTTTCTATACCGTGTGAAAGGAAATTAGCATACTTATACCTAGTGTCTAAATGATTGCCCTTTACACAGGGTTAGTGAGAGCCATGCCAATACACTGTTCTTGGAATTAATTAATCATACTTTTAAACTCCCATTAGTATGTCCTATACCATATAATGATGTCTTACTAGATTAGTCAAATATACACAGAATCTATCATAGTACTATCCTAAATGCAACCTGGAGAAAGCGTTCCATACCACCTCTCATACTAGTTATGACCTAGTATTTTCAAATTGACCATACTCATCAGCTTGTAGTTGCTCTAGGTACTGTTGTGTGTCTACTCACATCCCAACTATTTTTGAGTGAATTATGAGCATTATATCAATGCCTCAAATTTTAATTAGGGTCTCACACCCCTAATAATTGTTTTGCATTCACACTCCTAAGATTTTACTAAGTTTTATAATTCATCCTTACATGTTAGGGTTTAAAAAGGATCATTAACAACACAATGTAATCCAAATTGCGACTTTAAGGCTTGATAAGTAGTAGTAAAGTCGCTTGCAAAGAAAATCAACATAAGCACAATATATAGTTTAATTCATTTATTCCTAATCTTAATTCCTTTATTCCCAATTTAAAGTGTTTGGATTATGCATTCCTTTCAAAGGTCAAAGAAAGGACACTTATATGATTCGCTAAAAAGCATACCATTTTATTTATATTCCTATATTAGCAACCTGCATGATATTCCAACCAAAACCTATTAAAAGAGTTATGCAAATTTTGGAGTTAATCTAAATCAATGCATACTTTTCCCAATGCGAACAAATATAGAATACATAACTTTTCCATAGATGAGGTGCGCTAGCCCGACTTGACTAAGAACATGATGGTAGAAAAACTAAACTTTTCAACCTCAAAGAAGAAACCCACAAATAGAATCTTCACACAAAACATCTTGGAACTCTTTTAAATGAAATTAGACAAGTTCTATCCACACATGCAAACATGAATAAATATTTCTTCCATGCAATATTCACATCCATTGAACTTTATAACAAATACTGTTAGATATATGCTACTTCACCGCACCTCTAACGTGACATTCAACCTTTTAAAATTACAATAGAGAATGACTATCTAAAGTCTGGTTTTTTTCAATAAGGAAATTGCATAATCTACTCTAAGACTTAATATAAAATAATTGCACAAATATAAGGTCCTTAAAACTTACATCTTAAAGCCTGGGAACTAAATACATAATTACCAAGAGTTTATTTTCTGAATAAGCAACACAAATTACATTTAGTAAACTTTTAAAAGCACAAACATGTTTCAAATATAATAAATTATCTTCTCTATAAGTAGCATTAGCATTAAACATAGGATGTGGGTTGATGTCTTTCCAAACTATCTAATGCCAATAGAATACACATCAATCCCAGGTAATAATTTTGACTCCCAAATTTTCATTATTTACATGGCAAAATCTTAAGCTCAGAATGAATGACACACATAGCACCATTCCAACTGGTAAGATATACCCAAGATGATGAAGAATTTTCTAACAATTTACACTGGTGGAATATATGAATGGAACATCACTACAACTTTTATTTCCAGCATCATGTGGATATTGAAACTTCTTTCAACTGCTTTTGCTTTGGTTGGCCGATCCATACTATAGTTTATGATCTACTATGGATGGTTTTTATTAAATTTTGAGTTTTGTGGGATCATATTATGACTCAAACATATTTATGAATTCATAATAATTCAAGTAGCACACAATGCATAAGCATTCCCAAAAATTCACACTGCATTCAACTTTTCCAATGCATGCATAATCTATTTACACCATCTCCCTTCCAGATAATGGTAACATTCATAGGATAACATGTTTGTGTACAAATAAAAGCAATCATAGAGCAGTCAAAAGGATTTTCTCTTCAATAATATTTCCCATTTATTTCACAAAAATAATACTAATTGCAGCCACACTAAGCAATCATAGGTAAAACTTTACAATTTTGTTTTCCATATATTTTACATAGGAAACAACAATAAATGAACATTTGAGAAAACACAAGGAATACTATATGATATTTTTAACCATTTATTTCACACAAAGAACAAAAATATCAAGCACTCAACCAAAAAGAATTTGTATTGTTTAATCACATACAAAATAAAATATAAAGCATCACTCAACAAAGTCTCCATACTTTTCGTTCAAGTAAACAAAATCAAGCAATAGGAAAATATTTTGAAACAAATCTACCTAGAGTCTAACATTTAGAAACTTTTGGTTTCTTTTAATTCCAAACTTCTTCTCGATGCTCCTGATATTTTCATATTTTTTACTGCATCGCTCTCCCACGTTCGTCTTGCTACCCTCCTTCTAACAATTTTCATGTTTTTAATTTTTCTTAACTTCCTTTCCTCCATTTGTGGTTTGTCATTGAAAGAGAGTTTTGCATTATTATTATTTTAACTAACACATCAATCCACTATAGTTGAGTTGGTCACTTAATATTCCATGAATACCATCCCATCATGAGGAAAATAAGCTTTTCCAAATTAAATATTCGCTACCAAACTCCATAGTTAAATTTAATTCATATTGCAATATTTCAAGCAAAGCATTCACCTTTACTTTTAAACAATTTTACATCCACACAAATACTTTTACTCTTGGACCTCTTTAACCATGCATTTATGCATATCCTTTTTAATATCTATATTTTTTTCCATAGTTTAAAACTATTTGCAATGAATAAAATAACCAGTGGCTCCCATCATCATTGCCACTCAACCAAATGCAACAAATAAACAAACATAAAATCTACATGATATGCAATCATGTAAGCATCCATGTACTTGCAAGCTGAATCATCACTTTTATTTACCTTTTCCTATCGACCAACTACTCTTTTCCCTTCAACTTCGAACCTTATCCTGTATACACAATAGTAATCAATAGTACAATGATTCACAAAAAAAATTAAAGTTATTACCAATTGCTTATCTGTAATTATATGTGTGAGGAGGGTCATTACAGAGTCCAAACGAATGCAAATGAGATAATTTTACAAAATAAAGTGAAATATCATACGTATAGTTGATTGAATATTATTTAAAATTAGGGTAAATTCCAAGTGTTAAGGATTGGAGGAAACATTACATGCAATGGACATGTGTTAAGAAGACAAATCATTTTGGGTGTCAAAATTGATCCAGGGCTAAAAGGATATGTTAAATATTCATTGGAAGTGAAACACTTGCAAATAGTAATGCTCACAATGTGATAATATCATAAAAAAAAGGGAAGTTATGTTATAAAGTCTTGAGTAAAGTAAGGGAAGAGAATTTGGAGTGTTTGAAGTATTTGAGTGTCATGTGGCACAAGTACAATGGAATTTCAATAGGTTAGAAGTATTTCAAGTGACCATAGCAAGGAATATAATACATTTTAAAGAACTAAAGATAGCAGAGTGCAAGAGCATTTGTAGAGAAGCGTTCGAAATAGGAGTATCTGCAAAAAGTTTCATTAATTGAAGATTGAGTGCAAGTAAGAAGGAGATTCACCACTTGGAATTGCAAGAGAGACATTCAAGTTATGTGCAACAAGGGATTCAAAGGGTCAAAGACTATAAATACATTGTAGCAGCAAGGATAAGGTGTGAATTAGAGCACCTTTGTAAAGGTTGAAGTCAATTGACCAATCAAAGAGGAGAAAGAATAATATTTCCAAGATACAACAGAGCATAGAAAATATTCCATATATACAATATAGAAGGAAGAGTACCTATTAGAAGTCAGTCAAACACTATTGGCCAAGATAATTACCATGTGCAAGGTTGAAGGTAATTCATTTTATTTAAATTTATTTATATGCTCAAGATAGGAGGTATAAGGTTGCTTACAATTATTATTTTCTAAGGTTAAAAGTGAAACTATTTATTTTGGAGGGATAAGAACTAAATTTTGAAACCTTAGAAATAAGATTAATGCTATTTGAGAATTTAATAAAGATTTTAAATTTACTTGGAAGGAGTTGAAGGAATAAATTTAAAGTTTTGTAATTTGATTTTTTGAATTTACAAAACACTTTTGAAATATTTACAATTTGATTGAATTGGAGTAATAAGGTTTTCTACATAAAACTAAAATAATAAAATTTGCAAATATACTTTTTATATAATTTCTATATTTCTAAGTTTGGAGTTATTCAACACCAACATAAGATGACAAATTTAGAATTAAAAGAAATTATATTATTTTGAAATTAGGGAGATAAAAGGTTGTCAACTTTAGGATCAATAATTGAAAATTGTTCTTAGACTATCAACCAAAACTAAGGTGAAACAAAAGTAGAGTTTTTTGAAATTACATTCAAAATTGTCTTTAGTTTACTATTCATAACTAGGGAGTCAAAAGGAAATCAACCTCAAATTTTAAATTTCTCTCAAAAAATTTATATTGTCCATACCAAGGAGCTAAATAGATGTCTACTCCAAAGGGTTCATTGAATAATGAAATGGAGAATGAAATTAGAAAAGAAAGAGTAAAATATATAAAATATAGAATTAAAATCTAGTTGAAAAGTCTAAAGGAAAACTAGACTCGGTTTCAAGTTTTATTTGTATGGAAGCACTAGAAGAAAGTTTTGAAACAATAAAATATTATTTGCATGCAAGAATATTTAAAACAATTGAAAATAAAAAAAGATAGTTTTATGATTTCTTTTAACATTACTAAAATAATATACATGGCACTACTTACACTTAAATATTACAAATATAAGAACTTGAAACACAAGGAGTTGATTAAATCCCTTAAGAAGAAAAAAAATGGATGAATCATTATTAGAAAAATATTTCATTCTTCATGTAATATTAATGCTTCAAGTTCATCCAATTTAGGATCTTATTATGATGCTATAAGTGAATACTCAAAAGATCCTGCACAAAAGAAAATTTATGACCTGAAGGATAAAGGAAAAGAGAAAGCATTTTTGCAAGAATCAAATGACAATGTGACATCATCTAAATCCTTAAATATTTATATTAATGAATAATACAAGAAAGAAGAGAAAAAAACATAATTAAGAATCCATTCAGTGCAAAGTGAGTTAAGAGATGAAGATCCTTATTGAAGAATAAAGTCTTCAATAACCAAATAATGTAATACAATGGGGTTATCGAATGTATTAAATTATTTGGTACATATTTATATTAGGAAAGAGTGTCCTAGATTAGAGAATGAGTATTTACTTTATGCAATGTAATAAATGTACAAGTATTATTAAAGTGTGCAAATTTTTTTTTATTGTGAATGTGCATAATAGTCCATGTGCACATGAGTCCATAGAATAGGAAGATGAAGAATCTCTAGAAGAGTGAAGGCCAAGAGTGCTCCATATGAAGAGTCACATTCCATTGTATATGTATCTATGTGTGTGTGTGCAAGATACATGGATTGTAGTTGGAGAGTGATTGTAAGTATGAGTACTTGATCTCTATTCAATAGAGATACAATTTTTATGAGCATTTGTTAATGGCAGTTATATGAGTTATTCTTGAAGTTATTTATGAGTTTGCATATTTAGAATATTACCATTATCTTATATTTCATGTTGAAACTTTATTTTAGATCTTCAAGTTATTTTATTTTTAGTATTTAGCTTCAAAATATAACACATGTCACATATTAAAGACTCATACATCCCTCTTTCATCAATTGTTCCCCTATCAACACACTTTTATGAAGTATAAGGAAAATAAAAATCTCAGTTATGGCTAAAGATTTTGTATCCATAACTGTGCGAATATATTACTTAACATGATCAAGGTATGTAGATAGAGGCATAAGTATCCAGAGACAACTGTATATTCATGCTAATTTTTCTAGCCCCATCCAAGAGTATCCTCCTCTTGAGAGTATGAAATTTATCTCATTTGCATGATCATATAGATTTCATTTCCTTTGATCCTCTAGGACTTGTATTTGCCACTCCTCTATTGGGATCCATTGCCTTCCTACCTCCAACCTACTACTTTGAGGATTATAGTATTTTACTACATTAAACCAATTATTTCTATGTAGATTCTACATAAACAATCTCCAAGTTGAGAATTGAGTTATTAGAGGAGGATGACCATCCCATGAATCTATCTAGAATATAGCCTTCCATTATGGATAATCAAGAATAATATTTTCTTTACATGTTAATTCAGTCACTAACTAACTATATATGTATATTGCCCATAAAATTGCTTAAAATGATCATGATGTAAGATGGGATACGTAAAGAAATAAAATATTATATTACATGAGATGTTGTAAATATTAAATGTGATGGGTGTCATTATTACCATACTTTACTAAGGTCACTTTTAATTTTATCAAACTAGGGGTGGTGTCCTATGGAGAATATGAACTAGAAAATATCTGGTTCAAGTTAGGTTATGGAGTTTTAAATTACTGTAATTCAAAAATAGAACTAAACTTCTAACTATAGTTGAAAAATCAAAAGGTTCAACCTAAATAACACACTTCACAAGAAATGAAAAATTGTAACAAATTATTGTAGGAAATAAATCTAAAATTAACGCAACTAATTATTATTTTTTATTTTCTTTTCCTAGGAAGTAAACTATGTACTAACCAACTACTATGAATGCATGAAAGATGACAAAAAAATCTAATCTAGTAATGTAACAAAATAAAACATAAATAAAAGTACCTTCCACCTTGATAGGAGTGGGACCTTGCTTGTAGAAACATAGAAGGGAGGAAGTCTCATTTCAAATCAAAAATATGTAACACAAAATCAAATTTATGATAGAATATTATTTCATATGGTTTTAGCTATTAGCTATGACAAACTATAATAAAAAATCAATAGCATAACCTTACTATTCATCTCCTATATATCTCTAGGTCTTAGGCAATTGATATATATATATAGATATATGTGTGTGTGTGTGTGTGTGTGTGTGTGTGTGGTTTTGAGAAATGATGGTTTTTTATTTGACATTTACCTTCCCTAAATCAGAGGTCATGTCATGCAATAAAGAATTCAAAAAATACTAAAAATATACGTGCAAGTAAGGTTACTCTCACCATAGTGAAGGTGAATAAGCATATCCAAGTGGGATATAGATAATGTCATAAATTGCCCATTACATGTGATGTTATCGTGATCCACAACATGACATCATCCCATAATTTTTATAAACTACTTTGTCTAATATCTTTGCAAAGGTTATTTTGGACATTGTATATAGGCTCATGATTTCCTTATTATATAAACATGGAAAATTTAATGGTAAGTTCCTCCTTGGTTTAAAAAAATTGCAACCTAGTTATTGGTAATCCTATAACTTTATTGATCATTGTAGGGTTTACAAGGATTTTGACCCCCCTAATTGTTGTAACACCATTGCACAAAATTTGAGTAAATTATTTCATGATTCTGTGATCATTCCCATTTAGGAGATAAAATAACTATAATCACTCTACATGTTCGAATATCTATGCAACTTCATATCTTTGTAATAGCTCCATGGTGCTCTCTAGTTCATATATGTGCTTCTACCCCATGTTTTTATCTTTTGTGCTCTATGGAAGCTAGCTTTATAGTAATGGATACAATTTAGTTTGCTTAAGGATGACAATGATAGTGCTTGTAGATGGGAAAGACTGTATGTTTACCCCTATTGTATCACACTCATTTCTCAAAATAGGTTAAATCTAGGCATAGATCCTCATTCAACTAATGAGTGCCACTTGAATTGTGGATAACTATCAGGGTATATAGAGAACTACATCTAGAAGACATGCCCAAAAAACAAGTTTAAAATATCCTATGAGGTATGGTTCTCACATGATCCTCATGTCCCTTTTTTAGCATGGGGATAACCCAATTTTATCTCATTATTTCCCACATAATCATGTCAATGTCATCCCTGACCTACCAATAGGCCATTTCAATGTACACATATTACATGTTTATCATATTAAATAAATATGTACCATGTGAGCTTTCTAATAATTACATGTTTTAAATAACCTCTATCTAGTGTTGAGCGGTGTACTGTATCATCTATAACTTATATAATAATTCAAACAAGTTCAGCACCCAACCAAGAGATGCTATAAAACTCTTCATGTCACCTAGATTTATTACAACTCTTCAAGGGTGACTATAAAACCTCCCTCTCATGCACCATAGGTTATGATATTGCTATGATTATAAAAAAACATGATATTACATTAGTAAACGAATAGAATATAACTTATTAGAATATATTGGTCATGCTGCTTCGAAAGGGTTGGGACCTATGATTAAGTTAGGATAGTATTATGGTTGGAACAAAGGCAGAAAAATACAAAGACATTTACCATTATAAAATTTTGTAAGATTAAGGAAGATAATTTACCATATTGGATATTTTCTTGCAAAGGCTATAAGAAGAAAAGTTTCTAGTCAAGTTGAAGAAATATATTTTTATGGAGGAATTGGTGTACTTGTTTTTTTTATTTCCCAATGTATCGCCCAAATTTTTTGCACCCTTACATTCAGGCTAAAGGATCCGTGCCCTGGAAGGCGGATGCGAGAAGGATGGGACAATACCTCAGACGAAAAGGCCCTTTGAAGGTCGCGCCTCTTGGGGGAGGGGTATAAGGGTAAATTTTTGATAGATGGTGGGGTTCACCAGGAAACTTTGAGTGGCAGTTTCCACACCTAGGTTGAGAATGGGTTTGATGTGTTCATTTTATATTCAATCATTCATATTCCTAGGTTGGCCAAAATGAATCTAAGCTATTCTATATGAAATTTTGGGTTTATATGAAGACAATGAACATGAATGAATCCTAAATACAAAGACTATGTGAAATAGAGAGGAATACACCTGATTCCTGATGTCAGATGAAAATTCTAAAGCTTGTAGGAGTCCAGATCATCTCGGATATGACAGGATCATCTGTAATTGTACAAAATCATCTCAAATCATAGGTGATCATATGAGATCCGACAAGATCATCGAAAACCTAACGAATTCGTCAGAAACCTACAATCATGGAAATAGACACCAAAAACCAAAAATGCAATTGCAAGAATGATGCAAAATGATAGAAATAATAGTATAGATGCTTAAATAATAAATCTAGATGGCAAATCAAATGAGATGAATTGTTTTAATAACTTATTTTAAATTTTATCATGCAAATATGCTAAATGAGGTGAACTCTAGGATGCAGAACATAAATAAATCAATCTAATGCATAATTAAATAAGAAAGAAAGGTAGAAAATGCAAACTCGGGGCTCTGGTTGCCCCCAATCTGAACTGCAGTCAAAATCATCTGCAATCGTACGAGATCATCGCCGATCTCGACAGGATCATCCAAAATTGTGTTAGATTGCCTACGACGATCCGATCTTCCTCTAGTTGAAACACAGTAAAATCCTACAATAAAACTTGAAAATACAAATGCAAATGATGGGAGCGAGGATGTTCTAATACAGAAAAAACTAGAGTTACAGGGAAATGATTAGCCAGGGGGATAAACTAGGAAAATCCCAAGTTTATATAGGATTAGGGGGAGGTTAGGAGGTTGGGGATCATACCAATCTGGGAGATATCCAACATAGGAATCTCCAACCGTGCAGACACGCTTCTGCTCGAGTTGGAGAGGTTGTTGAAATAGAGGCTAATTATGAAAATTTGATTTTGGGATGAAATCGTCTGGACGTTCTGTTCTAGACGAATTCGTTCGATTTGAGATGATATCGTTAGATCGACGACGATATCGTCCAATGGTCAAAACAAATTCTAAAAATGGCACAAAAAACAAGGTGAGTGGTTAACGGGCGATTTCGGGGTTAAAATTCAAATTTTTCAATCTTTTTAGTGATGGTTTAACTACACCAATTTTAGGGTGCTACATTTTGCCCCCTCCTTAGCGAATTTTTCGAAGAAAATGCATTAAAGACGAGTTCTTCATGCTTTACGAGAAAGCAAAATTTATACCATTTTTTAGACAACTATTCTAGGTCGAAACGTACAACTGCTTGCAATGGTGCCCCCTCCGAGTTTTTACCCAAATCGAACGTTTGACTTAAAAGAGCGAAAAAGCAAATATTTTTTAAAATTTTAAAAATGTTGTTTTTAAATAAAATTAAGAAAAATAGGGTAAAACCCTAATTCATTTTTACTCTTCACTTTTGCTATTTCAGAGCTCTATAGGCGAAATGGTGGAAACGACACACAGATCGACAGAGGTCCGACACGGGTTGCGGGTAAGGATCTAAACCTGATACATTATGTTTTTAACTTGATTTGTTTAATTTTTACTTTAAATTTTAATTTTTTTTGGTCATCGCGGCTGTTTTTAGGCCGTCGATGATGTCGGGACAAAATCGTCCCAATTTCGTCAAAATCGTCCCTATATCACCGATTTCGTGTAAGGCTAAAATGGGAGAAATAGGGGCGATTTCGTCCAATAAAGGACGATCCCTAAATTGAACAAAAGGGAGACGATTTCATCCTACCAAGGACGATTTTACTAAATTTAGTATGATATCGTCCAATAATGGACGATATCATTTTTTTATGAGATGAAATTGATTTTAATGATTATGTACTAATGATTTTTTTTTTAATTTTCTTTTTCTTTTTCTTCCTATACTAGGGATACTTGCTCGGATTGGTTGTAGAGCAAGGGATTTTTATTCTGGGTAGAGGTGAGCTTGTCCTTTTGTCAATTCTCAAAATATTCTAGACCATGTGCATGATAGGATAGTAGGGGAAACTTTTCACTCAAGAGACCACTTCTACTGTGTAGCATCATTTTGAATTTGTAATGAAATTATTTTAATATGAAAAGGTATACTTGGTTCAAGTAAATAACAAGATCAGTTCTCTATGCTCAAAACTTTATTTAATTCAACTGTGGACTTTGATATAAGAGAGATTAATAATCATACCAAATAAGATCAAGATATTTATTCATGTGAGTGTGAAAGTGAGGGATTCCAAATAAATGCTAATTTATCCAAAATAACTGAAAATATAACTACAGTACTTCAAGAATTGACAGGTGCAAAAAAAAAATATGTTTTTTGAAGATTTTGATTTTTTTATATTTTGATTTTGATTTATGAATTGAGAGAATACATAGTATTACTTTTTTTGAAATTTTTATATGAATTAGCTAAAATGAGAAAAGATGTACAATATATACAGTGATGAAATTACCCGAATTATGCATAATAGCGCTGAAGATGCATAATGTTCATAGGTTCTTTAATATATTTACCATCTAAGGTAGCTAATTTGTATGCTTCCAATCCAAATTTAGCAGTGATGATATATGTCCCAAGGTAATTAGGTTCAAATTTACCTTTAAGGTCTTTAGTTGCATTGGTATTTTTTTTATTTTCTTTTAAGATGAGATCGCCGATCTCAAAGGATCGATGATGAATTGTCTTAAGATATGCTCGTTTCAGCTTGTTCTGGTAGGCTCGAAGATGCTCCAAAACATTGATGCGCTTCTCATATAGGAGTTCCAGCTGACTAAATCTGCCAGCATGATATTCATCTCCTACTTCAGTATCTTGAAGTAGCAGAGCCAAAGAAGGAACTTCTAATTCAAATGGAAAAACAGCTTTAGCGCCATAAACCAAAATAAAAGGTGAAGTGCCCATGGGAGTAAGAACGCTAGTTCGATAAGCCCACAAAGCAGGATATAATTGAATGTGCCAATATCGGCCAGATTTATTGACCAGTCTTTTGAGGATTTTAATTAATGTTTTATTAGATGCTTTTGCTTGGCCATTACCCTGAGGATAATAGGGAGTGGACCAACAATGTTGAATTTTATATTTTTGACGTAGTTTCTTTACATCTTTATTTTTGAAACAAGTTCCATTATTCGAGATGAGATTTGCAGGAATTTCGAACCTACAAATAATTTGATTGAAAATAAATTTAGAAACTTGGGTTCCAGTGCAAGAAGCTAAGGGAATAGCTTCAACGCACTTCATAAAATACTCGGTGGCGGTTATGATGAATTTGTGTCCATCAGATGACACAGGATTGATTTTTCCAATAATGTCTAAGCCCTATTTTGAAAAGGGCCAAGGAGATGAAATAGCCTGTAGTTCTTGTGCATGTGCACGGACAAGGTTAGCATGTTTCTGGCACTTGTTGCAATGGTGCATGTAATCATGTGCATCATTCTCCATGGTAGGCAAAAAATATCCTATCCTAAGGAGCTTCTTAGCAATGGCACTACCACTAAAGTGTCCCCCATAAGATCCATCGTGGGCTTCACTCAAAGCTGATCTAGACTCTTCTAGATTCAAACATCTCAGTATGATACCTTCAAAAGACCTCCTATATAACGTATTGCCAATTATTACAAACCAAATTGCTCCTCTACACAATAACCTACGCTGGTTTCTATTAAAACCTTTAGGGAAGGTCCCATTGTGAAGAAAATTGAGGATATGAGTGCACCAAATTTTAGGAGTAGTTTCGTTGATTAGAAACACGTCCAAAGGTTCCAAGAATGATTTAATTGAAGCGGGTTCTTGGAGTCGACAAATAATGATGGTAGCATATTCATCATCTAACTCCAAGGGTAAAAGAGATGTTGTTGCGGCCATGGCGTCAACCGCATGATTGCTAGTTCGAGGAATAGCTTCCAAGGTAACTTGATCAAATAAAGATATTAATTGTAATACATATGCTTTATATGGGTGCAATTTATCATCTCTGGTCTGATAAACATCATTAATTTGATTTATAACAAGTTGAGAATCACCGAAAACTAATAGATTTTTAATTTTCAATGCCATGGCAGCTCGTAATCCAAGGATTAGAGCCTCATAATTAGCAGTGTTATTAGTACAGGCAAACATTAATTTAAAGGATAGATGCATGAGATGTTTCTATGGAGATATCAAAATAATACCTGCACCAGTCCCACTCATGCATCGGCCTCCATCAAAGTATAAGGACCATTGCTCTGAATTATCTGCCTCTAATTTAAGGCATTCGTCAGGAAACTCAATGACGAGGGGATGAGTGGATTCTAAGGGTGCAAAAACTAATTGATCTACTATGATTTGACCCTTAACAGATTTTTGTCCTATAAACATGAGTCAAACTCGCTTAACACAAGAACCCACTTTGCTGTGTGACCAGATAAATAAGGTCGACTCATGAGATACTGCAAGGGATTAGATTTAGCAATAACGTACATTTTTTGATTAAGCATATAATGGCATAGTTTATGTGTAGAAAATACAACTGCTAGACATAAATTCTCTAATGTTGTGTAGCGGGTTTCATAACTAATTAATGTTCTATAAATGTAATAATTAGCACGCTCTCTTTTCTCATCATCAAGTTGAGCTAACATAGCTCCTAAAGCAAAATTTGAATAAAAAATAAATAATATAAATGGGCGATCAGTTCTAGGTGGTGAAAGTACAGGTGGGTTAAGAAGATATTGTTTGAGGACTTCAAATGCTTCCTGACATTCGTTGTCCCAATGGAAAGAGACATCCTTCTTAAGAAGCTTAAGAAATGGTCTGGTTTTATCCGCCAACTTATCGATGAAGCGATGGATGGCTTGAAGCTTACCTTGTAGACTCCGTAATTCAGATATATTTGTGGGTGTGGACATATCAGTGATAGTCGCAATCTTGAGAGGGTCAATTTTGATGCCACATAAAGAAACTATAACCTCGAATAATTTACTGGACTTAACTCCGAATATACATTTGGATGGATTCAATCAGATAAGATATTCCCTTAATCGATTAAATACTTTTATCAAGTCATATAAATGGTCATATTCTTTAATAGAATGAGCTATAATGTCGTCTACATAATCATGTAGTATATCATGCATCATATCATGAAATATATAAGTCATGGATCATTGATAGGTTGCACTTGCATTCTTTAAACCGAATGGCATCACTTTCCAACAAAAGGTCCCCCAAAATGGGTAATAAAGGTTATTTTAGACTGATCTTCAGGAGCTATCCTGATCTAATTATAACCAAAAAATCCATCCATTAAGGATATCATTCCACTCCTAGTAGTAAAATCAATGATCTGATCCATATTGGGAAGGAGAAAATCATCTTTAGGGCATGCAACATTAATATCTCTAAAGTTTGTACAAACCCTAACCTTAGTAGCTTCTTTCTTAGTTACTAGAACTACATTCGAGATCCATTCAGCATAATCAATGGCTTGTATAAAAATAACATTCAGGATTTTTTCTAACTCTCCTTTGACTAGTAAGGCCACTTTAGGATGCATTTTTCTAAGTTTCTATTTAACAGGTTTGGCATCCGGATGGACTACTAGGTGATGCATAAATACAGAAGGGTCTAAACCTGGCATATATTCATATGTCCAAGCAAAGACATCTTCATATTCTTTAAGAAATGCAATGTATTTATCCTATTTTTCTTGACTCAATTCTGATCCGATGTTGATTATGTGAGGGTTATCCTCGATTCCAATGTTAATTTTTATGACATTTTCTACTTCCATGTGTAGATCTCTCTCAAAATTAGGTGGGGTGGGTGAAACGCCCAATTCTTGTAATTCTTCCAAGGTTAGCTTGGACAATTTGTCTTGAAGAGTCATGGCCTAAATTTGGGCTATACTAGGTATAGAGCCACCAAAATAAAATCCATTATGTAATAATTCCTCAATGGAGACATCATGAAAGATATCTCCCTCCAACTCATCGTCGGATTCAGCGATCATCTCAGGATAAGCTATAGATAGCATATTACATGTGAATGACTTATTCGTTAAATGCAAAGCATCGCGTTCATCTAAATAATCTTGGTAACATATAATATGGTCATCATCCTCAAATGGCTGACCCTTACTAGAAAATAGGCCCACACCACATCGGGCGGGCCACGACTCTACCTCAAAAGGTTCTTTCATACCATTCTGTAAAGGTCCCAAACCTTTCCCTTTATATCCCAATTTAAGCATTATAGGTTTGGCTTTAGTATACTCATTAGTAAAATAACATCGAGCATATCCATCATAATGAGTTCTGATGTTTCTGGGTATTCTACCCCAGTCATATCCCTTATAAATAAAGGTACAACTCCCAACTTGGTAAATACTTCCCATAGGCTGTTGAAGGCCCAAGGTATGAGGAGATGGTGGTAAATTATTTAAAACAAGAGAATCTTGCATAGAAGCATTCGTTCCTTTTGATATAAGGATTTTAGATAGATCGGGTAAGATTTCCTCAGTAAGAGCATAAGAGGTAGAAGCAACATTTCCTACGTCTTTTGATGTGGAGAATATGCATTTGGTGGATATAGATGGTGTAGAGGTTTCAATAGATGGATCTATTATAGGTATGGAAGCTATAGGAGTAGAACAAGAGCCATTGATTGTGGGATTAGGATCTCTCTTAGATCCTAATGTGGTTTTTTCAAAAGATGGTTGAGCTATATGTAAAGGTGCATCTTATGGAGAACAAGTAGATGACTTTGTGGGTGTGAGTTTCACATGTTTATATGGATAATAAGAATTAGGATGTGTGTATGGTAGCGCAGGGAAAAATTGAACTCCAATAGGTTTTGCCAAAGGACACATATAAAAGGGTCTTGGATCACCATGAATGGTAACCAACTGATTCTTAAATTCAAATTTAACACATTGATGTAAGGTTGAGGGAACATCTCGCATCGCGTTGATCCAAGGGTGACCCAAGAGTATATTGTACGATGCAGGGCAATGTACAATAAACATAGTCATATCTAAGGTTCTTGGACCAACCTGCAATGGAATGGTAATAACTCCAAATGTTTCTTGTGTTTCGTCATTGAAAGCTTTTATGATCATATCAGTTCTTTTCATTTCATCACTTCTAAACCCAAATATTTAGTAGAAGTCAAAAGTGCAAATATTTAAAGATGAACCATTATCAATAAAAACTTGTTTGACTGCTACATCTCCAATTAAAGCAGTGATATACAAGGGGTTATATTTATGTCTCTATCCCAAAAGTCAATACAATAAACTTCACGAGTTATTATAGTATTGGCCATGGCTTCAGGTTGAATATCTTGTGGTACCATCATCTGGCTTAATGTGAGCATTAATTCATCTCTATGTGTAGGAGAATATCTTAAAAGGTCCAAAGGGGAAATTCTAGCTGTAATATTTGATAATTGTTCATTAATATTATAAGGAGGTTTAGGTTTAATATTAGGTGCATGATTCCCTTTATTAGGAACCTTCAAAACAAATGGAGCTGATCCACCATTCAGAATTTGATCTTGTTGAGAATTTTGAGCCTGTTGTCTAGTAACAACTCCGATGGTACCCACAATATTATTCTGTGGATGATGAATGGGTCTTGGTCTAGCGTTTATAGCTAACTCATTAGAAAGTAATTGGTGAGATGATGGTCTAGTAGTGACTCTTATTGGAAATGGTTCTTCTGGAACCATATGACTTGTGATAGGGTGAATAGTATCTGATTAATCTTTAGAACTATTCGATTGATTTGATGTGATTTCCATATCACTCTCAATCTCATATTCTGTATCACTAAGATCAGGTATCTGAATATTATATAGAGGTCTGGTTGTAACCATGGATAAATTTGTGTCAAATATTTTTGGCTCATGAGCAGGTAAATGCCCACTAATAGTTCCTACATATCGGGCAGGAGGAGGAACATTATGATGTTCAATTTGATTAGCCACCTCCTTACCATGTTTTGGTAAGGGATGTTGAAAGATGTCTAATGACTGATTGGCATTTTGATTCTAGTTTTGTATGGTGTTCTGTTGAGCGTTATTAGGAGGATTTTGCTTAGATTGAAAGGCTTGTACCTCCATCTCATTGTTATCAATCAAGTCCTGTATTTTATGTTTTAATCTTTTACAAGAGTTGGTAGTGTATCCAAGTCCTCTATGGAAGTCACAATGTAAATTTGCTCTGTATCCGGGTATATTTGGATCAGGTTCTCAGATATTTGGTAAATGAATCAAGCCTCGTTCTAATAATTGTGGTAGAATAGTTGATAAAGGTTGATTTAACCTAATAAATTCTCGAGGAGGTCGATCAGGAGGTTTCAGTACAAACTTCTCCATTGTCTTTGCAACATTAACATTAGCAATATTTCTGCTATCAGTGACTCCATAACCCACAAATTTTTTAATCTTATATTGATTTCTAGATGTTTTCTCATTGTCTTTCTTTTTATGTTGACCTCTCCTAATGAGAGCATCTTCCACTCTTCGGGCTAAGTCTATAGCCTGATTGAAGGTGGTTAAGGTAGCAGTTGATAATTTGTAAGATAGTTGATCTTGCAAATTATTAATAAATATGTCCAACATCTCCCTATAAGGTAACACAAAGTGCAATTTTCCTATCAAATGTCTCCACCTAGCTAGGAAATCAGCAAAGCATTCATCTTTTCTTTGTTTTAAGTTATACAAATATTTAATGGTCACATATCTTTCGATATAGGCACTAAATTGATGAACAAAGACTCGATAGTTTCTTCAAAATTCCTCAAAGAATTAGTGGGTAATTGATAATACCACTCTAATGCCATTCCTCCCAAGCTCTTCGAGAACATTTTTAGTAATAACAAGTCATCATGTGATATATCATGACATGCTATCCTAAATATACGAAGATGATCTATGGGATCTTCGGTTCCTTTATATATGGGAAGAACAGGCATAGGAAAATATTTAGGATACGGTTGTGCTACAACTATAGGATCTAAAGGCTGACTACACATATCTCGATAATTGTACGAGGGACGATAGGGATCTATCTGGTCCATGCGAGAAACTAGATGTTTCACCATGGTTTCAAGATTACTAGTTTGTCCACCATATTGGTTCGATGGGACATAGGTATGGTATTTATGAGTGTATGATGGTGTGACATAAGGATTAGATGTTATATTACTATTATGCAAAGTGTTGGTAGGAAGAGTATTATGAAGGGGATTTGTAATAGTATTATGTTGTATCCCAGATTGTTGGTAATTGGTGTTTGGTTTTGTTTTGGGTTTTTGTTGATTTGAGGTATGTTGCTCAATAGCTTGGTGAAATAGAGCAGTAAATGATGGTTTATTTTGAGTGGTAATGACCCTAGGCTTGTTAACAGGCACTTTAGGTGGTTGGGTAACCTGTTGTTGTTGCATGTTCCGGATCGCAGCTACCATATCCAAATTGGATGGTCTAGCTTGATCACTCTCTTGTTCAATAAAGGACAAGGGATTAGTGTGTGTGTGAAATACGTCTTCTAGAGTTTCTTGAGTGTCACTAATTCGATCCTTGTCCATATGGACTGCTCTATTAAAAACACCGATATTTGTGTTAATGAACTTCCAAAATTGTTCCATGTTTTCAAAAGTGATAGCTCCTCTCGAAGACATTTTAGGGGATGAGGATCCTTCCTCTCTATTAGTTTCTTCTTGTTCATTTTCTACAACAAGCTCTTCTTCTTGCTAGTCTAGGATTTCTTCTTCCTGAACTTGGTCCTCAGGAGGGACATTTTGGTCAATTAATGGTCTTCCTAACCAATCTTCATCTTCTTCGGTTTGTTTTTGTTGGCAATTTTGGGTTTGAGATCCTAGCTTCTTGTCTATGAGTTGTCATTGATGTCAAAAGGAAATGGCATTAATGTTAAGAGGATGTGTTGGCTTCAAAGGTGGAAGATTCCAAGAGAATATTTTTAAGAGAATCCGGAGAGATTCCATTGGATAGGGTTTTTATTAAAACCAAGTTAAATGGTTTTTATTAAAACCAATGGAGGTTCTCTTTATTATTTATTTAATTATTATTTAAAACCCTTCAAGGTTTTAATTAATTAATTATTTAATTAATTAAGGGAGAAATTATTTTTAATTTATTAAAAATACTTAAAGGTTTTTAAACCTTTTTTTTATTCTTAATTTATTAAAATTATTTAAGGGTTTTTAAACCCTTTTTGAAAAGACTTTTGATTAATTTTGAAATGGTCTTTATTTTTGCCGACGTCAAGGTGTCTTCGAAGAGACTATTTATTCTCCAAATCATAAGGTTGGAAGGCTAATGAATTTGAAATTCCTCGAATGCAATTTGCGGTGTTTGTGCTCTGTATTTGCTACGATAGAAGGAAGACTTAGAAGCACGTGCGATTGAAAAGTCTTCGGGAGTTTTTTTGAGGGTGAAGTGGAGGGAAGTTCACTTGTGAACTTCGTAGCTTGCGTGGGCTAGTGGTAGCGAAGGCTGCTATTGGGCACTACATTGGCGGAGGTTGCCATTTCGAGTCTCGCGGGGGTGCTTTGCTAGAGTAACACACGTTTTTATTAAAACGTCTTTATGCCACGAAATTCGGAGTTTCTTGGACAGCAATTTATAAGGTGTGATTAAATTTTATGAGTTTTGGCTTTTGTGATTAGCATTGAATAAAAGCTTAGGAGAAATAAGGGCATATTTCTTTGGATGTATTTTTAAGATTATTCTTTGCTATGGTAAAATTAAAAATGGAGGTATAAGGTGTGAGTCTGTGATTGTTGATTTATTGGCATGTTATGGTGGTTGTGTTTAAAGAAGTGGAGCTAAAATGTGTAATAAAGGAAGTTTATATTATTGCTCATTTCTTTTTATTCTAACCCTAACTTGGTTGGAAGTTTGAGAGTTGTGTGTGGTGACAACTTGAAGGTTCAATTATCTTCTACTCCAATAAGGTATGGGCACATTCTTCTTATGAGTATGATTGGTGTATGTTTTCTGAAATAAGGTTGGAGTGAAAAGGTATTCTACTAGGTATCCTTTGGCTAGGTGTAAATCCTATTTTCTGGTTTGTTGAAGACTACTTATGCATTGTTATCCTTAAGGAGAGTTTTTGGTGAATGCATAATTTTTGGTTTGAGAGAGTGGAAGCTTTGTGCACTAGGGTTTATATTTGTGAGTCTAGCTACTTGCATTGAGTTGGTGGAACCCTTGGTTGGCTGTTTTGAGTTTGATGGTTGAGTTACTTCCATAGAGGTTGTTTGATCAAGTTATTGCTTTACTTGATTCATGATATTGGGCTTACTCCATTGAGTTGATTTGAGCAAGTTATTCTTTGCATTTGGTGATATTGTGTTGGTGGCTGTTTTGTTCAAATATCTTTGGAGGGAAAAGGATTTCTACTTGTTTCCTTTTCTTGTGATGATTGGTTGAATGCTTCAATGTTGATGTTGAGTTGAATGGTGTTGGTTGACTAAACCTTTTTTGATGAGCATTGTTGTTGAAACCCTAATTGATGGTGAAAAGAAAATGAGTATCATTGTTATGTGATTCTTTTCATAGTTGGCAATTGTTGGGGTTTCATGTTCTTGAAAGAAACATTCTATCCTATCCATTTCATATATTGAGTTGAGTTTTTAGATTTGAGATTGAGATTGAGCTGAGTTGATTTGAGTTGAGTTTTGAGATTGGGATTTGAGTATAGAACATATTGAGTCTCTAAAAATTCTCTTTATGCTTCTATGAGTTTGAAAAATCACATTGGGTCTCTAACAATTCACTTTGTGATTTCCTACTAAGAAAGTTTTTCTTGGTGAGCTTGCTGAGTTTTTGGACAGGTTCTAGTGGGGACTTGTGAGCAGTTCTTGGACAGGTTTCGGTGCGGACTTGTGAGCAGTTTTTGACAGGTTCCAATGGGAACTTGTGAGCAATTTTTGGACAAGTTCCGGTGGGGACTTGTGAGCAGATTTGGACAGGTCCTAGCAGAGGACTTGTGAGCTGAGTTTGATAGTTCTAGCAGAGAACTTGAGGACAAAGGTGCATTGGTTCTATGAGAAGAACCTAAGGATAGTTGGCAAGTCTTTGAGAAGGCTTGTATGTAGAGGATTGATTTGTTCAAGAGTTGGACAGATCTGATAGATAGAGGAATACTTATACTAGACCGACTGACTGTGTTTGGTATAGGTTGCTGAGTTGTTGTGGACATGATCATAGAAGGCAGAGGTCTCTTAGGAAAAGCATTGAGGATAGGAGGTCTTTGGTGGAAAGGAGTTCCACGTGCTGGCAAGAGGTAGAGGCAGTTGATCTCCTGAGGGATCATTTCCAGAGCAGAGGGGAAGGTATCTCCTTTGAACAAAGGCTCATAAATTTTGATTGGGGGAAGGTATCTCCTTTGAGCAGAGGCTCATAAATTATAATTGGGGGAAGGTATCTCCTTTGGGTCGAGGCTCATAAACATTGTAATTGGGAAGGATTCCCAAAGAACTTTGATATAACTTTTAGAGAAAATTTTTGTGGACATAGCCTAGCCATTCTGGGTGAACCACGTTAAAATTGGTGTCACTTTGTGGATGATATTGTGTATTGATTTGATATTACTTTGGGTATATTGCTTTACTGTTTTGAATTATAAAAGAAAAAGTAAAAAGAGATCTTATACTATTCAACCCCCCTATCAATATAAGCTTGTGTTCTTCAATTGGTATCAGAGCAGGTGCCTTCGAAAAGTTTAACAACTTGAAGGAAAAGCTAGTAAAGAACATAATGGATCATTCAAGTGGCAATGCAACACCTATTCTTGATGGGTTAGATTTTGGTCTTTGGAGTGCAAGGATGAAGGTTAATATAATGGCACTTGGGAATGAGGTTTGGGAAGGGATTGAATATGAGTACACTATTCCTGAACATGGTCCTAATACTAAAGAAGAAAGGCTCCTACATCACAGTAATTCAAAAGCAATGAATGCAATCCTGAAAGGCTTACAGAAAGCAGATCTCACCAAAGTGATTCACTGCAAGACAGCTAGTGAAATGTGGAAACAGTTGAAGGTGGTTCATACAGGTGATACAAATGTCAGAAAGGCCAAGTTGAGACACTTCAAAGGTATGTTTGAACAAATCAATATGAATTATGATGAAAATATTAGTGACTACATGCTTCGTATGGATGAGGTTGTTAACTCCATGAAAGACTTAGGTCTTGAGCTTGCTGAAAATGATGTTTGTGATAAGATTTTAAGATCTCTTCCTAATAGATTTAGTGAAAATATTTTTGCTATTGAGGAAGCTAAAGATTTGGATAAGTTGAAAGAGGATGAGCTCCATAGCATACTTGCAACATTTGAGTTCAGAACTCAAGTGAAGGTTGATGTCAAGAAAGATGCAGCTTTCAAGGATACCAAGAATTCCAAGGGTAAACAACTTCAAGATAGTGATGAGTCTTCTAGTGATGAAGAGGCATATTACAGCAAGAAATACAAGTTCTCTAGAAAGCACAAAAGTATGAAAAATATAATATGTTTCAATTGTGGAAAGTATGGTCATTATGCTACTGACTGTACTGTTCCCAAGAATGAAAGTGATGAAGATAAACCAGATTCTAAGAGCAAGGATTCTGAAAAGCACAAGCATCACAAGAAAAATAAAGATGAGCACATCAATCAAGGAAAGAGGTATTCTCACAAGAACAAGAAGAGTTTCTACCTAGACAAAGCAACTAAGTGTTCTAGTAGTGATAGTGAAAGTTTTTCAAGTGATAATGAAAATGAGATGTTGTTCATATCAAAAAAAGAGGAAGAACCAAAACATAGATTCATTATCATGAAATGTCTTAGATGTGGAAATTTTGGTCACCTTGAGGATGATTGCACAAATAATTATTTGGTTTCTAGTATGTATGAGGATGCTTCAGAAAACTATAAGGAAGATGCATATATGGTTTTTGAAAAGGGTAGCACCTCTAGTGATAAGAAATCTGAAAAAGGCTTTGATGATTCAAAAAGCAAACAAATAGAGGAAGATATAGATGAAGGTGAAGTAGATCTTGAAGGTGAACTTATTAGTGCTCTTAGTGCTTTGAAAAAGGAAAGAAAGAAGAATGCTAGACTCAAGGATAAGTTAGATGAATGTTGTATGGAGAGAGATGATCTTATAGAAAGTCTTGACTTCTCTATGGCTAAGACACAAGAACTCAAGGATGAGTTAGAGTCTAAGGTTCTTGAGTATAGTGAGTTAGAACAGAAAATGGCTTATTTGAAAGAGGAAACTAAAGAGTACAAGGATAAGATTTACAGGTTTCAAGATAGCTCCAAAAAGGTTAAGTCACTCATCAAAGGTCAAAGAAAGACAACAGATAAAATAGGCCTTGATTTTTTTAAGCCACACAAGGAACAAGTTGGAGAGTCTAGTAAGAGACTCCAAAAGGAAGAGAGTTCTGATGAGGAAAGCATTTTAGAAAAGGAGTCCTTGAATGATAGATGCACAGAAACAAAAAATAAAATTCAGAATGAGAAGAAGAAGTTTTCAGAACCTAAGAGGTCAATTAAAGGAAAGTTTGGCATATGTTTTGCTTGTCATAGGTTTGGTCACATGGTTTCACATTGCATGGCTCAAGTGAAGGAGGTAAATGACAGTTTCAGAAGTGCTAGTTACGTTCAAGGGTATTGCTACTCTTGTCAACAGTTTGGGCACAAGGCAGTTTATTGCAAGGCAAATAACAGGAATAGGTTTGGTCAGAACAGGTTTGGCCAGAACAGGTTTGGTCAGAACAGGTTTGGTTAGAACAGGTTTGGCCAAAACAAGTTTGGTCAGAATAGGTTTGGTCAGAACTGGTGGATTCAAATATTAGGTTTACCTCAAAGAAACAACATCGTCAAGTGTTTCAAGTGCAACAATGAAGGTCACATAATAAGACCGTGTAGAGCTAAAATTCCAGAATACAAGAACATAAAAAGTGGCATGATCAGGTCCAAGGATCAAGGCATTGACAAGAACATGGATGAGAACAAGAACAAGAATAGTGACAGGAACAAGAATATGGACAAAGAGTTCAAGAGAAGGCCCGGCAAGGAATTTATAGATGCTGATGATGATCAGTGCCTAATGGGAGTTTTACTCCCACCCAAGAATTAATCACCTCATCAAGAGGTGGGGGAGGGACTAAGCTAAGAGGCTCATTCTTAGTCCCGAGACCCAAAGGTGACCCTTTGTCATTGATGACAAAGGGGGAGAGATTTGAGTAAGGGGGAGAGCCTCAAGACAGGGGGAGTTGTTTATGTTGAGTTTATGTGTTGTTGAGAAGCATGGTTTGCCATCAATGACAAAGGGAGAGATTGTTGGCAATTTTGGGTTTGAGATCCTAGCTTCTTGTCTATGAGTTGTCATTGATGTCAAAAGGAAATGGCATTAATTTTAAGAGGATGTGTTGGCTTCAAAGGTGGAAGATTCCAAGAGAATATTTTTAAGAGAATCCAGAGAGATTCCATTGGATAGGGTTTTTATTAAAACCAAGTTAAATGGTTTTTATTAAAACCAATGGAGGTTCTCTTTATTATTTATTTAATTATTATTTAAAACCCTTCAAGGTTTTAATTAATTAATTATTTAATTAATTAAGGGAGAAATTATTTTTAATTTATTAAAAATACTTAAAGGTTTTTAAACCTTCTTTTTATTTTTAATTTATTAAAATTATTTAAGGGTTTTTAAACCCTTTTTGAAAAGACTTTTGATTAATTTTGAAATGGTCTTTATTTTCGCCGACGTCAAGGCATCTTCGAAGAGACTATTTATTCTCCAAATCATAAGGTTGGAAGGCTAATGAATTCAAAATTCCCCGAATGCAATTTGCGGTGTTTGTGCTCTGTATTCGCTACGATCGAAGGAAGACTTAGAAGCACGTGCGATTGAAAAGTCTTCGGGAGTTTTTTTGAGGGTGAAGTGGAGGGAAGTTCACTTGTGAACTTCGTAGCTTGCGTGGGCTAGTGGTAGCGAAGGCTGCTATTGGGCGCTACATTGGAGGATGTTGCCATTTCGAGTCTCGCGGGGGTGCTTTGCTAGAGTAACACACGTTTTTATTAAAACGTCTTTATGCCACGAAATTCGGAGTTTCTTGGACAGCAATTTATAAGGTGTGATTAAATTTTATGAGTTTTGGCTTTTGTGATTAGAATTGAATAAAATCTTAGGAGAAATAAGGGCATATTTCTTTGGATGTATTTTTAAGATTATTCTTTGCTATGCTAAAATTAAAAATGGAGGTATAAGGTGTGAGTCTGTGATTGTTGATTTATTGGCATGTTATGGTGTTTGTGTTTAAAGAAGTGGAGCTAAAAGGTGTAATAAAGGAAGTTTATATTATTGCTCATTTCTTTTTATTCTAACCCTAACTTGGTTGGATGTTTGAGAGTTGTGTGTGGTGACAAATTGAAGGTTCAATTATCTTCTACTCCAATAAGGTATGGGCACATTCTTCTTATGAGTATGATTGGTGTATGTTTTCTGAAATAAGGTTGGAGTGAAAATGTATTCTACTAGGTATCCTTTGGCTAGGTGTAAATCCTATTTTCTGGTTTGTTGAAGACTACTTATGCATTGTTATCCTTAAGGAGAGTTTTTGGTGAATGCATAATTTTTGGTTTGAGAGAGTGGAAGCTTTGTGCACTAGGGTTTATATTTGTGAGTCTAGCTACTTGCATTGAGTTGGTGGAACCCTTGGTTGGCTGTTTTGAGTTTGATGGTTGAGTTACTTCCATAGAGGTTGTTTGATCAAGTTATTGCTTTACTTGATTCATGATATTGGGCTTACTCCATTGAGTTGATTTGAGCAAGTTATTCTTTGCATTTGGTGATATTGTGTTGGTGGCTGTTTTGTTCAAATATCTTTGGAGGGAAAAGGATTTCTACTTGTTTCCTTTTCTTGTGATGATTGGTTGAATGCTTCAAGGTTGATGTTGAGTTGAATGGTGTTGGTTGACTAAACCTTGTTTGATGAGCATTGTTGTTGAAACCCTAATTGATGGTGAAAATAACATGAGTATCATTGTTATGTGATTCTTTGCATAGTTGGCAATTGTTGGGGTTTCATGTTCTTGAAAGAAAACATTCTATCCTATCCATTTCAAATATTGAGTTGAGTTTTCAGATTTGAGATTGAGATTGAGCTAAGTTTATTTGAGTTGAGTATTGAGATTGGGATTTGAGTATAGAACATATTGAGTCTCTAACAATTCTCTTTATGCTTCTATGAGTTTGAAAAATCACATTGGGTCTCTAACAATTCACTTTGTGATTTCCTACTAAGAAAGTTTTTCTTGGTGAGCTTGGTGAGTTTTTGACCAGGTTCCAGTGGGGACTTGTGAGTAGTTCTTGGATAGGTTCCGGTGGGGACTTGTGAGCATTTTTGGACAGGTTTCGGTGGGAACTTGTGAGCAATTTTTGGACAAGTTTCGGTGGGGACTTGTGAGCATATTTGGATAGGTCCTAGAAGAGGACTTGTGAGCTAAGTTTGACAGTTCTAGCAGAGAACTTGAGGATAGAGGTGCATTGGTTTTATGAGAAGAACCTGAGGACAGTTGGCAAGTCTTTGAGAAGGCTTACATGTAGAGGATTGATTTGTTCAAGAGTTGGACAGATCTAACAGAAAAAGGAAGACCTGTACTAGACCGATTGACTGTGTTTGGTACATGTTGTTGAGCTACTATGGACGTGATCATAGAAGGCAGAGGTCTCTTAGGATAAGCATTGAGGACAGGAGGTCTTCGGTGGAAAGGAGTTCCACGTGTTCGGCAAGAGGTAGAGGCAATTGATATTCTGAGGGATCATTTCCAGAGCAGAGGGGAAGGTATCTCCTTTGAGCAAAGGCTCATAAATTTTGATTGGGGGAAGGTATCTCATTTGAGCAGAGGCTCATAAATTCTGATTGGGGGAAGGTATATCCTTTGGGTCGAGGCTCATAAACATTGTAATTGGGAAGGATTCCCAAAGAACTTTGAGATAACTTAAAAAAAAAAAATTTGTGGACGTAGCCCAGCCATTCTGGGTGAACCATGTTAAAATTGGTGTCACTTTGTGGATGATATTGTGCATTGCTTTGATATTGCTTTACTGTTTTGAAGTATAAAGGAAAAAGTAAAAATAGGTCTTATACTGTTCACCACCCCCCCTCTCAGTATAAGCTTGTGTTCTTCAGTTTTCCATTCCTAAGTCTAGGCATTGCGCTAAACTTAGGTTTTAGCAAATATATATACTTATATATATATATATATATATATATATATATATATATTTATATATATATATATATATATATATATATATGCGGTAGGGTTGAGAGGTATATATTTTAACTATATACCTACTATAATACTTAAAAAGGAAATGTTTTATTTTTATTTTTTGTTTTTTTATTATTATTTCACAAGTATAAAAATAACAAACAACACGCTAGTTGCAAGAAATAACAATAGTAAAAAGAATGACTTAGTTTTCTATAAATAGTTTATGGATATCATTGATAGGATCAAGTTCATCAGGAGTCATGAAATGCTCCTCTTCAAATTGGAAGTGGTTTTTCAAGAACTTGACAAAGTGTGCTATGGGAATATGATCTATTTTAGACTCTGACCTATAAAAATAAAGTTCATGGCAATACTCTTGATACAACACAGCTCTAGGAAATCTATTCCATCTCTTTCTATCTATAAGAATGACTTCTTGATCCTCTATACAAGATAGAGATTTATGTACTATAACTACGTTCTGAAGGTATTCCTCAAAGGTTTATAGTTCAGAAGATACAAGTGCTCTTTTATCGGCTAACCACCTATGACAAGCTCTCTGAAGTTCATGGTACAAAGTCACCTGATCAGGATCCAGGATTCTATCTAGGACAAACCTCTTAATTTGCCTAATTTCTATAGATCTAGATTCAATAATACCCAATCTCCTATCAAGTTCATCCCACAAAGGTTGGACTCTATTTGTTTGAGGTACTCTAAGCACAGAAGTAATCTCTATGACCATTAATTAATTTTTAACATTTATGGTGATAGCTCATCTTCTATTATAATCTACCATCTAATTATGATATGTAAATTTAACAGTTTTCTAATGATTCTAGATGTTCTTAATAATGTGTTTTTTTTTTTTTTGATTGTTTTCAAAAGGTGTTTTAGTTTCACGTTGGGTTCACCAAAAATGTATCGCCCAAATTTTTCACACCCTTACCTTCAGGCTAAAGGATCCGTGCCTTGGAAGGGGGATGCGAGAAGGATGGGACAATACCTCGGACGAAGAGGCCCTTTGAAGGTCATGCCTCTCGGGGGAGGGGTATAAGGGTGAATTTTTGATGGATGGTGGGGTTCACCAGGAAACTTTGAGTGGTAATTTTGCACCTAGGTTGAGAAAGGGTTTGATGTGTTCATTTTATATTCAATCATTCATATTCCTAGGTTGGCAAAAATGAATCTAAGATATTATATATGAAATTTTGGGTTTATATGAAGACAATAAACATGAATGAATCTTAAATATAGAAACTATATGAAATGGATAGGAATACACCTGATTCCTGATGTTTGATGAAGATTTTGAAGCTTGTAGGAGTCCAGATCATCTCGGATATGACAATATCTTCTGTAATTGTACAAAATCATCCTAAATCATAGGCGATCATCTGAGATCAGACAAGATCATCGAAAACCTGACGAATTCGTCAGACGAATTCATCAAAAACCTGCAATCATGGAAACAGACACCAAAAACCAAAAAAGTAATTGCAAGAATGATGCAAAATGATAGAAATAATAGTATAGATGCTTAAGTAATAAATCCAGATAGAAAATAAAACGATATGCACTGTTTTAATAACTTATTTTAAAATTTATCTTGCAAATATGCTAAATGAGGTGAACTCTAGGATGCAGAACAAAAATAAATCGATCTAATGCACAATTAAATAAGAAAGAAAGATAGAAAATGAAAACTCAGGGCTCTGGTTGCCCCCAATCTGAACTGCAATCAACATCATCTACAATTATACAAGATCATTGCCAATCTCGACAGGATCATCCAAAATCATGTTGGATCGCCTACGACGATCCAATCTTCCTCTGACTGAAACATAGTAAAATCCTGCAATAAAACCTGAAAATACAAATGCAAATTATGGGGGCAAGGATATTCTAATACCAAACTAGAGTTACAGGGAAATGATCAAATAGGGGGATAAACTTGGAAAATCCCAAGTTTATATAGGATTAGGGGGAGGTTAGGAAGTTGGGGATCATACCAATCTAGGAGATCTCCAACGTAGGAATCTCCAACCGTGTAGACACACTTTTGCCCGAGTTGGAGAGGTTGTTGAAACAGAGGCTAATTATGAAAATTTGGTTTTGGGACGAAATCGTCTTGACGTTCTGTTCCAAATGAATTCATCCAATTTGGGATGATATCATCATATTGGTGACGATATCGTCCAACGGTCAAACAAATTCTAAAAATGGCACGAAAAATAAGGTGAGCAGTTAACGGGTGGTTTCAGGGTTAAAATTCAAAATTTTTAATATTTTTACTGATCGTTAACTATGCCAATTTTAGGGTGCTACATCCAATAAGGGCTATAGATGGACCCCAATAAGGTGAATTCCATTGTAGATTGGCCATCTTCAAGAAATAATTTTGATGCCAAGAGTTTCCATGGTCTAGTAAGCTTTTAAAGAAAATTTATAAAAACAAATAGTGAAATTTGTGCTCCAATTATAGAAATTATGAAAGGAACAAAGCATGAGTTAAGTGGACAAATGCAATGGAAAAGAGTTTCTAAATCCTAAAGAAGAAGATAATGAAGCAACCCATTCTAGACTTACCTAATTTTAACAAGGTCTTTCAGGTGGATTATGATGTCAATGGAACAATAATAGGAGTCTTGATCTAGGAAGGCAAGCCCATTCCATATTTTAGTAAAAAATTAAAGGAGGAAATGAAGAAGTACTTGTTCTATGAACATGATTTTTATAATATTGGTCAAGCCTTAAAGAAATGGAGATATAATTTACTGCCAAAGGAGTTTTATATTTTATTAATAATCAAATTTTAATCAAAGGCATATGAAGTGCATGGAATTATTCCAAGGATATTCATTTTTCTTGAAGCATAAAAGTTGTCATTCAAATCGATTGGATGATGCCTTTAGTAGAATAAGTATATTGGTGAACATGATGCAGATTGAAATTTTTAGTTTTGATGCCATGAAGGAGCTTTATGTTGATGATGTAGACTTTAAGGAATCTTGGGTTGGATGTAATAATCCTACTATAGGATAAAGGATGTCATGGTTGGATTAATTCATGTAAGAGGGACATATTGTTCAAGGGGCAATGATTATGCATACCATAAAGTTCCATGAGGAAGAATATGATAAAAGAGAAGTATAATGGAGGACTATCTAGACACTTTGAAGTGGAGAAAATGATGAGTCTATTTTCTGTAAAATACTATTCACTCATAATGAGGATGTAAGAATATTTTTATAGTATTGTCAAGTTTGTCAATATGCCAAGGAAAGGAGTCAAAATATCATATTGTATCATCCATTACCAATTACAAGAAACCATGGGAGGATGCAAGAATATATTATATTCTTGGGTTACCAAGGATGCAAAGAGGTAATGATTCCATTTTTGTTATTATTGATATATTCTCAAATATGACACATTTCATACCTTGTAAGAAAATGAACAATGCTTCCAATATTGTTGATTTGTTCTTTTGAAAAGTTATAAGATTGTATGGTTTATAAAAGAACATTATGGCTGATAGAGATGTAAAGTTTTGTAGGATATTTTTGGTGTATGTTGTGAAATAATTTGGGTTCCAAATTGAGGTTTAGTTCAACTGATCATCCACTAATTGATCAATATAGCAAAGTAGTGAACAAGAGCCTTGGGAATTTTTTGTGATGTCTAGTTGGTAAGAAATTAAAGCTATGGTATATTATATTTATGCAAGAAAAAATTACATATAATTATTTAGTAGAAACACAACCAAAATTCAATTTCAAATTGTGTATGAAACTCATCATAGAGGATTAGAATATTTATGGAGTACAACTAAATTATAGACACTAAGTACTTTAGCAAAGAATTTTGCCAAGTATGTGCAAGACTAGCATGATGAAGTGGAGGTTTATATGGTAAATAATGACATGAAATAGAATTAAAATGCTAATATCAAGTGTCAAACACATGAATTACAAGATGGGAATTTGGTTTTGGTGCATTTATAGATAAAATATTTTCCAAGGGTACTTACAACAAGCTCAATTGGAAAAATATCAGACCTTGTAAGGTCTTGAAGAATATTGCCACTAATGTATTTGAAATTAAGCTTCAACAAGAGATTGATATTTCATATATCTTTAATGTAGCTAACATATATCTATACTATGGTCAACCTAGCAATGAGGATGAAGAACTTACAATATATATTTTAGTAGAGGAATAGATATCACAATTTCTAGAGAAATAATTAGATAAAATTGAATATGTTATACTCTAGAGTGGCATGAAGCATAAATGCTAAGGCATATAACGAATATCTGGTTAAGTAGAAAAGCTAGGATATGTATGCAACAACTTGAATGAAATCTATTGAGATCAATTAGTACATAGTATCCATTGAAGACTTAAAAAATATTCATAGAACATTTCTTTTCTTACTTGGGATATCTAATATAGGAGCATATAAGTAAAGGTATTTGAAACCATGGTTTTCAAACCATTGGATTGTGCACATGATTTTGTGCATCTGGCTTATATTTTTTGCATGTGGTGTGTTGTTTTGAAAACATAATTTATGTTTTGTGTACATGGTTTTGGTTTTGTGCACATTATATGTTTACACATGGTTTTATATATTTTTATTTACCCATAAATATGTGTAATGGGTGAATTTGAGAAGAGAAGAGAGGGTGAGACTTCCCTATGTGGATGATTTTTTGTCTTGCAAATATGTTATTGTAAAGAAGGATTCATGTGTGCAAATGGTGAACAAAATTATTTACTTTCATTTAGTGTTCAAATTTTTATGTGTGAATTATTTGTTGTGTTTAGGGTATTTTTATTGTTAGATTTTGAAGTGTGTTACAACAATCATGTGCCATATAAGAACCCACTAGAATATTTTAGCCATGTGCAATCACATGATGAGATCTATTATACAAGGAATGTGATCATACGACAACTATGAGTGTATGAGAGTGGAGGTGTCATACAAGAAAGTTATCATACAAGAATTTTTTAATACAAGAAGATAGTCATACAATAGGAAATATCATACAATAGAAATCATATTATGAGGAGATTTTCATACGAGAGGAAGTGTTGTACGATATGAAATGGTTATATGATTGGAAGGGTGGAGGAATTATGGTACAATAGGAGTGTAGTTCGAAATGTACAATTGTACATTTGAAAATTATATCATACATGTGTATGATTAGAAAGGGGTATGGTTATTTTACATTAAACATTTGGATTCCCCATCCATAGAGTCTATATGTAAATTATACATATCAGTTATTCCTTAAAACCTGAATCTACCCACCTAGGTGTTGTAGGTGAGTTGGAGAGGAGAGGGAAATCTTCCAAGGGAGGTCCTAGGTTCAAATCTCCACCCTACCAAAAAGCTGAATTGGGTATCCAAAATCCAATTGATAATGTTGGTGCAGATAGGGTCGGGTGCTACTCCCGGGTGACTTTGATGGTGTAGAACCCCCTGTTCATGGTCTCTCAGACCAAGGCGGACCTGTAAGGGGTTTTCTGCTTAAAAAAAAAAACTTGAATCTACCTAATTCATAACTCTAATATTTTTGTAATACTTTCTCAACATCAACTTTATCTGCAAATAATTATTTAATTTGATATCAATTATTCTAACCTCTTAGTCATGGTTAGAGATAATTCCTATGCTAGAAATAATGAAGATAATGAAAGGAGACAACTAGCTATTAGAGCACCAAACAAAGAAAATGGATGGCTAAAACTCATGCAGGAAATATGACAAATATGAGGTCATGCATATCATTGGATTTAAATTTGCACTCTAGAAGCCATAACTTGAAATTATGATACTATGATTTTATGTTCTTGCACATCTAGCACATAATATTATTAGATTATCCAAAATCACACTTGATTGCAATGGTATGGGAGGAGGTGGCATAGACCAAATTCCATCCATTACCTAACATACTTCTAAGAGAAACCCTTCTTGTTGGCTCTATATTCATAACCTTTCCACAACACTATTATATTCATCATGATTATGATGGTGATGATCGAGACTTTTATACAATAGCAATTGAGGACATAGGAGATTCGTTGCATATAGATGAGAGTTTTGAAAAGCAATAATCACTACACCAACTAGGTATTCCATTTAAGATAATTAAAATACACAGTATTATCGATGACTAGATGTAATACAATGTAAAAAATATAAATACAATCAAATATTAATGGAATCAAATATATCAAGTGATAAAAATATGTCTATTAATTACATATTTTCTATGTAAAAATATTTGTCTAGCATGTAAAACCTTTCATTAAAAAATCTTTACATGTTATTTTAGTCACTAACTAACTATATATGCATATTGCCCATAAAATTGCTTAAAATAATCATGATATAAGATGGGATAGGCAAAAAAATGAAATACTACCTTACATGATACATTTCAAATCTTAAGTGTGATGTGTACCATTATTACCACACTTTACTAAGGCCAGTTATAATTTTGTCAAACCATGGGTTGTGTCCTATGGGAAATATACACTAGGAAGTATTTAGTTCAAGTCATGTTTTGGAGTTCTAAACTAATATAATTCAGAAAATAAAATAAAATGCTAACTATAGTTGAAAATGGAAAGGTTCAAGCTAATTAACACACTTTGCAAGAAATAAAAAATTGCAGCAAAAAAGAAAATTATATTGTAGGAAATAAATCTAAAATTAATGCAACTATTTATGTTTTTTTTTCTTTTCCTAGGAAGTAAACGATGCACTAACTAGATGATATCAATGCATGAAATATGACAACAAAATCTAATCTAGTAATCCAAAAAAATAAAACATAAATGAAAGTACCTTCCACCTTGATAGGAGTGGGTCCTTGCTTGTATTAACAAGTAAGGGATAAGGTCTTACTTTAGTTCACAAATATGTAAGACAAAAATAAATTTTTGGTAGATTTTTATTGCATATAGTTTTAGAAATTATCTATTAAAAACTACAATAGAAAATCAACATCACAACCTTACTATTCATCTCCTGTATATCTCTAGGTCCTAGGTTGTTGATCTATACATAAGGGAGAGGACAAGACCCTTTCATACGTATATGGATGAATGGTTATATCAACAAAATATTTACCTAATAACTCTATTCTCTAATCAATAGGTGAAGATAAAATAGAAGTTACACCAAGCATTTTGAATGAGCAAAGACCCTTGACACACCATAACTACCAATTTAAAACAATTTAAGATTAGATAAATTACATTAAAAATATTTTCTAGCTTCTATGCTCATAATATAATGGTTTTTATCTTCTTATCATCTATTTCTAGCTAATAATAGCATTTTATTATGACTATTACAACTAGTCAAAAGTTGTTGAATAGAAGTAGCAAAATGTGGTTTGATATCCAAATGGATGTTTTGTTGAATATTAGTCGGGTAGACTCTTTTTCTATAGTGCTAAGTCATATTCAGGGTGTCACAACAACACTTCTAGCTATCTACTATAGCCACATGGCAACTATGGTAAACTTAGGTAAACTTAGGTCCAAGTAGTAGGACCGAGTCTTATCTGATGTTTATATGGAATTGTTATATCTTGTAAGTCATTATGTTATCTAGTGCCTAATGAAGAGATTCATTTAAATAATCCATATAACTATAGTATTATGTAAATATTGGGTCTAAAACATGATTCCAACTGTGTTAAAATCCTATGCTACAATAGAAGTTAAAAAAACTCCTATTTATATTGCATAAACCTGAAAAAATGTAGGATATTAGTCCTTTATTTCCTATCTTATCAAAAAGACTGCACTCTATCTATCTAAGTGAACACTTCCTCCTATTTACCCTATATAATCACACTATTATTGCAATAACCAAAACAATACATATCCTATACGTGCAAAAGGTGGTTAAAAGTCTTAAAAAACAATGTATTTTTATGCCTCATCGATCCTCCAACTTACAAGAGGTATGTTCTCAAATCTCACTAATTCTTCTACTAACACATTGTCTTGAGGTTCATCCCCTACTTGAATTACTACCATACATCCTCTATTTCTCTTGCCAAGGTTTATAAGGGAATTTTATCAAGTGATTCTTCTACCCTCAAAGTTATAGTTGCAGGTTTAAAATTTTGGACTATTTTCCACCTAATATTAGATTCAACTAGCTCATCCTACAATTGCTTAATTTCTCTATTCCTCTTTTGTAGTAAGATTTCTATTACTTTCAGCCTAGTTGTAATACTCACCTTACTACTTTTGCTTCCTCTATATTGAAGCCTTCTAGGTTTTCATCATACACATTTGGCCTATGGAGCTGCCCTATTCTTGGAGAAAATAGAGGAGGCTATAAAATAGGCACCTCTATAGAGCTCTATCCCAATTTTGAAGGTGGTTTAGCTTCCAATGATGTAGGCTATGGTAATATTAATTCTTGAGATACATATTCCTACTTCTCCATTATTGCTACATTTTAGGGGTGCATTCCCCTACTCTTCTATAGTTGTTGTGTTTGAAGGTATGCCTTCTTGCTCTTCTATTACCATTATTTACAATGACACATCATTTTTCTCTTCTAAGGTAGTGGCATCCTATGGGACATCTTCATACATTTGTTCCTCATGATCTTGTGTAACTAGAGATTATTTCCTATTGTTATCAAAGACTTCTATCTTATCCTATGAGGTATGAAAAAAAAACTACTATTCTTATAGCTTAGAAATGAATGCTCAGGTCCTCCTCTTAAATTGTAGATCAATAAATTCCAAATTCCGTAAGGAATTCTAGTTTCTTAAGATTAACCCTTCTATCTTTCTATGGCTCCTTATTTATAAGGTTATTGGTGTTCCCTTCTCTATGAAGTTCCCTTATCTATAAGCCCATACCCTATTTATGGTATTTTAATTCCATGAAATTTAGATACCCCTTCCCTTGCCTCTCTTTGCTAGGACTCAAACAAATCATTGTGTTCTTAATGAGAAGATAACATTTCAAAAAAATTGGGTAGTGTTTCGTCCACTATACTCTTCCTCTATCTTAGCTTCCTTAGTATCAAATTTGGTACCTTTGCACTCTTTTGTTTCTATTTCATGGAAATCAATTGTTTTACCTTTTTTCTTTTCTATTTTTTGGGCCTTTGCCTTGATGCTCAATCCCTTTCTGCTTCTTGAGCTCTATCTTTGGAGCCTCAACCTCTTCCCATTTCATCATTTTTGTTTTTTGGGATATGATTCAAAGATATCTATGTTCTTTTCATGTGTCTTAGGTTCCTTGAAAACCATACATAACATGTCCCATCTCTTATAAAATTTATTTTTCTTTAGATATAGTGGTTTCAATGCCTCCAAAACATCTACTTCTACTAGTGCCTGAGGATAATCCAAAAACTTCAAGCTTTATATTGTTGTGAGGTCCTCTATTATCATATTTTTAGTTTCCATTGACCTATCCTTATTTTTTTGTAACAATTTATTTTCCAACGCCCTTTGCTATTTTTTCCAATCCCAAAATGGTGATGACAAATTAGCTATATCAAGGTATGATTTTTTATTTGACATTTATCTTCTCTAAATCAGAGGTAATATCATGCAATGAATAATTCAAGAAATACTAAATATCAATTCCTAAATAAAGATTATTCTCACCATAGCTAAGGTGAATAAGCATCTCCAAGTGGGAGCTAGACAATTCCACACATTTCCCATCGCATGTGATGTATTTAATGATCCAAAAAATGATATCATCCTATGATTTTGGTAAAATACTTTTCGTAATACCTTTATAATGGTTACTTTAGACATTGTACACATGCTTAAGATATCCTTATTGTCTAAACTTGGAAAATTATATGGTAAGCCCCTCCAAGGTTTAGAAAAACTAGAACTCAAATAATGGCAATCTTGTAACTTTACTGATCACTACAGGGTTTACAATGATGGTAATCCCCCTAACTATTGCAACTCTATTACATAAGTTTTGAGTAAAATATTTCATAAGCTTGAAGAACTATAACCACCCTACATGTTCGAATATCCATGCTACTTCCTAGTTTTGCAATAGCTTCATGGTGCTCTCTAGTTCGTATTTGTGATTCAACCCCATGTTTCTCTCTTTTTTACTTTATTGAAGCTATATCTATAGTAATGGCTAGAATGTAGGTTGGTGGTGGACAAAAATAAAAATTTTCATATAAACATATCAAAAAGATGAACACTCATTACAAGACAAGAGTAGACTAGAAGCAACGACTTAAGGAGTTCCAAGTGGGAGATCAAGTTATGGTTCACTTGAGAAAGGAAAGATTTCCTGCTAAAATCTACAAGTTAAAAATGAAGAAGTTTGGACCATGCATGTTCATAGGGAAACAGGATTCAGGGATGCCTATGAGGTAGAATTGCCAAGTGGGCTGGTTATATCACATGTGTTTAACATTTCAGATTTGGCAAAATATCATAAAGGTGACAATAATGTCGGACCAGTCGCTGAATTGTGGAGCATTCCCACATATACTCTAGAGATAGAAGAGATAGAAGAGGTCCTAGATACCTGTGTAGGCAAAAGCACAAGAAATATGCAGTATGCAAAATATCTTATTAAGTGGAAGGGCAGGCCTGTTGAAGATTCTTCTTGGTTGTCGAAGGCTGAGGTTGAACGCCTTGATTTTCTTCCAACAATAAAGAAGTGAAGGTCACTTCTCAATTTACCCTGGGTGTTTGATGCATGAGCATCCAATGGTGTAAAATTGATCTTGCATCACCCAAAAAAAATATTGTAATTGTTTAATTTTGTAAAAACTAGTAAACAGTAGTATAACTAGTAAAACTAGTTTTTCTTGCAGGAGATTTTTAAAGGTCTTAGAGGTCAAATTTGAGGATTTTTGGCTAGATTTGAGCATAGGTGCAAGGATCTAATGATTGCCCCACTTCGCTCATTTCATGTTCCTAAAATATGCTTTAATAGTCAATCGGGTCAATGAGCGTGAAGTTATGACCTCCGCAAGTTGCCCCAAATTTTAAATTTTAAATTTCAAGTTTTTGGTGGGAAAAAAGGGAAAATATGGCATAAGTAGGAATTTTTGAAATTGTAAAAGGGATATTCTTTTGGGATCCTCATTATTAGCATGAAATTAATGGAAAGCTTTGGATCCTTTTAGCATTTCTGGTTTTCAATGGATTGTATGTATTTTTTTTTTAATGCAACTCTGCTTCACATTGTTACATAGATATCTTACATACTTATCATATTCAACATATCTCTACCACATGATATTTTTGATCATTATGCATTTTGAGAAACCTCTATCTAGTTGTGAATGATGTAGTGTCTCATCTACAACTTGTATAGTCATTCAAAAAAGTATAGTACCTAGCCAAGGGATGGTGGAAAACTCTTCATGTTGGCCAAATTAATTCCAAATATTCAAGGGCCCTCATAAAACATCCCTCTCATGGACCATAGGTTATGAAATTGATATGATCATGCAAAAAAATTATGAGATTAAATAAAATAAGAAAAGAAAATATACCTTATTAGAAGATATTGGGCATGATGCTTTGACAGGGTTGGGACCTATGATTAAGTCAATATAGCATTAGGATTAAAAATAAAGTGGAAAAATACAAAGGTATATACCAAAACACACACACATACACACACATACATATTTCTTCAAGTAGAAGGAACCACTTTCTTTTATTTTCAATGCATTTCTTCCCTAGCTACATTCCAGGGCCTTTTCAAAACTAGTTTTTTTTCAATACTAGTGTGCCAAAAATTGGTTTTCATACTAATCTTGACCCAATGATATCCCCAAGGGATTTTTAACAATTGGATATATTTTTTGTTTTTTTCAATAGGACATAATCAATTATCTTTCATAGTTGGAGAGGAAGTCTCCCATACTACATACATGTAAGATTGCAGAAGTAAATAGGTAGAGAAATCTCCCTTTGTCATTGATTTCTAATATGACTTTATCTAATATCCATTTACAACAATTTTTATCCTTTAAATATCCATAGGTATCAATTATACAACGCAATTATCAAAAACCTATTCAATATCATATGGTCTAAGCCATCTAGTTTAGAGATTTCCCTTGAAATTAAGGTAACGTAAACCAAATAAGAGCACTCAATCACCTGGTTTATACTCCTTGGTTTGATGTGCTTATCATACCATACTTTCCATTATTGTTGAAATAATTCCATATAATGAAGGGCATCTCTTTGTATCTCATTAAGTGCATTCAACTACAAGATCCTTTCCTTTTGTACCTACAACAACTCAATACCCACATCAAGTGTAATGCATAAAGTTTATAATTCAAATTCAATTGGTAAAATGAGTTTCTTTCCATAAACTACTTTATAAGGGGTGAGTCCAGTGGTGGATTTCCAAGTGATGTTATAATCCCACTCAGCTTCAGATAACCTATCATCCCAATATTTTCTATGTGAAGCTACCTTATTGGTTAAATTTTTCCCTATTAGCAACCTCTACTTGGCCATTGGCTTGTGGGTGACATGGTGAGGATTTTAGATGCTTTTCTTGGTAGTGTTCCATGAATGAATGGATAATATTTGATGCAAACTAGGGTCTCTAATCTAACACAATCTCACAAGGGGCACCAAATCTCTAAAGGATATGCTCATATATGAACCCAACCACTTTTCCTCTTGTGTATATTAGAGAGCCACTACCTCGACCCATTTAGTCATATAATCGATACATACTATGATGTGATGTTTTTCTTATGATTGTGGATTAATTGATCCTATAAAATTAATTCCCCACTTCTCAATGGGTTCTATAATAATTTGGGGTTAAATAGGTATCTCATTCTATGTCATAGGTTTTCTCATTCTTTGACATTGATCACAATGGAAGACATACTTCTTCACATCCTTGTGAAGTGAAGGCCATAGTATCTCATTCCTAAAATATTTTGTATAGTTTATTTTATAGAATAATACCCCCCGTAAGGTTCATCATGGAATGCATGAAGGGTATCATTAACTTTATCATCCCTTACATATCATCACAAAATATTATCATGTTTACATTTAAATAGTAATCCCATTATCCATTGGAAAGATGAACTTTCTCAAACTAGATGGTGTCTCTCATTGAAAGTAAGATGGGAAGGAATCTTCCTAGTTATCAGGTAATTAGAAATATCTACAAACCATGGAGAATGCATTGATATTGTAATCAAATGTTGTCTAGAAAGGAATCATTCATTGGTTCTTATTCTTCAATAGTATTTAATCTAGATAGGAAATCGATAGCAACATGTGTTCTAATGGGTCTATCAATAATAGTAATATCAAATTCCTAAAGTAACAAAATCCATCTAAACACTCATCCATTTACTAGTGGTTATTCATCAAATATTTGATGGATGAGTCTATAGTAGATGAAAACTTAATAGAAGGATTGAATCCCCTTGCTAGATGTAATATAACATGTACTTTTGTATATTATTCTTATTTTATACATCCAATAATATATTTTCAATGTTATTATATAGGATGTATGATATCATTAGTTATCATATTTTATCTATGTTTATGCTCTTATGTCTGCTTCATTTGTGCATGAGTATGTTCTACTAGATTTCCACCACTACAATTAAATGATACAAAAATAATATCATAGAAAAAGATGAGTTTGAAAAGACACCCTATTATTATAAGGATAAAAAATTATTCCTCTAAACAATGTTATAAATTAACTTACTTATGTCATTCATAATAATTATTGGAATCCTATAATACCATCATCAATTTTTATTAATATTATCATTAATGTCCATAGCTTTTCCATCCACATTTGGGGTTGCCTAAATGATCACCCCCTTGAATAATCTCAATGTTCTTCCTCCACATGCTTTAGTTTCATCTTAAAAATTATGTTTTGTTCTTTTCCTATCATAAATGCTTTAGAATATGTGAATCTTCCCACATATATGAGTGACCATAAGTGATCATGTTCTTATTTGAACTCTTAATTAAAAATCCATTTCACTTAACAACATTCATATCCAAATTTATATGTTTATCCATGCTTTAACTGGATTTTCTATTATGGCTTTTCAAAAACTATCCATTGTTTCATAGAACATACATTGCTTTTTAAGTCTATATTCTAAGATATTTTAAATGTCTATATTATATTAACTTTTAAAATATAGTTGTTTATTTTATAAAATAAGACATACCATAAACTGAAGTTTATGACATATTATATTAACTTTTAAAATATAACCGCAACCTCGAAAGTTAGTCATGGTCGGAAGGGATAGAGTTGTCGGCTCCACGAAAAGATCGCGTTTTCGAGTCAATTCTTACGGCTCATTCACAGCAACGTAGCACTTTCGAGTGTCATCAAGGCTAAGAGTTCGCCGTAAGCGTGCTGCTGTCATGGTGTACATATATTTTTCTTATGCTTTCTCAGTAATAGCTTTGGTTGCGGATAATTACCCATTCGATATCAATTCTTCTATTCTATTAGTGATGAATAGAGATGGATTCAACGCTGGGGAGAGGGAAAGGAGATACCGAGGCATCAGAAAACGAAAATGGGGAAAATGGGTTGCTGAAATTCGTGCGGGAAAGATGACGAGTGGGAGGTCACGCATATCGCTGGGCTCATACTTCACTCCAGAAGCTGCAGCTCGAGCTTATGACACGGCGCTCTTATGCCTACGTGAACCCACTGCTACAACGTCATTCAACTTTCAAGACTCGTTGTCGATTGCAAGTGCATTGGAGGTGGTGGCACAGGCACGCTCCAATCCATCGCCCAGCTCAATTCGAGAAGCTGCCCTCACTGTTGGCTCCGCCTTCGACACAGTCCCCCAACACTACTATAATCACCGTAATGATGATGGTGGTGATGATCAAAAACTTGATAGAGCAGAAAATGAAGAAGCGGGACCTTCGTTGCAGGCGAATGAGAGTTCTGAGAAGGAACAATCAGTGTGCCCACGAAGTTTTCCAGACCAATTGCAAGATGTGGGGAATGATCCTCGTCCTCCTCCTGAGGAAGGCAAGGAACATGTGCAAGACGAATCAAGTGATTTGAATGATGCAAAATATCTGTTTGCATCTCCAGAGTGCGGACGGCTTGAGGAGACCATTCATCTCTCAGAGGCAGAGGAAGAGAAAGAGGGTCCCCTCGATGAAGAAGGCATGCCCGAATTGGCATGTCTGTTAAACTGGGATGCAACCACCCCCACTTCCTACGATACTCACAAGTCTCCCGGTTGGTAATGAAACGCGGTCCACTTGACAGAGTCTATTGGAAATTCTTAGTGTATACGCGGATTGCATAAATTGAACGTTTATGCATCAATATCTCTGTCATAATGTGCTTGGAATAAATGTTTGATCTGAGATCAATCCTGAAAATTAATATTTGTTCTAACATCAATCTTAAGATTTAAGTGTTCTGCATGTTAAATGTAATTTTCGTTGTTTTTGCAATTTAAAATATAAAAAAAAAAAATTATGCATACAAAATTCCATATGCTTAAGCTGCACGGCCGAAACAATTCATTCAAAATAATTATGACATATATTTCCGTCACGCAACTACATGCAAGCACTTTTGCCATCCATCTATAAACAGTTTTATCTAAACTACTGTCATTCAGCTGCATATAATATTCTTCGTTACGACGGACACTACTGTCATCAAACTCCAAACAAATCAATCCCACTCTACACGAAGCACATATTGGATCATCCGCCTACACAATCGATGAATGAAGTGATTAACAAAGGATACATCAACTGAAATATTTTTAGTTTTCAACTGGACCGAACAAGATTATCTTATACTGCATTATTTTCACAAAGAAAAACACGATATACAAAAGCCGACACGTCTAATTATTTTTTGAATGGGCATGTTAGCAACGTCTTTTAAGAAAAGTGTACGAGGATGGCTGTTCACACGTCAATTTTTGTTGGTAAGTAAAGTTCTCAGGTTGACCCAAAATTTATTATAAAAGTCATCCTTATGCTGATGCTGCAGATCCTAGAACTTTATTTCCTTTACTTGACTTTCCTAAAACGCCTTATCAAACGAACGTAGAAAAGATTAAAAAAAACTTGAGACATTTCAAATACAATTGGGCATATTCCTTGAAAACCTCGAAAAAAAAAGAAAAAAGGCATGAGCCAAAAAAGGATTGCATCCTTTGTACAATACGTAGACAAAAAAAGAGAACCCCCGAGGCCAGACGATCATCAGGTTTCATATTCAGCATCTTCCTCAAGCTCCTCATCCTTGTCATCCTCTTCGTTCTCATCATCGTCCTTGACTCCCACTTTTGGCATGTACCCCTCATTGAAGAAAACCTAAGTCAAAGTTTCGTGGGTCTCCTGCATCTGTTGAATTATGCTAGCGTAGGATTTCAGGATGAAATGTTTGAGGACCATGATGGTTGGACCCTCTTCGTCCATGACACTAGCATTTTTTTTGGAACTTTCTTGAATATGTTTATTCTTCAGCCTTAAGGAGGATCTCGTAGTGGGATTTTCAATCCTTATTCTCTTTTTTGTCGTCCCGCCTTTGCTAACAGGTTCCCCCACATGCTTCTTTGCTAGAGATACTGATGTCGGCTTGTTAGTATCCAGGCTAGGTCTTGCCCTCAAACTTTCTCCATGGTGGCTGGGTGGTATTTCCTCAACGACTGGGGGATCAAGGTTCGAAGCCGTAGCCGACACCCATCCTTGGTGCAATGGCATAGCAAACCCCCTATTGCTACAACAAGCATTGATAGTATAATTCATCGAGTTCATGAGGAACTGTGGGATACTTATCGGGTTGACATCCCAAAAGAATTTCATGAAAGCATAGTGAAAGCTTAACAGTGTCTTGCTAGGTTCTTCCACCGTGATAAATTCCATCACATTTTTCATCACCCCATTCCATGGTATGGGTAGGTCCATTCTTGTCAATCCATTCTTAGCTTCCTTAAAAATTTTAGGTTTGTTGCGGAATTCCTTCAATTCCACCTCCTAGTGGTGTTTTTGACAGTGGATGGACTATCCTCTTACAGTTTGCCGTATCACCGTAGCAAGCAAGTTTACATTGATGATGAATTCTCTACCTCAAATCTCCACCTTATCATTTTTCCATGTGTCCATCACCGCCTGGGTGGTATCCTCCTTTGCCCCAGAGAAAAGGTCAAAGAATTGAGTGAACCTTCGCTCAGTAAGGATGGCCTGAGCAATAGGTTCCATAATTACCATGCAGGATTCCATGAACATAATCTTGTTGCTTGTACTTCTCCTCCTCACAAATCTCTCAAACTCGTTCTGTCTTGTGCTCCACAAAATTCCTCTATTACTGCATTTAGGAAGGTGGTAGGATTTAAAATTTTCCTTGAATGTAATGAAACTTGTCTTATTTGTCGTGCCAACTATGGTAGTCCAGTCACCGTTATCCACAAGGATCTTGTGCCAGCTGGCCTTAGCCTCCTTCCAATTGGTGCTATTATACCTCATCCTTGTTGCCCACGTATCAACACATGCCTCAGAAGGAGTTTTGTGCATTGGAAAAGACTAGCCATATGCTTCCACCTGTGATTTCTGCCCTTTCATGTTATCTATCAGCCTCAATAGCATTCCGACCACCTTATTGTTATCATGATTCGATTCCTCATTAAGTGAATTTATTTCCCATATGTCAACACCATCATAGACATGTGTGCCTTGCATGTGGGAAATCCACTTGTCAACCTCCACTTGGACCTCACTTCAGGTTGGCTTATTGATTGGACCTATCAGCCTTATCTTAATCCACATCTCCTTGTGATTTAAATATTTTTTTTCCTGGCATGGTTGGAAATATGGGTGTTGTGGGCCAACAAGGTTAATTTATTTCCTACTTTTGTCACATGCCCGTGCATTTAATTTATCAAACTAGGGAGCTTCGTAAACTTACGAAGGGTTTGAATAAGATTTCTTACAATACCACTTGAGATGAGTCCACTAGTTCTACTATTGGGGGGTGTTTCAAACAGTTGTCAATCATTCATGCACTCCTCAATAATTTATGTAAAAACAATTAAATCTACAGAAAGAAAATAATCACACATTCCTAGAAATGAACCTACTGCAAATACTAGAAATATCAGTGCGATAAATAATCTTATAAAAACGATAAACTAATCTAGAAAACATAGGAAAAATAGGGGAAGAAATACTAGCTTGGAGTGGGCCCAGGCTCCAGCAGCCTCCTCCCAGCTGAACATGCACTTAGAAACTATTAGAACTGTATTATAATTATCAAAGTATTACAATAAAAATATTCTATCTCCTCTCTCTATATATCTATTTCTATATATCTATATATCTTCAGAGAGTGTGTGTTTATATAGCACACCTGCAAAATTTCTGTTACAAAGGGGTTATAATAGTAGATTCATTCCAGACTAAACTAAGACAATCTGGTAAATGTGATCGATGTCTGCTAAAACTGGCATTCGGTTCTAACAGTGGCATGTTCACTGATTGGCTTATGCTTCGCCTGACATTGGTAGGATGTTCTCATACGTTGGTGCGATCCCCAATTTAGCTCTACATGACATAGAGTTGGAACTGCACCAGTCATTGTTGTCCATGTCGTGTTTGTATGGTCAACGAGCGAATAACAGGGGTGCCTTCCCTATGAGGAAGGCACCTAAGTATATCGGGTGCCTTCTCTATGTGAAAGATGCCTTACTTTCATGGGTGTCATCCTAGAAGAGGAAGGCACTTATCTTCTATTAGCACCTTCCTGTGAGAGGAAGTCGCTTTACCTTCTAGTGGTGCCTTCCTTATGAGAGGAAGGCACTTGCCTTCTAGTGGTGCCTTCCTTATGAGAGGAAGGCACTTGCCTTCTAGTGGCACCTTCCTTATGAGCGAAAGGCACTTGCCTTCTAGTGGCACCTTCCTTATGAGAGGAAGGTGCTTGCCTTCTAGTGGCGCCTTCCCATCGACACCTTTCATATGAGAGGAAGGCGTTTCTTTTCCTTTGGCACCTTCCTGGAAGAGGAAGGCACTTCTTTTCCTTTGGCACCTTCTTGGAAGAGGAAGGCACTTACTTTCTTTTGGCACCTTCCTAGAAGAGGAAGGCGCTGGCCTTCTATTGGTGCCTTCCTGAGAGAGGAAGGTGCTTGTATTTCCTTGGTGCCTTCCTAGAAGAGGAAGGCACCTACTTATGCTTGGTGCCTTCCTAGAAGAGGAAGGTGCCTACTCACGTTTGGTGCCTTCCAGGAAGAGGAAGGTGCCTATCTTTTCTACATTGATCCTAAAAGAAACATAGTGCCAGGTCCATAAAAATACCTCAACTGATCCAAATCTAAATCAACTGCAATTCCACAAAAACACACTGAAAACACATGAATTAGATAACACACATAATTTCATCAAATATTTATATAATCATTCTTTAAAGTATGCAATCCTTATTATACAGTCGGATAATGATCAAGAAAATGTATACAAAATATGAGCATTTTTTATGCTCATCATCCCCCCATGCTTAACATATGCCATGCCCTCATGGCATCAAAACTGTAGGTAGTCCTGTTGACCCATCATCATTGTCATTTCTTGGAGGATTCGACTTTACCTACAGCCTGAGTCTACCTCTTTTGCATGCTAGCATCTGAAGGTGTGGCTTTTATTTTCCTACACGAAGTTGAGGGTGCGTCTGTCGGTGTCCCTTACTCATTCTAGCTGCTATCAACGGTGATATAGCCAGTGTCATCTTTGCTAACTGGAATGCAGCTTTTGTAGCTTACCAGAGGTCAGTGTCTGGAGGTCTAACCACTGCCAGAGGGATATCTAAAATATCCCTTCTGGAATGAACTACTTGGGCTTTGTATAAGCTGGCTACTTTAGGAGTAAGCCCTACATTCTCCCTTGCAATGGTTTTGGCCTCCAATTCAGGGCCATATATCCCCCATCATTCAAAATACCTCCTTATCATGGATGGCCATCCTCAAGATGACCTATAAATACCCCAAAATTGGATGTGCTCTGCAGTCCCTGGAGAACTTTTTTCACTATGTGTTGTTATCCCTAGAGGTGCTCCTTTTTCCCCTTGTCTGTCCTATGTCGACCCCTCAGGTTCTTCTCTTCCTTCGTCAGGTCTAGGGAGTTCCTCCTTATCCTTTGGTCCTGTAAGCTGCTAGAGGCCCTCGTGGTGCTCTGTATCACTCAAGACGATGACAAGAGGTGTTGTGGGACTTCTTTCCCCTTCACTCCCAAAAATAGAGGAATTCTCGCCTGCCTCTAGGCTACTTTGTTGTGCGTTTGATCAAATTTCTCCCGAAGAGAATACTCGTTCAGTAGATGTGGGAGAATTTGTCGGGACTTCTTTTACCCAGTCAGTTTGGGTCGACGCATCCCTTCTTTCCGTTCCCTTGTCCTGGAGTAGCTGGTTTTCCTCCCACAACTGTCAGACCAGCTACTCAAGCTGGGCGATCCGTCCATCTTGTTCTTTCAACTCCCTTGTATGCTTGTTCTGGAAATCCTCCAAAATTTGCTGGGCCATCCAACAATTGGTTTGCCATTCCAGTGCTTCCTCCAAGGTCGCGTCGATCTGATCATTTCTCCCGAAAGTCCCTACATCTTGTGGGCTCTAATTTGTTAATTCTCGAAGGTTTTGAGCTACAACGTCGACTTTCGGGTCACTCTGTTCTTCTTCTGTCGATAGGAGTCACCATAGGAATTTCCTCTTGGGGACTGGTTCTATCAGTTGAAACTCGGCCTCACCGCTAATAAGTGGCGCTCCTTCCTCCTCATGCTCGGGTATTGGGAAATGTCGTCTTTCCTCTATGATTTTAGGCACTGGTGAATGCCCTCTTTCTTTTGTGAAATAGGTCAATGCCAATTGCTCAATACTCACCATTTCCTCTACAGGGCTTCCCTCTTCTTGCCCTATTTTGGCAATAGCATCTTGTTGCCTTTCTTGGCCGCCATATCCCTTTGCGTTGGGGTTCTACCTTTGCGCTTCTACATGGCAAACCAGTATCGATATCAGTCAATGGTGGGCTAATGCAGATGGTTATCCCTTCTGGTATTGAGTCGCTTCATCTTTCAGAGCATTCGCTAGGTATAAGGGCAGGTTCAACTTCCTTCCATGCACCAGGTGATTGAGAAACTACACATGGTTAGCGTGTAGATGGGTATATTTCCCGATGCATGTGAAGAATCGAGCAACCTGCTCGAATATCTTTCACAAATTCATGGGAAGGCTATTTTTGGGTAGCCCCTCCTTTTCTATCTGCATATTTTTCCCTAGCATCAGCACTTCAGCATACAAATTTAGCAGTCTGCCTTTGTATATGCATTCCTCTGTGAGGGGCAATCGAGTCGCCTATGAGATGTATTCAGGGGTGACTGGAATTTCTATTCATCGCACCTGAGCTACGTCGCCCCTCAAGGAGGTAGTGAACTCCTTGGCTGCCTCCATATCCTGGCCTTGAATGACCAGGGTATAGTATTCGAGCCATCCCTCGGCCTCAAACTATGTCTTTACCACCCCATGATTCCCTCTAGATCACTCGGTTCATTCTTCTGCACTGTGTGATTCTTCGACCTTCCTCCCATGGCGCCTTCCCTTACTACTACAATTTTTTCTATCCTTCCTTCTTCAGGAAGGCAACTTCTTATAGGGAAGGTGCCTAACCTTAGAATTTGTTTCTAAGGTACACATTTCAAGCCAGATCATTGGCACGTGGTTTTGGCTATGGGGGGATATGATTTTTATGACGACGGTATTTTTTTGGTACTACATCATTTATAAATAATTATATAAAAATTTGAATTAGCATGCGTGTACCTTATTTGATGTTTCAGGCATCATGAAGGGCGCTGATTCATTGATTTGTGACATGGGGGAGGGGTATGGCCATCTGATACCACTTGTTCGTGTGGTGGTTTCATTCTAATCGAGGCATCCAGAAGGTGCTCTTTGGTACCTTCCCCATGTGGAAGGCGCTAATGTAGCACCTTCCTAATGTGGAAGGCACTTTTATGGCGCATTCCCGATGTTGTCGATGCTCTCTGAATGGATGCACATTTCGGTTGTGGAAGGCACATTTTTGATTGGATGCGCCTTTCGATGGTGGAAGGTGCCTCTGATTGGATGCACCTTTCGATGGTGGAAGGCACCTTTTCGATGATGGCACCTTCCTGCTATGAAAGGTGCTTCTAAATGGGTGCACCTTCCTGATGTGGAAGGCACCTCGGTTTGTATGCGCCTTCCTAATGTGGAAGGCACCTCGATATGCATGCACCTTCTTGATGTGGAAGGTGCCTCGGTCTGCATGCGCCTTCCCGATGTGGAAGGCGCCTCCGTCTGCATGTGCCTTCCCGATGTGGAAGGCGCCTCGGCTTTTTTTATTTTTTGTATGGCACCTTCCAGCCATGGAAGGCGCCTATATATATATATATATATATATATATATATATATATATATATATTGTGTGCACCTTCTCTATAAGGAAGGCGTCTTCTTCTGGCGGGGTGTCTTCTTTATAAGTAAGGCGCCTTCTTCTGGCGGGGCGCATTCTTTATAAGTAAGGCACCTTATTCTGGCAGGGCACCTTATTTATAAGGAAGGCATATTCTTCTGTGCCTTCTCGATGTGGAAGACACCCTATTCTCAGAAATCATGTTGTGATTGACTGGGAAAGGGTGATCAAGCCTTCTTTGTCTTGCTTCATGTTGCCTCAGCTTCTACCTATGAGTGTCGATGTTGAAATGTTGAGCCAAACCAGGCCTGGTTTCCTAGACACCTATTCCTCGTGCTGTTACGTCCTCCACCTACAAAAAGAAAATGAAAAGAAAGAAAAATAAAGGCAGTTAGACGCATTCTATGCATGTTAGGCCCTGGGTTAGGATGCTTGTAGCTTGCATGTGGGCATCGTCCCTACAAAACACACTATAAAAAAAACTAAATTAACTGATTTTGGTGAGCACCTCCATGCCCATCGTTTTGCCTTTTAAGATTTTGGTCTAGATCTAACAAGATAGGGTCTCCCCCACATCTATTCTAGATTCCACTTTGGAAGAACCTTAGTAATATGCTATTTGTATTTGGACAACTAAATTTAATGTCTGTTGTGTTTGCATTATGATGATTTTTATCAAGATAAAATGATGTTGCGTTCATTTTTTGATGTGTAGGAACATGTATTCTCTTAAGTAGAAGATATTTACCATGAGATATGAGAAGAGAAATGACGACACAGACAACTCAGTAGGTAAGGCTCTCATCTTAACCATCACTAGCTACCTCCCTGAGAACGGTGCACTTGAGTTTAACTCTGAAAAGTCCCGCTCAATAAAAGGAAAAATAGTGATGGGAGTTGTTGAGCACATTCATGGAGTGCTTGCATGCCATTAATATGAATTTGAAAAGGTTGCATAATTAAATATTATTAAATAAATCCCACCTTAGAAATGCATATTTATTGGTGATTGATATTTCAATATTTTGAAATATATGTTTTATGCATATAATGATCTAGAGTAGAGATTTTTTTTTTTGAGCTATAATTTAATTTTATTAACCTTATTTTTAAAAGAAATTAGGTAAATTGTCTTTTATGAGCTTTTCAAAATTTTATTGGGTCAAATTATGAAAATACCACTCTATAAATTAAACATTGCATTTTCTTTACACATGGCAATTTTTGGGATGAGCGTTCTAGGAGATGAGATTCTTTCCTTATCTCTAACAATTTCAAAAAGTTACTGCTGAGACTCTTAATAGTGTTAGTACCCCTGGGTAAGGATCAATGGACAAGAAACTTGCACACACCATATCTCTATGAAATCTTAAATGCAATAATATATATGTGTTGTAAGAAACCTACATATGAATGAAAAGTTAAAAATAATAAAATAATAGGAGACATTCTTCCTACCTAGAGGAAATTGGTCTATAAATTGACATGGGGACTGAGAATTGAGGACAGGCTAGGACTTGGGAATATTAGAGAAATGCTATATCAGGAGGAAGACCTTCAAGAATACTGGATTGGTGGCTGACGAGATTTCCAGGTGTGGAAGTCTTCTTTTCTCTCTTCGAATGTTTGAATTTTGTATGTTGTCCTTGTTGTGATAAAGGAAATATTATAGGTTGTGCATTTATGCTACCTTTTCTTTAGGAAGATGATTGCTTTTTTTTTATTCCACAACTCTTAAAAATGGACATTATTTTAAATCCATGGTTGAAAGGGTTTTAATTTATATTAAAACCCATACACAGGGAAATTCGTGTCGGCTTTGATGCCTTAATATCTCCATTCGAGGCCACAAAAATGTTTGTTAGTATAGCATTGATATAAATGCCCTAGGACTCAATGAATGTCACTTCATCAGTGTCCAAAATAATGCTACATTTAAGCCTGTGTGGAGGAAATAGATATTAATTGATTTATATCTGGTGTTACCACTTGGGTATTAGTGTAACTGTATTAATTTTAGAAATACGTAATGTTCTGGTTGTTGTTTTATGTCTTGTTGTTTGTCTATTCTTAGCAGAGTCAATGACTCACCAATTCTTCTTAGGTGGAGTAGATTTACTACAAACACAAAATTATAGCATACCTTGGTTATAGATGTCCTCACCGTGAATATTAGAATGGCTGTGTCTAAAATAAGGCTCTTACTTCCATATCAATCGACGTCTTATCCCTACTTCAGTTTTATCTTGTATTTCATCCTGGTTGAGCTTTTTTTTCTCTGATTGACAACAGATACAAGGGTGTGCATTCAATCATAATGAAGCATGTGCCTCCATGTCTCTTTGTAGGTAATTTTTATTTTCATGTCGTAGAGTAGCTGGTAAATGTTACCATACTATGGCCATATATCATGTTGCGCCTATCATTTTCCACTATTTAGGAAAAACCTTGTAGCTATGAATCATGCTAGGTCAATTGCTTCATTTCTACCAAGGCTATGTTGGATTTATGGCTATGTATGCTCCGTGAAGGGGTGAGACTTAACTATCGATCCTAGGCAACTACTCCATCCTGCTACAAATATTACAAGAGAGACCTAATTCTAATTTATTTAGGATGTCAACCGTGACAGATCAATTAGATATGTACTGCATCTTAAAACCCATAATAGAAATACTAGTCACCTTATGACTGTTGATCCATGCCATGAAACTCATGTTTCATATGACATTAGTGTGATGTATGTTTTTCTTGAAAAATGTCTCTTTTGAAAACAATCATATTGTACATAGTAATTTTGTATAGTTTGAAGTGGTAAATATATTAAACAAGTGGTAAAATAATGTTGTATTTTAAGATTAGAGGTAATAAGTTGATTGATCGGATTGGTGGAATGACTCTATCAAGATAGATTGCATTAAACTATATGTTCTTATGAAAAAATCAAATAGTTATTTTTACTATATGGTATTTAACAAAAAAAAAAAAAGGGGTTTTGCTTTTATGTTTTGGAAACAATTAAGTGATCACTATAGCTCTCTTATAAGTTTTAAATTTATGTAGATTGATATTTTAGAAATAGTGAAATATAAATTCAATGACTTGAGGTTATATGTTAGATTACCTCTCCCAAAAAAAAAATATTAGTGTTACGTTTTGTTCTATATTCTTGTAAGAGTATTTTAATGAGTAGAATGTTTTTGTTTCCTTTAGCAAGAAATTTTATACTGATGTGTATCTTAAAAATTGGTGTTCATGAGATAGTTTTGAAATGAAACGTTGATATAAAATGTTCTTGATCAATTAGGATGGATGGGTGTCCATTCCTCGGGAAGAGGTACAGGAATATTCTGATGTTTGGACATATTTCAAACAAAAATTATTCAAATTTGGATTGGTCTTTATCATGGAATATGTGGATAAGAAGGATTTACCTTTGCATACTTGGTGGTTGCATTATATGTGACAATTTTTTTAGCATTTATGTAATGCTTAGTTGCATAAGCAAGGTGTGCTTGTGATGCATTGGCATTTCTGCACTCGAGTTGTCCTGATCCCTTACCACTCATCTCTCACCTCATGAAGATGCAAGGATCCTAGAGAAGATTCATGAAGTCACTATTGAAGACTTTGATTTGTATTTGATTACATTCATGTATTTCATATTTAATGTAATTTTTAATGGCTAAAAAAAAAGCCAAGTGATGTAATATTTATTCCTGCTTTGTAGAATAGAAAGGAAGTTTCATTTATGTAAATACTTCCATAAGATAGCAATGTTAGATAATACATAAGCAATGAAAATGATGTATTTTATATCCTTAGGTGGAGATGATATAAGGTTTGAAATAAATGTCAAATGGAAGCCTTATTGCATAAAAAATGTTCTCTAATTGCTTATGTATATTCTTCCTTTAAAGAATGTATGCTTGAGAATTGAATATCTAGATCGTAGTAGGAGATGATTAATTCATGAAAAACCCGAATACAAAGGGTTCATTATGGTCTCAAAACTCACAAACTAGAACTACTACTAATAAACTTGTCAGCACCTCAAATATGGGAAATTCTTTAATAATGATTAAAACATATAATCCCATGATACATATGGGTAGCCATAATTGCAATGGATAAGTAATTATCCTAAAATACTAACCTCCTTGGTAGTATGGAGAATTGGGGAGGGTAATCCTTGGGTGAGGATCCCTGTCCTATCTAGTTGATAAAACCATAATATGCCCTTGTTATATAGCAATAACTTAAGGGAAATTTAAATCCTTTAAATGTTATTATTTGTCTACCAGTATGGGATGGTGAGATGGTAAGGTGGGAATGGGTGTTCCTACTAGCATTTGGCTTTAAGAGAACTATAGAAGTGGGTGCTTCTATATGTTCAATATATTGCAAATCGGATTACATTGTCTAAGTGGGTACTTTTTTATTAATTATTATAGTGGTGACATATCAATGGGTGGACGATGAGTTTATTAAAAAAAAAAAATAGTGGACAATTTAGAATCATTACAATTGGTATCATAGCTTAGGCTAACTGATACATTTTAGATAAATCTAGGTTAATGAAAATATTTGGGACATGATTCAAAATATAAACTCTCTAACTCTTGACGATGCATACTCATTAAGGATTATGTCATTTATTGAGACCACTGATGTCCGAGCTCCTTTATCCCATGAAATAGATCCAGAGTCGTTCGAAAAGTGGAAGAGCTAGGCAAACCCCCCTTAATGGGACTTGAGTGGTGTACACTAGAATATTTTTGGAAACGGCTCGACATCTCTATCTTAAGATCTAATTATCCCTTACGACAAGGATGTATAAATCTCAATCAGAGTTAGAGGAAGAAAACTAGGATCCAACTTAGCCACATAAACTATTTGTGAATTATTCTAGTTATTTAGAATTTTGGATCTTAGGAATGATCAAGTATTAATACAACTCTTTATCTTAGGTTAATATGGAAACTAAAGGAAGAGGAAAGAGGGCAATAACCTCACAACAGGCTAGTCCTGACACTCCTAAATTCAGACAAATAGGGGAGAGATTAGGGAACTCAAACAAGGAAGTTGAAAACCTTACTTCCATGATATCTATTATACAAGACCATATTCAACAGATCCTAAAGGCCATAAATTCTCAACAAAATCCCAATAACAATAATGATATGAATATCTTAAATGATGAGACTAGAATGGATGAAGATCCTAAAGAGCATGAAAATAGGATTCATACATAAAAGGAAATTGGTAATAACTTGAAGCATATCAGAGTAACTAAGTTCAACGAAAAGGGAGGAGAAAATGCAGTCGAAGCTTGGATTGAAGAACTTAAGCTTCAATTTGCCATAAGAGGTTATTTCTCCACTACTAATATGATATTTGCTCTTTCCAATTATGGATAAAGAGGAGTTGATTGGTAGGATACTTATAGTAGAGCACATGACGTCTCCCCTAACAAATTGAAGTGGGAAGTGTTCATGGAAGATTTTAAGGATAGGTTCCTTACAAAGCAATTCTATACAAATAGGTATCAGGAATTCTTTGCCCTTCAACAAGGATCGCTCATCGTGGAAGAATATTATGAGCAATATGTGAGACTCCTCAAGTATAAACTATCTTACAATCAAAACAATGAGTTGAATATGGAAAATATTGTCCATGGACTGAGGCTTGCGGTTAGGAAAAGTGTAAATATACATGTTAAAAAAACTATACAAAAAGCATATGATAGAGATCACAAAGTAGAGGCTAATATGGCTACTAGGGAATCCCAAAATAATCCTTCAAAATGGTCACACAAAGGATAGAAATTTTTGAAGAAAATAAAATAGGAGTAGGGAAAAGTCAAAAAAACAAAGGGAATTCAAAATTTGGAAAGCATGGCAATGGTGGCAATAAAGAGCTCAAAAAGGAATTTTTCCACAAGAATGACAACAAGAAATTCCAAACCCCTCAACAACCAACTCCACTACAAGTGGTGGATTCCAGGAAGTAGGTTCAAGGAGGAAATTCAAACCCAAAGATAAGATGCTTCGATTGTGGAGGACCTCATTATGCTATCAACCACTCAAAATGTGCCAATACTAGCATTGATAGACCAAGACACAAGATTTAAACAACATCCACAACACAAGACTTGGATGGTCAGGCTACTCCTTTACTCTTGAATGGTAAATTTTTTGATAAATATGTTAAAATTTTAATTGATAGTGGGGCTATAGATAGTTTCATTTCAAATAGATTATTAAGGTATATACATGAATAACTAGGATATTTGGCACAAGGGTGGAAAGTAGAGTATGGGTCAGGATAGACTTATCATTTTATTCAATGTTTTCCCTCTAGTCAAATTACCTTACCCAAAGGTTCTACTAGGTGGCATTTATAAGTAGAATCCTTACATGCATTTGATATAGTTTTGGAAATGGATTGGCTGAAGGCGCATGAAGCCTTGGTAAATTTCCAAGAAATATGGATTGAGTTTATAAATGAAACCAAGGAGAGGCAAAGGATATATAGTGAAGCAAGGGAATTCCAAACCAAGCTAATTTTAGCTATGCAATTAAAGAAGATAATTATAAATGGGGGAATGGTTTATGTAGAAAAAATCAAAGAAATAGAAGAGGACTCAAGAGAGGATATTATTAATAAATTTTCACTTTTACAAGAATATCAATATTTCTTTGTCTATGAGATACCAAGGTTACCTCCTAAATATGAATTTGACTTCACCATAGAATTATTTCCAAGAAAAGAGCCTTTACATAGAGATCCTTATAGAATGAATCTCATTGAAATACAAGATTTGAAGGTGAAACTTCAAGAGTTGCTCGATAAGGGACTAATAAAGCCAAATGTATCACCTTGGGGAGCACTCGTCCTATTCGTGAAGAATAAATATGGTTCTTTGAGGATTTTCATAGACTATAGAATGTTAAGAACTGATCACCAAATTTTGAGGTATATTTTTACTGAGCCACTGTTGAATGCTAGATAGAGAAGATGGATGGAATTTCTGTACGAGTATGACTTTGGTATTAAATATATCAAGGGAAAGGAAAATAAGGTTGTTGATGCATTGATTAGGAGAAAACACATAGTAGCATTGACTCGTAGTTATGTAGATTTAATGGATAGAGTCAATAAAATGCAGTATTAGGATCCAAAATATAATGAAATTTGAATTAAGGTAGACCAAAACCTAAATGAGAATACGGATTATAGCATAAAGGATGGACTTTTATGCTTTAAGGAATGTGTAATCATTCCTAAAATGGATAATCTAAGGAGATTGATTATGCAAGAAGTTAATAATTCACCATACTCCACTCATCCTAGAGGAGCGAAGATTAGAGAGAATATGAAAAAGACCTTTTATTGGTCTAGAATGAAGAGGGATATCACCAATTTTGTGGTACAATGTCTACAGTGTCAGAAGGTAAAAGTAGACTATCAACATCCAGCAGGGAAATTAATGTCTCATCATATTCCTACTCAGAAATGGTAGGTAGTTTTAATGGATTTTATTTTTGGGTTGCCTAAAACAAAATATAAGCATGATGCAATATTTACGGTAGTAGATAAGCTCACTAAGGTTACACACTTCATAGTAGGAAGTACTACATATGATGTTGTAGTTATTTCTAATAGATACACCAAAAAAAAATTTAGGTTGTATGGATTTCTCGAGATGATAATCTCAGACAAAGTATCTAGGTTTACTTCTGAGTTTTGGTAAACTCTCCATTATGCAATGGGTATAACTTTGAATATTAGTTCTACGTATCATCTATAAATGGATGGACAGACCAAAAGGGTAAACCAAGTTCTAGAAGATATGCTTCACATGTATTGCATGACCAGAAGTCTCATTGGGAAGACTATTTTTATCTGGTTGAGTTTACTTATAATAATAGCTATCACTCTTCTTTGAATATGGCCCCTTTCGAAGCCTTGTATGGCAGATGATGCAGAACACCCTTATCATGGGCCCGAGGATTGAGTTTTTGTTGGACCAAAAATGGTTAGAATTATGGAGGACCAGCTAGCGCTGATCCAACAAAGGCTCAAGGAAACATTGGATAGATAAAAGAGTTATACGAATCTAAAAATAATTCCTAGAGAATTTTTTGTGGGTGATAGGGTGTTTCTAAAAATGAAACCAAATAAAAGTGCAATTAAATCAACCAAATTGGATCCTAGATTTGTAGGACCATTTGAGATTGTGGAAAAAATAAGTCTTGTAGCCTATTGGCTTGACTTACCACCTAACTTTTCAAATATCCACAACACTTTTCATGTATCCCTGCTTAGGAAATATATTGCTGATCCTGATCATGTGTTAGATGTTTCTAACTTGCATATGGTATATCCGACAACCTTTGAAGTGAATTCGATGAAGATCTTAGAATTTCATTCCAAGACGATGAGGAAAAGAAGCATTGACCAGTGCAAGGTCCAGTGGGACAAGTATTCTGAGAAGAAGTCCAATTGGTAAAAAGAGGAAGAAATGAAAAGACATTTTCCCTAATTATTTGATAATGCTATGTAATAATACAGGTTGATACATTTACCACTTGGGAAAGTGAGAACTAAACAAACCTTATATTTTTATTGCGTAATATGTAATATTACAGAAAACATAGAGGATTGTTTTTATTCTAAGGGGGGTAGTATGACACGACCCACCTTGGAAGAACCTTAGTAATATACTATTTCTATTTGGACAACTGAATTTAATGTCTGTTGTGTTTTCATTATGATGATTTTTATCAAGAGAAAATGATGTTGTGTTCATTATCTGATGTGTAGGAATAGGTATTCTCTTAAGTGGAATATATTGACCATGAGAGATGATAATAGAAATTATGACATAGGCAACTCATCAGGTAAGGCTCTCATCTCAACCATCACTAGTTACCTCCCTGAGAGTGGTGCACTTGAGTTTAACTCTAAAAATTCCCTCTCAATCAAAGTAAAAATAGTGATGGGAGATGTTGATCACGTTCATGGAGTGCTTGCATGTCATTAATATGAATTTAAAAAGGTTGCATAATTAAATTTGCTTAAAAAAATCCCACCTTAGAAATGCATATTTATTGGTGATTGATATTTCAATATTTCAAAATATATGTTTTATGCATATAATTCTCTAGAGTAGAGATTATTTATTTTGAGCTCAATTATTTAATTTGATTAACCTTAGTTTTGAAAATAAATCAGGTAGATTGTATATTGACCATGAGAGATGATAAGGGAAATGATGACATAGACAACTCATCAGGTAAGGCTCTCATCTCAACCATCACTAGTTACCTCCCTGAGAGTGGTGCACTTGAGTTTAACTCTGAAAATTCCCTCTCAATCAAAGTAAAAACAGTGATGGGAGATGTTGATCACATTCATGGAGTGCTTGCATGTAATTAATATGAATTTAAAAAGGTTGCATAATTAAATTTGCTTAAAGAAATCCCACCTTAGAAATGCATATTTATTGGTGATTGATATTTCAATATTTCAAAATATATGTTTTATGCATATAATTCTCTAGAGTAGAGATTATTTGTTTTGAGCTCAATTATTTAATTTGATTAACTTTATTTTTGAAAAGAAATCAGGTAGATTGTCTTTTATGAGCTTGTCAAAATTTTATTGGGTCAAATTATGAAAATACCACTCTATAAATTAAATATTGCATTTTCCTTACACATGGCAGTTTTTGGGATGAGTGTTCTAGGAGGTGAGATTCTTTCCTTATATCTAATAGTTTCAAATAGTACTGCCCAAAATATTAATAGTGTTAGTACCCCTGTGTAAGGAACAATGGACAAGAAACCTGCACACACCATATCCATAGGAAATTTTAAATGCAATAAAATAATATATATGTGCTGTAAGAAGCCTGCATGTGAATGAAAAGCTGGAAAATAATAAAATAATAGGAAACATTCTTCCTACCTAGAGGAAATGGGTCTATAAATTGACATGGGGACTGAGAATTGAGGATAGGCTAGGACTTGGGAAGATTAGAGGAAGGCTATATTAGGAGGAAGACCTTAAAAAATACTGGTTTGGTGGCTGACAATATTTCCAGGTGTGGAAGTCTCCTTTTCTCTATTCCAATGTTTGAATTATGTATGTTGTCCTTTGTTGTGATAAAGAAAATGTTTTAGGTTGTGCATTTACGCTCCCTTTGCTTTACGAAAATGATTGCTTTTTTTTTTATTCCACAACTCCTAAAAATGGACATAATTTTAAACCCATGGTAGAAAGGGTTTTACTTTATAATAAAACCCATATAAAGGGAAATTTGCATCGGCTTTGATGCCTTAATATCTCCATACGAGGCCACAAAATGTTTGTTAGTATAGTATTGATATAAATTCCCTAGGACTCGGTGAATGTCACTTCATCGGTGTCCAACATAATATCGCATTTAAGCCTGCGTGGAGGCTTATAAGCTAGATATTAATTATTTTATATAGGGTGTTACCACTTGGATATTAGCGTAACTGTATTACTTTTAGAAGTATTTAATCTATCGGTTGTTCTTTTACTTTGGTCTTCTAATCATAGCAGTGTTGTTTGTCTCTTCTCAGTAGAGTCGAGGACTCACCAATTCTTCTTAGGTGGAGTAGATTTAATATGAACACCAAATTATAGCGTACCTTGGTTACAGATGTCCTCACCATGAATATTAGAATGGTTGTGTCCAAAACAAGGCTTCTACTTCCATATCAATCGATGTCTTACCCCTACTTTAGTTTTAGCTTGTCTTTCATCCTGGTTGAGCTTTTTTTCCTCTGATTGGAAGCAGATACAAGGGTGTGCATTCAGTCATAATGAAGAATGTGCCTCCATGTCTCTTTGAAGGTAATGTTGGTTTTCATGTCACAGAGTAGCTGGTAAATGTTATCATACTATGGCCATATATCGTGTTGCGCCTATCATTTTCCACTTTCTAGGCAAAACCTTGTAGCTATAAATCATGTTAGGTAAATTGCTTCATTTCTACCAAGGCTATGTTGGATTTATAGCTATGTATGTTCCGGGAAGGGGTGATATTTAACTGTCAATCCTAGGCAAATACTCCATCCTACTGCAAATATTACAAGAGAGACCTGATTCTAATTTATTTAGGATGAAAACCATGATAGATCAGTAAGATATGTACTGCATCTTAAAATCCATAATAGGAATACTAGTCACCTTATGACTGTTTATCCATGCCATGAAACTCATGTTTTAGAAAAAAATGAATCAATGACGGTCGTTGTTTCCCAAGCGGTATCGGGCCAGATAAAATAATGGTTTATTATTCCCTTTAGTGAACCTTTATGTACACTTTTCTAACCAAACATGGCAGTAAATTTTTGATTGGTCTCTGATGCCTATTTGTTTTAACCATCGGCAATTGACGCACACTGCTCATGTTGCGGCATTGCTGGATTACCTTTGTACCGAGCAATGTTGCTAATTCCCTATAGAATGCAAACCATGGGAAGGTTCAATATAATGCTTATTAGAATTCGAGCTTTGGATTACAGTCTATTTTCCTATAGGTACCTGCTCATCGTTCAAAAGAATAGGCCAGTAAATGAAACTAATCGGTCAAAACGTAACCATCCGGAGTTGCCTTACTATCTCTCGTGATGGAAATACCTACCTAGCCTAGAACCAACGTAAAATTGTAATCCTTAAGTACCCAAAATTGCTTGCAAATATTTCCAACAATGCCCAAACACGCCTGGATATCCGCCTTCGTGTGACTGAGCACTACATGATCGGGACTATAGGTTATTTCCCCTTGAAACTCGGGTGATATGTATGTCAATATTTAGACAATAGCCTTAGAATAGGTAGCGACCATGATGCAATACGTATCCAAGGAACTAATAGGTGTTTAAAATAATATGTTGTGCTTTTACATTTCTTTAGAGTATTGAAAGATTATTGAATTAGTTTAATGTCTTTATTGACTTATAAAATATGAAACTTATTGATGACGATTTGGATGCAACTGGGTCGTTTGATGTAATGGAACCTGTACGATTCACAAAATCAAATTTTATTAGTGTAAAAAATAAAAGACATTAGTGTGATGTATGTTTTTCTTGAAAAAGGTCTCTTTTAAAACAATCATATTGTACATAGTAATTTTGTTAAATTTGAAGTGTTAAATCTATTAAACAAGTGGTAAAGGAATGTTTTATTTTAATATTAGAGGTAAGAAGTTGATTTATCGGATTGGTGGAATGACTCTATCAAGATAGATTGCATTAAACTATATGTTCTTCTGAAAACATAAACTAGTGATTTGTACTATATGGTATTTAAAAAAAAAAAAAAAAAAAGGTATTGCTTCTATGTTTCGAAAACAATTAAGTGATCACTCTAGCTCTCTTATAAGTTTTAAATTTATATAGATTGATATTTTAGAAATAGTGAAATCTAAATTCAATGGCTTGAGGTTATATGTTTTATTGCCCCTCCAAAAAAATATTAGTGTTACATTTTGTTCTCAATTCTTGTAAGAGTATTTTAATGAGTAGAAAGTTGTTGTTTCCTTTAGCAAGAAATTTTATATTGATGCGTATCTTAAAAATTGGTGTTCATGAGATAGTTTTGAAATGAAATGTTGATATAAAATGTTCTTGATTAATGAGGATGGATGGGTGTCCATTCCTCGGGAAGAGGTACGGGACTCTTCCGATGTTTGGACATATTTCAAACGAATGTTATTGAAATTTGGATTGATATTTATCATGGAATATGTGGATAAGAAGGATTTACCTTTGCATACTTGGTGGTTGCATTATATGTGAAATAATTTTAGCATTTATGTAATGCTTAGTTGCATAAGCATGGTATGCTTGTGATGCATTGGCATTTCTGCACTCGAGTTGTCCTAATCCCTTACCACTCATCTCTCACCTCATGAAGATGCAAGGATCTTAGAGAAGATTCATGAAGTCACTATTGAATACTTTGATTTGTATTTGATTACATTCATGTATTTCATATTTAATGTAATTTTAAATGGCTAAAAAGAAAATCCAAGTGATGTAATATTTATTCTTGCTTGTAGAATAGAAAGGAAGTTTCATTTATGTAAATACTTCCATAAGATAGCAATGTTAGATAATATGGAAGCAATGAAAATGATGTATTTTATATCCTTAGGTGTAGATGATGTAAGGTTTGAAAGGAATTTCAAATGGAAGCCTTATTGCATAGAAAAAAAATGTTGTCTAATTGCTTATGTATCTTCTTCCTTTAAAGAATGTATGCTTGAGAATTGAATATCCGTAATATAGTAGGAAATGATTAATTCATGAACAACACGAATACAAAGGGTTCATTATGGTCTCAAAACTCACAAACTAGAACTACTACTAATAAACTTGTCAGCACCTCAAATATGGGAAATTCTTTAATAATGATTAAAACATATAATCCCATGATACATATGGGTAGCCATAATTTCAATGGATAAGTAATTCTCCTAAAATACTAACCTCCTTGGTAGTATGGAGAATTGGGGAGGGTAATCCTTGGGTGAGGATCCCTATCCTATCTGGTTGATAAAACCATAATATGCCCCTTGTTATATAGCAATAACTTAAGGGAAATTTAAAGCCTTTAAATGTTATTATCCGTCTACCAGTATGGGATGGTGAGATGGTAAGGTGGGAATGGGTGTTCCTACTAGCATTTGGCTTTAAGAGAACTATAGAAGTGGGTGCTTCTATATGTTCAATCTATTGCAAATCGGATTACCTTCTCTAATGGGATAACTATGTCTTTATTCATTATTACAGTGGCGACCTATCAATGGGTGGACGATGAGTTTATAAAAAAAAAATTAGTGGACAATTTAGGATCATTATAGAAAGTGCTCAGGATTTGCTTGTGGTATGATCATGGTTCAACTCCTGCGATCGATCGACATCGTGAGGAGAAGCCACAAAGAGTTTTTTTTGGCATCATTTTTGTGTTCACCGTGTTCTACGGGAAGTCATGAGAAGTGAGTGTCGGGTATCCCATGTGGGAACGTAGCCTTTGGGAGAACCAATTTGTGGTCGAAGATATTGAAGGGAGTGTCCAAGTCGTAGTTAAAATTACCAATCAAAGGTTGTGAAAATAATAAAGGTATGCAAAAGTTAAAGTTTAATTTTTATGGATAGGGAGTTATAAGGTGAAAAGATTAATTGTTTTCATTGTGATTTTTGTATGTGGTGAATTTTATTATTAAGTTTGGAGATTATAAGGTGTATAAGGAAATTTCCATGTATATTATTTTGATGAAAGTTTTTGATTTAAAATATTGAGTTTGGAGATTATAAGGTGTACAAGGAAATTGCCATGTATATTATTTTGATGAAAGTTTTGATTTAAAATATTGAGTTTGGATATTATAAGGTGTACAAAAGGACTTGATGTTTTGTGTGAAAATTATTTTGTGAAGATCTTATAAAAGGTTGTGGTAACCTAACCCTTGAGATTGGAAAAGAATTTGATCTTGTTAAAACAGGTTTTGAAGTCTTCTCTTCATCAAGTAAAAGGTATGGGCACATTCTTCCTTGGTTGAAGTAATTGAATGGTTGAGGTTTTCTAAAAATAAGTTTGGAGTGAAAAGGACTAGGTCAAGTTATCCTTTGTGATTTGATGAATTTTATGAAATGGAAGTGAATGCTATAAACTTTTTTTGATAAGCATTATTGTTGAAGTGATTGGTTGAGTGAAGAAATTGAACTAGGGTTTGAAAATATTATGAGTATCATTTTTATGTGAGGATTACTTGATAAGCATTGTTGTTGAAGTGATTGGTTGAGTAGAGTTGGTTGAGCCTAGTCAAGTGGATGTGTTGAAGTGATAGTTCAAGTTCTATGAAACAAATTGTTCCATATTCTAAATTGATTTGAGAAAGTGATTGAGTGTTTGTAAGTGCAAAAATATATTGAGTCTCCACCAATTCTCTATATGTTTTTGTGGTAAAAGAGAGATTGAAAGTGATTGAGCAATGTTGTGAATGTGAAGCATATTGAGTCTCTAAAAATTCTCTATATGTTTCTATGAGATTGAACAAGTTCTATTGAGGACTTGATGAGCAGATTTAAGGTAAGTATTTGAGAATACTTTTGGACAAATTGGTGTGAGCTTTTGTGGAAGCTTACAATACAGATTTGAGGACAAATATTGAGAAAATATTTGAGGACAAATATTGAGGAAAAATTTGAGGATAAATGTTAAGGACAGTTTTGTGCCAGACAAGAGACAAATATTGAGCATATTTGTACGAAACTGAAGGAATATGTTTAGTATAGATTTGAGATAGAGCTTTGGAGGTGGCAGAGTATAAAGGATGACAGTCTCCAGTGGATAGATATTCATTAGACAGGGCAGTGAAGATAGGTCTTCTGAATAAGGACAAGAGTCTTCAGTGGATAGAGATCCATCAACCAGTGCAGTGAAGGTAGTAGTTGTTTTAGAAGATCACCAACCAAAGCAGAGGAGAAAGAAGTTTGCCTATGGATAGATATCCACAAACTTGATTAGGGGATTGGTGTCTCCTTTGGACAAAGGTCCATAAACATTGTAATAGGGAAAGGATTCCCAAGAGAATTTATTTGAGAAAAGTTTATAAGGAATATTTTCTTCGTGGAGTAGCCCACATTGGGTGAACCACGTTAAATCATGTCTCTCATGTGTGTGATGCTCTGTGTGATGTTTACTGCTTTAATATTGCTGAAGTTATCATTTGGACTGAAAAGCAAAAAATTATATCTTATACTATTCACCCCTCCTCTCAATATAAGCACATGTTCTTCAAATATAATGCATCTTTACCCCTAAACAAAAGACCACCATCCATTATTTGTAATAAATAAGGAAAAATCCTTTCAAAAGAAAGTTCATGGAAAATTTTGAATTCAATCCTCACTTCCATTTAATCCAATTTGAATCTCACATAAATATAGTAAGTATCCACGAAACTTGCATATTAAATATTTGGGTTTAAAAATCATAGTATCATGTTTGATCATCTTTTCCTTGATAACCACTTTTGGTGTAGTATTTGCTATTTGGATAGTATTTAACATACATTCACTCTTCTTCTTATCACTATGACATCCATCCTTCCAACTAAAATGTCCTTATTTTTAACTAAAACATCCTTACTTCCAATAAAATATTAGAAAAATAAAATAAATTTAATAACATATTACCCAATTTTATTTTTATATATAAATGCTTTAGGTTTTAATATTCACTTACAATCTTCGAAAAAAATGATACTTGATTATTATTTATGTTTTGATTCATGCTTTTTAATCACCATTCTTACTTTTAGCTTACACTCGCTTGATAACAAAGATTTATTACTTAAAAATGAATTAAATTTATTGGTATTGCACAATATTTTTTACATTCATTTATCATTGGTATTGCGTGTTGCCATTTAAGAAAAATAAATAAAAAATGTACGCATTATGTTAAGTTTCAAGTGTGAATTCAATGACTTACAATTGTATCGTGTCTTTTTGGACCATTTCAAACCCGTTAAAGACCACTCCACGTGCTCATTTTACCTTCCATCGTTGACCGTTCGATGCTTGCGTTTGTACTAAAGCCGTCAACATCATTCCACTCATTCCACGTAGTCCTCTCACTTTCCTTGGTCCTTCTCATCAATTGGAACGAAATTACTTCGTAACGAAAAAGGAAGAATATAATGTCTATGTATTAGCACGTGTCTGTTCGATTTAAATGGATTCGCCGGTGCTACAAAAAGGTCGCTTTCTTGTCAGAGGAAAAAATTGTTGGCCGATAAATCAATAGAACTCCTACCAGACTAGACAAGTCAAACGAAATTACCCCGACCCTTACTTCTAGGGAATCTAGAAGATGGTGGCTGCGACTGCAAATAGTCTGACAGTCCATGGTTTCAACTTTCAGACCAAGACTTCGCCGACCATGGAGATTATAAATTACTCATACACATCGGTTAGCGTCCTTATACTTTTCTTCTGCTTTCTCATTACTAGCTTTGGTTGCGGAGAATAACCCATTCGATATCGATTCTTCTAACTTTAGTGATGGATAGAAATGAGTTAAACGCTGGAGAGAGTGGGGAGAAGGAAAGGAGATACCGAGGCAGCAGAAAACGAAAATGGGGGAAATGGGTTGCTGAAATTCGTGCGGGAAAGATGACGACGGGGAGGTCAAGCATATCACTGGGCTCATACTTCACTCCAGAAGCTGCAGCTCGAGCTTATGACACGGCGGTCTTATGCCTACATGAACCCACTACTACAACGTCATTCAACATTCCAGATTCGCTGTCGGTTGCAAGCGCATGGGAGGTGGTAGCACAGGCGCGCTTCAACCCATCCCCCACCTCAGTTCGAGAAGCTGCCCTCGCTGTTGGCTCTGCCTTCGACTCTGTCCCCCAACACTACTATAATCATCATAACGATGAAGATGGTGATGGTCAAGAACTTGATACAACAGCACATGATGAAGTGGGACCTTCGTTGCAGGTGGGTGAGAGTTCTGAGAAGGAACAATCAGTGTGCCCTCGAAGTTTTTCAGAGCAATTGCAAGATGTAGGGGATGATCCTCCTCCTCCTGCTCCTCCTCCTAGGGAAAGCAAGGAACATGTACAAGACTACACATGTGATTTCAATGATGTAAAATATCTGTTTGCATCTCCAGAATGCGGACGGCTTGAGGAGGCCATTGATCTGTCAGATGCAGAGGCAGAAGCTCCCGTCGATGAAGAAGGCATGTCCCTTCAACTGGGATGCAACCACTTGCAGTTCCTACGACAATTAAATTTTGAATCCCCGAATTATGGGTATAGTTCTACTTCGTTTCAACATTAACTTGTATGTGACTTAGACATTTTATTGTAGTTTTTAGTTAAATTTTAATTTTAATGCTATTTAAAAATTTATATTATTGCACATTATAAAGATTTAATGTTGTTATTTAAATATTTTATTAATAATAAGTATATAATTTTATTTATTTTTAATAAAATAAGTTTTATAATTATATAGAACCTAATAACTCGTAAAACCTTAAATCTCTTCGTTAAAATTCTTTCTTTTAACGAAATACACCTCTACGTTTTATTAATCATGTTTTTATTTAATATTAATTTGTTAAGTTTTTTATGTTTACGAGATAAATAGTTGATACTTTGAGTTTTAGTTGTTCGGGTTTGATGGTACGTTGGTTGGTTGGTGCCTCCATGGTAATTTTAATTTAGATTTTGTGTTCAAATTACTGTACTACCATGCCAACGATTTTTTTATTGAACCTGCCTTTATACTACATTGAAAATTGTAAGTTTTAACAATTAACTGACTTTTTTTAAGTTTTATATACAAGATAATAAAATTCTTTCAAAACCCTTAATTTTTTCCTTAAAAAAATTGGTTGTAAGATGTAAACCCAAATTAAAATTAAATGTAATACGACATCCCACCATAGGTTAAGAAATTTTAAATCATTTAATTAGGAATCACGATGAAGAGAATCACATTGTTTTGTAACTTTCATAAATATATATCTTACTCCTACGTAATTTCTTTACGTTTGATACTGAAGTTTTAACGAGACTATATTTTATAGTCTAAAGTATCGCATTGTTCTCGTTCACGGTAACTAAATTCTTATAGTCACTCTTACATCATGGTTGCACTCTATATATATTATACTTGAATTATTAACTCAAGAAAATTAACATAAATTAATTTTAAATAAAAATATTAAATATTTGTTAAAAGAGTCTTTTCAAAAGATTACTTTTAAAATTATTTAAAAAACGTTCGATATTTATTGAGATAATACTTTGCACAGAACCATCAGTTCTCCCACTTGAGTCTGGAACTGAATATTATTATTTCCTTGTATTTTGACGTTGGCTTGCAATAAAAAAGTAACTCTATTTTTCATAAAATATAGATATTAAATTTCAACGAAAAAACAATATTTTCACAACCTTATTTTTTCAAATTATTTTGAAAAAAGTTGAATATTTATTGAGATAATACTTTTTCACATAACCATCAGTTCTCCCAGACAAACCACTTTAGTTTGGAACTGAATATTATTCTTGTATTTTGACATCGGCTCGGAATAAAAAAGTAACTCTACTTTTGATAAAATATAAATATTAAATCTTAACAGAAAAACAATGTTTTCAAAATTTTATTTTTAAAATTATTTTTTAAAACTTTTTATATTTGCTGAGATAATACATTGCACAGAGACAAACCACTTTAGTTTGGAACTGAATATTATTTTTTCCTCGTATTTTGATGTCGGCTAGGAATTCATGTCCCTCGTATTTTTAAAGGTTCTTCATAACCGTACTTAATGCTCAAGGTTGGCTTATATACAATTACAAAAGATTGCATGATATCATTATAAAACATTGTAATAGGGTCCACATGCTGCTAGAAGAACATGCCCTTGTCCTTCCCTTCCCCTTCAAAAAGCTTTGTTCTCAAAGCTGAAGATAAGAAAACTACTACTAAAGCTACTATTTAGCTACATGTTTGTGGGTACAAGTTTTTAAAATCCATGAAATTGAAGAGATGACTATTTGTAGGGATTGAAGAGTAGAAAAATCATGTTCCTGACTTCAAAGCTATGCTCAAAGTGGTGTTGATCACCTTGTTGACCCATATAGTTCTAGGACAATTCAATATTTACCTTAAGTTGTTAGAGAAGGGTAGCACATTGTTTAAGGATGGAATCCATAGCTTGAACCTTGGTGATGCCTAGAATATAAGAGGAGGGTGTTGGTGGAGGATGACTATATAGTGCTTCAAATGGGATAACCTTAGTAGTGGTACAATATGAATTACTATACCACCATTTAGTCAAAGCGGGTCACTTAGCCTACTATGTAGGATGATCTAAGTAAAAGCAATGGATGTATATTTTTACGCACTTATTGATAATTTTAGTTTCACCATTAGTCTAATAGTGATAATTCAAACTCATTTTGAGTTGAGTTCCCTATAACTTGAATAGTTCTTTCCAAAAGTGACTAGTAAAAGTAGGGTCCCTATCTGACACAATTGATTTGGGTATTCCATGGAGACAAAATATGGAGTCTAAAAATATTTGGGCAATGATGGAGGTAGTGTAGGAGTGGGACGACGAATAGAAAAGAGCATACTTTATGAGATGATCCACTACAACCAAAATAATTGATTTACCTCCTAGATTGGGTAACCCTTCAATGAAATCTACAGAAATATCTACCCATACTTGTTTTAGAATTGGCAAGGGATGAAGAGTTCTAAGAGAACACACATTTTCTCCCTTCATGCACTATAACCTATCACATTTTTCCATACAATTTTGAATATCTATTTTCAGTCCCCTCCAAGGAAAAAATGTGTTTGGTCATTTCATAGGTTTTTAGAAACTTGAAATACACAACAATTGGTTATGAGTTCCCGCATTTATGAATTTTAGGAAATGACAATTCAATCATGATATCTCAAATCTTGATCATCCCAAATATATCTAGGGCATAATTTAGGCTTTGCTTTGATTTTATTGACCAATAATTACAAAATGAAATTCTTGGTCATTTCTTCCTTGACATATTGGAGCCATTGTGAAAGTGGTTTATAAATAGCATGTATCAGGCCCCATGTTCTCCTTTGGGATAATACATCAACCACCATGTTCTCATTTCCTTTTTTTTATAGGTTATTTCATAATCATATTTTAATAATTTAGAAACCCGTCTTTGTTGATTCAATGTGGACACCCTTTGCTCTAAGAAATATTTGAGACTTTGATGGTCAATATTGATGGAAATGTGACACCCAATGAGACATGAACACTAATAATTAACATATAAAATGGATAGTATCTCCTTTTCATAAGTAGGATTACCCAAATTCCTGCTAGAAAGTGCTCTATTGGTGAAAGTCAATGGTCTTCCTTCTTGCATAAAAACTACCCCATTCCATTTCTAGAATTATCACTTTCAATTACAAAATATTTAGAGAAATCAGACATTGCTAATATTAGGGTGGTGGTCATAGCTTGCTTAAACTCTTTGAAATCCTTCTTTACTAGTTCTGACCACTTAAAAGAATCCTTTCACAACATGGTTATCAAGGGAGTTGTTATCTTTCCATAATTCAACATAAATTTATGATAATATCTAGTGTGTCCTAGAAACCCTTTAAGTTCCTTTAAGGTTTGAGGTTTTGTCCATTCTTGAATAGCTTGAATATTTTTATCGTACACTTTAAATATATATTTGGTTACAATGTGGCCCAAATTTTTGACTTCATGTAAAACAAAAGAACACTTTGAAATCTTTGTATAAAGTTGATTCTCTTACACAAGTTGTAGTGTTTGATATAAATGTTGGAGATGCTCCTTCTATGAATGAATGTAAATCAAAATATCATCAAAGAAGACTAGAATGAATTTTTGAAGGAAGGGCCATAAAATAGAATTCATAAAACTTTGAAAAGTGTAAGGTGCATTGGTCAACCCAAATGGCATAACCAATAATTCATAGTGCCATTCATGAGTCCTAAAAGAGATTTTAGAAATATTCCCATCCTTCAGTTTATTTGATGATATGTTGACCATAAATCCAATTTTGAAATATATTTGACCCCATACAACTCATATAGAAATTCATCAATTATTGGAATGAGATATTTATCTTTATTAGTGTTTTTATTAAGTTCTCTAAAATCCATACACAAGAACCAAGACCCATCCTTATTTTGTACCAACAACACTAAAGAAGAATAGTGACTAATACCAATATGAATGACACATACAACATGAAGGTCCTATGCCATTTTATCAATTTCTAATTTTTGGGCATATGGATACCTATAAGGGAAAATATTTGGGGGAATACTATTAGGAATAAATTTAATCTCATGGTCATGAGTATGATGATAGGGTTGCCCTTTGGGTTCCTAAAACACTAGGGCATGCCTTTGCAACAAAATATATAATTCCTTTATATGGTCCTTATCCCTTTCTTGAAAATATTTTATAGTAAATAATTAAGACACAATCCCATGGGAGAATTTTGTTAACAAATGTTCTATGTTATGGGTTGAATTAAATTTACCATCCCTAGCCTTCATGCCCTGTAAGGTGTACTTCATTCCCTATTGGCTAAATTTCATCCATAACATAGAAAAATACCACAAAAAAAGACCTAATATGCACAACCACAATGCTCCCAAATTTGACATCACACCCATCTAGGAGTAAGGAAAACATATGCATATTATGATTATATTTCCCTATTTTTATTTTGGCATTGTGACACTTCCCTTTACATGGTAGGGTGCCTACATTGGCAATCATGATTTCAAAGGAGTTACAAGTATTATTATAAAAGTTACCTTATTTTGCCATACATGGGTCAATAATGTTAGGTGTGCTTCCTGAGTCAATAAGAATTATTAATCATTATATTTTGAAGTGTTCTTTCACTTTCATCATTTTAGGAGTTGATAAACCTAGTAAGGCATACACCGATATTTCTTGTTGGAATTCATTTGGAAATTTTAATTATTCTATGTGTTCTTCCTCCTGATGACCATCTTCCACCTCCAAAGACTTTATGGTTGTTTTCCTATCCACATCAAGAAAATATATTTTTTATGTACGCACTTATACGCTAGGTATTACTTCTTATCATAGTTATAACATATCCCTAAGGTCCTACTAGATTCCATATATTCATGTGTCTTTTTTTTATGGTACGAGATTTGTTGGTAGGAGTTGGTGTTGGCTTGGACAAAAAAGGTGGTTGAGATTGAGAAAATTTGAGGGCACATCCTTGTGCCTTATATTTTCTTCTATTAATATAGACAAGTTTATTTTCTATTATAATGTTTATGGCCTCAACATTTTAACTTCATATTTAATACCATCCTTCAAACCACTCACAAAACAACTTTAGAAGAATTTAGGACTCAAACCAATGTTATGGTTGGCCAATTTTTCAAACTGATTTTGATAATATCAAATGGTTGAAATTTGTTTGAGTTTAGAAAGGGCTCCTATAAAATATTTAAACTCACTAGGATCAAATCAAGTGAGCATTTATGGATCAAATTCAATACAATAAAGATTAGGGTTTGCTTTCTTGAGCCATTGAAATGAACACGATACGTCTAATTCAAAATTGAAAGAGGTAATTGTCAGATGCATATAATGGAAAAAATTATAAAGACTAAAATATTTTTCTACTCGACACATCTATCCCTCTATATCCTTTCCATAAAATCTAAAAAGTCTAATTTGGGTAGTTTATACCCACTATTATTAGGTATTTCCCATTGTTGAATACTAGTTCCTTCATCCTTATGGTCATGAGAACTAAATTGACCATGTGTGTGGGTATTGTTAGTTATATGACCTTTCAAGTCTTTAATTTTTCTATTTAATTCCTCCATATCCTTATGTTTCCTTGCTACATAGGTCAAGGATTCATGTAGAGATTTGATATCCAACCTTGTCTGATTTAAACTATCTAATAATTGATCCTCCACATGCTTCCCCCACATGAGTGATGATTTTTTAATCTAATTCTTGTGCCTTTTATTTTTCCCTAGTTCTTGTAGACATGATTTATGATTTTTGACCTTTTTATGTGTCTATTGGATAACATGATGTTCCCTAGGTCTCAAAATATTTTTTTTCTAGGGGAGACTTGTCTTCAAGTATTATCAGTTTTTCTCTTGGAGTCTTAGTTCACTAAAAAATGTAATTTTTTTTCAAACAATACCTTACTAGACTTTGTAATGTTCATTACTAACAATTTTCTATCTAATGTTGTTCTACCACTACCACTATAGCTCATTATCTCTAATGACTCTTTGGACTAACTCTATTACTGATAAATTTCTTGTCTGTAATGATTTGAAGATATCACAAACAATTATTACTGGCATTGGTAGACTCTATCTTGATCGTTACTGACTCAAACTAAATTCAAACCTCTCTTAACTATTATTTTCATCACCAATTATTTCATTTATTTCGTGCAATAATTTTGGGATAGTGTAGTCTCTTCAATATCCTAAATTTTTGTGGTAGGATTTTTAGTTTTAGGTTTTAACATTAAAAAAACATAGGGTACTCTAAGCTAGGGTGTATATATTAGCCATATCCCTTTTCTATACCACAATGATGAATGATAATGCTTGGACAAATATTTCAAGCTAGTACTCAAGGAGGATTCCACAAATAACCTTGAGCACACTAAATGCGTCTCTAATAGTATGAGAGGGTGATCTTCCCAAATTTTGTGTTTTATGCACTATGGAAAATACATTATCAAAAATATTTCTAGGGCTAAATATTTCTTTTAATATTAAGGTGTCTCTTGCTATACCCAAAGATACATAAGAGCTCAAATATGTAAATGGGTATTTTTTGAGGCTTTGGTATTGGATATTGATCACCTATAACTTTTGTAGACACTTTACGGTTAATATAGCTTAGCCAATAACGATAGATCCTCTATGATAGTTTAAAACCCATGGCAGAGGGCTTCTAACCTAGTAAACTAATACAAAAAAAGCAAGGTCTTTTTTAATAGGAAAACACTCATGAAAAAGAAAAAAACAAAAACTTTATACCTAACAGTTGAAATGGTAGGGAAATAACTATCACAATCATAGTGGAACATGACTCTAGAAAGTAATCTAATACCACATGTTAGAAACCTTCTAATTAAAATAAGAGCAACCACATAAATATTATAATAAATGCAATAATTTCATGAAAGAACATAGTATTGCAATACAAAATGTAAATGCAAAAATATCACAAATCACAATACAAAATCATGAACCTCTTTGAGGGGAAAATATCTTTCAATAATTTTATTTTACTTATGTAAAAATATACATCCATTCTTGCCCCTCACATTTTTAAATACACTTCATAACCCTACATAATGCTCAAGTCTAGCTTACATGCAAAATGCCACCCGAGCTAGAATCTTCTACCAAACAAAATAGTTAAATTCATCATAATAGTTACATAAAATGACATCACTTATCTAGGTGCCTCTAATGCCAAAAAACTATTATAAAATACTACACAATATCATTAAAAACCCATTATAAAACATTATAATGAGATCCCCATATTAAAAAAAGGTTATTACATAATAATGTTAGGATGGATTCCTAATAAACACCTTTATAGGTATTACCATGATGATATATAGTGTCATTTTAGTGCTAAAATAGTGTTTTATGATTAAAAAAATTGGTCAACTATTATTGTTGTCCAATATAATAGTTCCATCATAGTGTCACCAAAGAATGCTCATTTTATGTTGTTATCCTAGTGAAAATTTTTTTCTTGGACGATTATATTAAAGTAAAACATGTTAGTTAATCATTATATTAAATGACCCTTAGAATATTTTTCATGATTCAAATTTATTACATCATGCACTTCATTCAACATATCCTTGATGAAAATGTTAATATCTAACATAGAGTTAAAGTACACAACTTTAGTTGTAGAAATGACAATATTGATCTAAAATAACATCATAGATTCTCACAAAAATATTGTTAGACTAGACATAATAGCATTATTACTAATTACTTTCATATTTTAATTAATATTTATAAAGTTTCCATCCACCTATAGAGTCTCATCTATTGGATCTACCACATTGTTAACATTATCTAGATGGTCTTGGAAATATAATCTCTCCTTAATGCTTTACCATAATCTTCAATCTTGATATTTTCCCAAATGCCATTATAAATAATCCAAACTATTTATATCCTTTTAACATATTTGGTTATCTAGTTTTCTCATGTCTAGGTTTACACACAAATCAATCAATGATTCAACAATATTTGTATCTATTCTAACCCATGTAAAAATATGATAATTTCACCTTGGTATGGTGTGCCCAAATATTTTTTACCACATTAATAGAATTTAAGAGTAGGTTATCAATATTTCATGATAGGCTATCTATCCTTCATAAGTTATGTCTCACATCAGACTTTTATAGATTCATGAGTATTGCCTTGAATGATGCTACTATGGTGCTATGTTTTTCCATTTGAGGTCCATTATTTAACATAGATAAGATTTATTATAATAAAACCAATATGACACCACTATTATCCCATGATAAAACCAATGTAAAACTGACAATAATTTTTCATTTTATGCTATTACAATGGCATTTTGATATTTTAACTACATAAAATATTTAAATTTTATTTCATGATGCTATACAAATGCTAAAAGTTATGTTATGGGTACAAAATATAGTAATGTCCTACTAGTTTGTATAAGCCCTTGAAGTCTTATCTTCATTCAAAAAATATTGCATCACATGTGACTTCACTCTACACACCCTCAATGGTATTTAATAAATTCCATTAAATTGAAGAAATAAATATATTTGTCAAACATGTAGACTCCAACCTATACATATGTGTTCATATAAAATAAAATAGAATATTCTTACCAAATATTGAGGAACATAAGCTTATACTAAGAGGGGGATGAAAAATATAAGATAAAACTTTTTACTTTTCATTCCATATGACAACATCAAAAATATAAAAGCATTAAAAATTGCACAAATCATAACACACATGAGAGACATGATTAATGTGGTTCACCCAATGTGGGCTACTCCATGGACAAAATATTCCTTTTAAATTTTCTTAATGAATTATTTGGGAATCAATTCCCTATTACAATGTTTATGGACCTCTATCCAAGGGAGACACCAATCCCCTTATTCTGGTTCAAGGATATCTATCCATAGGAGAATTATTTATCCTCTACTCTGGTTGGTAATCTTTAGAAGACTTCTGCTCCCACTATTCTAGCTTGTGGATATCTTTCCATAGAAGACCTCTATCCTTACTTCCCTGGATAATGTATCTCTATTCACTAGAGATTTTTGTCCTCTACTCTGTCACCCCCAAAGCCTATTCTCAACTCTATATAAAATATTCACCAAAATTAGTCTCAAAATCTGACTCAAAACCTACTCAAAATATATCTCAAAATCTATCTCAAAACCTGTATCACAATCTATCTCAAAACCTGTCTCACAATTTGTATAAAAACCTATCTCACAATATTTTTCAAAAAACTGTCTCACAATCTGTCTCAAAACCTATCTCAAAGTCTGCCCTCAAGTCTTATCAATACTTGCTCATTCACAAACACACTCAAATCAATACTCAAAAAATTTTACACAATCATTCAATCAATGAAGCACACTAAAATTGCTCATGTATTTCCAACAATGCTTATCAAACAATTCTTTTCACTCCACCTTATGTTTCACAACATTCATTCCAACAAACACTTTAAACAAAATATGATGTGCCCATACCTTTTTGCTTGACCTTATGGAGATATGTCTTCAAAATATATTTTACAATGAACCAGTTTTCTATGTGCCACTTCACAAGTTAGATAGCAAATTTCTATTTCAAAATATCCTCATGAATTTTCTTTAATGATCTCTGAAAATAATACTCAGGGTTTCTTCCTTAGTTCTCAAATACACCACATCAAATCTTTGAAAATTATCTCAATAATTTCCCTTTCATAAAGCAAAATTTACAATCATATAAAATATTTTTACACCTTTTATCTCCACACTTTCAAAACAATTTTTCACTCCACTTTTATGTCAAAAACAAATACATCACATTCATAAATCCTTCAAAAACTTATCACTCCAAACATAATAGATTTAAATAAATGATATTTAAACCCTAAAATATTGCAAAAATATTTTACCCTATATCTCCTAATTTTTCAAACCATAGGTCAAATTAACATCCACCAAATATACTATAGCCAAAAATCAATAATGCAATGCATACCTATTAAACCAAATCAAAGTACATACCTCTTTAAAATATTTCCTTTGCTTTGTCATAGACGGTAATTGACCCTTCAACCTTAGCGACCAATCACATTTCCTTGAACACTTGCGCTAGCCAAGCGGTTGAGGCTAAATGTTAGCCTCCCACACCAAATACTTGTTGCCTCTACAAAATATCAAAATAAAACCTTCAAATCGGTGTTGGGGGATTTGAACCCCGTACGTCTCTTTTGCCAATGAATTAATGTAGGATCCGCCTGCCACTTGGGCTACCAGCCCTTGGTGTACAAAAATATTTGTTGCCCTCTCTTTATTCCTTGCACTCATCCAATAAATATAAATAATACTTTTACATAGGATTTTCACCAGTTCTTTTTCTTCCTTTTATTAAAATCTCCTGGCTTAATTATTTTAATATTTAAAATATTATAATATCTCATTTTCTCTTTTAAACCATGGGCATAATATTTTGTGTTCAACCGTGCTAGCCAACCTTTTTGACTTATAATATAAACCACTTTTCTTGTACCAAAATGGAATTTAATTTGAACCAAATACTTGACATCAATGAAAACCTTATCACTCAAAATTTCCAAGAATCTCCCCCTTTGTCATTGATGGCAACCCCTTTTTTAAACAACTATTTTTCCTTTTTCAATTTTGCTTTCCTTGAGAAACTGCTCCCCCTGACTGAATGCTCTACTCCTAACTCAAATCTCTACCACTTTGTCATTGATGACAAAGGGACTCCTTTGGGACTAAATATAAGACTATTAGCTCAGCCCCCTCCCACATCCTCTCCTCGAGGTGATTAATTTGGTGTGGGAGTAAAACTACTCCCAATTTTCACCTATGATACTCAAAAGTCTCTTTTGGAAATGGCTTAGTGAAGATGTCCGTAATATTCTCCTTTGTAGTAACAAATTCCAATCTAACTTTCTTATCTGTCACCTACTCTCTCATAAAATGATATTTAATCGAAATGTGCTTTGTACTGGAGTGCATCACTGGATTCTTTGAAATGTTTATAGCACTTGTATTATCACATAGTATGGAGATAGGATGATCATGCTCTATATTAAAATCCTTTAAAGTTAACTTCATCTGTAAAACCTATGTACAAAAAGCAACCACTGCAATATACTCTACCTCTATTGTGGATAAGGATATTTATGCCAATTTCTTGATTATCTAATAGACTAAACAATCTCCAAGAAAGAATGCTCCTCCACATGTGCTTTTTCTATCATCAATACTGCCAACCCAATATGCATTTGTATATGCTATGACAATGAAATTATCGCTTTTGGGAAACCAAAGCCCAAAACCCATAGTCCATTTTAAATACATGAGAATATTTTTTACTGCCATTACATGTGTTTCCTTTAGTGCTAATTGAAACTTTGCCACTAGTTCCATTGCCTGTATTATTTCTCGTCTTGTAGTTATAACATATAGTAAGCTGGCAATTATAGATCTATAAAAAAATTTATTTACCTCAAGAGATTCATAATATTTATTTAACTTCATGTAATCATGGGGGTACTTACTAGTTTGTAATATTCTAACTTGAATTTATTTAGCATCTCTTTTATATACTTACTGGTTTATAATCCATAAAGTGCCTTCTTTAATCTGTATACATAGTCTAGTTTATCAGTTAGGCTGAAACCCTTAAGTTTATCAATGTAAACCTCTTCTTCCAAGATACCATTGAGAAAGGTTTATTTAACATCCATTTGATATACTTTGAAGTTTTTTAATCTTGAGAAAACTAAAAATATCCTTATGGCCTCAAGTTGTGCAACTGGAGAAAATATTTCATCAAAATCAATCCCTTCAACCTGTGCATAACCTTTGCATACTAACCTTGTTTTATTTCTGACTACCTGACCATCTTCATTTTACTTATTTCTGAAAACTCATTTAGTGTCAATTACATTCTTATCTTTTGGTCATGGTACAAGCTCCAAAGTTTAAGTTTTTCTATTTGATGCAGTTCCTCATTCACTACCTTCACCCAAAACTTATCTTCTATTGCCTCATTGAAATCCTTGGGCTCAATTTTAGATAACAAAGAAAAATTTGCATGCTCACTCGTTCCTATTATATTCCTTATTTTCTTTCTCTCATCTGGATTTCCAATTATTAGATATTTTGGATGAATTTTCTGCACATACCCGTATGGAGTTTTAGGTAGCAATCTTTGTGTTTCTTCTTCTTCTGATTCTTCACCTAACTATTTTTGGAAACTTTATTCTTCTTCATAAACAATTTATTGATATGGTTTTTTTCATCCAATTTGCTCATAAATTGTCATGTTTATATTTTCTATAATTGTATGTGTCCTCTTTTTATAGCATCTATAGGCTTTGATATTAGTGGAATGGCCGATGAAAATACCTTCATCACATATTGAGTCAAACTTACCGAAATATTTATCTTCTCGTCTTATGTAACATTTTTTTCCAAAAATTTTAAAATATTTTACTATGGTTGGTCTTCCTTTCCAGAGCTCATATAGGGTTTTGTAGTGATTTACTCTTATTTTATCTCTATTGATGATATACACTGTTATATGTACTACCTCTTTCCAAAAGCCATATGAAATCTTAGACTTATTTAACATGGCTCTAGCCATATTTTCAACAGTCCTATTTTTTCTTTCAACTACCCCATTTTGTTGAGGAGTTCTTTCTACTAAATATTCTCTTTTGATACCATGTTATTCACAAAAGTATATGAATTCATTTGAGGTAAATTATCCTCCTCTATCTAATATTAAACCCTTAATCCTTCTACCTATTTTATTTTCTACTAATTTTAAAAGATTTAAATTTCTCAAGGGCTTCTAAATTTTCTTTCAAGAAGGCTACCCAAATCATTCTGAAATAATCATCTATAAATAATGTAAAGTAACTTTCACCTTGTAGATTCTTTGTCCTTGTAAGACCACATAGGTTAGTGTGCACTAATTTCAATGGCTCAAATGACATAAATCCTTTTGACTTAAAACTTGTTCTAGTTTGCTTCACATGTTGACATTGTGCACAAATTGTATTTTGTGGCCTTTTTATCTTGGGTAAATCTCTTATTGCCTTCTTGTTGTTTATTTTTATTATGTTTTCAAAGTTAAAATCACCCATTCTTCTATTCCAGAATAAAATCTCATATTATTATGACAAGGAGCACTTTTATTTCTTAATATCGCTTAGCATGTAGAGATTATTTGTAGTTCTATTTGCATCTGCAATGAGCTTTCTAGTTTTATATTTTCTAATCTCACATATATTGGGATGAAAGGTAACCATGTGTACCTGATCACAGAGTTGGATTACACTTATTAAATTGTGTCTCAATCGCTTGACATACAATACATTCTCTATCCTGGTTTTTCCATTATCTAAACTTAAAGTTCCTTTCCCACAATTGAACCATTGTCACCAAATTTAACTGACCCTCATATGATTAGTTTTATATCCTATCATATTATTAGTTTTATATCCTATAATATGATTAGAAAAACCACTATTAAGGAACCATTGTTTCCCTTTATCTTGTACATGAAGGACTATTTGTACTAACATTGACTTAACTTTCTCTTGTTTTTTTTCTCTCCTAACTATTGAAGTTGTATTCTTTTTTCTTGGTTTAGGAAGTACTATTTTACACCATTTTGCCTTGTGTACAAAATTATTGCATTTGTAGCATATGATATTTTCATTCATAAGATGTGCAAAAGAATTAAAATTTCTATCAAGATTATCTTTCACATAACTAGTGCAATGTACATCTCTATGACCAAATTTGTTACATGAAAAACAATAGCCATGGAAGAAAATTTGTAACTTGTTTGAGTCCTTTAAATAATATGGTCGGGTGCTTCTTCTTTTTTTGTTCTTGTAATTGAATTTTTTCCATGGATCTTCTTTGCCCTCTTCTTTCTTGATGCCTCTTCCTTTTAGTATATTGACATAAGTCACCAATTCTTCTTCTTTTGATGTATTTTTTATTGGAAGCTTGACTTATCTTTCTATTTTCCTAACCTTATGTCTAATTGTAATTTACCCTTAGTATTTTCAACTTCCTTCCTTAGAGAAATAATTTTTATTTCTAATATTTCACATTCTACCTCTCTTGCCTTGAATAGTTATGTCATATCTTGTTCAATTTTCTTTCCCTCTTCAAATTTTATCTTGCTTTTTGTGAGATATTGAAGAAGTTCCATTCTTGCTTCCTCATCCTCTTGAATTTGATCCTTTAAAATTTATTTCTTCTTTCTAACCTTTCAAATTTTCTAAGAGCAGCAAAGAATTCCTCTTTTATGTTGAGTAAGACATTTTCTCCATTTTATAATATCATATATGTTCTTGTGGTATCTTCCTCCAAGTTGTTAGGCTTTTCATGAAGGAACATGCTCTGATACCATTTGAATAACATAAGCTTATACTAAGAGGAGGGGTAAACAATATAAGATATAAAAAATTACTTTTTATTCCATATGAATCTATGATAGCATCAACAATATCAAAGCAATAAACATTGCATAAATTATCACACACATAAGAGACAAGATTTAACATGGTTCACCCAATGCAGGCTACTCCATGGAGAAAATATTCTTTATAAATTTTCTCAATGAATTATTTTGGGAATCAATTACCTATTACAATGTTTATGGATGTTTTTCCAAAGGAGACACCAATACCTTTGTTCTAGTTCATTTATCTCTATCCACAGGAGAACTATTTCTCTTCTACTTTGGCTAGTGATCTTCTAGAAGACTTCTTCTCCCATTGCTCTAGCTTATGTATTGCTCTGCATAGAAGACATATGTCCTCACTACTCTGGCTAATGGATCTCTATCCACTAGAGACTGTTGTCCTATGATATGTCATCCCCAAATCCTGTTCTCAAATCTATCTCAAATCTGCACCAAACTTAGTCTCAAAACCTGCTTAAAATCTATCTCAAAATATGTCTCAAAACCTACTCAAAATTTGTCTCAAAATCTATCTCAAAACTTGTCTCACAATCTATCTCAAAATCGATCTCACAATCTGTATCAAAATTTGTCTCACAATCTGTTTCAAAAACTTGTCTCACAATCTGTATCAAAAATTGTCTCACAATCCATTTCAAAAACCTATCTCACAATTTGTCTCAAAGTCTACTCTCAATTCTTCTCAAGACTTGCTCATTCACAAACACACTCAAACCAATACTAAATTTTTTTCACATAATCATTCAATCAATGAATCACATTAAAATTGCTCATGTATTTACAACAATGCTTATAAAATAATCCTTTTCACTCCACCTTATGTTTCACAACATTCCTTCCAACAAACACTTTAAATAAAAGATGATGTTTCCATACCTTTTTGCTTGACCTTTTGGAGATATGTCTTCAAAATATGTTTTACAATCATCCACTTTTCTATGTGCCACTTCACAAGTTAGATAAATTTCTATTTCAAAATATCCTCATAAATTTTCTTCAATGATATTTGAAAATAATACTCTAGGACTCTTCCTTATTTCTCAAAGATACCACATTAAAACTCTCAAAATTCTATCAATAATTTCTCTTTCATAAAACACAATTTACAATAAAATAATTTTTTTTTACACCTTTTATCTCCACACTTTCAAAACATTTTTTCACTCCACTTTTATATCAAAAATGAATACATCACATTCATAAATCCTTCAGAAACTTACCACTCTAAAATTAACAGCTTTAAACAAATGATATTTAAACCCTAAAAAATTGCAAAAATATTTTATCTTATATCTCCTAAGTTTTCAAAACATAGGTTAAATTAACATCCACCAAATATATTATAGCCAACAATCAATAATGCAGAACATACCTTGTAAACCATACGAAAGTGCATACCTTTTAAAAAATATTTCCTTTGCTTTGTCATGGACAATAATTAACCCTCTGACCTTAGCCACCAAGAACAACACCTTGGCCACTTCTGCTAGGTAAGCGGTTGACGCTAAACATTGGCCTCCCATACCAAATACTTGCTTCCTCTGCAAAATCTCAAAACAAAACCTTCAATCTAGTTTTGGGGGATTCGAACCCCGCACATCTCTTCTACCAATGACTTAACGTAAGATCCACCTGCCACTTGGGCTACCAACCCTTGGTGCACAAAAATATTTGTTACCTTCTCTTTATTCCTTGCGCTCGTCCAACAAAAAGGGAACATCCATGTTTTTCTTCTCTCCTCCATTCAATTTCATTCGCATGGACTTCAACTCTTGGCATTCGAATTCGTTCGCATGTGCTTATTTCCTGAGTATTTGAATGTATATCATTTTTATTTTTATTACGTCCTTTTATATGCTCCAAGGTAATGTTGAAAATGTCAGCAGAATATATACCTCCAATATTAAATTTGAATTTTTTATGCCTTAGTCAAATTCAAAATTTAATTATAATATTAATATAATATTTTAACCTTGGATTAAATATTATATTATTTAATCTAGTGCTAAATAATAGTTTCGAATGGGATTTTCACCAATTATTTTTCTTATTTTTATTAAGCCCTCCTGGATTAATTATTATAATATTTAAAATATTATTATATCTCATTTTATCTTTAAAACCATGCGCATAATCTTTTGTCTTCAACCGTGCTAGCCAACTTTTTTGGCTTATAATATAAACTACTTTGCTTGTACCAAAATGGACTTTGTCTTGCACTAAAAACTTGACATCAATGACAACCTTATCACTCAAAATTTCCAAAAAATATTATGTCAAAATAATATTGTGTGCTATTTGTATGTGTAATGGGATAAATATTATGTACTATCTAATGTGGGATAGATTTACAAGAAGATTTTTATATAGTATCTTGTTAAGAAATATTGCATAATAGCTTGTGTGAAAAAGAATTATAGTGACATAGCTTATTTGGTATAATTGCAATACAATAGCTTATTTATAAATATTTTAATGCCAAATAAAGAAAAAAAGTGTTATAAATAGAATGTTTATACAAAAAGAGTAAACTAAGAATACAATGATTTAAGGATAAGTTATGCTAAATAGTAAAAATAAATACTAAAAGTGTCAGTATTATGGTCAAATATATTTATTAAGAGGTAAAATTATATTGGAATATTATTTATATAATTACATATACATTGGAAGATTTATAGAAAACATCTAAAAGTACAAGGTACTTATTGAAGTATTATATGTCTACGAAAAAATATCTAGAGTGATGTGATATTTTAACTATTTCATGTAATTATAAAATATCTAGAAAATTTTGATATTTTTACTATATAGATATCCATCCATAAAATATATATTTCCTATAAGCCTTTAAATAGGTGAAATCTCTCCCCATGGAAGGTATGTTGAGCTTTTGATATCCCAAGAAATTACATGAAAGTCATGTAAGAAGGTGAAGACTAGCAAGACTAGCTAGCCAAAGGAATAGTGCAACTTTACATAGAGAGTTCTTCCTCTCTATGTAAAAACAATATTAATTAGAGTGTGATTTATATATCCTCTCTATGTAACTGTGAATGTGTAGGAAATGCATAAGTATCATGTAAGTTAGATTGCAAGTGTAGTTTGAGTGAATGTGCACAAGTGTCTTATATTTGGAGTGCAAGTGTAAGATTCATGTAAAGGTGTGCAAATATTGTAGTCAAGTATCCATCAAGTATGCAAGTGGCTAGTTGATAAGCCAATAGTCATGACACTTGACATATGGAGAGTAATAGTAAAATATGTGAAGATCCACATTACTATGGTTATATTATGGAGATAATTCTCTGTAGAATGTATAGAATTGATTAAGTGAATCCAATATTCATAATCAAGTTGCAACAAAAAGAGGATCAATAAAGCTTGTATATATTTTAAGCAATTAATATTGTAAGTTGTTCTTCATGCATAACACGTGAATGATTCTGGCTATTTACATTCATAAAAAATTTTATCATATTATTCTACTCATATTATTATTATCTTGACAGTATTATTGTGGCTATTATGTTAAGGGACCTATGTGATATTTTGAGATAACCTATGATATTTTGTGGTAGTATAAGGTTTAAAAAGCCAACAATGCTATCATAGTTACCACTAGACCCTATCTAGTTTGATAGATTTTATTAAAACCACAATTATTAATTAGATTTTTCCATTTTTATAAAGTTAATTTAGAGTCTATCCACTTTAAAAGCATTGAAGACTTGGATTCTATTTTTAAAAAAATTCATATTGAGTAGAGTAGGCTAGGGTATTTCCACTTGGTTGAAGGGAAACCATTGAAGACTAGGACTAAACTATATTGAATATAAGGTCCAACTTAGAATAGAATTTTGGCATTAATAGAGATAACCAACTTAGAAGATATTTGGATATTTAGGGACATTCAAAGTCACCTTGATAATATATTAGACTATCTAGTAAGGAGGAGAATCATATGATATTTTTAGGTGTGACCTAAGACATTGAATATTTCATATGTTAGATTGATAGAAGAAAAGCAAGCAATAGATAGTAAGTTATAGAGGTTTGAGAAGCTTCCTACAATATATAGATAAGAGTTTTAGCTTATAAATAGAAAGATAAAGAAAATAGTAAATATTAAGCTACAAAAGTTTGAGAAGCTTCCTATAGAAGATAGAGAAGAGTTTCAACTTATAAGTAGAAAGATAAAGAAAGAAAAGCTAAAACTATAAAAGTTTGAGAATATTCCTACAAAAAATATGGAAGAATTTTAGTTTTTAAGTTCAAATATAAGAAGCAATAAATAAATAAGTGTATTCAAATCATAGAGTTGAACATGATAAAGAAGGATAATCAAGTCATATATTTATTTCACCTTGATATATTTGTAGTAGCAATAAATATTTAAGTAATTCATATTGAATAGTATAAAGATAGGTCTAAGAGACCCATATAGAGATAAAATGCCTAATATAGGCCCATATATCTAAAAATAAATAGACCTATACTGTAGAATAAAGTGAAGCCATGTGGGCAGCTCTAGAAAGAAGAGTAGAGAGACCCATTTGGCCAACTCCATAAAAAAAAGACATTTGGCCATTATAATTTTACCATAGAGCAAAAAATAACACATTCAATCATAGAATATAGAATCAAGGCATTCTATAAAGCATACAACATAGCATAAAAATGAAGGACCATAAGAATTATGGTTAAAAGGAAGAACATATATAAAGAGGAAGTTGTTGTTATAATAAAATAGCAAAGGTGCTATAGTAAAAATGCTATAATAGTAAAGCAAATATATTATAAAAAAAAAGTAAAGGTGTTGTAGAAAATTCACTATAACAACAAACACATTATAATAGCAAAGGTATCATAACAAAAATACCATAAGCGGAAACTAGCAGAACATAGAAGTAGAGAAGGCATTACATGAAAAAGTAAAAAAATATAGCATACTAAAAGAGATTCACTTGAGCAGTGAAGCAATGAATGTGCAACAAGAATGTGATCAAGTGAATCGGTGATCGAGTTGTGTAGCATAAGGAATAAATATAAGGTTGGTATACTAATTATTTTTAATTAGGGTTTTGAAGCTATAATTGTTTTGAGAATAAATTTGAAGTAACATTTAATCTAGGATTTATAAGGGTTAGTTTAAGACTTAAATTTATTTGAGTTTTATTTTTTAAAAGGTATGGAGTAATAAGGATGTCTACTTTAAGAAGTTAAGTTTTTTTATTATTCAAAGTTTCTATTTGAAGTTTTTAAAACAAAGGCAGAAGATTTATTTCAAGAAAAAATGAAAAATATAGATTAGAAGTTTTGTGAAATTTACAAATTTATATATTTGGAAGTTAAAAGGGTTTCAACATCAAAGTATTATAAAACAAAATAATTTACAAATTTTGCATTTAATTTATTTTTTTTAAAATAGGGTGTAATAAGGTTTTCTACTCCAAAGGTTATTATTTTAATGAGTTCCATTATGTCCAATAGTAAAATTTTCCTTTTTGAATCTCAACTTTGGAAAGGACCAAATTTTGCATCATGGAAGAGCAAAATGGCATCAATTTTAGTTGTAGAAAAAATTCAGGATACAATTAGTAGAACAAAGACAAAACCTAGTGAGGGTGATAGATAAATAAAAAGAGTTGAAGAAGGTGAAGCAAAAACTTCTATTCAAGCATTATATAATTTATGCAAAATATTTGAAGGGAAAAATAAAGCTACAATTCTAAATTTATAAATCCAATTGTATTCCTTAAAAGTCAATAGTGGAGAAAGTATAGAACTCTTTCTTCATGAAGCAGTAGATATAAAAGCAAAGTTATTAACTCTTAGAGAAAATTTGAGAATAAATTTATTATTCAAGTAACATTAAGAGCACTTCCAAAAAGCTACAAACATCTAGTCACATATTTGCAAGTCTTGAATAAGGAAACTACATTTGATGACTTAGTAAATATTCTTCAAGAATACGAAGTAGAAAACTTAGTAGAATATGAAATGGATAATAATGCCTTGGTATAAAAATATAATACACAAGGTAATATTACTTCAAATCCAAGATTCAAGGATTCAAGATATTGCTAGATATGTAAGAAAAAGGGCCATAGCACATTTTTTTGTAGATATAATCCAAGATATCTATATCAAAGAAAATCAAATGAAAATGAATCAAGGTGGTTAATTAAATAAACCAATACAACAAAGATAATATCAGTACAATCCTCAACGACAACAACAATTTTAGCCTCAATATCTACAATGTTAATATCATTCTTAGAATAAATACAACCATTAACAATGACCTCAACTATATTATAAAGAAGGAAATGTAAAAGGAAATTTAGCTCAAGAAAGTTATGAAAATCATGAATTAGAAGAAACATCTAAAGAAAATAAACTTAAATCTCTTTTAGCAAAACTTTTGATCAATGAAGATGTAAATTTTTGAGATACTAGTATTGTAGTTGTTATAGAACATCAGGATACTATTGATCAAATATTTTCTTAATCATACAAAATTGCGTTTGTACACCCTAGACACGAACAACATTAAAATACCAAAGGAAAGATATGTCACCCGTGTCAATCTCTAGAGAGGGTTGGTTCCCTTACTAATTCTAAAATGGTTGAAGAATAAGGATGTAGGAAAGAAATTTAAAAAATGTGAAAAGAAATGAGAAATATGGCCATAGGCTGACTGTATAGGATGGCAATAGATTGATAGCAGGAATCCACACCAAGCTGAAAATAGCATGCAAATAGATGATCAAATAATAGAATTTCCATAGAACTTCGCACATGTAATCTTCAAATCAACACTCCAACATTCACTCTCTCACTTGCAATACTTGAATCCAACTTGTAGAATTTAAATCTAACAGAAAATAATAAAGCTAACTGTGTAAAATAAATGCATAATGTAGAATACCACAATGCACCAAGTCATTTGTAAATCCAAATGTTTTGAATTCATTATTACTATAAAGAACTTGAAGTGTTTTCTCACAAGATATCTATTTTTTCCAACCCCTTACAATGAAATTTCTCTTAGTATTTATAGAGGTTTGCGCCTCTTTCATTGAATACATAAAATGAGTCATCATTTCTTTGAAATATTTTGTTGGTAGACATGATCCTGAAAATGGTTTGAGATGATAGCTATAGACACCAAAATATAGCACCCTTCAGTTCACATTCACCACCTCACCATCAAATCCTACATAATAAAGATATATGCCTAAGTTCTAACTTAGGGATATAAAATCCTGCACATCATTATACTTTCATAATTTATTTAATTAGGAAAATCACCCTAGGATACCTTGTCTACCCATTGGACATGTGTCCTGGACACTTCATCCAACATCCATGCCACATCTTACCCACTCCTATCCCCTTTGTCCTTGCACATGAGACAGATTCCCAACACCCATGCCACAACTCCTTTGTTGTTGTCCCCTTGTCCCTTCACATAAAATAACATCCCACATCCCACTCCACTTGGAGCCACATCACCCCAGTTAAGTGAGCCACACTGAGTGACTCACTGTAACTGCCCCTTCCACCTGGAAGTCTATATTTGCCACTTGGTAAATCAGGCTTGCCACCTCACATTCCCCTCCAAAGCCCTAGTCAACCTATAAAGACACCATCAATCCACCAAATAGAGGGAGCTAAATCTACATACCGACAGGCTACCGAATTAGATCTGGACCCAATGAGAAGTTGAGGGTGCAAGCCAGACTCTGACCATTGGCTCGGATTTCAAGGCAATCTTTTGTTCATACAAAACCACCCTTCCGTGGTTCCATAGTCGAGAACACGCATCCACGGTTTAGTTTCTAGCCCGTAATCATGCTTCCATGGTTCCACAATCCCAAGAATAGAAACGGGTTTCATCGATAGAGATTAGCGATTCGAGTAGTAAGCAAGGTTTTATTTGTTATTTGTTTTGTGTTTTCTATTTTTCATCCATATCGATAATAGGTTTTATGTGTAGCATTGGATTTATTGTTTGAATATACGGGTGCTACTTACAATCCCTTTTGTTGGTTTACATGTGTGTAGGTAATAGGTATCTTGGATAGGCTACTAAAGCTGGAGTGGTCCCATGTTGGATACCAAAGCCCACTCACCTTTTGAAGCTGCAACTGGATACGAGGAGAGCATTGTACATTGCGAAAGATCTAGAAAACTCCCAGAGAGAAATTTGTATCACATTGAGGCCAAGATTGTAACATTGTACCCAAGCTACTTGGGGCAATCCAAAACATTGTAAATTTGTATCGCGAGAGTCAATATATAAAAGATTTCATTATTTTGGGCAATATCTTTGTGTTTGTGTGATTTTATATTGCAAGTGCTCAAGTATTCTAGTTACAGAAAATGGCGATCATGGTGGGACCTCCCAAGGGTTTCATTTTGTTTTGCCTTGCTTTATTTTAATCTTACTAATCTTTGTTTGCATGTACAGGTGCTAATAATTTGAAATGCACGAGAATTCAATCTCGGGTTGGCGAATCTAGATTGTGATTAAACTGTCACTATGAAACCATGCATCTATGATTTCTAATTTGTGAAACCATGCATCCACGGTCTCTAATTTGAGGAAACATGCATTCATGATTGTTGCACTATTGAAATGCAGACCTGCGATTGAAAGCAGGAAGGAGCAATTAAAGGAACACATGTATGTACCCTATGTCATCTTTTTAATTGCTCCTTTAGTTCTAGATTTAGGTTACATTTAAGTAGATTAAGGGTTTCAGTTTTGTATGCCAATGCTTGCATTTAGGTCTTAGGATAGAAAAATCTACTTAAATATTGCATTCATAAACACAATAACAAATCAAAATAAATGAAAATCTGCATATGCATAGTAGGGAATAATCATATTGCATGTACCAGGTTAGAAATAACCCAGGTATTTTTGTTTTAGGGTTTGGGCTTGTATTCGAATTTTGTTCTATTGACAGAAAGGACCCGTGCACCCGTGGTTGGGATCTCCCAAACGTGCATGCGTGGTTGGCAAACCGCATACCCACGGTTTACCAAAACTAACCGCCCACCCACGGTTAGCCCTGTTAAATAGAATTGGGTCGAGTCTTACCTGGATTTGCAATTTTACCCCTGATATGATTTTGTCTACTATTCTATGTCTTTCCTGCTTTCTACATTAGGCATAAAAATAGAATTGCATGTTATATTTGCATCGCACGATAGAAAACAAAACATTCACACACACACGTATAATTAAAACATTGGTCCGGTTGGATTTCATCACCAACCCCCAATTCAGACCGGTGACGTTGGAATTCATCTCCTTCCACCGGCTTGCCCCCTAGATCATTCGTAGATAGGATAAAAGCACTCTTTAAGCTGGTATAAGTCATTGGTATTCAAGTTGTCTCCCACTATTGGAACGATTGTTGAATCATAGTGGAAGAGCTAGGCGAACCCCCCACTGGGATTTAAGCGGTGTACCCTAGCCTCTTTTGAGAAATCATGCTTGGTGCTAGTGTTCTTAATCACCATATTCATTGAGTTCTATTATTCTATTCCAAAAAAAAAAAAATCTCTTCAAAAACTTAAAAAAAAAACACACAAAAACACACAAAAAAATAAAATTAAAAACTTAGTGCAAACTAGGGTCAAACACTTTGTATGTTTATTTGCTTGGCATGTTGTATTGCATTGTACTTTATTTTTCATTCACATAGATAGCATATTAGCATATGGTAGTGACTCGTAATCAAGCTAAGAGATTAGTGTCAAGCCAAAGTCAGTGGTCATCCCCTATGGCCTCTCAGTCTAGCAATGTCCCTCACACTTCGGTGGTGGGACAAGTAGAGGTGCCCCTTTCTATGTCCCCGAGTCTTGATATAGGGTCTTCTAGTAATACCCCCAACACGGACATAGACATTATGCATAGAGCTACTCACATAGCTATACCTGAGACACCTAGGAGTGAACCTCTTGCAACAGTAGATAGTCAGGCCACCATGATAGATATGGACATTGTTAGAATGTACTTGAATGCAGTTGGAATGGTCTTCCCATCATTACCACCACTCTCCATCCCATCATGTGTTGTACCCTCATTACAACAAGAATCCATATTCGCCTATCCACAACAATCACAATGGATTTTCACCAATCCTCTCTTTGAGTTGGCCATTGTAGCATTAGCCAATCAACCATTGTCATCCGACCAAATTCCCCCCACATTATCACAAAAAATGACCATTACCACTAATCCCTTGTATGAAACAATCCCTATTGTTTTGCAAGCCCCAACATTCATTCCTCCATCCACACTTGTAGGACATACATCTCATACCATTCCATAGTCAGTGGTGATACCCTTTGCTACTTACCCCCCATCCACCTCCACTACCATGGTTGTTCCACAACCAACTCAGTCCACCACATCACAGGTAGCAGTCCCTATGTCAAATGCAATTGATATGCAACAAGCTTTCTTATAGTTGTAGCAAATGATTTTAGATAATGCTAACCGTAGCATAAACCCTGACCCTAACCGAAATTTGCAAGGGATTGAGAAAAATCTTCCACCTACATCTCATCAACCTAATGCCTTTATCCAAGATCCATCTTGGGTAATGCGTCCTCCCTCTACCACTGTTGTTCACAATCAACCACCGCACCCATATGCTAATGTAGTAGGTCAGCATAATACCATACCTTCATCACCCCATCCATATCATAACATCCCTCAACATCCATACCATAACACATTTCTACCAAACACATCTTATCATCCCCAACCTACATACAATCCACCCCATTACCAACAACATCAAGTACATTCGAGTGTCAATCCTGTAGATGATCCTAGATACCAATTTTTATAGAGTCAGATTGATAGTCTTGCCATGCAAACCCCAGGCTTGCAATACCAAAAACCAACTTTAAGGCAACTACTCAATCACCCTATTCATGCTTCGATACCAGAACCGCCATATCCACATGATTTCCAAATACCGAAGCTTGAATTTAAAGGAGAAGAGGATCCTAGAGAGCACGTAACGAGATTTGTGAATGCATGCTTCAAAATCAAAAGTAGTGATGCATTGCTATTACATACATTTCCTCAAACATTAGGGGGGAAGCCCAAGACTGGTACAATCATCTCCCGCATCAAAGTATTTTCACCTTTGAACAACTAGCGGACCAGTTTCTAGAAAGATTCACCCTAAATGTTAGAAAACAAACAACATTGACTGATTTAATTTATCTAAAACAATATGACGATGAATCAGTCTATGACTTTGGCAACAGATGGAGATCAGTCATGATCAAGTTACCATTTTCACTCCCCATGCCAAAGATAATACGAATGTTCACGAAGAGTTTTGGTAGACCCATCTCTTCATTACTATAGCTACAACAGTATAGAACATTTGATGAGGCACTCGCCCAAGCAAAATTGATTGAAGAAATCAAAATTCAAGAAGGCAATATTAAGCCTAAGAAGAAAGAGTGGCATAATAAGAATCAAAATGGGAATAACCACGGTCATTCCAAGACCGCACAGGTTAATCAGATAGTTTTGAGCCAACCACAATCAAATCAATCGGTTCAAACACAAATCCAACAACCCCAACAACAACAACAACCACATCAACCGAATTATCAAGCGGTTCCACCCCCACAACAGGCACAAAATCAGACACAACCTGTGGAAAGGCAACAATGTCATTTTAAACCAAAAAGAAATTACATGCCAGTACAAGAGCCATATTCATTAGTATTTCAGAAGTTGTATGCGACAAAATTTTTTAATTTACCGAAAATGAAACCTGATGATCCTAACAAACCAAAGACAAAAGGTTACAAAGAACACCTCTTTTGCATCTATCATAGAAAAAGAGGACATGATATTGAAGGTTTTCATGGATTTAAAGGAATTGTGCAAGATTTATTGGAAGCGGGTACAATCAAAATTGACAACCCACTAGCCCAAAATAACCAAAACCTAGGCATATATCAGACACCTTTGCCACATCGAGAGGTGAATCAACAACCGACGGGAGCATCAACTTCTATAGTTCCTCCCAATCAAGTTAATTATGTGTCTCAACTGCCACAAGGTTTTGTAGGGGCTATTAGTATAGTTACCCATGGACAAAGGTAAGCTAATCGCACAACCCAAGCTCTGGTAGCATCACCAACTAATGTGCCCATACAAATTGGATCGAGTGGGCCACCACTACCATTCCACAATCGCCCTGTTGTTACATTGAACAGCTGGTTGACATAGAGTTTGAAGATGGCTTCAGAAAAATTATCAATTTATGAACTAATACAACAATCAACACCTCAAAGGGAAGCATTTATGGAAATTTTAAATTCTATTCAGGTACAATCAGAAGACCCAAATGTATTCAATTCCTTTGTGGGTAGTGTGCAAAAGTGTATGGAACCCTCGATAGTATTCTATGACTTCGAGGAAAAACAAATATCAATAGATTCACCCGACCCACCATTGCACATAGTATCTCACATTGACATGAAACCCTTAAAGAGAGTGCTTATTAATACAGGTTCTTCAATCAACCTCATTACCACACCTTCCATGATGAAGCTCAACGTCCCATCATCTCACATCACAACATCCACATTCACTCTTAGGGCCTTTAATGACACTTTATGCTCAACTTGTAGGGAATGTTGTTCTTCCCGTCACAGTGGGGGTGAAAACAATACATGTTCTCTTTCACATCTTGGAAGGGGAAATGCAATATAACATACTTCTTGGATGCCCTTGGATTAGGGAAATGAAATGTGTGCCTTCAACATTGCATCAATGCTTAAAATATGTGCATGAAGGCAAAGTACATTGCATACCAGCAGACATTGAACCTTTCAAATACTGTAACTTTATTTCAAATCCTTATGAGCCTTTACTCCCATCAACACATCTAACCATCCAACCACTAGTCATTAGAACAATTCCATCAAACACCACATCATCAAAAGCACCCATTCCAGAAGAGTTGCCTATAGTTGATCCAGCTTTCGCATCCAAAAGCGTCAGCATAGTGCATCCTTCAAACACTGCATTCCATTTTCAAATTACACCCACTCATCCTACTAACCAATGGTCAGTTCTACCTAGTATACTTCCATATTCAAAGCCACATTTCACATTCAAAGCACAACCCACATCATCAACCACTACTTCACAGTCATTAGAACCCGTAGTCTCACAAATAGGGCCGTCTGTTAGAGATAATCCAATGCCACCAGTAGAGCCAAGAGCTAAGGCTCAAGAACCCTCTTCATCCATCGAGCCATTAGCCACACAACCATCTAGAGTTGCAGTACACCTCGCCAATCCAAGTATTGGTGAGTACATCATTGAGAGTGTCACAGTTACACCACCTATCGAGTCAGTCAAAGATTATGGTCACCCTCGCAACCCACCTTTAGCTATTGGTGATATATATAGAATGGGTTCTCAAAAAAATGCAATCAATTTTATATATGGAGGGATGGATTCTTCATCGGACCCATCCCCTCAAAATGACAACTCTTTACAAGAGTTTAATGAAAACATTGATTATCTATCGAATCCAAGTTTTCCAGTAAGATATTTTCGAAGGGTTAGTTGGCAAGGATATGGACTTGGAAGACATGAACAAGGTCCTCACCACATCATTGAACCGGAATATAGAGAGCCAAGTGATCGCTCTGGTCTAGGCTATAAACCTTCCATCGCAAGCTCTTTGCTTAATCAAGCTTTCCAAGAACTTGACATAGAATGCAAACAAGAGGAGGAAAAGAGTGATGATGAGGATGAACCTAATGATGAGGATGAACATAATTATGAGGGTGAACAACTAGAAAGTAGATACCACATATACAATTTTTACCCTCAAGAGCAAGCTTTACAATGAGAGGCAGATTATGAAGATCCTACTGATAGCATACCTTAGGCAAGACCTTGAGCCACTAATGCTAGGACCTCATACAAATGCTAATGGATTCTGGATAAGTGACAATGATGATGATGAAACTAAAATGATTTTTATCAACCATGCTCTTGAGATACAAGCCAGGAGAATGCTCCAAGATGAAGAATGTCCCGAATGGTTTAATCAAGAATAAGAACCTCAGGAAGAGATAATATATGGAGAAACCATGCAAAAAGGTAACTGGTATCAGCAAAATTTTCCAATAGACCACACACTTTTTTGGCTAAACAAAGAGCGTGAGGGTCCTAAACCAGAACCTCCTCCATCACATTGGCAAAGCATACATCAAAATCAATCACACACATTAGGTCAATTGCAACCTAGAGAATACGAGTCATCAATTCTTGAATCACGACCACCTCATTTCCATCAAGTCAACATGATTTATGTTGATTTGCTCACCCCACTCTGCAATCCATATAATGAGACAAAACCGATCTATATCAACACCAGTCTCATAGCTATGGACAGGATTTCATCCCCACCATCCACTTCTAACTTCATCCTGTCCGAAGAGTTGTTGCATGCTTCAAACACTTATATTTTGCAACAACCTTCATCATCAAACAATTCAATTTTTCAAACTGAGATAGAAGGGGACACCCCGGACACATTTGAAAATGTGGCAGATGATATCCACCTCATCCCAACTCCACATCAGCTAGAAGAAGGTTCTCACATGCTAATAGAAGAGTCTATAGATGTGAACCTTAGTGAAGACGTGGATAATCCCTAGATTGTCAAAATAGCAAAATAATTATCCATAGAAGAAAAAGACAACATCATAAACATGCTTATTAAAAATAAGGAAGTGTTCACATGGTCCTACAAAGACATGCCTGGCTTAGATCCGGACTTGGTAGTCCACAACCTTACGCTAGCACGTGATACCAAGCCATTCAAGCATAAGCTTAGGAAAGGTTCATCTAACGGTCACATTAATTGTAAAAGAAGAGCTGCAAAAGCTTAACGCCTTCGGATTAGTTATTGGATGTACACTTCATTTAAATTTCATTAGTACCAATCGCATTATCCCACGATGGTATTGGTGGCTTTACAAACATGGCACCCATTCGTAAAAAGAATATGTGAGGGATACTTGAGTATGCATTGATTTGAAATATTAAAATACAAATGTCATTCCTAAACTTGCCCATGTGCTCCTTTCCCATTCATTTTTGCCCTTTTAATGGGGCCTTGAATTGATGGTAAAATACACCTACTTCATTAGGACAACATAAATTTACCATAACTCGCTACAGGATACTTCACAAAATGGTGAAGCAATTCCAATCGACAACTAGGACCGAATAGCGAGTTTATACTTACATATTATCTTCATTTTGGATCCCTCAAACATAATTTTAGCTAATAAAAAATCATTTAAGAATAAGGATGTTAGACTGTGCAATAAATTCAAATTACTACAACTTCTCAACACCTTATTACCCACAAGCAAATGGGCAAGCTAAAGCAACAAATAAAATAGTCATATCCATTCTCAAGAAAGTGGTAAAATATAATCATCGAGATTGGCATACTCGCCTCCCTTTAGCACTATGGGCTTATAGAACAAGCATAAGAACACCAATGGGAGCAACACCATTTTCACTAGTTTACGGTGCAGAAGCAATATTACCATTGGAGCTCGAGATACCATCCTTGTGAATCGAGATACAGGAATTCATGAATGATGATACAACTAGACAGGAGCGTCTTGACCAATTGACAATTATTGATGAGAAACGTATTAATGCTCTAGAACATTTACGAGTATATCAAGATAGAGTCAAGCATGCTTACAACGCAAAAGTCCATCCTCATGAATTTCAAGTGGGGGACCTAGTGCTCAAAGAAAATCAACAAAATACCAATGCTTTACCGCACTTAAGGGATAAATTTGCAGCAAATTGGTTGGGCCCATATATAGTAAAGCAAAAATTGGGACAAGGAACATATAGACTCTCCAATTTAGAAGGGAAATTGGAGCCATAACCACTGAACATTATGCACCTAAAGGCATTTTATGCATAAATATGACTATGCAAATATATGTATATATATATGTACATGGCTAAAAAAAAAAAAAATAGAAAAAAATTTTTTTTTTTTTTTTTTTTTTTTTTTTTTTTTTTTTTTTTTTGCATCCATCCCATCCCTTGCTCAGTAATATTTAATAGTGGTGATGATAAGACCAAGAAAACAAATTCCAAGAATTGGGGGTATTCAACTAAGATTCTTTACAACTCACAAATCATACACATCATACATGATATATCATACAATTTTCAGTCACTCAAACATGTCTAGTGAAAAACCAAACTTCATGAAGTGTCCAATTTTCTTTAGGACCAAAGCACCTTCATCACATTAAGAAAATATTGAGTATGGTAGATTGATCCAAAAGCAATCTGGAACCAAATACACTTTTACAAATCTTAAAACATCTTGAATAATAGAAAGATAATGCCAATTTGGGTAAACCTCAAAGCAAAAAAGAAGTCAAATTCTTCGCTTACCCTATCACGCAACATAGTCCAAAAACAAAAATAGTGGTTATCACCACTACCACAGTGAAACAACAAATATAAATAAATGTAGAGTAGTAAGGATAGGGTTAAATTCTCATCATACTTCGGTTGAGAATCTGATTCCCCAACACTCTACACAAAAAACAAATTAACAACACACACCACAGATCTCTAAAGCTGAAAAGATCGTACTATGTTCCCCTCAAAAAGTTATGTAGTCATCACAAAGGCTTAAATATCAAAACCATTGGACTATGGAGTGAGCCTCCACCGGGGCTATAGACGCTTGACTGGCAGTGGAGTAAACTCATGCAGGGTGACATGTCTCTCTCTTAAGAGGGAGACCTCTGAACGCACATACGGGTAAGCTAGCAAAAAAAAAAGGAAAACCCAAAAAGGTACCGTCCAAAAATTACTCAAGATGGGGCAATAAACATCACAATCACATGCACTGGTTCTGGATTGCTTAGGGTCATCGACACACAAGATTTAGAAAATGAACTTCACTTGCACACAATATGGTCCTAAAGAAAGTAAGACAACATTCAAGAAAAATGGTTAACGTTACTAGCTTCTTTGAGTATTTGAGAATATTTTTAGTTACATACCAAAAGCAAAATCATTATCCATATCACCATCCACATACCATTTATACATACCACATACATCACAACAAAGAATAATCAAGTGGGAACCCCCAATTGCAAATAAGAATGAGTAAAGGTCAACTACTCTGAGCTAAATAAGATTACATGAGCACCATGCATACCTTCATTCAATTACATTACTATAAATCAAAATGCATTTTACATGTTCACTTGCATTCATTATCATAGCATTAACATACAAATATAGGATTGCATAATATAAACATTGCAAAAAGCATAAACAAGAAGAATACATATACAAATAACACATGTGAATACCGAAATAAAATGCCATGTATATATATATATATATATATGAAAGTCTACAAAGTACAAAATGCCCGAAGGCAGTATACATCGAAGCACTGAGGCTCATACTAAGATAAAATATACAAAAAACAAAAATAAGGCAAATACAACATCTAGCTAGTGCTAGCAGGATCCCTCCATGGACCCTACGCAGTAGAAGCCCCGTGAGAGCTAGAAGTATGATGAGTCCTATGACTCGTCTCAGTCCCTCGGGTAGTAGTGGCAACAGATGATGAAGGAGGAACAGGTAAAGGAATCTGACGCTCATGAAGAATGTTCTCCAACATCTTGATATAGATAGCCTGCTTATGCAAGCTCCTCAAATTAGCACCCTAGCGAGTGACCCTCTGAGAAATCTCTGCTCATAGAGAAGCAATAGTCAGAGTTGAATCATCACCTCCAGCACCTGACTGCAATCGAGAAAGCTCACCCTGTAAATGGGTAATCTCACCATCGAGTCTGGTGATCTCTACATCCTTAGTAGCCACAACAATGTTGCTAGGTCCAACCCATAGCCCGTCCACCTCAGCCTGAAGATGAGTAACCTCACCCTGATATCGTGCTAACTCGGCCTTCACTCGACCCAGCTCCAAATCTAGGCTATCTCGCTCAGCCTGGAGAATCCCCCACTCCTCCTCGGATCGTCGAGGAGGTAAACCCTCATCATCACCACCACCATCCTCAGGCGGTTGAACGTCCATCCCTATGTCAACTCTCGAAGAGCTACCATGTCGGTGCTTCATCGACCAAGGAACCCATCCACCCGCATCAGCATCATCATCGCTCCCATCGTCATCTACAATGATGCTAGGAGTCCATAGAGGCTGACTCACAAACCAAGCATCATACTTAGCAGTCATACCAACATCATCCAAGTCAAGCACCTCCAAGTTTGAGTCATCAACAGGATCATCGACTCACCAAAAATCAAGAGCAACAGGCAACCCCAACTCATCACCACGTCACCTGTACGTAACAAGCACATCCGAAATGTCCTGAACGAGACCAAACTATCGCAGTATGCGAGAGAACTAGATAAAATCCATATCCCTCAAATGGGCACCAACAACCCATCGTCCTCGCCTAATGCGACGAAGCTCAGCTGCATCCGTCGCCCAATCCAAACCCCTCCAAGGCCGCCAACACATCAGGTCCCTAGTTAGAGAACTCAAGATTTCTCTGAACTCTGATGCACTCGTAGTAGATCGACTGACCTCCTCACTGAGCAACCACCTGTATGCCCGGGGAGAGGTGGCATCCATGCCACATGGTAAACCAGCAGGGCGACCAATGATAACATGCTCCCAACACCAAATCTAGAGCAGCAAACTGTAGCCTAGGCCCTTGTGCCCATGCCTCTTCACCTCATAAAGCTCGTTGTAAACCTCGTAGAGAAGAGCAGGAGCCCAAGCTAACCGACGAGGATCAACTATCAAGTCAAGAACAATAGACACCTGATTCCACGGGATCCTCGATCCCATGGAATTGGGCAACAACATGTTGCTCAAAATGTACATCATGAAGGCAGGCAATGCACCCAAGCTGCCAACTACAAAGAGATCCAGATACGCAATGCCCCCTGCTGCAATCGATGTCCCACATCTCACCAAACAGAGGGAAAAGGGCCTCCTTCTTGTCAAGGCCAACACGAATGGTAGGACCCTCGATAGGGACGTGAAAGATACGGTAGATATCCTCGAGAGTGATAGTCAGCTCCCCCGTTGGGAGCTGAAATGTGCCTCTGTCTAGATCCCAACGCTCAACAAGCACCGAAAGAAGATCCTCATCAGCTCGAACGGTGCCTAACCGCCCGTAACCATCCAAACCAATGGTCTGAAGTAGAGCCCAATCATCATCAGAAAGTGCTTTTCGCACTTTTCAAATGGTCCTCGACCACCTATGTTGAGCATCAAGAAGCTTAACCTGAAAAGAAAACATATAAAAAAAATGAAATTTAGCACAACATGCTAAAAATAAAGCAAAAACAAAAAATTTTTACCTACACTAGGTAATAAAAGCAAAAAACGAAAAAAATTTTTTTTTTTTCCTACACTACACAATAAAGCAAAAAAAACAAAAAAATTACCTACCCTAGGTAATAAAAGCAAAACAATTTTTTTTTTACCTACACTAGGTAGTAAAAGCAAAAAAAAAAAATTTTTTTACCTACCCTAGGTAATAAAAGCAAAAACAAAAAAATATACCTACACTAGGTAATAAAAGCAAAAAAAAACAAAAAAAAATTACCTACCCTAGGTAATAAAAGCAAAAACGAAATTTTTTTACCTACACTAGGTAATAAAAGCAAAAAAAAAACAAAAAAAAATTACCTAACCTAGGTAATAAAAGCAAAAACGAATTTTTTTTTCCTACACTACACAATAAAAGCAAAAACAATTTTTTTTTTTTTACTACACTACACAATAAAAACAAAAACGAATTTTTTTTACCTACACTAGGTAATAAAAGCAAAAACATAAAAAAAAAAAAAAAACAATTTACCTACCTAGGTAATAAAGCAAAAACGATTTTTTTTTTTTACAAGTTCATTGCCAGCCCCGCTTAATGAGCAAACAATAATATTTACCAGCCCAGCTTAGTTTTCAAACAAGCAAAACAAACCCAAAACAAAAAAGGCCAAATCGCCTACCTCTGCAAACCGGCCGCCAACTTCCGCTCCAGCCGAGCCACCACCACCGCTCCCCTCGCCAACCTCCATCTCACTCATCACTTTAGCCAATAAACAAATGACAACTGGCAGAATGATTTTGAAAACGATAGCAGCCTATAAATAGCCGCTTTTAGCGACGAAAAATGCGCACCCGTTTTCTGTAGTGGTAAAAAATGCACACCCGTGTTTTTCGCAATGGTGAAAAACATGCTCCCACGTTTTCCGCAACGTGGAAAACGCAAACCCGCGTTTTGAGGCGCAAAAACGCAGTTTCATAAAGGAAAACGCAAATCCGTGTTTTTTGCCAAAATAACTTAAAAAAAAAAATCAAAAAGTACCTCAATTCCTTTGTTCAAAAACAAATTCAATAGGCTTCTGAAAGAATAGAAGTGCCCCCATCTCAACTCCCTAAGAAGGCCATACGACTGGACTGCTTCAAGGGATAGAGGTGTACATTTCCTTCTTCCACTTAGCCTCAAGTGATCCTTGTATACAGTAACTTATCCTATATACCTGGCGGTTGTAGCGAATAACAATCCATGCAATTCGGTAGGATGGATAGGTTACCATAAGGCCCTTGAAAAGTGATTCACCTCATGCAAAAAAAAAAAAAATGATTTGTTATCATCTCAATTCCCTAAGAAAGCCATAAGGTTAAACTACTCCAAGGGATAGAAGAGCACAATTATCAACAATGAAAATATAACGGTTGAAACAAAAACAAAACATCCATTTCACCAAATCATCATCTCACATCATCATCATCTCAAGTGAACCTTGTATCTAGTGGATTACCCTATACACCTAGCGGTTGCAGCGACTAGCAATCCATGCAATCCGGTCGGATGGGTATCTCACCATAAGGAAACTCATTCAAACATTCAACATCAAATCACTATGACATTAAATCAGCTAGATCCCTAAATATTTGAGCTTAGATGTGTCCAAAATAGATTTGCACAAGGTTATCCTTCAACCCCTTCCGTTGGGTCAAAAGCAGAAAACAAACAAACACAATTTGGTAATAATCAGAAATCACTTGAGTATCAAATTCCCGAACGACTGGTTCCTTGAACCCATCATTTGGAAGGAATTGCTAAAGTCAATGTGGAAAAGAACTCCAAATGTGGTTAAATATTTTACCACATATTATGCACATCAACGAAACCAAAGGCAAATTTGCAAGAACACACAAAATCCAAAACTTGGGGCATCAAGTTGGTCAAAATGACATACATTTGCATCACATCCATATCATTCAAACAAACACATCCGTTCAACATCCACAATTGGTCAATCGGCTCGTGGGTTTCATCCTTTACCCATTCTCCAATTGAGGGGGTAAGCAAATAAGCAAAAATCAAAATGAAAAATAATTCATTCATTCTGTATGTCAAAAAGGAGTGAACCCATTCATCCAATAAAGTTAGATGTCATTAGTTTTTGCACCGCATTGTGTTGTACACAACACAGTACAAAAAGGGGCAACTGTAGACACCAAAATCTAGCACCCTTCAGTTCACATTCACCACCTCACCATCAAATCCTGCATAATAAAGATATATGCCTAAGTTCTAACTTAGGGATATAAAATCCTGCACATCATTATACTTTCCTAATTTATTTAATTAGGAAAATCACCCTAGGATACCCTGTCTACCCATTGGACATGTGTCCTGGACACTTCATCCAACATCCATGCCACATCTTACCCACTCCTGTCCCCTTTGTCCTTGCACATGAGATAGATTCCCAACACCCATGCCACAACTCCTTTGTTGTTGTCCCCTTGTCCCTTCACATAAAACAACATCCCACATCCCACTCCACTTGGAGCCACATCACCCCAGTTAAGTGAGCCACACTGAGTGACTCACTGTAACCGCCCCTTCCACCTGGTAGTCCAGATTTGCCACTTGGGAAATCAGGCTTGCCACCTCACATTCCCCTCCAAAGCCCCAGTCAACCTATAAAGACACCATCAATCCACCAAACAGAGAGAGCTGAATCGCATACCGACAGGCTATCGAATTAGATCTGGACCCGACGAGAAGTTGAGGGTGCAAGCCGAACTCGATCGTTGGCTCAGATTTCGAGGCAATATTTCATTCAGTCAAAACCGCCCATCCGTGGTTCCACAGTCGAGAACGCGCATCCATGGTTTCACAACTATAGGTCCACGGTTTCCAGCCCGTAACCGCTTTCATGATTCCACAGACTCGAGAACAGAAATGGGTTTCATCGACAGAGATTAGCGATTCGAGTAGTAAGCAAGGTTTTATTTGTTATTTGTTTTGCGTTGTCTATTTTTCATCCATATCGGTAATAGGTTTATGTGTAGCATTGGATTTATTGTTTGAATATATGGGTGCTACTAATCCCCTTTGTCGGTTTGCATGTGTGCAGGTAACAGGTATCTTGGATAGGTTGCTGAAGCTGGAGTGGTCCCGTGTTGGATACCAAAGCCCACTCACCTTTTGAAGTTGCAACTGGATACGAGGAGAGCATTGTACATTGCGGAAGATCTAGAAAACTCCCAGAGAGAAATTTGTATCACATTGAGGCCAAGATTGTAACATTGTACCCAATCTACTTGGGGCAATCCAAAACATTGTAAATCTATATCGCGAGAGTCAATATATAAAGGATTTCATTATTTTGGGCAATCTCTTTGTGTCTGTGTGATTTTATATTGCAAGTGCTCAAGTATTCTAGTTACAATAGCATTCAGACACCGTAGCATTAAATTTGAGTCACCTCCATATTCTTGGAAACCAAACATGAGCTTCAAAAATTTACTTCATATTCAATTTGCTTTGGAGAGGGAGTAAAACCTTCGAGAAGATGTTCTTGAAAATGATAAAAATGCATCCACTTTGTCACCAACTTTAAATTCCAGCAGTTACTCGAAGCAAATTTTCAAATGGAAAAACCAAGCTCTAAAATTGCTGAAGATGATGGTAATTAATAATTAAAATTTACCTCATTTAATCATACTCATGCCTCTGGAGAAATTTAATCACATGTGCTAAAAAATAAACAATATTCACCTTCAAAATATCTTCGCTGCATATATCATGACGTTCACCCCTTTTACCTGAGTGTAACGGTGAAAATCATTTAAAAATTCCCATCACCCAAACTTTATCTCTCCATGTCATTCGGCTTTAAATATAATGAACGGATCCATCGTGAATACTTTAAAGTGACCATGACACATATTGAAATCGTATTCACCCAAATGAGGGGTGAACACTACGTTCGCCCCACTTAAGGGGCGAATGCGATGCATTCTTTTTATTCTCCATTTTGTTTGGTGCATTCCTCATTTTGGAGTACATTTTCCTTTACAATGGGCAAACATGACGTTCACCCCTCCAATGAGGCAAACATGTTTGCTTTTTCCACTTAGCCGATTTTCTTTTGTCTTTCCATTTTTTTTTTCCTTTGATTTCACTGCTATCAATTTCTTACTACCGCTTCACCTCTGAAGTGAAATCATTTTTAATTTTTCAACTACTATAGTGGATAATTTGACCAAGTGAATCCGAAGCATATTTCCAAGTCACAATTTGGGGTTAATTTATTTTGCAAAATGAAAGTTTATAGAGAATTGAAAAAACTTTATAAACAAAATAACTTATTTAAAAAAACTCAATCATAAATGTCTTCAGATTACAATAAAAAAAATATGACATGGATACAAGCGATCCCATGTCTTAATCCATTGAGTGATCTTGAGTTTTCTTTCCAACCTCCTTGGCTGGTGCTTTTGATTTAGACGTTTGATGATGCTCCTCCTCTTCATTTGCTTTCTCAATGACTTCTGCTTCTTTTTTGTCTTTGCTTGTTCTTTGAGGGCCTCAAAAGTAACCTCATATACTGCAACCATGACATCCCATGTATGTGTGGTAAACAAAGGAGTTCTCAAGGACTCATATATGAAGCGTAAATTCTGAATATCTTCTAAACTCAGGTGCCTTGCTCATTGGGCTAACTCAAACAATGAAAGCTCCATATGAGTGTAATTTTGCATGAACGGTAAGACCTGAACATCTATGATTGGCTCTTCCCATGCATCAATATCCTAATAATATTCCATGAACTGCTTACATGCTGCTTCCAATTATTCTTGTGGAAGAGGTTCACCTTGTTCATCAATAAATTCTAGAAAACCCATGTCATGTAAAGTGTTAAGATGAGTCATTGAAATTGTATGTTCCCACTCTATGGAATTTAGAATTTTTTGATCCTCTCGTATTATATCTATCTACTGAAAATAACTGCACAGTGTGACTTTTGTAGCTGACCATGAATGATCCATCATGCTTAGAGGTTTCACATACATGGTGGAATTTTCCAAGGTCTGTATTTTTACTACCATCTCCAAATGGGGTGATAGTAACTCTTTTGTGTTATAAATTATTTGTTGTCCCATTTGTATTTGTATATGAGCCACCCACAAATAGTGCAACACTTGAACTACTTCAAGAGCTAGTTTCTCATAACTTTGTGCAAAGCGAAGACACATTTCCTTGATGTTATCATGATCAAAACCTTTAGCCTACGTAGCTTTCTCTACCAGCTGACTCTGGATAACTTCAAGCGTCTAGTGAATATTGTGCATCTCAATACATTCTGCATCTCTTCATTTTAGGTGCACTCCAACCTATCACTTCAAATTCTCATTTTCTATAGCAATTTTTCCTCTTGTGCTTTACTCGTAGCCAAGGCGGTTTCGAGTTCAATGATCATGTTGACTTGATCAAAATACTTCTATTTATAGTGCTCACTATGAGGGTAAAATAAACTCATGTCCATTTGAATATTGCCCTTTTTTTCCATAGGATCAATCATCATGAGGTCTTCTATGATGGTCTCAGAAATAAGGTCACCTGACAACAATTCTCCTTGTGGTTTTTGAACCAATGTAGTAATCTTGGTGATATGAGCCTCCATTGCAATAGGATCAAAAGCAACCCTCTATAGAGGACATGTCGGTTCGAGAGATTCCTTTCTCCATCTGCTTTTCAACCATTGGGATGAACTCAAATGTGCTTGATTGATTTCATCTACATATGATTGCTTGGATGCCACCTAAATATCAGGTAAAGATTGTAATTCCAAAAAAGGTGTGAATGGAATGAGGGCTTTAGAGTGGTTAGGCTATGAAACTGACGTTGTGGTTAGAAACGATGGAATAGAAACAGTGGAAGGGATGGGTAAACTAGTTTTAACTGCAGGTATGCTCTCCCAGGAAGGAACTTGCATAATTATAGCTTCGATAGAAATGGCAGGAGTGATAGATGGGGATGGATGCTAAAATTGATTTGGTATGATGCATATGAACTAAAATAAAGGGAGGACAAAGAAAAGGGAACAGAAGAAGGAGCAGTAATGACTTCGGGAATGGTGGAAGAAGAAAGTGGAAGGGGTATGGAGGGCATAACGAAGGGTGGATAAACATGCACTGAAACTAACATAAGTGAAATTGACGTAGTCACTACTTGCTCTAAAGGAGAAGAAGAAGGGATTGAAGACATACCTTCGGGTGCAAGCATCGTACGATGTGGTGATAATTAAATTTCAATAAAATAAAATCAAAATATTTCTTGTTCCCTTCCTTTTCAATTTCTTGTTCCCTTCCAAAACCAAAATTCAATAAAAATAAGGTTTTCCCTCCACTCTAGAAGAATGCCCTAAACCTTTAAAATCGCCCTAACAAAAAATAAGGTTTTGCCTCAATAAGAAATCCACTCGACCTTTAAAAGTGGTATAGATATCGAGAAAAAACTAAATCGAGAAAAAAATAAATCAAGAAATAAAATCTTATTCTTGTTGCTCTAGTGCTACCTCCCCAATATTTTTTGGGGTCTCCATGACCTTCTCTTGGGGTGGTTCCAACGGTTGGTATTCCTTTTGTCCTTAGGTCATTGAAAGTATTTGTGCCACCTCTATTGGAACCTCAGTCACCATGGGAGCACTAACAACTATCGTCAAAATGACATAAGTTATCGCAGTCATAGTAACTGCAACATTAGCTGAATAAATAGTGATGGCACCAGTCCTTGGTTTCATAGCCACCTTGGGAAATAGTGGTATCTATTGTACATCTTGTTTTTTTGGCTTTGGTGCTTCCTCTATATTTTTCTTTACCCATAGAGATCTTCCTTGAAACACGTATTGTGGTTCCTCTTCCTTAGGAGTCTCTTATATTATCAATGAATGGTGTTCTTCTATCTTGCTTTCACCACTTTTTGACTGTTGAAAACTGTATGGAAAAATATTGGTGAAAGCAACTGGCTGGTATGAATCCATATATTTATCATAAACCACTAAGAAGACATCATCAAGCTTGAGCCTGTAAGCAGTTGTAGGTTTTCCATGATGAAATCTCATTATCCACCAATTCATTATCTTCTCTTTAGACCATTTGGGCTTACTAGCTTTTACTTGGTCAAACAAACATGACGAAGGAGTTTGAGACCTGTACTCTACTTCCTGCTCATAGCAGTCATGCCAAGGGGAAAGTGTAGCCATTTTCTCAATATGCTAGTTCATGTTTGGCCCATTAAAATTGTTTTGATTATGCTCAATGTTCGGTCTAGGACAACAATGAAATGATTTCATTTTGAAAAATTATTTAAACTTATCTAAAGGATAATACCTCCAATGTTGTGGTAACTCAATCAACCCTAGATCTTGTAATGCAATGGTGAGAAGACGATTCTATCCAACTTGACTCACTATTATGCCACCAAACTAAAATGGCATATTACATGTAGTCTTGCTTTCATGTCATTCATGTAATCTGACTAGCGCACTACTTCTATAGAAAAAACATGCTCTGTATCAAAATATGGCAGTAGGAACGACTTACCTATGAAACCAAAAATTCTCATGACCACACCTTGGGTAAGCAAAAAATTGTCACCCTTTTCTTGAGTAACCACTATATCTCCCAATTCTTGTAGGACTCTTTCATAGGTACCACAAAGCAACTCAATTGTTGGTCCCAAAAAAAAATTGTTAAAGCTATAACAAGATTCTTTTTTCAATAAAATAGAAGTCCACTGGTAAACCTGTAAAGGCTCATTATTTTCATTTGTAGTCGAAACAAAAATAAAAGGAAAATGTCGTTGCAGTTGGAAGAAGAAAAACCATACAAAAAATAAAGTATGCTTGAAAGATTTATCTGCTCTAGTCTGCAACCTCTCCAGTTGCAAATTTAATCTTCATGAAATATAATCAGCCCAATCAAAGAAAATTGGATTGGTTCCCTGTTTCATGGTTGAAGGAGAATAAAATTCTACAAGACAAATGAATTGTGCCACAACCACCTGCCACTTGTGAACTGTATTATCTAAGGGTAAACCCACAACCCATGCTAGCATGGAATAAATATCCAAGATTTTAAAATATTTCAACGGTCTAGGCAAGTTTGAAAGCTGTCCCATTGGTGGATCTTTAATCATATGAGTCTCCATAAACTAACACATGGCCACATTGGAGACATATTTGTCTTCTTGTTTACAAATATGCAGCTTATTATGGACTCCATAGTTGGGAGGTTGTAACCCACAAGCAAAATCTTCTCGAACTTCATTGGGAGTAATAGTAAAAATAATTTCTCTCTTTGCATTCTTGACAACCTTGGTTGAAGGATCATAATATCTAGCAACCAGCTTCACAATCTCGAGACAAGGATGTAATGAAGGGCATAAATACCAAAAAATCATTGAGTGATAAGGTATTGCTAAACAACTTCTTGATGTCAATCCCTACTGCACTATAATTTTGACATTTTGCCATAATTTTTCTACTCCTTTGTGAGTGATGACATAGTCACTGATTCTAACCATCAAATATTCATACGGGTCCAAATAAACATAATCATTTTTTCGAGCCTTCTTGGACATCATAGTCACTTCCCTTATATTTGACTTCTTTAGTTCTAAATATTCTGAAACTTCTTGGGGCTTCTTGCTATGTCTTCCAATTTTTTATTAAAAAACTTCGAGCAAATTTCTTGCACACTTTTTGAGCACTTCTGCAATAATCCTTTGAAACACATGGTAGTAAGAAAATTTTAAAATAATAATTGCAAGGGTTACCTCGTCTTGTTTAAATAGACCCCTTTTCAACCGTTGCAATAAATACTAAGTTACTTGGGTGGCTTCGAAAAAAATGTCTTCCTTGGCCGCATAACTGTGTCATAGACCATGCTTGGCTATAGAAGCTTGTTTTGAAAAAATAAATTGGCCACTTCAACCAATTAAATGCTCCTTGTACTTCCCTAAGAAAGAAAACTTCCATCAGTCTGCATGCTTTCCAAAAATTGCCACGTCTTGAGAGGGGCAATATGTCCACACTAAAACTCGAAAATCAAAGAGGATTTTTGCTCACCGAAATCTACCTCTTCTTCAGAACGCTTCTGATATTCTTGATGAAACTGGGGTGAAGGATCTCCTTTTAAATACTTTGATTATTTGTTGTTTTTTCTTTTTCTTTTTTTTTCTTTAGAAAATCAAAATTAACAAAAAAAAAAAAAAAAACTGGCCCCTTTTTTTTTTTTTAAGTTTTATTGCTTTAAAAATGTGGTTGTCCTAAGTTGGGCGACCATGCTTTAATTATATATATATATATATATATATATATATATATATATATATATATATATATATATATATATATATATATATTTTTTTTTATTAAGTATGGTCACCCTCAAAGGGGGGCGAATGTAATGTTCACCCATCCTTTGAGCGACCACACTATTTTGTGGTGTGATTGCCCAACCTTTGGGCGACCACAATTTATGTGGTGTGGTCACCCTCAAAGGGGGGTGATCACATTTATTTATTTTTTTTAAGTTTTTGTTTTTTATTATATGGACGTTTGCCGCTCGGGTGAACGTGACGCTTGCCCCTCCATTGGGGCGAACGCTCCATTATTTTATTTTATTTTAATTTTTTTTAATAGGGCATTTGCCCATGGTGTCACGTTCACCCCCACCATGGGGCAAACATCATTTTTAAGTTTTTAATTATTTTTTATTTATTTATTTATATTTTTTTGTTTTTTTTTTAATTTACATGGTGGAATCGATAGCCTATTTATTTATTTTTTAAAATTTGAACTTTTTTAATTTTTTTTCTTTTGTTATTATATGGGATGTTCGCCCATTGTAGGGGGCGAACATGACGTTCGCTCCCACAATGGGGCAAACGTCATTTTTAATTTTTTTTTTTGTTTTTTTTTCTTTAAAAACTTTTAAAATTTTGTTTTATTTATATGGTTTGTCTCCCTGAAGGGCGAACGTGATGTTTTCCCCTCCAAGGGGGCGAACTCATTTTGTTTATTTTTTTTATTTTTTTTAAATAATTAAACTTTGAAAAGGTTCACCCCCATGAGGGGCGAACGTAATGTTCGCCCATCCAATGGGGAAAACATTTTTCTAAGGAGGGAGGCGGACATGATGTCATTACCCTTTTTTTTTGTTTTTATTTATGGTTGCCCAGGGAAATGGGCAAACAAAATTTTTCTTTTCTAAATTTTACTAAGCAAATTTTTCTTTTTCGAAACGGCTAAATTTAAAAATGAATATTTACGATTATGTCATTGGATATAAGTATTTAAATGAAGGTTGTTCACCAAAATTGGAAGCTCCCAACCTTCCATATCTTGTAGATGGTAAGCATTGGCTGAGTTGACAATAGAGATTTGGAAAGGACCCTCCCAAATAGCGTCGAACTTGTGATGCTCTTCGGGCTTGGCCTTCTTTGCATTCCACTTGAGGACCAAATCCCCAACTTGAAAATTACATTCAATTGAATTCTTACCAAACAATTTTGCATCTCCTTGTTATGTTCGATAAACTTTTGGTAGGAACTTTCTCTATCCTATTCCAACTGAATCAATTGTGCCAATCGTGCACTTAAGGTATCAAACTCTTCATCTTCCTCCTGAAATAGCTGCAATATTTGAAGGACCAGAAGCTCAATATGAGTAGGAAAAACTACTTATTTCCCATACACCAATGTGTACAAAGAAGTTTTGATGGAATTTTTCATAGAAATGCGATCCACCCAGATTGCTTGGTTCAACAACAAATTCTAGCTCCTCTTATTATTTCCAAGTGTCCTCTTCAAAATTTGCAGTAAATTCTTATTAGTTGATTTGGCCAAACCATTGCCCTGCAGGTAATAATTGGATGAAGTACTGAGGCATATCCCATATTTTCTAACGAATTATGTGATATTTGTTCCAATAAATGGAGTTCCAATATCAGTAAAAATTGATTTCAAGACATTGATGCGAGTGATGATTCCTTCTAGGAAGTAAATAATAGTTGCTTGATCTACTTTTTTAGTGGGTACAACCTTTGCCCATTGGGCGAAATAATTAGTAGCTGTCAATATGTACTTATGCTCTACAGAAGAATGTGGTTCAATAGCTCCCACAAATTCAAGGTCCCACTGCTAAAAAGGTGCTTCTACTTGAATCGAGTGAAGAGGTAATGCTCCATTTCTAATTCTACCAACATATCACTGACAACTATCGCAGTGAGTACTTAATTTGTGAACATCAGCAAATAAGGTAGGCCAAAAATAGCCTACTCGGATGATTTTTACGGCCATGGGCCTTCTTGCATAATGACCTCATGATAGTCCAGAATGAAATTCTTCTAATATATTTTCTTTTTCTAAGTCCCTCACACACCTTAGAAGAACTCCATCAATGTTCTTGTGAAATAAATCCTCAAGAAACAAAGTATATCTAAGAGCTTGCAACCTAAATCTCGGACATTACGAAGCATCAAGGCAATATGGACATTTTCCTAATATAAAATAATCAATTAGCTATTCGATCCAATAAAGATCGTTGACGGTATGGTTTACACAAATGATTTTGCCCAGGCTATCCTTATGCACCACATCAAATTATTTGGAGGTCATACTTTTGGCTATCTCCTAGCATAGAGCTCTCCCACAAACTAGCTTGGTTGGTCAGATATCCACATCATATTATTGAATTTTTGAGACCCAACTTGCTCTCTTGTCTCCTAATTCTCCTTGGAGAATAAAATTTCTTACATCAAGGTGTATGACATATACAACCATTTTGTTTTGAGAAACAAAGCGTCAAAATTTCTTTAATTATTTCATTACTACATATACCTTTTTCTCAATAAATTTATATTTCTCTTGATGAGGAGCAATAACCTGACTCAAGAAAGCAATTGGCTTATCATTTCCATCTTGTTATCTTTGTGTCAAAACTACAACATAACTCTCTTGTTCGCCTATGACATAGAGAATGAAATCTTTAGAATAATCAGGATTAATCAATATCGGATCCTGAGTAATCCTCTTCTTGATTTATTTGAAATCCTGTATTCTTGTTTTAGTCCATTTAAACTCAACACCTTTCTTTTAAAGCTCATTCATGGGTTTCACCACCTGAACGAAATCAACGATAAAATTACGAATGAAATTGATTTGGCGAAATAAAGATTGCAAATTTTTTTTATTGGTAGGCAAGGGTAACTTCATTAGAGCTTTAGCTCTTATAGGATTTATTGCCAATCCCTCTTGTGAGATCACATGGCCCAAAATATTTTCTTCTTTGATAGCAAAGATCGACTTCTTCGAATTAATAGAAATCTTGAACTCACGACACTTCTCAAACACCTGCCTTAAATGAGCAATGTGGTCTTATCTACGATGTGAAAACATAGTCATATCATCAATATATATCACAATAATATTATTCAATAACTCACTGAAAGTGATGTCCATGGCCCTCTAAAAAGTGGCGTTGATATTTGAAAGTCCAAATGGCATCCGCTGATAGGTGAAAGTACCCCACTTGGTGGTGAATGCTATTTTATATTGATCCTCATATTTCACCCATATTTGATTATACCCAAAGAAACCATCAAGCAATGAGAATATCTGGGCAATGATGCATAGTCATTATATACATAATTAATTCTCAATGAATTTTTCAATCTAGGGCAGTGTACAAGGCTACTGCAGAAGAAGGGATGAACAAGGTACTAACTTAGGTCAATCTGGAGCAACAGGTCTTATTGGTGAAACCGATTGTGTGGGGGATTTAGGACATTCCTATCTCTTAATTGCATAAATTAAACCTTAATATGATTGCAAAAATGGAAACTAATCATTAACTGTAGAAATGAAATCCTAATTTACAATTGCAGAAATAAGAGTTGCAAAAATAAGAGTTGCAGAATTAGAAGTCTGGTTATAATTACATAAAGGAAATATATTTACTTTTGCAATAATGAAAACCTAATTATAGCATGGAAATGAAACCCGATCAAGACTCTGTAAAAGAATATTATCAATCTTCTGTGCAGGGGTTGACAACAAAACACAAAATGTAAGAAATTATAAAAAATAGTAAATTTTGGAAATGACAGTCTACAATAAATTGAAAGCTTTGCTGAAAGTGGAAATTACAACCAAACCATTAATCACAAGATTAATCTAAACATAAAATAATCTAATATTGCAAAATACTATTAGTTGTTTACAAATAAATGAAATGACAAGTTCTACATCTCATTTTGCTACAAAGAAAATTAGAATAAAAACCTGCTGTTAGTCCTCCTCCTAGGTTTGGAAGTGGCCAGTCTCCTTGTCCAAAAGAAGGTATGAGTATCTCTCTCTTTAGATCTTACTCACACTCATTTACAAGCAACATGAAATAGAAATAGTACACTTTATTAATTCAAGAACATGATTACAATAATTATGCTGAAAACATGTTACAGGAATGTAACAATCATTTTTCTAATTATTGCCTATTTTCTCCTATATTTCTCTACTCTCTACTTTCTCTATATTTTGTATACTAGATCAACCTGAATGGGAGCCATATTTATAGATGTCCTAAGATCTACTGACAAACTAAGAATATCTCAAAATATCTAATCCTATTATGCTGCAACAATTCTTGGTTTTATCCTAGAAGAAGATCAAACTTGATCTTTCCATAAATGGTGGCTTTGGTTGGCAAGGATGACAAAGTCATATGGGAGATATTTTCCCTTACCCTTTTCAATATTTATTTCCTTTTTTCTAGCATCAAAAATCGGTCAACAAGTCAAAAAGCACATTCTGTTTTTATTCCGAAGATAAGCAGCTCATTCCGAACAGACTACAATTCTCATTCCGAAGATCCGCTCATTTTGAAGACACTATGTTTTCTCATTTCGAAGATATCTATTCATTCCGAAGAGACTTCAGAATGAACAAATGTGTGCTCTTTAAATGATTTCCTCTACATTTCTTAGGTGGGTTATCTCTCAGGATCAAATTTTAATGGTCTTCATCTTTTTCCATATGTGAATTCCATGCCTTGCCATTCATTGGCAGCTGGCTGAAATTTATATGGGAAAAACTAGTTTTTGCTGCACAGTAACAGTTTGCTTGCACTATTGCTAGATTTAGGTAAAATAAATGTTTGAGACATATCAAAACATGATTAGTGAAATGCTGCTATTAACCTAAGCATATCTCATTTAGCAAGTCATAACAAAATAACATAAAACTTATGCAAAAAGCTGTAAAAATCAAAATATAGTATTTCAGATACATTTATCATGTAAATAGTTAATAAACAACATATTGAATCAACTTAACTAGCATATCAGATTAAACATAAGATTTTTTAGGCAATTTCAGTGTTCAAAACATGTTATGATTGAGGCCTCATCAAGCACCAGCTACTACATGAAGTATTTGATCAATTTGCGGTAGAGGGTAATGGTCCTTACCCGATTCCTGGTTCAAGTTGCAAAAATCAACACATAATCAGATGCCTCCATTATTTTTTTGTACTGGGACTAGGTTAGCCACCCAAGTTGAATGCTTGAATGGATATATTATCTTGGCCTCCAATATCTTCAATAGCTCTGCTTTCATGAGGACTTTAATATTGGGATTGACAGGCCACTGTTTCTGACGAAAAGGTTTTACCCCTTCTTATAGTCATATAGTATGTTGGATCACATTCTTATCATAACTATTCAAGTCATGGTATCTCAAAGTGATAATATATGGATATTTGTAACACAATTTATTGATATCTTCTAGTTATTCTTAGGTGCCATCTATTCCAACCTTGATGATTTTCTCAAGATCCAAACATAATTCTTTATAATCCTTTGTATCTGCTTTGATCCTGTGCTTATCAACCCAATCACTCTGGTTGAATAGACTTTCAAGTGTAATCAGTCCCCTAGGGATGTGATTATTTTTGAGTTGAATCATCCCTTCTCTCACTTCTTCAGCAAGAACTCTATCATCAGTGCTTGTAGTTTTTTTAAGCAGTAAATTGACTATCTGCTCATCATTGTCAAACACATGCTAATGGATATTTTTATCGGGAACTAAGGGTCTGTAAATTAACCTAATTTTCTTAGGATTTCTAACTACTTGCTCCACATGAGAGTAGTTAGCACCAAGAGAGGTCAAAATATCTACATGTTTGTTTAGCTCTCTCAAAATCACCTAAATATTTGAAGTAGTGAAAGATTCAAAAAATTCCCACACTCTGTTGAGATAGGCCTTCAAGTAGTGTTGCTTTGACACACACCTATTAGTGATCTGATTAATTATGAGTTCAAATTCACCAAAAATTTACAACTGCTTAATGCTCAGCTTTTTAGACTTCTTCAATTCAAGGCATAATGCCTCATACTGATCTGTGTTATTTGTGCAACCCCAATTTAACCTATGAGAATAGGTTTTTTGCAACCCTTCGGGATAAATCAACACAACACCTGATCCTACACCATTATTGCACCTGGAACCATTAAAATACATTCTCTATAACTAGTCTACAATAGGATTGGGAGAATCAGGAACCTTCTCTTCAATCTGCTCTGTCTTAGTTATAGTGTAGCAACCAATATCTGTTCCAACCATTACATTGAAATACATGAGTGAAAAATCATCCTCGAGGTGAAGCTCACCTAGTGCTTCTTCCATTAAATCAACCTCTTCTATCTCCTTAGTCATCATGTTAACCACACCTAGAGACTATTATTTCTCCAACCTCTCAATGTGAAAAGATGAGGACTTCTCATTATGAATGTGAATCCTCTTTCCCTTGAATGGTATCTCCAAATGTAAGTAGTATAAGGAAAGATAAATTCCCAGCTTAGCTATGAACTCCATTGAGAGGAACATGCTAAAGTATGATTCTAGGTCAACCACTACCACTTCTTGGATGATTGTAATTTGTGGCATACTGTGGAGGACAATGGAAATATCCTTTATTACTCCCACCATATTGACCAGAGTTCTATATAGCTGCAACACTCTTGGGCTACTCCTTGTATATTCCATCCCCATAACTTTGCATATTGCCTTTGGCATGACATTAGTTGCAACTCTAGATTTGATCATACAGTTGTGTACAATCCACCCTTTCATTATAATTGATAAATAAAATGGGGGAGGCCTATTTTTTCTCATGGTTGAATTTGATAATGTTTGCACCAGGATTGTTTGAGAAGGATTTTCCTTTTGATCTTTAGTAGTCTTCAAATATTCTTGCAGTAATTCAACTTGTCCTAGCAACTGAAGTGCATCATACAAACTTACTTTGGTAGGTATCTTCTTCATCTCTTCCATAATATTATAATTTGAAATAGTCAGAGCCTTCTATTCTATAACCCACTCATACTTATCTCGGTACTATTGGGTAGCTTCCACCCTTTGTTGCTTGGTCAAAGATAGGTACTTGAATTGCTCTTTGGCCTGTTCTCTTGTTTCATCTTGTGTTTGAGTAGTTGTCGTAGGTTGTGAGGAAGTTGCTCTCATTTTTGCCTTTCCCTAAGTTTTATTAGGTATAAAATATTTAAACATGACAAAATATTTCTCTTTAGCTACCCCAATAGGCACTTTCATTGGATGTCTCCCATTTTCATCTTGCATTTTTGGTTTCACGGGTACCTTTAAGGGTTCAAGCTCAGCAAGATCTACTATTACTGGTTTCTTTCTAGACTATGTGAGAACTGAAACTTGCTCTACAAACGGCATCATGAAATTGTGATTAGCTTCCCTAATCATATTGACTTGTCCTCTATTTGAACTCTCTGCTAGCGTTTATACATAATTCATATGCACCATGCACATTTCTTCTCCATGAGGATCATTGCATGTTGAGCACCAATACGCCCTCTCTGTTGTGCTAGTTTCTTCATTTTATTGCATCGTTGTGCTCTTCTTAGGGCCTCTACTAGTAGATGCTTGCTCTTGAGTGATCAGTGGAGTTTGGAATCTTCGTGATCAAAATTCAGCCTCCTCTTGCTTCTTCCTTACTATTGTAAGTTCATTTGATATTGTACTTAAGGCTATGTTATTTGATTTTACCTCGTACAACAACACTGTGAAAGGATCAATATTAGATGATGCGGGAGGCACAGGTAGAGGCAAAGGCACTAGAGGTACGGGCAATGGTAATGTAGTGCAAGAGCAGGAATAGAAGCGGGTAATTATGGAAGTGACTAATTAGGTAGTTGTGGGAAGTTTGGAGTCATATGTTGTGGAGCAGGAATAGGTGCTATTTGAGGTGGACCCAAGATCCATGAGGGAACTAGGTACATGGAAGGTATAAGTTGCAAAAATTAACTAGAATATAAATATTGTGGAAGATTAGGAATGATGGGCATAGTCATTTTTGGAGGAAGTGTACCTACAACAATCGAATTAGATTCAACCTTATGTGTATGAGTATACAGGTCTAGAAATATAATCACATTGGCTTAACACACAACCATAATGGTTTCGGTGTTAATTTATTGAGATAGTAGAAAGTAGCTTGCTCATGTGTGGGCCACAAACCGTCAAGAAATATTTGCCATATCCGGGTGAATCTGACATTAAAATCGACTATTTCCTCTTGTGGACACCTTTGAATCATTATGAAATGGTAAAATAAGGATTATGGATCATATTTTTCATGGAAATTTTTAATCAACAACTCTCCTAACTGATACCATGATGTAATAGTACCCGGTTACAAAAATCGGTACCAATATAGCAATTTCCCTCTTAGCAATAATACCAATAATTTTATCATCACATCTTCATCTATTATGTCATGGATGGTCACCAAAGAAGCTACATATTGGATATGCTCATATGCAATTTTTCTAGTACCATCATAGATCGACAAAGCCTTCAAAGCAGCTTAGGGCACTGGATTTTGTGCTTGCAAGTTTAAAGCCCTTGAGCTATTCCATGTTGGGAACTGCCTGGGTGGCTACTGTGGTGGTGTATTCTAAGCCATGTGGACTATTATATGATGTGGAGCTCAAGGAATACCAGTGGTCGTGTGATACGAAGGTTGAGGAAGACTAGTGGAAGTACTACCTGGGCTTTCGAGAGCTAAAATACACCAGATAGTCATGATGATCTGATAGACGGTATATGGGATATATGAGGTAATGAATATGTATAGTGAAAAGTGGCTAATTAAGGATGTTCCCCTAGCCTTTGGATATCAATTTTGTAGAACTCAATTTGGTGATCTAAATTTTTAGCCTTTGAACTTGAATTCATGAGACACAACCTTTGTTATACTCACGTTTGGAGATTTTTGAGTATAATTGATTCGCAAGATGTTCTAATTCTACAACATGAAGGTGAACATAAAACCTTGATACCGTTGAAAGTGGAACTTTTTAAGGTCCCAAAAAATTGTTGCCATCGATGGGTTTGTAAACTTGGGATAATAGTTGTTCCATCGACTATGGATCTTACTGGGATAGAAACTATCTATCCCACCAGGCGTGCCAAAACCTGTTGGTCAAAAATATGCCTAAGAAATGGACAACATTGAAATACCAAATGAAAGAGATGTCCTCCGTGTCAATCTCTAGATAGGTTTGGTTCTCTTACTAATTATAAAATGGTTTAAAACTAAGGATGCTGGAAATAAATTAAAAAAATGCAGAAATAAATGGGAAATATGGCCATAGGCTGACTGTATATGATGGCAATAGATTGATAGTAGGAATCCACACCAATATTAAAATAGCATGCAAATAGATAATCAAAAAATAGAATTTCTATACAACTTCACACATGTAATCTTCAGATAAACACTCCAACATTCACTCTCTCAATTACAATATTTAAATACAACTTGTAGAATTTAAATCTAATAGATAATAATAAATCTATGTAAAAGAAATGCATAATGTAGAAGACCATAATGCACCAAGTCATTTGCAAATTCAAATATTTTTAATTCACTATTACTGCAGAGAACTTGAAGTGTTTTCTTGCAGGATATCTATTTTTTCAACCCCTTACAATAAAATTTCTATTAGTATTTAGAGAGGTTTGCATCTCTTTCATTGGATACATCAAACGAGTCATCATTTCTTGGAAATATTCTGTCGATAGACACGATCCTAAAAATGGTTTGAGATGATAGCATTCAGACACCGTAGCATTAAATTTGAATCACCTCCATTTTCTTGGAAATTAAACATGAGCTTCAACAATTTACTCCATATTCAATTTACTTTGGAGAGGCAGTACAACCTTAGAGAAGATGTTCTTGAAAATGACAAAAATGCTTCCACTTCATCACCAAAATTAAATTACAGCAGTTACCTGAAGTAAATATTCAACTGGAAAAATCAAGCTCTAAAATTGCCTAAGATGATGGCAATTAATAATTAAAATTTGCCCCATTTAATCCTACTCATGCCTCTAGAGAAATTTAATCATATGTGCTAAAAAATAAACAATATTCACCTTCAAAATATCTTCACCGCATCTATCATGACATTCGCCCCTTTTACCGAAGTGTAAGAGTGAAAACCATTTAAAAATTCCCATCGCCCGAAATTTATCTCTCCATGTCATTCACCTTTAAAAATAATGAATGGATCCATCGTGAATACTTTAAAGTGACCATGACACATATTGAAATCGTGTTCCCCCAAATGAGGGGTGAACACGATGCATTCTTTTTATTCTCCCTTTTGTTTGGTGCATTCCTCTTTTTGGGGCACGTTCGCCTTTCCAATGGGCAAACGAGACATTTGCATTCTCCACTTAGATGATTTTCTTTTGTATTTCCTCCTTTTTTTTTTCTTTGATTTCACTACCTTCAATTTCTTACTATCGCTTCGTCTCTTAAGCGAAATCATTTTTAATTTTTCAACTTCTACTATAGATAATTTCACAAAGTGAATCCGAAGCAAATTTCCAAGTCACAATTTGGGGTTAATTTATTTTGCAAAATGAAAGTTTACAAAGAATTGAAAAAACTATATAAACAAAATAACTAAGTTAAAAAAACTCAATCATAAATGTCTTCGGATTACAATAAAAAAATATGACATGTTGCAAAATGCCAACAGATACAAAAAAGAGATTTCAGGAAGATGACATGTCAATACCAAGACCAAGATACAAAATAAAAAATAATGAAGCATAAGAAGATTAGGAAACCATAGAATAAGAAATAAAAAAGAGATACAAAAAATAACGGTACCTAAACAAGAGACTGATGGATCACATACTAAAGAACCAAATGAAAATACAAAGATGGATATTGAAGATCAATATTGAAGACTAAATTCTTCAATAACAAAATAATGTAATATAGGAGGGTGTTGACGTATATTACATTATTTGGTATATGCTAATGTACCCCTATGGTACCTTCATGGTACATTTATAAATAGTATATTAGGTTTGAGTCAATAGTTTATAGTGTGATTTATATTTCCACTTATGTAAGTGTGAATGTGGAGAAAATGCACAAGTTTCATATAAAAGTGTATTGTGCATGAAACGCACAAGTTTCATTTAAGTTAGACTGCAAGTGTAGCTTGAGTGAATATGCACAAGTGTATTGTATGTAAGAGTGCAAATATGTAATGTAAATATGTGCACAAATATCCTATATTAGGAGTGCAAGTAGAATTGTAAGAGTCATGTAAAGGTGTAAAAATGTTGTAGATTCAAGTATGCAAGTGTCAAGTTGATAAACCAAGAGTCATGATACTTGGCATATGGAGAGCAATAGTCAAGTATGTGAAGAGTCACATTACTATGGCTATATTATGGAGATAATGCTCCATATAATGTATCAAATTGAATAAGTGAATCAAGTATTCATAATCAAGTTGTAATAGAAAGAGGAGCAATAAATCTTTGTATATAGTTTGAGCAATTAATATAGTAAGTTATTCTTCATATATAGTACATGAATGATTAAGGCTATTTACATTCATATTTCAACATATAAATGAATGTTATTTGATTTATTAGATAAACATTATACATATTAATTTGCTCATATTATTCTACTCATATTATTATTATATTGACCTTTTTATTGTGGCTATTATATTAAGGGACCTGTGTGATATTTTGAGATAACTTGTGATATTTTATGGTAGTATAAGGCCTAATACAACACTGCAACATATAAATTTTGTTGGCATACAAGCGTTATTATTATTGTACAAGTGCTATTATCGGATATTTATAAGAAAAAATAACAAATATATAAATAGAATAATATATTGTTGAAGGAATTAAATATGAAAGGACATGAATTTTGGCCTTATGGATTCCATATTCTTTTAAATTGATGCGAAATCACAAATAGGATGTATTGTTATATTTTTTTGGGAGAAGGAAGTGACAATAATTAATTTAATGACATATTATTATTTTGCCTAGTTTTTTAGTTTGTGAGTTTGATTTAAATATTTTGCTGCTAGAAGATATTATCTTTAATTAGACTCCCTTCATAGACATCACCAATTCCTTCTTTATACCTTCTTCTTCTTCCTCAATATGTCTTCCATCCAGAGTTCAAATATTTTTAATGTGATGAAAAGAAAAGTTAGTTTTGTTATAGCGTGAAAAAAAATGTATCTTTATCTCCTTCCTTGAGCCATTTGTCTTTGGGTTTTTAGAAAAAATATGACTCTTCATTTTTAAATGCATTATGATAATAAGAATGCAATTATTTTTCTTTTACATAAGAATTTTTGTCCATTCCACTGATTTTATAATATCTATTATAAACTTATGACCTTGGATTTTATTTTCTTAATTTATTTAAAAATATACCAAAATATTTGGAATTCCAAATATTTATTTTCTCCTTTAGATATTTCATATTTTGAATGAACCTATACATATATGATCCTTCAAATTTTTCTTCATATCACCATAACATAACCATCTAGGAGAAATAAAGGTCTTGGAGCCACATAGACTAGAAGTGAAATAGCTTTAGACGACCATTATTGTGTAAGTAAACAAGTCAAAAGAATGTGTGTGTGATCCAATACTACGTACAATACAATATCTAAAGAGATTGTGTACTTCATTTGTAACCATGTTTTGAATAACCAAAATCTATCATATCTTTCTACTATATCAATTTGCCCAATCTGTTTGTGAAATCTGAATGCAAAAGGATGGCGTACCAGATATGATGCAAACAAAATTTAATACAAATGCTAAGTCCTACGAATGCGAGAAGCAATGCATCAAAGAAATGACGTATAAATGAGATGTAAGAAAAATAAAGCAAGGCCTCTTTTATTAATTTTTGCTTTCAATCCAGTTACAATACGTCCCCCCTCTAGGGCTCAGAACGTTTGATACAGTTAGTTACACCAATGGATGGTATGCTTCCAGTGTCTTTTGCATGCCCACATTTGAAATAGGCGGGCCAAAAAGTTATTGCTGCTTGTGTTCATGTGTTTTTTGTTCCTTGCTGCCTCTCTGGTGTCCCTGGTGGTGAGATCCTATGCACAGAAAAACAAAAAATAGTTAATAGCATGTGCAGATAGAAGGAAACATGCAATCCCCAAGGCCTCCGACTAGTGAATACATAAAATAGCAAAACGATGGTCAAAACATGTCATAATGAATTCAAACTTTGACAGAAGCATCAAGACATCATCAGGGACACATTACAAAAATAACAGTCAAGAAATCATACATGGATTTCTAATTGCTTCGGGGTGGGACGCTGGGGACTGTCACAAAATGTGCAAAGGTGACCTTGCAAATGTCTTGTCCAGAGGCCTCCAAAATTCCTGTAAACTTGGGGTTAGACAAAAAGGGGCATTTTGAGACGACCTAGAAGGTCAGAATTGGTAGATTTTACCCAGATCATCTTGTATCCGAAGGCGCTCCCTGTAGGTTAGTACACACATAAAAATGATAAAAACAAGGTCAAAACAGGTCAGAATGCAACGAAACTTGAACAGCACAAGTAAATCAGATACAAGATAATGCAAAAATAATAGTAGAGAAATCAAGCATAGATTTCTAATGGCTCCAAGGTGGGGCGATTAGGACTACAACAGTGCCGGGGGCACCCGAGGGTGGGATGCCCACTGTTTGGGGCTTAGTTTTGGCACCAATCCAAGTGGGATGGATCCAAAACCTCCTAGGGAGTTGTGTCGACGAGTTTGGTGTGGGATTATGATAGATTGCTTGTGTTTTGGGTCTAGATTACATTACTAATGTTCACTCGATAACCTCTCTTCCAAAAGAGAAATTAGGGATGTAGGAAGCACAAAGAGGAATAGGGATATAATTTGGCAACACTCTATTGCTCCAAATGCTCCAGCTCTGTTCTTTTTTTGGGTGAGGAGGCTCACATTTTTATAGACCTAGGGGTCTCCTTTGAATGCACATGCGAGGGCACCACTTGGCTCACCATGCCTTTTGGAGGGAGAGAATATTCCTCCTTGATTTAGAGCCTCCATGATCAGGGCATGCTTGATTGAAGTCTCTCTCTCATATTTGAAACCGTTCCTCGCAATTGCATGCCTTGAAGGCGAAGTTGGGTGGCGGATCTAGGCTGTCATTTGTCAAGGCTTGACTTTTTGCTAGTCAAACCTGCTAATCGTCCCACCTTGGAGCGATTGTTGTTAATCATCTCAGGGTGGGGCGAATAGGATTCTAATCGTCCCAAGGTGAGACGAGTAGGGAGGAAAGTACTTAAAAGGTGCCAAATTGACCTCTGACCTTCCAAAAATGATTTGGGAGTGGTTAGGACCACTATTTAACCTCTGGAGGCTGCGCTAGGGGGTATGTATGCTAATTCGTTCAGTTCTTGTAGTCACATAATCGGATTGATGCTATTTTGGTGTCTACAAATGCCCCTTTTTGGGATGCGCTATGTGTGGCGTAGTGCTAAGCAAAAATAGATGACCAAAGCACTAAATTATTAGGGTTTCTCAATAAACTAACCAAATTTTGATACCCCAAGTATGGAAATGACACGCATTCTTGAATCCTTGCTTCTAATGAGCTAAGGAGCTTAACTCAAGTGTAACCTTTTTAGTGAGGTATACTCAATCTTGGACATTGTTCAGTCATGAATAGGCAAAATGCGCAACCTTTTGTCTGAGGAACCTTGTCTTCATGCTTCTGGAATGCCAAGAGTTTGTTTAGCTTGTGATTATTGCTTGTTTTCTGCCCCAAGAAGGAGCGTGATTGTCTTTGTCAATGATTCTTTGAATGCATGCCATTTCCTTGATTGGGTGTGTATTTGTTGATTTGGTGACTAAGTGTGACCACCCCCTCAAGCGACGAATCGATGAGGGAATGACCAAAATGAGAAAAGAGACGAGTCGCTTGACCCAAGATGGCGTTTGTAAGAGTGCCTTTAGTTGTTTTTCATTGAATGCTCATTACAGTTTTTCAACAATCGGACCTGTTTTTGTTGGGTTTTGACCCTTTTTGCGATGCCGATTGGGGTAGAAATGATTGAAAATCCTCCTTCCCGTGGTGCGGTCCGGATATGCTAGCCTTCTTAGGGAGTAGGATAGTGAGTATTTGTGACCCCGACAGTGGTTTTTCATGCCATGAATGTCTGGTGCAAAGGTACCTTTGTTCAGCAGATTTATTGTTGTTTTTAGTGCATTTTTTGGATGCAGTTTTTGTTGCTTTATTTCTTGCTCTGTAATCGTCCTAGGGTTGGATGAATACCAATTTGGTAATCATCCTAGGGTGGGCTGAGCACTAACTAGATCGATCATACCAGGGTGGAACGATTACCGGTCTAACAACCTATAAAAGGACCAAAACTAGGTTTTGGGCTCATTTGCAACATTTTTTTCTTGGCGATTTGGAGCAGTGAGGAGGAGGAGTGTGAGTGTGCGTAGCGGAGCGCTGCTGAAATTTTGTGGAGTGCGAGAACTAGATATTCGAGTGGAGGAGCCGAGGCGAGACCGGTATGATGTTCCTTCTCCCTACCTGTTATTTGTTTTTGTTTTATATGAAGTTAAAAACTTACATATAAATGTGTGTTTGCGGTATTTTGTTTTTATCCGTATATCAAGTTGAAAACCTAATATATGATTTTTTGTTTATTATTTTTTTGTTTTGTTTTGCATTAATATTAAGGTTGAAACCCTAATATTAATTTTTATATTTTTATATATTTTTTGTTTTATTTTGCGTTAATATTAAGGTTGAAACCCTAATATTAATTTTTATATTTTTAAATTGTTTTTGTGTTAATAGTAAGGTTGAAACCCTAATATTAATTTTTGTCATTTTTTTTTGTATTCACATTAAGGCTGAAACCCTAGTATGATTTTGTTTTTGTTTTGTTTTTTTTTTTTGTGTTCACATTAAGGCTGAAACCCTAGTATGATTTTTTTTTGTTTTGTTTTTTTTTTTCACCTTAAGGTTGAAACCTTAGTATGATTTATGTTGTTTTGTTTTGCGTTAATATTAAGGTTGAAACCCTAACATTAATTTTTATATTTTTATATTGTTTTTGTTTTATTTTGCGTTAATATTAAGGTTGAAACCCTAATATTAATTTGTATATTTTTAAATTATTTTTGTTTTAATAGTAAGGTTGAAACCCTAATATTAATTTTTATCATTTTTTTTTATATTCACATTAAGGCTGAAACCCTAGTACGATTTTTTTTTTTTTTGTGTTCACATTAAGGCTGAAACCTTAGTATGATTTTTTTTGTTTTGTTTTGCATTAATATTAAGGTTGAAACCCTAACATTAATTTTTATATTGTTTTTGTTTTATTTTGCGTTAATATTAAGGTTGAAACCCTAATATTAATTTTTATATTTTTAAATTGTTTTTGTGTTAATAGTAAGGTTGAAACCCTAATATTAATTTTTATCATTTTTTTTGTATTCACATTAAGGCTGAAACCCTAGTATGATTTTGTTTTTTTTTTGTTCACATTAAGGCTGAAACCTTAGTATGATTTTTTTTGTTTTGTTTTTTTGTTCACCTTAAGGTTGAAACCTTAGTATGATTTTTGTTGTTTTGTTTTGTTTTTGTTTTTGTATAGTTATTTTTATGTCTGTTGTCATTACTGTATAGTTTGTTTGTTAATGTTTCTATATTTTTGCTATACTTTGTTTTTCTGTACTTTTTATGTTGTACTTTTATTGTACAATTGTTTTCCTATACTTTGTTGTTCTTCTATACAATTTTATTGTATTGTTTTTGTTTATATGAAGTATGTACTTAATATCTTTTGTTGTTTATTGTTTTTTAGGTTGTGAAGAGTCAATACTGCCAGTCGACTATTTTCTCTGATGCTCGGGAGGCCTTAATAGTTGGGGATTGGGAGTGGCTTGATGCCCTTGGGCTCAAGCACGTGACGCATCTGGAGCCTATGGTGGGGGATTGGGCATATTTGACTGCCCTAATCAATCTGTAGGATCTTTGCACCAACACTTTTCATCTTCCAACAAGGGAGATGACTGTGACTCTGGAGGATGTGTATCGAATTCTACAGATTTTGATAGATGGACTTCCTATTTGGATGATCCACCAAAACCAACAGATAGTGGTACTGACCCGATATTTTGGTTGGGCGAGGGAGATGGGGGTGGAGAAGGTTATGGGTAGGGTAGAGGCTAATTGCCAGATAGGTGATATTATGGTGTGATGGTGGCTGGAGAAGGGCATATTAGGGGTGAGGCATGCTTTACTCATGGCCCTCATTTCCAATATGCTGCTTCTTGACTCCTTAGGTGCAAGGTTCCCTTGGAACCTACTGGAGTTAGTTTTCACATTGGTGGAGTGTCCTACATCAGCTCCACTTATTATGAGATGGGGTCAGACATTATTGGCATAGTTGTACGAGGTTCGCTATCAGAGGCGAAAGGGGATCGGGTGAAGCTATCTCTTGCAGTATTGGGGGTGATAGCACATAGTTGTGGAGCAGCTGTAGGCTTTGCCTTGGACCACTCGAGGTGAGATGGTGGATCAAGAAATTGGGTATGTCAATTTATGGCGATGGTCAGAGGAGCATGGATAGAGTTGATGGTGGGCAGGTGACGTAGGTCACTATACTGATGCCTTCTCTCGTCTAATTCCAGGGCAAGTATTTTGGCAATTGTATCGGGACTGTCCAGCCTACCCTGAGGTTGGAGAGTGGCTTCGACGTGTGCATAGGGGTAGATGGCTGATTGGGCGACATGGGATAGAGCAGGAGTACTTTCCATATGTTTGGATGATGTGGCAGTTTGGGGTGTGCCAGGGATTGCCTGGTGATCCCTTGATCTATCGATGGTGCGAGGACAAGAGGACCCTAGTCTGGTCAATCATTGAGTCGCTAGGTGAGGGGTATGATGCAATTATTGATGTACCTGATGTGGACGATGTCGGGGTAACTACAAAGTATGATCGATGGTGGACTATGTGATGATGGTAGGGTGAGGGGCCTCTAAGAGGCACGAATACGACAATAGTAGGAGGTGGGGATGTAGAGGCAATGAGGGAGGGTTGGGAGGATCTGCTTGATGATGTTGACATGGTGGAGGTTGATGAATTCATTGGTTATGGAGATGATTTGGGGGTTCTGGAGCAACCGGATGTATAGGATGTCTCAAAACAGTGGGTACCTTGTGGTATAATGAAAGCATCTGAGTCTCAATTAAAGGTTTTTTTGAGACTCAGATGCTTTAACTAAATAGTCAATACTGTACATTATATTATAAGACTTTTGAACAAGGTATGAGTTTAGACTTGAGTTTGACCAAGTTATTTCACATCCCTGTGTGTGTGATTGAGTTCGTTGATGTGGTATTCATAAGGATACCACCAGTGCCAGGTAGGTTGTCCACCAAACCTATACTGGGGATCACCTAATTAGCACCACTAATTCCTTTGTTGTATTTAGTAAGATTAATCTATGGCACAATCTAGGATACCATAAGCTATCTCGTCCACATGCAAACATTGGTCTACACACATGCAAAAGCTAATGTGATAGACATATCGTCATGCATTTAGGATACCGCCATTGCTTGGTAGGCTATCCACCAAACCTGTAATGAGGAGCACCTAAATGGTTTTTCAAATGCTGAGAATTTCATGGATTCAAGCTTAGGCATCTTTTGGTTGTTCAATTTGTTGAGATACTTGCTCTCATATATAGTGATGAAAATCATTGTTTATTTTTCTTTCTTTTTTTCTCTTGAGCAAGGGGTTTGATTAGTGGTGATAACCACTATTATTTTTTTATTGGTGCCTTTTGAGGATGTAGATTTTGAATTTTGATTTCAAAGTTGAGCTTGTGGGATTTTGGCTTGTGAATGGCATTGATCCTTTTGGCCTTGGGGATGACTACCCATCCTTCTCAAGGATGTGTAGTATGAATCCTTATGACTTTGGAGATCAAATGTGGTTGGGAATTTTGCTTTGGAATGACATTGATATTTTAGGCCTTGGGGATGACTACCCATCCTTCTCAAGGGCATGTAGTACGAATCCTTATGACTTTGGGGATCAAAGGTGTTTGGGATTTTTGATAGTGAACTTTTGGGATTTTGCTTCATGAATGGCATTGATCCTTTTAGGCCTTGGGGATGACTACCCATCCTTCTCAGGGGCGTGTAGTACGAATCCTTATGACTTTGGGGATCAAAGGTGTTTGGAATTTTTGATAGTGGTGAAAACCACTATTTATTGTGGGGATTGGATGGGGAAGAGCTTGTCCTTTTGTCAATTATCATTATTCTTGAACCATTCGCATAGGGGGATGAGCAAGATAACATTTCACTTATGGTACCCTGGACATCTTTGCAGTTTTCATCTTTCGTTCACACAACTTGGGAATTTTTATGTGTTTTTAAGCTTGTGTTGGGATGCTATGTAACGAGGCGTGATCCAAATAAAACTCTACCTTGTAAACAACGGTCTAACTATGTACAACATTTGACTAGAAATATAAAGACAGTTGAATGACGAAAACCCTAAAGACATGAGAAGACAACTGACTATGATATGGTGAAAATGCGAAGGGCATTATTCTTGATGGATATTTTTACAAAATGGACTAAATTTGGAAAATGATGGAATTGTTGAGTAATTACAGTCTATGGTGCTTTTGACATGTATGACTAGAAAATATGCAATGTATGTATGTGATGCCTAATGTAGCTTTTTTTTTTTTTGTGTTTTGATTTTTAAGAATATGTATGCAAGTGAGATGCAATTTTTTTTTTTTGTTATTTTTTAGTATGTGTTGTTTTTTAATATTCGTTATGGTGGTTTAACCTGAATGGGTGTGGAACAAGTTATTATTACAGATCTTTGGAGGTTTTGAACAAAGGGATTATAGATACCTTTGGGGTGTTTTGGGTGACCAAGCGAATGTGAGAACCCTTGGAGCTTTTGGTGTGATCAAAGGGATTATGGATACCTTTGGGGTGTTTTGGGTGACCAAGCGATTGTGGGAACCCTTGGAGCTTTCGGCTTGACCAAAGGGATTATGGATACCTTTGGGGAGTTTTAGGTGACTAAGAGGTGGCGAGAACCCTTGGAGCTTTTGGTTTGACCAAAGGGATTATGGATACCTTTGGGGTGTTTTTTGTTGACCAAGTGATTACGAGAATCCTTGGGGCTTTTGGTTTGACCAAAAGGATTATAGATACCTTTGGGGTATTTTGGGGTTGACCAAGTGATTGTGGGAACCCTTGGATCTTTTGGTTTGGCCAAAGGGATTATAGATACCTTTGGGGCGTTTTGGGTGACCAAGCGATTGTGGGAATCCTTGAAGCTTTTGGTTTGAAAAAAGGGATTATAGATACCTTTGGGGCATTTTGGGGTTGACCAAGCGATTGTGGGAACCTTGGAGCTTTTGGTTTGACCAAAGGGATTATGGATACCTTTGGGGCATTTGGGGTTGACCAAGCGATTGTGGGAACCCTTGGAGATTTTGGTTTGACCAAGTGATTGCGAGAATCCTTGGGGATTTTGGTTTGACCAAAGGGATTATGGATACCTTTGGGGCATTTTAGGTTGACCAAGTGATTGTTGGAATCCTTGGAGCTTTTGGTTTTGCCAAAGAGATTATAGATACCTTTGGGGAATTTTGGGTGACCACGCGATTGCGGGAATCGTTGGAGATTTTGGTTTGACCAAAGGGATTATAGATACCTTTGGGGCATTTTTTGGGTTGACCAAGCGATTGTGGGAACCCTTGGAGCTTTTGGTTTGACCAAAGGGATTATAGATACCTTTGGGGCATTTGGGGTTGACCAAGATATTCTAGGAACCCTTGGAGCTTTTGGTTTGACCAAGTGATTACGGGAATCCTTGGGGATTTTGGTTTGACCAAAGGGATTATGGATACCTTTGGGGTTTTTAGGTTGACCAAGTGATTGCTGGAATCCTTGGAGCTTTTGGGGTGGGCTATGGCTTGCTAAATGTTGAATGGCCTCAAATGACTAACGTTCAAGGGTTCTAGTTCCTTGATTCCTTCAAGAGAGGCAAGTCGGTATGTTCCAGGTCCTATTTTACTATTGATTACATAAGGACCTAACCAATTTGCCATGAACTTGTCCCTTAAATGGGGTGGAAAGTTAGAATTTTTTTGGTTCTCTTTTAAGACCAGGTCATCGACCTGAAAGTCCCTCAGGTGAACTTTCATGTTGTATGCTTTCTTAAGTCGATCTTGATAGATACGTAAATGCTCAAGAGCATTGACGTGTCGTTCATCGAGTAATGTAAGCTGGTCTAAGCGGGCCTGCCATGCATTGTCATCATAAATGTACTCTTGCATTGATATGCATAATGAGGGTATTTCCAACTTGAGAGGCATGACTACCTCGGAGCCATACACTAGCAAAAATGGAGTTACCCCACTGGTTGTTCGAATGCTAGTGTGATAAGCCCATAGGGCCAATGGTATTTGGATGTGCCAATCCTTATGACTATTTGCAACTATCTTTTTAAGTATGGCAACTTGCATTTTGTTTGACACCTCTATTTTGCCATTTGCCTATGGATAATAGGGTGTCAAAAAATTGTGCTGAATTTTGTACTTTGTTGTCAAAGAACGCACATCTTTGTTCTTAAATGACGTCCCATTATCCAATATGATCTTGGATGGAATACCAAAATGACATATTATGTTATGTAAAATGAACTCCGCAATTTGGGGCCCCATCGTAGAGGTAAGCGAAATTGCTTCCACCCACTTAGTGAAGTATTATGTGGTCGTTATGATAAACGTGTGATGACCTGATGATGCAGGGGAGATATTTATGATGATATCTAAGCCCCACTATGAAAATGACCAATTCTATTGGATCGAATGCAAGGCCTGAGAAGGTACGTGTGTCAAGTTAGCATGGTGTTGACACTTCATGCACTTTCGCACATATGCTCAACAATATCACTCTAAAGATGGACAATAATAGCCCATGCAAATAATGTGCTTTGCGATGGCAATACTGCTGAAGTGGCCATCACACGTACCATCATGTTCTTGGATGATCACCCAAGTGGACTCCTGCTGGTCCAAGCAACAGAGTAGGATTCCTTCGTAGCTTCGACGATATAAGATGTCTCCTAGCAAGACATGTTTTGTCACTTTCTATTTGAATTATCTTTTCATGGCATGCGATAACCCCAGTGGGAGGCTACCTAACTTGAGATAGTCTCTTATGGGTGTGTACCAATCCTGCTGATCAAAAACCTCAATGGTATGAATGGTTGATCCCTCTTGAAGTTCATACTTAGCAAAAGATAAGCGGGAAAGAACTTGTAGAAATACTGTTGTGTTGCTATTAAGAGGGGTTGGAGAGAACAAAGATCTCCAGTTGGCATGATTCAGACTATCATGGATTCGAGAGAACATATCTTGAGATGGTTCAATCTGGATCAGGTGGATTCCTAGTGTTATTTCAGAGCTTGCACGCTCCATCGTGGATTGCGATAACATTTTGAATTGAATGGTTATCATCTCACCAGAAAGGTCTTGCGATATTAGTGACCCTAAAGAGGCCATAGTATCTACAAACTGATTCGATGATCGAGTGAGTGCCTCGATGTCATACCATTCAATATTTTCTAGGAATTTATCCATAAGGGCTTTGTACACCTATAGAACTAGGCATTTGCATTGGAATACCCCTTTCACTGGGTTGACAATTAATAATGAATCACCAAAGATATTCAAGCATTTGATGTTCATGGTGATGGTTATTTGAAGACCTATGAGCAAGGCTTCATATTCAACATTGTTATTGGTGCATGGGAAATCAAGTTTAAATGATAAAGGCATTGGAGCCCCTTGCGGTGTGAAAAACATGATTCCTGCACCACCCCCTTGCTCACATTTAGAACCATCAAAAAATAAGGTTATGTTGGCCTATGACTCAGGCTCATCAGAATCGGGTGATTCTGAGACATGGAAGACCCCATCATCGGGTACCTCTACAGTTAGAGGTTGATCGTCTTCGAGAGAAGCCTCTGCTAGTTGATCGGCGATGAATTGAAATTTGATGGAATTTTGTCCAATGAATTCGATGTCAAACTCCATCAACAACATGATCCATTTCACTGTGTGACTACTATTATAAGTACGACTCACCATGTACCACAATGGATTCTCCTTAGACACAACATACGTATTGCTCAGCATGTAATGGCATATCTTTTTGGTGGCAAATACTACAGCCAAAACATAGCTTCTCAACGTATGCATAGTTAAGTTCATAACTGACCAGGGTGCGGCTAAGATAATAATTAGCCTATTCTTTGTGTAATTCATTTTTCTGGGCTAGCATGGCGCCCAGTGCCACCTCAGTAGCTGAGATGTACAAATAGAATGGCACTCCTGGTCTAGGTGGTGCCAATACTGGCGATGAAGCCAAGTACTTTTTGATGTCATCGAAGGCTGACCGACACTCGTCATCCCAATGAAATGCTACCCCCTTGTGTAATAATTTATTCATGGGTCGACACTTGTCAGATAACTACGCTATGAAGCGCTTGATAGATGCGACCTTACCCTGCAAGCTTCTGAGCTGCTCGATGGTGGTTGGGGGAAGCATTTCAAGGATTGCCTTGACTTTATTTGGATCTACCTCGATGCCTCATTTTGAGACTATGAAACCCAAGATTTTTCCATATGTGACGCAAAATACGCACTTCTTGGGGTTTAGCCTAACCTTGTGTTCGATGAGGTGATCAAGGATCTTGCGTAAGTCATCAAGATGATTTTGGCGCAAAAGAGATTTGGCCAACAAATCATCCATATAATCTTCCAAATTTTTATGCATGTGATCATGGAATATGTATGTCATAGCGCGTTGGTAGGTGGCGCTAGCATTTTTAAGGCCAAAGGGCATGACCTTATAACAAAATGTCCCCCAAGGCATCGTGAACGCCATTTTTAGTTGATCATCGGGATTGATACGAATCTAGTTGTATCCCGAGAAACCATCCATGAGGGAAAGCATTTCATGGCCTGTTGTAGCGTCTACCAATGCATTGATGCTAGGCAAGGGGAGATGATCCTTGGAACTCACTTTGTTTAAATCTTGAAAATCGATGCATATGCGAATCCTCCCGTCAATATTTTTGATGGGTACCATGTTGGACAGCCATGGTGGATAATCCACGCAAATGACAAATTGTGCATCCAACAACTTTTGTAGCTCGTCTTTGACCATTAAGGACATTTTTGGGTGCATCTTACGTAGCCTTTTCTTGACTGGATTGACTGTCGGATCAAGTGCTAGATTATGCATGACTAGTTGCGGGTCTAGTCTCAACATATCTTTGTAGGTCCATGCAAAAATCTCATTCTTCTCTTTGAGAAGGGCAATGTACTTGGCTTACTCTTTTGGGGTAAAATTACCCCAAGCTTGATGATTTATAGATTAATTGTATTAGAACCGATGTCTGTGTCAATCGTTTCTTCGACTGACATGTGGGATCTGTCCTCCAACTGGTGTGGAGTTGGGATCAGGTGGATATCATTCGCTGAATTTAGATCTATGTTGGGAAAGTCAGGTTCCTCTTCAGCATGGAATATACTCTGCATCTATCCTAGGGTGAAATGAAACATCTCATCGCAAGGCCAGTACTCTGATGGGGATGGTGGTGAGTCAGCGTGATCCCAGTCTATGGCATCTAGGTCTAGATACAATGTTGGATCGACTGGATTGCGGATGGGGATAGTTAAATCAATGGAGATCATGTTGATGGACTGATTTTGGTCTCCATTATCGTGTGGGTGTTGATTCTGACATCCTAGGTAATACTTGTGCCTCGGATCTAGCTCTGTGGGTATTGGCACAAAAGGATTGGCCTTCTGTGTGGATGGAAGTACAAGGTCTACCCTTGGCACTAGTGGCCCTATAAGGTCTCTAGGTGGGTGGTGTTCTCTGTATGTTTGAAGTGGTGGATGAAGCACTTGGTTTAGTTGTACTTGGTTTAAATGCCACCTATGCCTTGGTCCCATATTTAGATGTTCAAACATACCATCGATGTCTATGGGGTATTCTTGTTGCCTCATATGGTTGAGATATGCCATCTTAGTCTCATCCTCATAGTCTCTATTGAAGATCCATAGGCCTTCATTGACTCCTACAACTATGTGCCCCTTTGGCTGGTATAACCTCCCACTAGGCATTTCTTGATCACTTGGCCTTATGGCCAGCCTAGGAGGCTCATTTTGTTCAAGCATGTTGATTTTGTCCCTTCTGGGTTGTTTCGCTCTCTACGGGAGGGCTAGATTCCCTAGAGGTGGCAATTTCCCAATTGGAAAATTAAAGGGGAACATTGCCACAAAGTCCTCCTTATAGTTTTCAATGGGTGTCACCTGCGAGTGATTGCTATCAGACTCAAATGGGTCCCAAGGTGCCACCTCATAATCTGACTCATCTTTCAAAGAGCTCTCTTGATTTTTTTCACATCCTTCTTAGAGGTTACTTCTTGAACTTTCCCCTTCCTCGATCAAAGGGGAGGGGCTGTTGAGGTCAATGAGGTTTGTTGTTAACAATGGGAAATAATCCCCCAATGTGTATGTCGTGTTGGGATTGGCATATGGATCTTGTGCCAATCCATCCTTGTTGCCTATACCTAAGCCTTGCATTGTTTCTACCAAGATGTTAAAGGGCAAAGGGTGGTTAAACCCTACTCTTGATTTTTCATATGACATCTGGTATCTTGGTTAACAAAGAATGTGCATTCCTTGTTCGTATCTGCCCAATCCATATCCATGCCAATTACATTGGTCTATGTATTTCATGGCAAAATTTGGGTTGGCCAGATAGTCAATATTCTTAGAAAATGGCTCTTCATCCTCTTCTTCTTTTAGGTAGGGTTCAATGTCGTTCTTGAGGCCCCCATATACAAAATTGGTCTGATTTGGCGGGTAACCTAAAGGGACGATAGTGCCGATGGGGAGGCGAGGTTTCCCCATGTCTTGCATGGATTCGAGCATGGGTGTTGCCATAATGTTCTACACTAGGTACTCCCCTAGGGCTATATTGGCCATTTCAATGGTAATCATCGATGGTTGAGGGGGAGGGAATGGGAGTTCTCCCTGAGTCCACTCCATGTTGGGTGAATCAGGTGTCTTGAATTCCATTCGTCTGGGCACCTCCTTAGTAGATATGGTTGATACTAATGGTGGTGCCTCCTCTAGGGGCTTCTTCTCGTTGTCCTTTGGTGTCGCCACCATAGGTGGCATCATGGGTGAAGGAATAGATGATGAATATGGGCTAGGTTTGTGAGTTGAGGGACTCAATAATGGAGATGTAGGTGAAATCAGACCCTGCATGGATGGATTCAATTGAAAGTCCAAATGTGTCGATGGGAGGGTTGATTTTTGCATTAGTTGCACTGCATTACAAAACTTGAAGGGCTCTAAATATGCTAGGACTACATGTATTTACCCTTTGTATGTGTACTTGAGGCATTGATGGGCTATCGAAGGGACACACTTCATGTCCCTGATCCAAGGCCGTCCTAGCAATATATTGTAGGCCATATCACCCTCAAGGATGTGACACAACATAGGAATGGTCTTTTGTCCTACTTGTATGGGCAGGACAATTGTGCCAACCATTGAGAATAATGTGTCGTTGAATGTTCGAAGAGTTTAGGTGGACGCCATAATGTGGGATGCTGGCAACTTAAGATGTTTTAATGTTGCTATCATGATTATGTTGTTATACGAGCCAGTATCCACCAACACCCTCTTAAATGGAATCCCGTTGATCGACGTGATGATGTGCAAGGGTGGATCCACCATATGACCAGTCACCAACTTCAGTTCATCTTCCTTGAAGGTTATGACTGGTTATGTGCATTGTTTCACATGTCCCATGAAATTGTTGAAAGAGTTGGGTTTGTGGGGCTGTAGCTCAATGGCTTTGATTATATCCATCAGAGCCTCCCGATGGGGCGGTTATTGTTGGCTGAGCTCATAAATGGAGAGCCTAACCGACATGGTCCTTAAACTTTAAGTAAGCTTATTATGAATCATGGCCACTGGTCTAGGTAGGGGAAGTTGTGTAGGGTTTTGTGGAGGTTGTGACGTTGATGGAACATCTCTTGTAGATGCAGTGGGTGCAACCGTGTTTGGGTATCTTTTGTTATGTGTCACGATGCTTATCATATCTACGTATCCTTGCATGTGGTAGTTTTGTGTTACCTCATTCACTTGTAAAGTATTTGCCTATGCATCATGGACAAATAGGGGGTCTTTTAAGACTTCCATCTGTTGGTTGCTCAACACTATGAGATTATCTACCATGAGTGTTTTATTGTCTATCAAGTTCTGCACTAAGTTTTTGAATTTCCAACAAGTGAAGATGTCATGTCCCTTCTTCTGGTGGAATCTACAATATAAATCTTCCCTATAGCCCTTGGGTTTTGGTTTGTTGGGGTCTATGGGTCAAATTTTTGGCAAGTTTATTAGGTTTTCCACGAACAAGCGATCAAACAAGGAGTCTCTAGACTTCGTGAATTGTGTGAATTGTTGCTTAGGGTGATGCTGCTAATTTTGCTCTTGTTTGTGATTTTCCTTTTCATAGTTATCAAGAGGAACTACCTGATAATTAGCCTTTGGGGGTTGTGTCATTTATGCAGGATTGGGTATAGTTATGGCAATCTGATTGACCACGGCGGGTTTCGGTTGTGTGGGCCCAATTTTGGCATTTTTGGTCCACTCTTTCTTACATGGCTTGGCAATCTCACCATCTTGAATTTTGATCTCCTCAATTATCTTGGCTTGCGCCAGGGCTTCTTCTAGGGTGGCATATTGTTGTAGCTACAATAGCACAGAGATTGACCTTATGCAATGCTTTGAAAACATTTGGGTCATGTCAATCGTGGGAGGGAGGTAAGGTAGCTTTGAAAACAATGTCCTCCACTGATCCCCATAAGTGGCTATGGTCTCATCATCATACTGCTTAAGGCCAGCTAGGTCACTTAAGGATGCATTATTCTTGGTGTTGAAGGCAAAATGTTCAAGGAACACGTCCACTAGCTGGTCTAGATTATTGAATCTATGCTTTGGCAACTGGGTAAACCAATCCAAGGCCAGGCCTGTGAACGTGGTTATAAATGTTCTCAAAAGCAATGCATAATTGTCTTGAATTCCAAAGCATTGATTAGGAACCTTGTTATGTGCTCTTGGGCATCCTCATCCCCTTTGAAAATTGCTAGTTGAGGCATTTTGAAGTGGTCGGGGTATGGGGGTGTCGGAACTGAAGGATGCACAGGGTGACTACGGAGTTGGCGTAAGGTGGGATTTTGGGGCCCTGAAGTCTTGGTCTCCATAGACTCTAAGCACTCTAGTAGTGCTTTGTATGCATTAGAGGATTTGATTTCCTCTTCTTTGTTTTGTTCCCATTGTGAATTGCGAGGAACTTGAGGCCTATGGATAGGTAGTCGGGTAGCGCCCCCCCTACCTTGGTAGGGCATTTTAGCCTGCTCTTCTTCTCGCTCAAATTCCTCATAGGCTTCTTCAGGAGTTTTTAGGCATGACCTATAAACATGGACAGGTGCCAAAGGAAGATGCCCATTATTGGTTCTAGGTGTGGCCTCCTGCTCAGGTCTAGGAGGTCTTGGAGGCAATGCTTGATAAGGTCATCGTGACCTGTATCGTACTAGGGGGTTGTGCCTCTCATAAATTTCTATCCTATGAGTACGAGGGGTTGGAATCCTATCATGCATAGTGTTCTAGAGCAATTCATCTATTTGGAACTGAATGCACTCTTTGTTAAGATGATACAATTGTTCTAACTACTACTGATCTTGCCTAAGCTACGTGATTTGCGCTTGGTGGGTGACCTGTTTGGCAAATGCCAAGTCGAGTTGTTTCATCGCCCTATGTATAGGAGTCCTAGATGCCTCCCCTACATATCTATCCTAGTCATGGTGATCCGAGATCTCTATGGGTCATTTTCCTCTATCGAGGTTAGCAGCATTCACTTGAGGCTCTGGCCTCAATAGGTGATCTTGATAATTAGCAGGTGCAGAGATGCATTGCTCCCATGCGATGTGTTGCTCTTGAGGAATAAACTGGTTTTCCTCGTGCCCCCTTTCATACATGTGAAAGGGACAGGTAGAGTTGGATCACCATGTTTGAAGATCCCTATGCTCTATATTTGGTCTATTAGTTCTAATGGTAATGAGGGATCGAGGGGGAATGATATAATAATGTGGCCCCTCCTTATGAACCCTATGATGCTCTAGTGCTTCAACGTGTAGTGGACACTCATAATGAGTGTCTTGTTGAGCAAGGTGCAGCGAAAGCAGTGCAAAAGTATTGTAATTGTTGTCAACACAGACAGATTGATGCAGTTGATGCAGTTCAGAGGTCAGTCAGATCAAGTGCAAAAAATTTCAAGAAAAACAGAGGGGACCCAGATCCAGAAATTTGCAAAAAAATACAAGGAAGAAAACTGTCGCGATATCGCGACATGTTTTCTGTCACGATTTCGCGACAAAATCGAGGAGAGAGAAAATGCATGCCAAATTGTCGCGATATCGCGACATAACGGAGGAGAGAGAAAATGCATGCAAAATTGTCACGATTTCAGAGAGAAAAAATGCGATTTCACGACATTGAGGAGAGAGAAGGCGCAAGCAAAATTGTCACGATTTCGCGACAAAAAGGATGAGAGAGAAAGTGCATGAGAAAGTGTCGCGATATCGCGACAGTTTCGGAAGAAAAGCACTAAGGGTGCAAAGTGTCGCGACATCGCGACAAAAAGGAGGAGAGAGAAAGTTCATAAAAACTGTCGCGATTTCGCGACATGTTGGAGGCAAAGCAACAAAGTGAAGAAAGCGTAGCGATTTCGCTACATGTTGCAATTTCGTTGGCAAAAGCAAAGAAAAAGTGATAAGTCAAGAAGGTGTAGCGATTTCGCTACAAGTCCGAAATACAAAATGCAAGAGTGTAGCGATTTCGCTACAGGTTCAAAATGCAAGGCAGCAAAGTGTAGCGATTTCGCTACAGGTTCAAAATGTAAGGCGGAGAAGTGTAGCGATTTCGTTATAGCTTCGAAATGCAAGGCGAAAAGTGTAGCGATTTCGCTACAGGTTCGAAATAAAAGGTGCAAAGGGGCAGCGACTTTGACACAAGTTTGAAAAGCAAGGGGCATAGGTGTAGCGATTTCGCTACAAGTGCAAAACTCAAAACACAATGGGGTAGCGATTTCGCTACAAGTCTTGAGATCAGCAAGTCGAAGCAAGAGGAAACACCAAGCCAACAAAGTTAGATTTTCAGAAATCGCAGCAACGAAAAATGTTAAGTCGAAAGAGTGTAGCGATTTCGCTACAAGTAAGGATTTCGCACTGCATGAAGAAAGAATTGTACGGAGGCGAGAAGCGTCGCGATTTCACGTGACAAATGAGGATGACGTCAGAAGTTAAAGAAGTGTCACGATTTCGCGACAAGTTAGAAGAAAAGCTGCAGGTAAGTCGGAAGCGTCACGATTTCGTGACATCTTTGAGGATGACGTCAGCAAATTTAAAAATGTCGCGATATCGCGACAATTTGCCAGAAAAGCCGTTGGAAGTCGGAAGCGTCACGATTTCACGACAACTTTGAAGATGACGTCAGCAAAAGCGAAAAGTGTCGCGATATCGCGACATGTTTCATTTTCGTGGGTGTGTGCCGAGCAAAGTAGAAGGAGGCAAAAAACGTCGCGATATCGCGACATGTAAGGTTTTCACGGGTGATGTAGAGAGAAGGTCCAGGAGGCCGAAAACGTCGCGATATCGCGACAGGTAACTATTTTTGGCGAGAAAAAGTCAAAAATACATGCAAAGTGACAAGTGTCGAATAAGCATGCAGCCAGTTACAGTAAAGTTAACTTGGGTCAGATCTGCAGTTCCAAGTGACAGGTGTTGGCAAAAGATTAGAGAATACACTGCAAGAGTCGACTGGAGTTTCAAGTGAAAGTTTCAAGACAACGCTTTTAAGAAAAAGAACGGCTGTTGCAGGGCCGTAATGCAGTTGGCAGGAAAAGGTGGCAGCTTCACAGGGAAGCTACGGAACATAGCATTAAAAATAGAACAGCTGGACGGTTGTATCGAGAACTGATTACAGAGGCGTTGTTTAGTTGCGTATATCAAAAGTTTCAGTTGAACGTAGAAGATAAAGGACACACAGTTTTCAACAGAGAAGAAAGAAGAACATCAGAGAGCCGAGATACGCAGAAAGGCTATCAGGATACCTGTCAAAATGTGTAGAGAAAGAGGCTGTCAGAATGTCAGAATGAGTCAGAAAGAAAGCGGCTAAAAGGCAGAACTTGTCAGAAAGGATTTGACACGTTGATTACAGTCGAGAATGCATGAGAAATTGGAGGGAAACTTTGAGCCGTTTCTAATTGAACCGTTCGAGAAAAACATATAAGAGGACTCGAATAAGTGCAGTATGAAGTGACTGCAACCGTGTTGTATAGTGAATATCAAAAGGTGCAATAGTGTAAGAGTGTTGCATGAAAAATAGATATAGAACAAAAACCAGCAATATTATTCTAAAAATTTAAGAGAGAGGTTTTTGATTGAGAAGAAGATATTGAGTCTTTAACAAGTCTCTCTATGCTTCTATGAGTTAAAATTGTATGAGCCATAGACCAGTGAGGGTCTTGTAAAAGTGAAGGCATTTTGATGTCAATTTATTTTGCAAAATAGAAATTCAAGTGGGTGCTTGAAAAAGGGGTTGGTGCTCCTATCTGTTGCAGCAGATAAATCAGGGGTTGGTGCTCCTTCCAGTGGGTGCTGGTAAAATCAATTGTAAAGATTGAATCCTTGCAAAGACTGGATTTGGATTGGAGTCCAAACAGTCATTATTTGAGGAGTAGCCACATTGGTGAACCTCGTTAAATCCTGTGTTGTGTGATGTTCATGTGTGATTCTTGCTTTATTTGTTTTAAGCTTGCATTTTAGTTTTAAAAGTTGCAGAATCCAGTTTTTAAATAGTCACACTGATTCACCCCCCCCTCTCAGTGTCATTGTGAGAATATCAATTGGTATCAGAGCCAGGCACCTGTACAAGCTTAATCAGCTAAGGTGATCTTGGAAGATACACAATGGCCGGTGGTGAAGGTTTTTCTTCTAACAAAGCTCCTCTGTTTGATGGAACAAATTATTCTTTCTGGAGGCTCAGGATGCAGACTTATCTATGTGCACTGGGTTATGACATTTGGGAATCTGTTGAAAATGGATACACCATACCCACTGTTCCTCCAACAGATGCGGCTGAGAAGAAAAAGTTTGAGAACAACTCAAAAGCCAAGAATGCTATTATGTGTGGATTAGTAGATAGTGAGTTGATACGCATCATGAACTGCAAATCTGCTAAAGACATATGGGACAAACTGCAAAGCATTCATGAAGGAGATAGCAAAATCAAGGAAGCTAAGCTGCAAACACATCGTGCCCAGTTCGAAGCATTAAAGATGACCGATGATGAGAACATTGAAGCCTATCTGCTGAGAGTAAATGGAATCATCAATGCAATAAGAGGACTCGGGGAAGAAATGGAAGATGCAGTTGTTGTAAAGAAGGTACTAAGAACCCTCAATAAAAGGTTTGATGCAAAGGTTTCTGCCATAGAAGAAGCAAAAGATTTAAATTTTTTTAGTATGGATGAAATGCATGGTTCTCTAACAGCATATGAAATGAGGATTGGTCAAACTAAGCCCTCAGATAGAGAAGCAGCTTTCCAAGCACAGAAAAATATAAAATCTAAACAGGAATCTGAGGAAGAAGAATCTGCAGATGAGACTGAAGCAAACTTTGTTAGGAAGTTAGTAAAGGGAAAAGGAAAGTACAGAGGTAAGCTACCGTTCAAGTGCTTTAACTGTGGAGGCATCGGGCACTTTGCAGCAAAATGCCCAATGAATGAGAAAAATAGAAGTGATGAAGGGACACACCAAGAAAGAAATGTCTGGAAAAAGAAACCACATTTTAGAAAAAGGAACTTCAAGAAGAAAAGTTTCATTTCCAAGAATATTGACTCTTCTGAAGACAGTTCCAGTGAAGACTCAGAAGAAGAAACTGGTGAAGCCTTGTTCATGGCTGTTGAAGAACAAAGAACAGAAGAAACCCAGGAGTGTGAAGAAAAATTAGACGATGAGGCTGAGGTAGATCTGGAAGGTGAGCTGGTTGCTGCACTTGAAGAGTTAAGTGCAGAAAGGAAAAGAAATAAAAATATGGCAAGAAAATTTGAGGATGCCAGCAATTTAATAATCAGTTTGAAAGTACAAACTGAAGAACATAAGAAAAGGACTGAAGATTTTGAAGCTCAGCTAACCGTGAAAATAAATGAGTGCAATAAACTAGAAGAAGACATAGTTGGATTAAGGCTGCAGCTAGAAGAGATGAACCGAAAACTGAGTTGTCATCATAAATTTGAAGACAGTTCTGCGAAGCTGAATAAAATGTTGAATAATCAAAGGCCTACGGGTATCAAATTTGGCTTAGGCTTTGATGAAGGAGAATCCTCAAAAGACTCAAAGGCAGTAACTGTAGAACCAACAAAGAATAAAGACAAGATCAGGGTTGATCAAGATAAACCATATCTTGCAAAAGAGATCAACAAGTCCAAGCTCGAAAGGAGTGCTGCAAATGATGGATTCACCAAAGTCTCATATCAAAGAAGAAGAAGACCCATGGCTCCTACTTCCACATGGCAACAACCATTTCCCAGGTACACTCGTTCCTTTTCTGGTTATTGTTTTAAGTGCAATGCATATGGTCATAAAATCTCAAGTTGTAGATATAATGTAGAACAAAGAAATTTTACTAGTAGAAATATTTTTTCTCCTTTGATAGATTATGTTGTAGAATGTTATAACTGTCATAACTTCGGCCATATTGCAAGAAATTGTCGTAGCTCTTTTGCAGGAAATAAATACCAGGAAAGAAAATATCACTCAGTTGGATCAAAACAGTACAAAAAATTTCTCGAAAAACTGTCACAAGCCAATGAAAGGGAGAAGGTAAAACAAGTGACCAGATCTGCTGTTAAATCTCAGTGGAAAGAAAAGGAACAACCAAAGAAAGACAAGGAATCTCTAATTGTTCAAATAGCCCTCAAAGCCCAGAATAAATCTGCACCTTGGATTCTGGACAGTGGATGCTCCAGTCATATGACAGGAGACAAACAGAAGTTTGACAAGCTACAGACATACGAAGGTGGTTCTATAAAATTCGAAAACAATGATGGAGCAAAAATAGTGGGTAAAGGATCTGTTAAGTTAAGTGACGGTAAAATCAACTCTAAGGAAGTTCTTTTTGTGGTAGGACTGAAGCACAACTTACTGAGTGTAAGTCAGATTTGTGACAGAGGTCATGAAGTAATTTTCAAGAAGGAGGGCTGTGAAGTAAGGAAGACAAGAAATGGAAAGTTAATAGCCACTGGACTGAGAACTTCTGGAAATTTGTATACTCTCTCGGAGACTTCAGATGGAGCTTGCTTGGTTGGACAGGAAGAAGAAAATTGGCTGTGGCATAAAAGACTCGGTCACATAAGCTTTGATAATCTGGTAAAAATCAGCTCGAAAAGAGCAGTAAGAGACATACCCACTATTGGTAAACCATCAAACAACATTTGTGAGTCATGCCAAAAGGGGAAGCAAACCAGATCTACTTTCAAAGCAAAAGAATATTTCACTAGCAAGCCATTAGAACTAATTCACACTGATTTGTGTGGACCCATGAGGACAGAAAGCATAAATGGATACAAATATTTTATGCTGTGTATAGATGATTTTTCTAGAATGACATGGGTACTCTTTCTGAAACGAGAAATCGAAGCCTTTGAGATGTTTAAAACTTTCAAAAATCTTGTTGAGAATCAATCTGGAAAAAGAATTAAATGCTTGAGATCTGATAGAGGAGGAGAGTTTATTTCAAATGAGTTTGCTGAATTCTGTGAAAAACATGGAATAAGAAGACAGTTTTCAGCAGCAAGAACACCTCGACAGAATGGAGTAGTTGAAAGAAAGAACAGAACTATACAGGAAATGGCAAGGACCATGTTAACAGAGAGCAAAATTGCTGACAGATTCCGGAAAGAGGCAGTTCATACTACAGTCTATATTCAGAATAGGTGTATGTTAAGGCCGCATGAAAGCAAAACACCTTATGAACTGTGGTTTGGCAAAAGGGCTACAGCAAAATACTTCAAAGTGTTCGGCAGCAAGTGTTACATTAAACGGACTGAAGCCAATCTTGGCAAATTCGAAGATAGAGCTGATGAAGGTATCTTTCTTGGTTACTCAACAAAAAGTAAAGCTTACACATGCTACAACAAAAGACTAAAGAAAATTGTGGAGAGTGCGGATGTGAAGGTTGATGAAGGCAAGGAAACAAGAAATCAGCAATAATGAAAACTACCCAACCTATGAAGAATTTATTGAAGAAGATGAAGATCAAGAAAAGGAAGAGAGACAGAAATCAGATTCAGATGATTTGGAAAGAGAAGAAAACAAGAAATTCAGAACAGGCAGTTGGCAGAAAAATCATCCCAAAGAGCAAATTATTGGGGACCCTACAGTTGGCATTCAGACAAGAAGAAGAGTAGTAAATAACTATTCTCTGTTATCCAGTATTGAGCCCAAGAATATTATTGAAGCAAGCACAGATGAAAGCTGGATGGAAGCAGTAAATGAAGAACTAGATCAAATTGAGAAAAACAAAACCTGGGAATTAGTACCAAGGCCTAAAAATAAAAACATAATTGGTACTAAATGGATATTTAGAAACAAACTGAATGAAGATGGATAGGTTGTAAGGAATAAAGCAAGATTAGTCTGCAAGGGATATGCCCAAGTTGAGGGGATTGATTTTGAAGAGACTTTTGCACCTGTGGCCAGACTTGAAGCAATAAGACTATTTTTGGCTTTAGTTGTTCATAAGAATTTCAAGGTTTATCAGATGGATGTAAAATCAGCATTTTTGAATGGAAATCTTCAAGAAGAAGTATATATTGAACAGCCTGATGGTTTTCAACTTTGTGACAATCCTAACTTTGTTTGCAAGCTGAAGAAAGCATTGTATGGTTTGAAACAAGCACCTAGAGCTTGGTATGCAAGATTGGACAGCTATCTCACTAAGCAAGGATTCAAGAAAGGTATGGTAGATAGCAATCTATATGTGAAAACTGAAAATGGCAATTTCATTGTCCTTGTTGTTTATGTAGATGATATAATTTTTGGGAGCAGCAATGATGAATCATGCAAAGACATAGCAAACAAAATGCAGAAAGAGTTTGAAATGTCTATGATAGGTGAACTTTCATATTTCCTTGGATTGCAAGTTAATCAAACCGAAAAAGGGATTTTTATTTCTCAAATTAAATATGTGAAAGAAATGTTGAAAAAGTTCACTATGGAAGATAGTAAGCCAGTGAGCACCCCCATGACAACAAGCTGCAAGTTGAGCAAGGATGATAAATCTCCAAATGTTGATCAAACAATGTACAGATCAATGATTGGGAGCTTGTTGTATTTGACAACAAGACCGAGATATCTTACAAGTTGTTTGCATGGTTGCAAGATTTCAGGCTAGTCCAAAAGAGACTCATGTAACAGCTGTGAAAAGGATCTTTAGGTACCTCAAGGGTACTATGGAGTATGGGCTGTGGTATCCAAAAGGAAAAGACTTCACTCTCTTTGCATATTCTGATGCAGATTGGGCAGGATGCATTGATGACAAAAAAAGTACAAGTGGAGGAGCATTTTTTCTTGGAGATAAATTGGTAGCATGGCACAGTAAGAAGCAAGAATCAGTCTCTCTATCCACAGCCGAGGTAGAATACATTGCAGCAACAACATGCTGCACACAAATACTATGGATGAGACAAACATTGAAAGATCTAGGTATTCACTTCAATGAGCCCATTTCAGTCAAATGTGACAACACTAGTGCAATCAACATTTCAAAGAATCCGGTAATGCATTCCCGCACCAAACATATTGCAATCCGGTATCACTTCTTGAAGGATAAGGTTGCAGAAGGAGAGGTCAGATTGGAGTTTGTTCCCACTACAGAGCAAGTAGCAGACATATTCACCAAACCTTTACCAAAGGAAGTATTTGAATACCTTCGAAAGAAGTTGGGAGTAGTCACACTTCCCAAGCACTGACTAGCTATGGGAAATACATTCTCAGGGGGAGCATTCAAGTTATTTATGCCTGAGAATGTTGTGCATAGACTCAGGGGGAGTCTGCAGCAGCCCTTTGGCATTATTGGCAAAGGGGGAGAAGAATTTGAGCAAGGTTACAGTGTGTTGCCAACAATTCCAAAGGGGGAGATTGTTGAGCAAGGTGCAGCGAAAGCAGTGCAAAAGTATTGTAATTGTTGTCAACACAGACAGATTGATGCAGTTGATGCAATTCAGAGGTCAGTCAGATCAAGTGCAAAAAATTTCAAGAAAAACAGAGGGGACCCAGATCCAGAAATTTGCAGAAAAATACAAGGAAGAAAACTGTCGCGATATCGCGACATGTTTTCTGTCGCGATTTCGCGACAAAACCGAGGAGAGAGAAAATGCATGCCAAATTGTCGCGATATCGCGACATAACGGAGGAGAGAGAAAATGCATGCAAAATTGTCGCGATTTCGCGACATGGCTGAGGAGAGAGAGAGAGAAGGCGCAAGCAAAATTGTCACGATTTCGCGACAAAAAGGATGAGAGAGAAAGTGCATGAGAAAGTGTCGCGATATCGCGAGGTTTTGGAAGAAAAGCACTAAGGGCGAAAGTGTCGCGACATCGCGACAAAAAGGAGAGAGAAAGTTCATAAAAACTGTCGCGATTTCGCGACATGTTGGAGGCAAAGCTACGAAGTGAAGAAAGCGTAGCGATTTCGCTACATGTTGCAATTTCGTCAGCAAAAACAAAGAAAAAGTGATAAGTCAAGAAAGTGTAGCGATTTCGCTACAAGTCCGAAATACAAAATGCAAGAGTGTAGCGATTTCGCTACAAGTTCAAAATGCAAGGGAAAAGTGTAGCGATTTCGCTACGAGTCTCAAAATGTAAGGGGAGAAGTGTAGCGATTTAGGCTTGAAATGCAAGGCGAAAAGTGTAGCGATTTCGCTAGGTTCGAAATAAAAGGTGCAAAGGGGAGCGACTTTGACACAAGTTTGAAAAGCAAGGGGCATAGGTGTAGCGATTTCGCTACAAGTGCAAAACTCAAAACACAATGGGGTAGCGATTTCGCTACAAGTCTTGAGATCAGAAGTCGAAGCAAGAGGAAACACCAAGCCAACAAAGTTAGATTTTCGGGGCAGAGCAAAGAAAAATGTTAAGTTGGAAAGGTGTAGCGATTTCGCTACAAGTAAGGTTTTCGCAGCTGCATGAAGAAAGAATTGTACGGAGGCCAGAAGCATCACGATTTCGTGACAAGTTGAAGATGACGTGAAAAAAGTGTCGCGATTTCGCGACAAGTTCAAAGAAAAGCCGCAGGAAGTTGAAAGCGTCGCGATTTCGTGACATCTTTGAAGATGACGTCAGAAGTGGAAATGTCACGATATCGTGACAAGTTGAAAGTAAAAGCGAGTATGTCGGAAGCGTCACGATTTCACGACAACTTTGAAGATGACGTAGCAAAAGTCTAAAAGTGTCGCGATATCGTGACATGTTTCATTTTTGCGGGTGTGTGCCGAGCAAAGTAGAAGGAGGCGAAAAATGTCGTGATATCGCGACATGTAAGGTTTTCATGGGTGATGTAGAGAGAAGGTCCAGGAGGCCGAAAACGTCGCGATATCGCGACAGGTAACTATTTTTGGCAGGAAAAAAGTCAAAAATACATGCAAAGTGACAAGTGTCGAATAAGCATGCAGCCAGTTATAGTAAAGTTAACTTGGGTCAGATCTGCAGTTCCAAGTGACAGGTGTTGGCAAAAGATTAGAGAATACACTGCAAGAGTCGACTGGAGTTTCAAGTGAAAGTTTCAAGACAGCGCTTTTAAGAAAAAGAACGGCTGTTGCAGGGCCGTAATGCAGTTGGCAGGAAAAGGTGGCAGCTTCATAGGGAAGCTACGGAACATAGCATTAAAAATAGAACAGCTGGACGGTTGTATCGAGAACTGATTACAGAGGCATTGTTTAGTTGCGTATATCAAAAGTTTCAGTTGAACGTAGAAGATAAAGGACACACAGTTTTCAACAGAGAAGAAAGAAGAACATCAGAGAGCCGAGATACGCAGAAAGGCTGTCAGGATACCTGTCAGAATGTGCAGAGAAAGAGGCTGTCAGAATGTCAGAATGAGTCAGAAAGAAAGCGGCTAAAAGGCAGAACTTGTCAGAAAGGATTTGACACGTTGATTACAGCCGAGAATGCATGAGAAATTGGAGGGAAACTTTGAGCCGTTTCTAATTGAACCGTTCGAGAAAAACATATAAGAGGACTCGAATAAGTGCAGTATGAAGTGACTGCAACCGTGCTGTATAGTGAATATCAAAAGGTGCAATAGTGTAAGAGTGCTGCATGAAAAATAGATATAGAACAAAAACCAGCAATATTATTCTGAAAATTTAAGAGAGAGGTTTTTGATTGAGAAGAAGATATTGAGTCTTTAACAAGTCTCTCTATGCTTCTGTGAGTTAAAATTGTATGAGCCATAGACCAGTGAGGGTCTTGTAAAAGTGAAGGCATTTTGATGTCAATTTATTTTGCAAAATAGAAATTCAAGTGGGTGCTTGAAAAAGGGGTTGGTGCTCCTATCTGTTGCAGTAGATAAATCAGGGGTTGGTGCTCCTTCCAGTGGGTGTTGGTAAAATCAATTGTAAAGATTGAATCCTTGCAAAGACTGGATTTGGATTGGAGTCCAAACAGTCATTATTTGAGGAGTAGCCACATTGGTGAACCTCGTTAAATCCTGTGTTGTGTGATGTTCATGTGTGATTCTTGCTTTATTTGTTTTAAGCTTGCATTTTAGTTTTAAAAGTTGCAGAATCCAGTTTTTAAATAGTCACACTGATTCACCCCCCCTCTCAGTGTCATTGTGAGAATATTGTCTAAGGGGGCCTTATCGTGTGTGTAATCCTCCTAATAGGGTCTGTGTTGAATGGGAGTGCCCCTCAAAGGAGTGCCTCTATAGTCTTTTTTTGTAGTGGCATAGTGTGGACTATGTTCTGGGTCATGCTACCAAGGTGGTATAACCATGTCCTTGGGGCTATAACGGAGGTGACTTGTGCCTCCTTGTATACTTTTTGTAGCTTTTGCCCATGACTAGGCTTGGCTACGGGTATACACCATGGTGGTGGTTTTCCTAAAAATATATGTATATTTTTATCTCCTTTACAATTTTTATGCTATACCAAACAAAAGGGGACCACATAAACAATGAAATGATTATCTTGTTTATAGATTAAATGTGTGCCCTAGATCTGGTCTAATGTGTTTGATTTTTATTATGAAAATATTGTAAAGTAAACTTTGTTATTCATGCAAAATGAGGGATCTTGTATCTCCAAAATGGTTGCCCCTTCAATATACCATTGTCAGGCCGTTATACCGAACCTCTCAATATACCCGACCTTACGTGAGGGAAACTATTGGTACGCAAGAGTAGAACAATATGTGGAACATAGGTGGTACAGAAGGGGGATCACTCTATTTTTGAAACCTACCATAGAAGACTTATCCTCATGCACGGGGAATCACCCCCATTACACTTGGTCAACTTTCATTAGGATTTATGTCTAGCTACAGTCCGAAGAACACAAGCTTATACTGAGAGGGGGGGTGAACAGTATAAGACCACTTTTTACTTTTCTTATCCCAATCAATATTATACAATATATCAATGGCAATATCAATAGAAGAAACCAAAGCAATGTACAAATCGTCACACACACATGAGACACCAATTTACGTGATTCACTCAATGTGAGCTACATCCACGGATAAAATATTCCACTAAATTTTATCAATCCAAATTTTGGGAAAACCTTTCCCGATTACAATGTTTATGGGCACCAACCCAAAGGAGACACCAATACCCTAATCTCAAGTTCGTGGGAACCAACCCATAGGAGACACCAATCCCCTAGCTCTGCTCTAGCTGGTGATCCTCTAGAAGACCTTTGCCTCCGCTGCCCTTAGCAAATGGAACTCTATCCACAGAAGACACCTATCCTCCCTGCTCTGGCTGGAGACCTCTGTCCTCAACTCTATCACCTCCAAAGTTGGTCCTTGAATTTGCACTAAACACAGTCCTTCGGTCTAGCAAAAATGTCCTTATTTTTCTTTGCCTGTCTGCTCTCTACGCCCTCTTCTATTTCTATGCAAACACACCCGCACTTGGTCGAACTTCACCCCTTACACTGTCTGTGCACACTCTTCTTCCTTTGTAATCTTTCACACTCAGAATGATTTGACGAAATGCACTATGCACACTACAATTGAATTTGCACTCTACTCACAATGATCGAACTTCTTGCACTGCGCACTATCTCCGAACATCGCACATCAACTACTCATCCAATCACCCAAACAACCCTCCTTTTATATCAAAATTTTCATGAAGAAAACTTTAATCTTAGTCAGCTGTTATGACAAATGTAAACCCTAATCTATGTCGGCTGCAAGCCCTAATTTTTGTCGATTGAAATTTTACTTTGTCGGCTCACTGCCTCTAGAACACTTCTGTAGCTTCTACCACAAAACTACAACATGTCACGATATAGCGACACCTTTGCAACCGTACACTTTCTTTTGGCTTTTGTGACGGTATCGCGACACTTTGGCCTTTGTCGACTTCAACTAAGCTCTTGTCGCGATATCGCGACACTTTTGTCTTTGTCAGCATCAACTTTGCTTTTGTCACAATATCGCGACACTTCTTCCTTTGTCAACCTCCTTTTTGCTTTTGTCGTGAAATCACAACACTTCTGTCTTCATAGCCTTCCTCTCTGCTTTTGTCACAAAATCATGACACTTCTCCTATAGAAGGCTTGCATTTTGTTTCTTTCACAAAATAGTGACACTTTCTCCAACCGAACGCTGCCATCTCAATCTGTCACAAAATAATGACACTTTCTCTTCTTTGCACTCTTGTCTGCTTGCACTAGCGAAAATGAAACATGTCACAAAATCGTGACACTTTCACTGCCTTGTGTTTTTCTCTGCCTTACGCCCCCAAAAATGGAACATGTCACGAAATCACGATGCTTTCGCATTTGACCTTTTCCTCCTTGAATTTGTCACGAAATCATGACACTTCTAGCTGTTGTATGTTTTCTTTGCAGCCTGTCACAAAATCATGACGGTTTTAGCTTCCGTACAACTTCTCTACAACCTGTCGCAAAATCGTGATAGTTCTCATTTTCAGACTCTTCCCTTTGTTGCATGTCATGAAATCGTGACACTTTATCTTGCTTCCACTTTGTCTTCTGACTTGTCACGAAATTGTGACACTTTTTCTCCTTAGCGCTTTTCTTTTCTTCGGGTCGCGAAAACCTAACATGTCACGATATCGCGACACTTTTTCTCCTGGACTCTCTCTTCTGCATTATGTCACGAAATCATGACACTTTTTCTTTTGGACTCTCTCTCCTACATGTCACGAAATTGTGACACTTTTTTTTCTGAACAACCTTCCTTGCAATATGTCACGAAATCGCAACATTTCTGACTCGAACATTCTCTCTCCTTTTTGAGTCGCGAAATCGCAACATGTCGCGATATCGCGACACTTTTCTAAAAATATTTCTCTCTCCTACTTAAGTCATGAAAATGTGACATGTCACGATATCGCGACACTTTTCTGAAAAACTTTCTCTCTCCTGCTTAAGTCGCGAAAATGCTACATGTCGCGATATCGCGACACTTTTCTTACTTGCTTTCTTTTGAACCTGTCAAGCTGTAACCTTCATCAAAATAAATTATTTTACATCAAATTAAATTCCTTCAAAAGCTTCTTGACATCAATGACAACTTTATACACTTGAGCAAAAGCAATGCACCCAAGGTACCCAAAATTGCCAACAATCTCCCCCTTTGTCATTGATGGCAAACCTTTACTGAAAACACGTCTCAAGAGCCAAAACTGAAACCAATTGTGTTAACAACTGAGGAATTGCCCACAATTGAGAATCTTCCTCTGAAGTTTTTCTCCCCCTGACTTGAAGCTTTCCTCTTCACTTGAAGCTCTCCCCCTTACTCATATCTCTCCCCCTTTGTCATCAATGGCAAAGGATCACCTTTGGGGATCGGGACTAAGAATGAGCCTCTTAGCTTAGTCCCTCCCCCACCTCCTGATGAGGTGATTAATTTTGGGGTGGGAGTAAAACTCCCATTAGGCACTGATCATCATCAGTGTCTATAATTTCCTTGCCGGGCCTTCTCTTGAACTCTTTGCCCGTATTCCTGTTCCTATTCCTGTCACTGTTCTCATTCTTATTATTATCCATGCCTTGATCCTTGGACCTGTTCATACCACTGTTCCTGTTCCTATACCTTGGAAGTTCAGCTCTACACTGTCTACCTATGTGACCTTCATTGTTACACTTATAACAAGTAATAATGTTATTTCTTTTAGGTATACCTGTTCTTTGAATCCGCTTGTTCTGACTAATCCTGTTCTGACCAAACCTGTTTTGATCAAAACTGTTCCTGTAATTAACCTTGCAATAGACTATCTTGTGCCCAAACTATTGACAAGAGTAGCAATAACCTTGAAAGAAACTAGCGCTTCTGAAATTGTCGTTTACCTTCTTCACTTGAGCCATGCAATGTGCAGCCATGTTACCAAACCTATAACACGCAAAACATCTGTCGTGAAATTTTTCTTTATTCGACCTCTTGGGTCCTGAAAACTTCTTCTTCTCATTCTGAATTTCATTTTCTATTTCTATGCATCTATCATTCAAGGACTCATGATCTGAAATACTTTCCTCATCAGAACTCTCTTCCTTTTGGAGTCTCTTACTAGACTCTCTAGCTTGTTCCTTGTGTGGCTTAACAAAACCAAGGCCTGTTTTATCCATTGTCTTTCTTTGACCTTTGATGAGTGACTTAACCTTTTTGGAGCTATATTGAAACCTGTAAAGCTTATCCTTGTACTCTTTAGTTTCCTCTTTCAAAGAAACCATTTTCTGTTCTAACTCACTGTACTCAAGAACTTTAGACTCTAACTCATCCTTGAGTTCTTGTGTCTTAGCCATAGAGAAGTCAAGAATTTCTATAAGATCATCTCTCTCCATACAACATTCATATAACTTATCCTTGAGTCTAGCATTCTTCTTTATTTCCTTTTTCAAAACACTAAGAGCGTTAGTAAGTTCACTTTCAAGATCCTTTATTTGTTTGCTTTCTGAATCATCAAAGCCTTTTTCAGATTTCTTATCACTAGAGGTGCTACCTTTTTCAAAAACCATACATGCATCTTCCTTATAGTTTTCTGAAGCATCCTCATACATACTAGAAAACAAATCATTATTTGTGCAATCATCCTCAAGGTGACCAAAATTTCCACATCTAAGACATTTCATGATAATGAATCTATTTTTCGGTTCTTCCTCTTTTTCTGATATGAACAACATCTCATTTTCATTATCACTTGAAGAACTTTCACTATCACTACTTTAACACTTACTTGCTTTTTCTAGGTAGAAACTCTTCTTGTGCTTGTGAGAATACCTCTTTCCTTGATTTTTGTGCTCATCTTTGTTCTTTCTGTGATGCTTGTGCTTTTCAGAATCCTTGCTCTTAGAATCCTATTTTTCTTCATCACTTTCATTCTTGGAAATAGTACAGTCAGTAGCATAATGACCAAACTTTCCACAATTGAAACATCTTATATTTTTCATGCTTTTGTGCTTTCTAGAGAACTTGCCTTTCTTGCTATAATATGCCTCTTCATCACTAGAAGACTCATCACTCTCTTGAAGCTGTTTGCCCTTGGATTTCTTGGTAGCCTTGAAAGTTGCCTCTTTCTTGATGTCAACCTTCACTTGAGTTCTCAACTCAAATGCTACAAGTATACTATGGAGCTCATCATTTTTCAACTTATCCAAATCTTTAGCTTCCTCAATAGCAGAAATATTTTCACTAAATATATTCGGAAGAGATCTTAAAATCTTATCACAAACATCATTTTCAGCAAGCTCAAGACCTAAGTATTTTACGAAGTTAACAACCTCATCCATATGAAGCATGTAATCACTAATATTTTCATCATCATTTATCTTGAGTTGTTAAAAAATATCTTTGAAGTGTCTCAACTTGGCATTTCTAACATTTGTATCACCTGTATGAACCACCTGCAACTGTTTCCACATTTCACTCGCTGTCTTGCAGTGAATTACTTTGGTGAGATCTGCTTTCTGTAAGCCTTTCAGGATTGCATTCATTGCTTTTGAATTGCTATGATGTAGGAGCCTTTATTCTTTAGTATTTGGACCATGTACAGGAATAGTGTACTCATATTCAATTACTTCCCATACCTCATTACCAAGTGCCATTAGATGAACCTTCATCCTTACACTCCAAAGACCAAAATCTGACCCATCAAGAATAGGTGCTGCATTGCCGCTAGAATAATCCATTGTGTTCTTAACTAGCTTTTCCTTCAAGCTGTTAAACTTTTCGAAGGCACCCGCTCTGATATCAATTGAAGAACACAAAATTATACTGAGAGGGGCAGGTGAATAGTATAAGACCACTTTTTACTTTTCTTATCCCAATCAATATTATACAATATATCAATGGCAATATCAATAGAAAAAACCAAAGCAATGTACAAATCATCACACACACATGAGACACCAATTTACGTGATTCACTCAATGTGAGCTACATCCACGGATAAAATCTTTCACTAAATTTTATCAATCCAAATTCTGGGAAAACCTTTCCCGATTACAATGTTTATGGGCACCAAACCAAAGGAGACACCAATCCCCTAATATCAAGTTCGTGGGAACCAACCCACAGGAGACACCAATCCCATAGCTCTACTCTGGCTGGTGATCCTCTAGAAGACCTCTGTCTTCGCTACCCTTAGCAAATGAAAATCTATCCACAAAAGACACCTGTCCTCCCTGCTTTGGTTGGAGACCTCTGTCCTCAACTCTATCACCTCCAAAGTTGGTCCTTGAATTTGCACTAAACACAGTCCTTCGGTCTAGCACAAATATCCTCGTTCATCTTTGCCTATCTGCTCTCCATGCCCTCTTCTCTTTCTATGCAAACACACCCACACTTGGTTGAACTTCACCCCTTGCACTGTTTGTGCACAGTCTTCTTCCTCTGTAATATTTCACACTCAGAATGATTCGACGAAATGCACTCTGCACACTACAATCGAATTCGCACTCTACTCACAGTGATCGAACTTCTTGCACTGCACACTATCTTCGAACATCACACACCAACTACTCATCCAATCGCCCAAAAAAACCTCCTTTTATATCAGAATTTTCATGAATAAAACTTCTACGTCGACTACAAACCCTAATTTTTATTGACTAAAATTTGACTTTGTCGGCTCACTGCCTCTGGAACACTTTTGTAGCTTCTGCTGTGAAACTACAACATGTCACGATATCGCGACACCTTTGCAACCATACACTTTCTTTTGGCTTTGGTCATGATATTGCGACACTTCAGCCTTTGTCGACTTCAACTAAGCTCTTGTCGCGATATCACAACACTTTCGTCTTTGTCAGCATCAACTTTGCTTTTGTTACGATATCGTGACACTTCTCCCTTCATTGACGTCCTTTCTGCTTTTGTTGTGAAATCGTGACACTTCTGTCTTCATAGCCTTCCTCTCTACTTTTGTCGTGAAATCATGACACTTCTCCTATAGAAGGCTTACATTCTGTTTCTATCATGAAATCGTGACACTTTCTCCAATCGAATGCTACCATCTCAATCTGTCGTGAAATCGTGACACTTTCTCTTCCTTGCACTCTTGTCTGCTTGCACTGGCAAAAACGAAACATGTCATGAAATTGTGACACTTTCGCTACCTTGTGTTTTTCTCTGCCTTATGCCCATGAAAATGGAACATATCATGAAATTGCTATGCTTCGCCTTTGAGCTCTTCCTCCTTGAATTTGTCACAAAATCATGACACATCTAGCTTCCGTACATTTTCTTTGTAGCCTGTCATGAAATCGTGACGCTTTTAGCTTTTGTACAACTTCTCTGCAACCTGTTGTGAAATCATGAACGTTCTCATTTTCAGACTCTTCCCTTTGCTGCATGTCACAAAATCATGACACTTTATCTTGCTTCCACTTTGTCTTCTGACTTGTCGTGAAATCGTGACACTTTTTCTCCTTAGCGCTTTTCTTTTCTTCGGGTCGCAAAAACCCGACATGTCGCGATATCACGACACTTTTTCTCTTGGACTCTATCTTCTGCATTATGTCACGAAATCTTGACACTTTTTCTTTTGAACTCTCTCTCCTGCAACATGTCATGAAATCGTGACACTTTTTCATCCGAACAACCTTCCTTGCAATATGTCACGAAATCGAGACATTTTTGACTCAAACATTCTCTCTCCTCTTTGAGTCGCAAAACTGTGACATGTTGCGATATCATGACACTTTTCTAAAAATATTTCTCTCTCCTGCTTAAGTCACGAAACTGTGACATGTCATGATATCGCGACACTTTTCTAAAAAAATTTCTCTCTTGCTTAAGTCGTGAAAATGCGACATGTCGCGATATCATGACACTTTTCTAACTTGCTTTCTTTCGAACCTGTCAAGTCGTAACCTTCATCAAAACAAATTATTTTACATCAAATCAAATTCCTTCAAAATATTCTTGACATCAATGACAACTTTATACACTTGAGCAAAAGCAATGCACCCAAGGTACCCAAAATTGCCAACATAGTTGCGATCGGGGTATATGTATGCAAAATCCAAGCCAAGGTGGTGATGAAATCCACCATTGGTCTTGATCAAGTATTGGGGTATTAAGACCAACTCCTTGATGTTAACTTTATTAGGTGGTGTGTGTGTGGTTCATTTTAATCGTGTAAAGAAAGAAAACATACAGCAAAAGATGATTTTCACTAATGCAATGCTTTAAAGTATGTTTTATCTTTCAGAGACCATTAGTAGCAAAAGGAAATCACCAATCCTAACTTGAACTGAAACCTATGATGAGGACTTGCCACTTGTGCAAGTATCATACAAGCAAACCAGAGAAGAATGCATTCCTAATCAAGTTCCTCCAATTTAATTTACGCTATGTTTTTATTTTATTTTATTTATTTTCCTTTTCTTATTGCAAGAAGGAAAACAAACTACTTAACTTTTCTATGCAAGCAAAGAAACATAAAATTGCAGAAACAAAAAATAGAAAACACAGAGGATGTTCAGAAAACCTACCTCCCCTCTATCTAAGCCAGATGCCTCTAAGTTTTTGCTTAGAAAATGCACAGATCTCTAATCATCTCAGGGTGATATTAATAGCAAGTCTGCATTCATCACAGGTTGGGATGAATACATATTCACCTGGGGTGGAACGAATGCCAGGTCTGTATTTGTCATAGGGTGGCACGACTAGCAGTCTAGCGCCTGAATGAGTAACACCTACAAATAAAACACAAAATTTGGATCAAAAAATTGATATTAAAAGTATGGGACTTGGTCCCACTATGATCGCCACTAAAATCTAAATGCATAAGGACGGTGTACCAGATATGATGCAAACAAAAGTTGATACAAATGCTAAGTCCTACGAATGCGAGAAGCAATGCATGAAGGAAATGATGCATAAATGAGATGTAAGCAAAATAAAGTGGGGCCTATTTTATTAATTTTTGCTTTCAATCCAATTACAATACATCCCCACTCTAGGGCATAGAACGTTTGATATAGTTCGTTACGCCAATGGATGGTACGCTTCTAGTGTATTTCGCATGCTCACATTTGAAATGGGTGGGCCAAAAAGTTGTCTCTGCTTGTTTCCATGTGTTATTTGTTCCTTTATTCCCCTATAGTGTTCCTAGTGGTGATATATTGCACATAGAAAAATAGCAAATAGTTAATAGCATGTGTGGATAGAAGGAAACATGCAATCCCCAAGGCCTCCGGCTAGTGAATACATAAAATAGCAAAACGATGGTCAAAACATGTCATAATGAATTCAAAATTTTATAGAAGCATAAATACATCATCAAGGACACATTACAAAAAGAACAATCATGAAATCATGCATATATTTCTAATCGCTCCGGGGTGGGATGCTGGGGACTGTCACAAAATGTGCAAAGGTGACCTTGCAAATGTCCTATCCAGAGGCCTCCAAAATTCTTGTAAACTTGGGGTTAGACAAAAAGGGGAATTTTGAGATGACCCAAAAGGTCATATTTGGTAGATTCTTCCCATATCGTCCTATATCTGAAGGCACTCCCTGTAGGTTAGTACACACATAAAAATGATAAAAACAAGGTCAAAATAGGTCAGAATGCAGTGAAACTTGAAAAAAAACATAAGTAAATCAGATAAAAATAATGCAAAAATAATAGTAGAGAAATCAAGCATAAATTTCTAACTGCTCTGGGGTGGGGTGATTAGGAGTGCAATAGTGCAGGGGGCACCCGGGGGTAGGACACCCACCATTTGGGGCTTATTTTTGGCACATATCCAAGTGGGATGGGTTCAAAACCTCCTAGGGAGTTGTGTCAATGAGTTTGGTGTGGGATTGTGGCCGATTGCTTGGGTTTTGGGTCTAGATTGTGTTCCTAATGTTCACCCGATAACCTCTCTTCCAAAAGAGAAATTAGGGATGTAGGAAGCACAAAGAGGAATGGGGATATAATTTGGCAGCACTCCGTTGCTCCAAATGGTCCAGCTCTATTATTTTTGGGGTGAGGAGGCTCACATTTTTATAGACCTAGGGGTCTCCTTTGAATGCGCATGCGAGGGCGCCACTTGGCTCACCATGCCTTTTGGAGGGAGAGAAGATTCCTCCCTGATTTAGAGCCTCCATGATCAGGGTATGCTTGATTGAAGTCTCTCTCTCAGATTTGAAATTGTTCCTCGTAATTGAATGCCTTTAAGGTGAAGTTGGGTGGCAGATCTGGGCTGCCATTTGGCTTGACTTTTTGCCAGTCAAACCTGCTAATCGTCCCACCCTGGAGCAATTGCTGCTAATCGTCCCGAGGTAGGGCGAATAGGATTCTAATCATCCCAGGGTGGGATGAGTAGGGAGAAAAGTGCTTAAAAGTTTCCAAATTGACCTTTGACCTTCCAAAACTGATTTGGGAGTGGTTAGGACCACTTTTTAACCTTTGGAGGCTTCCCTAGGGGGGTATGTATGTCAATTCGATCAGTGCTTGTGGTCACATAATCATATTGGTGTTGTTTTGGTGTCTATAGTTTGTTATCCCATGTGTATCAAAATATTGAAGGACTAACATCACAAATGCAATTGAACTAAAAAATTAAGTAAAATTTTGCATTGATTTAGACCATCCCAAATTACAACCCTTTCGTTGGTAGTTTTTCCACACTATATTTTGATTATGAAAAATTCTAAAGTGTGAAAGTTAAATGATGCAATTATTTTTGCTGGTTTTTATTGCTATTATTATTTTTATATAATTTTTTGCTCCTATCCTTTTTATTTTGATAAAATATTTATAAAGAAGAATGATTTCACCGTGAATGAATTGTAGTCATGGGAAAAATGAAAGGAAAGGAAAGTGCTAGCGATAACAAAGCAAACAAATATATTTTCACCCTAGGGAAGGGGTGAAAATCATTTCACATTTCTTTTGGGTAAAGTAAAACATTAAGATGTTTTCACCCAAATGGGAGTGAAAGTAATGATAAGTGATCTATCGAAAGTAAAAGGTGATTCTGAAAGCAAGGAAAACATAAATATAAATGATTTCGCCCAAACTTATGCATTCAAAGGTTATTTCACCTTTTTTTGGGGTGAAAATAATAAGTGGGCATCAGTCAAAGCCAATGTCACCCTAGAAAGAGGGCGTAATTTATTTTTCTTCCCTCTTTTAAGCGAATTGCAAGTTGAAAATGTTTTTGGAGCGCAAATGATGAGTGGACGTTTTTTGGGTGAAAGCATGTTTTTGGTCAAAATCAAAGTCACTCTGAAATAAGCAAGAAATATGATGAAGGTGTTTCCCAAGTAATTTTACCTTATTTTTAGTAAATTTAAGGATTTCATCCAAGATGGGATGAAAGCAATGAAAGCACCCAAGTTTAGAGCAAAAGTCTAGAAAAAACATCCTCATGCGCTGATAAAATTCAAAGTAACCCCAATTTGGGGCAAAACTTATTTTTGCCCTCCTTCAAGCAAGATAGTGTTTTGGGAAAAATTCTTGAGAGAAGATGATTTTGGGGTGCAATTGACTAGATTGAAGATGAAAGTACATTGATGGGTGAAAATACCAAACGAATTTCTAATTTCACCCATGATTGTGATGAAAAGGCTTTTCTCTCCATTGCCTGGATGAAATTAAAATTTTACCTCTTTTTCTCAATGAAATTCCTTTCAAAAGAATCATTATTGCAGATCTTTTTCAGGAAGGGTCGAAGATTAGTGGCATTTAATTCTTGGGGCAATAAAATCAATATTTCCATAATTCCTACTGAAGAGTTGCAAACATTAAATATTATGCTCCTAATAATTATATGGTCTAGATTATTCCCAAGGTTCCAACCATTGATTTCATAAATTTGTCAAAATAAATTTAATTTTCAGTGGGTCTTCCTACTGGAGATAAAATTTTGAGGCACAAGATGATGAAGCGATACCCTAGATTCAATGACCAAGCTCCTGATATTTGTGTAATATTTTTGCATTCTAATGCACCAACATCTAGAATAATTTCCCATAATCCATTGCTGCTGATTTCCAAAGCACTCTCCATGAAAGAGGGATTTTCGCTTCCTGAAGAATGTTCTAATTTGAGCATTACTGCTGTTAAGGAGAGAATTGTTGTGGTTGGTCTTTGACTAGCCAACATTTTATTTATTTGTGCATTAAATTTTAGAGGTGGAATATTTTATAAATACTAAGCATTTTGATGTTAAATGGAGGATAGAAATTATACCAAAAATTGCTTTGGCTTTTGTGCATCAATTGAAATATATTTGTTTCTAGTTCCTAGAGTAGTGTTGTATGCAATTATTTTCTGCCTTTCATTTTTGTTAGGTTCATGATATTTTTTAGGTAAATTTAAATTCTGCATTTTTGAATTTAATTCTTGATAGAGAATTGAATGTTGAAATGTTCATTGGAAATTATCCCTACAATCTATGAATGGTTCCTATGATTTCCTTTCTGTTACATGCTAGTTAAAAACTTGATGTGGATTTTAGCTACTATTTTATCCCCACCTTACATATCTAGCTCATAGATACTAGTGCTTAGAAATATTCATGACCAATAATTATTGGTATGCCCGATGGGACATTAAAAGTTCCACTTTGAATAGTATTAAGGTTTGATGTTTATCTTTTTACTATCTGACTAGAACATCTGGTGGCTCAAATTTACCTAGAAGTATCTGAACGTGAATTTGGTGAAAGATTTACTTCATTATCACAATATCGAAGGCCAAAAACTCTTCAAACCCCATTGAGTTATTTGAGCTTGACAACCAATTTTTATGAGAACATCCTAGTTTGGTCACCCCAACTATCCCATCCATTGCAACATCTTCATAGGTAGCTGGTGTATTTTTTGTTCCTTCAAGTCCTACTAGCATAGCCACTAGATTTCCTCCTCCTCAAGTAAAAAATCAAATCTAAATGGCCCAAAATATTCCACCTCAACCACCAAGACATTTCCTGGCCTAGAACCACTCCAAAGCATTGAATTTGCAAGCTCAAAACCTGATTCCGCAAGTAGCATTGAAGGATTTTCCTACCTACAATTGTACGGGTAAGATGGCTTATGAGTATGTACAGGATGTAGCTTCTCTGACAACCATTCATAGCATTACATATGAGTATGTCATGGTAATATTGCACGTGCTCTCTCTTCAAGGTAAATTGCTTTATTTGTATCGATCTTTATAGCTTACCACTATTACCACCTAGGACCAGTTAGCTAAATTTTTGATAAAAGGTTTTAACAAACAAGCAGATATGTTCTCTTTATTACATAAATTTACCACCATTCAGAGGCATCCCTAGGAGGAAATAATTGAATTCAACATCAGTTTCACCCAAAATTTGTAGAGAGTCCTTGATGGTCTCCAATCAACTCTTGAACAAGTTACATTCTATTACCTTCGTACTTTTAATTCTAACGTTAGCATGATCATCCATCAATCCAATGTTGATATATTTTTGACTTTGTATTCTATTGCACAAAAGTTTGAGGCCAACTTGATTGCTATCGATAAGCTTTTACCAAAAATGACAACGCCCAGTTTTCTTGATCTCCCATAGTATTTGTACTCCAGCATATCTTATCAACCCTTACCAATTTCCCCTATATATCTAGTTTCTTCATAGAATCCAAGTTCATTTCAAATAATGATGATAGTTTCTATCCCACAACTACCTACTCTATATATTCAAAACTACCTGCTCTGATTCCATTCCCAAAATTGCCATCTCTGCTTGTACCACTTCCATTACCAACTCCTACAACACTCGCAAATACTAATCCACAAGATAAGTTTCTTAATGAGATACAATCAATGAAATCATGCATAATAATGATGAAAAATTAGATCATGATGATTAATAAGAAGCAAGCTAAAATAGATTTCCAGCCTAGGATGTTTCAACCTCTATCGATCACCAAGGAGCAAGCAGCTTCAACTAGTAAGGCACCTAAGAGGAATCTGACCGTATTGGCAAATAAATAGGCTAGCCTATTAGAAAAAGCATACTGGTGCTCTTACTACAATGATCCACATGGCAAGGAAACTTGCATGGTTCATCTGAACTATGTGCAAACATTGGAAAAAATTTCTTTTATGGTCAAATCAACATGATTACAAATTTTGATCATAATTTCACGGTCCTTTTCGAAGAACAAGTTTTAGTTCTCATGAGAGTTGGACAAAAAATTGTCACCATAGATCCAGCTAAAATGGGGCCCCTAAAGGTACCTGCTTACTTGAAGGTGCAAAATGAGAAAATATACGCATAAGAAAAAGTTCCTATTCCAGTGTCCAAGCCAGATGCACTCGTCCTATTAAAATATCTTTTACCTCTAAGAGCAAAAGAAATATTGCAAGAAAAGGCTTCAAATTTGTAGGAGAAAGTTGAAATTGAGGAATAGACCAGATAAAAGCTCAAATACCCATACTTGAATAAGCGTTAGAGGGTGGCTACTACACAACAGTATCAGAGTATATATGAGGCTGCCAATGAAGGAAAAGAGTCTAGTGCATCTAAGTACAACATTGTTGAGGAGCTGAAGAGGATTCCATCCAAGGTGAGTCTCTATGATGTATTACAATTGCCTAGACAAGTCAACTTGTTGCAATAATGGATGAAGTTTATGAAATATAAGGGGAAAAATCCTACTCAGATAGTGTTTTATCAAATGCTAACCACTTAAGCTACTGGATAATAGACCACCCCCTTTCTACTTGTCTCTCACGATGGAAGGCTAGATTGTGCACAATTGCATGATTGACTCTAGCGCTACAATGACTATCATGCCAAAGGTAGTTTGTGATGTTATGGGCATGGAATATACAAGAAGCAACTCTAGAATTTTGTAATTAGGTAGAACCCCTGTGAGAATAGGAGTTATCAAAGACATCCCTATTTTTTTGCATAAAATACCTCATATCACTGTGATTTAAGAGGTGGTTGTGGTTGATCTAGAACCATTTTTCAGCATGTGCCTTTGAAGGGAATTCACTTCCAAATTGGGAGGCTACCTTTCTATGGATTATTCTCATCTAGAGATTCCTATTAAAGAGAGAAGAATTTGTATCTATAATGAGAATCCTTCTACTTTTCATATAGATATGATTGAAGAAGAAGAGAAATACTTAAATTCCATCAACGTGATGACCAAACAATTAGAAGAATTAGACTTGATGGAAGAAGTTCTTGATGAAATTCAAACCGAATATGAGTTTTAAATCCCTGATTTTAATGCCATGATGGAGACTAAAATTGGTTGTTACAAAATTACCAAGCCTCAAAAATCTAAAGTGAAGGTGTTTGATGATCAGTATCATGTTCTTGATCAATTGTGGAAGTTGTACTTTGATGGAGTGAGATGTAATAACGGTGTAGGAGAAGGGATTGTTCTCATTTATATTTCTAGAATATAAAATACTTATTCATATTGGTTTACCTAGATTTGTACCAATAACTCTATCAAGTACGAAGTACTATACCTAGGCTTGAAGAAAGAAGAGAAGATTGGTATTAAATAGCTGTTGATATTCAAATATTTTGAACTGATTATACACCAAGTAACAAATAAATGCATCTCCAAGTATCAATACCTGAAGGTATACCACAACAAATTTTGGGACCTATTTGAGGCCTACACAACTTTGAACATCCAAGTGATCTTGCAAGAGAAGAACAAGCATACCGATCTCTTGGCATCTCTTGGCATAAAATTTTCTCCATTTGAGCATATGATGAGAAAACCCAAGATTGTAAGGTTATTTTATTGACCTTTAGTCCCTAAAAAAAATATCCACTGGCAAGTGTTTGACAATGATGAATAGATTATAAATTTCTTGATAAGAGAAGATAGTACTATGGAATAAAGAACACTTTATGAGGAAGAAGTTGAAGGATTGATTACACTTGAGAGTCTCTTTAATTAGAATGATAGAGCATAAAAGCACAATATCAAAGTGGATGATAAGGAGTACATTGAACTATATTTGGGACCTAAGAAGTTGATAAAAGTTGTCACTGATTTCACTCTAGAAGATCTGGAGTAGATCAAGGATCTATGCCACAAGTTTCCAGATATTGTTGCTTGGAGATACCTGGATTTGAAAGGCTACAACAAGTATGTTATCTAGAATACCATTTAGCTACAAGAAGGAGTGAAACCATTCAGGAAAAATAAGAGGCTAGTCAATCCCAAGATTGAAACCTTGATGAAAGTGGAATAGTTGAAGATGCTAAAAACCAAGATCATGTATCTGATTAAGCATTCTACCTGGGTAGCAAATTTGGTCCTTGTGAGGAAGAAGAACAGAGATATTCACCTATGTGTTGAGTTCTAGAATTTGAATCAGGTATCGCTAAAGGATCATTATCCTTTACCTTAGATTGACCATACTCTTCACATAGTTGTGGAAGCTCAAATATTTTCACTATTGGATGGATTCTCTTCCTATAATCAAATTTGGGTTAAGGATGAAGACCAATATAAAATGATGTTCACCATGAAATAGGGAAAAAAATTTTATTAGCGAATGCCATTTTGTCTCTTGAATGCTGAAGAAACTTTTCAAAGAGCGATAGATGTAGATTTTGGTGAGTTATTAAATCACATCATTGTAATTTGCATAGATGACATGACTATATTCTCTCACAATAGGGAGGAACATAGTCTACATTTGAGACAAGTGTTTGAGAAATTCCAAGAGTTCATAATATCCATCAACCAAAACAAATCCATCCTCGTGGTAAAATAAGGAAATCTCCTAGGCCATGTTATCTTGGAATAAGGTTTAGATATTGATCCAACTAGAGTTGAGGCTCTTCTAAAGCTTCTACTACGAACCAATATGAAGGATTTGTAGTCATTATTTGGGTAAATAAACTTTTTTTGAAAGTTCATTGTAGATTTTTCCCAAGTGGTAAAGCCAATGACTGATATTTTAAAGAAAAACATTGGGTTCAAATGGATTGAGTAGAGGCAGCAATAATTAAGATAAATTAAAGAAATAATTTCTCAAGCCTTGGTTTTGGTAAACCCAGATTATTCAAAATATTTTCTAATGCATATCATTGGTGAACATGAGAGTTACACAGTGGTGCTCATGCAAAATGGATATGATGGATATGAGTGACTAATTGCTTTCTTAAACCAAGTCATCCAACTACATGAAGAGAAAAACAATTTCATTGAGAAGTAAGTATATGTAGTGATGAAATCCTTGAAGAAGTTCTAGAATTTTATTTCCCAGAGCAAAACAATAGTTTATGTTCTTCACCCAGATGTCATAACTTTCATCATTTAAGGAGATCTTCGAGAAAAGAGAGTTGATTGGGTCTCCAAAATCCAAGAGTATGATGTTGAAATATGACCAACCAAGCTAGTTCAATGTTGAGCACTATGTCAAGAGCTTGCAAGAAGCACTACTTTCGAATCCATGGTTTACAAACTTGAAGATTCAGTAAGCAAAAGTAATTTTTATAATCACTCTATAGTTGGTCAATATTGGATAGAGGACCTTTTTGAATATTTCCATTCAGGAAGGCGTCCTTTGAATCTCAACGCTTCATAGAGAAGGATATTCATATTACAATATCTTAGGTATGTGATGTTGCCAAATGGGTTGTTCCACAAAAATATTTATGGAGTACTTCTCAGGTGCATCAAAGAATCAAAGAAGCATATGTAGACACCTAAAACATGTCATGTTTAGGGTATCTACTCACATAGGAACATTCATAAGATCATATGAAATAATCTTAGACTTTATAATCATCAAAAGTGGTTCTCACCACTCATCTAGGAAACTTTACACCCATCCAAGCCTAGCCGCTCAAGACTAGAGTGGACAAACCTTAGCCATTGTAGATGACTGTGGTCAGATCTTAGCCACTGCAGACACCAGCAGTCAAATATTAGCCACTACATATGATAGTGACTAAGCCATAAAAAGTATTTTGTCGATATATATGCCCAATCATAGGTGGAAGTGGCAGTTTGGATTTAATAAAGGTGAGCGGTAGTAACTTTGCATTCCCTTTCACAACCAGTTAACATAGGAGACTTGAGTTTGCATTTAGAATTTAGTTAATTGGTCTTTAAACAAATAAAATATAAAAATCTTCTCATGCTAACGTTCACTATGCATGAGAGATTCAGTCCTACAGCTTGGGCATAGAACTAGGGTTTCACACACTTTAAAATGTGCAAGCCCAAAATCACCAAAAAAAGAGAGGGAGATACACTTGATCAAGGATCAAATTTTGATCAATAACAAAAGAGACAATTATTCTAGAACACCAAGAGGAATTTTTGAGATATTTAGGAGAGTGTTTCAAGACTTGAAGAGTTCCCCTTGGGGATCAACCCTAAAACAAAGCCTTGTCAAATTAGAGAGTCCACTTGAGGGTTTTCCATATACAAGATATTCAATGTATCGAGAAAATAAACCATAATTCCAACATTGGATACAAGCTTAGATCCATAGCCTTGAGGAAAAGAGGACAAGATTCGCTTTAGCGACCGCTATCATTGGACAGTGGCCTGCAAGCCTAGCTTAGGGTTTTAGACATTAGTTTCATTATTATGTTTAGCATATCATTAGCATAGCATCATTTCATTTATTTGTATTCATAGCATCAGTTTAATTTGCACTTTATTTCATTTGATATATTCATTACTAACAACCTCATATGGGGAGGCATTCTCGAAAATCTAAGCATGTGTTGTTGTTTCATTTCTTACAGGGCCACAGGTTCACCGAACAGAATATGCAACATAAAAGATCAAAATGGATCCCTCTAGGAAACATACCTAGAGAAGGAGGCATCTGTAAGACCTCATACATTTCTATGTGTAGAACTGGGAAGCTTGTGATAGCACACCACCCCTTTACAAGGGGACAGTTTACCCACTTGTAATATTATTGTATTGAAATGGGTATCCCTAAGAGGGACCAACATGTAACCAATTTTTAATACAAATAAATAGATATACCTTTGTTACTTCTGTGTTATATGCTTTTTCATGGTATTTCATTTCATTTTGGGTTTAACACATTGCAAGTAGAGTAGGAGCGGTGCATGCGCCCCAGGGTCGCTATAGTAGAAAATACTATAAGAATTCCATTCTAGATTTTTAGGAGGCTATTATGCAGGGATACTCATGGCATTGAATATCATAAAAGTAGATTATTTTTGGCCCACTCTCTTTGTATATGATTTTAAAGTAAGTCATCTGTAAGCCCTCATACATTTTCATGTGTGGAACTGGGAAGCTTGTGATAGCACACCACCACTTTGCGAGGGGATATTTTACCCACTTGTAACCTTATTTTATTGAAGAGAGACTTACATGTAACCGATTTTTAATACAAATAAATATATATACCTTTGTTACTTTGTGTTATATGATTTTTCATGGTCTTTCATTTCATTTTGGGTTTAACACATTGCAAGTAGAGTAAGAGCGGTGCATGCACCTCGGGGTCTCTATAGATGGTGATCACGGTGGGAGATCCACTGATTTTTCATTTTTTTAGCCTATATAATGAATCAATTTTATGTGCAAGCTTAGTCGCTCTGGTCTATAGCAGCCATAAATAATCTGCTCTGAGCCACAAAGGCCAACATAGCCTTAGCCACTCCTGCTAACAACGACCAAAAAATAATTGCTCTGGTCGACAATGACCAACACTGGAGAGCAAAAAAGGATATAACCTTGGTTCTTTGAGCTGGATTAGAGGTTGCTACAACTTCTCTAATATTTTACATCTTTTTGTATGCTTCTGTGTGTCTAAAATAGTAAACTTAAAACACATTTCTATTTGGAAATTGAAATAATAAAAGAAGAAAGAATTAGGCGTTTTGCATATCTTAGATCTTCTTTTAGATTTCCACTAGGCTTTGCTAGGAAAATCTACTTATGCTTGAAAATTTTACCCTAGGATCCAACGTGCTAGATATTGTATGTTATTTTCTTGCTTTGAGGCCTTGTAAGAGGCCATATTTGCATGAAATAAAGTGCACCGACACAAATCATAGTAGTTCATGCATATTTCTTAATATTGAAATGTATTTTGCACTTAGGCATATAGGAAAGAGTCATTTTTGCTATATTATGCACTTTACTTCATGCAAGCTTAAAATTAACACCACACACACACATATCATTTAAACATTGGGGAGTTAGATTTCATCACCAATCCTCAATTCAGTTCGATGATGTTGGAATTCATCTCCTTCCACCAGTTTTCCCCCTATATTCTCCTATAAATGGATTGAAGAACTTCTTCATAGTGGTACTAAGTTACTTGTGTTCAAACTATCTCCCATTGTTGGAGCATTCATTGGTTCAGAGTGGAAGAGTTACGCAAACCCCCCACTGGGATTTTAGTGGTGTACCCTAGTCTCTTTTGGGAAATCATGTTTGGCATGAGTACTCTTGATTATCACTATGGATGAGTCTTCTCATTCCAAATCCAAAGAAAAAAATAAGAAACAACAAAACATCAAAATACAACAAACAATTTAGGGCACAATTAACATTGTAAGCAAGATAAATATTTGCTTGATATTGTTTGTGCAACACTAAAATCTAAAGCTTCCAAAAAAAATGGTCAAAACAAGAAGTAAAAACCCTTGGTCTGACATCGAAGGGAAATATAAGGTAACTCATACCCTTAGGCGAAGTCGTAGTAACATTTAAAGACCTACTCAAAATATTGTGAGATGCAATTTTGTGAGTCTAAGAGGTGATAATTCAACCCTTGGGGGATCTCCTCGAGAAAATCCAAATAGGGAACCATAGCATGAAACTACATATCATAAAAACAAAGAGGCCTCATGGCCATCATCATCAAGGAGACATGAGGAAACCTCAAAGGCTTCCTCTAAACGCATAGAAAATTCTCAGAGATATGAGGAAGTTTCAAGAGCTTCCAACTCACATAGACAAAAAGAGGGTTCTAGACCCCATTATTCACATAGATATGATGAGGTTTCTCCATATCCATCCTCAAGGAGGGTAGAGAGGGCTACAAAACCCTCATCACCATAAAGACACACAAGAGTCGAAACACATCAACATTCACATGCAACACTTAGAACATATCAACTGATTGAGGGGTAGGAAACTAGAAACACATCCAGTCATAGAAATAAAATATAAGATATCATTAAAAAAAGAGGAAGGATTCCATTAGACTATGACCTCATTGGAGTGAATGGCACTCCATAGGATATTCCATGGAAAACAAGACAGCTGGATGAATTGGATCGGTTACACCCAAGGCCACCACCTAAAACTGTAGCCACAAAAAAATCTACATCCGAAAGTTCATGAATTGTGAATTCTATGCCCACTTCTCAAACTGGTGGTTCCTCAGAGTGACCCCGTGGTAAACACATATATTTTGATCATAGATACACCCAAAAATATACTGAACAAGTCATAGTTGAATTGCATGGTCATAGAAGACTCATGAGCAGAATCCAACTAGGGAGGAAATAGTAGACTTAATAAATCACGATTAGGCATTTTATGGATCCCCTTGTAGGAGGGAATAAAATAGAGCAAATCAAAAGGATAGAGTGCTACCTCCACCATCACCATGGGGGGTTTGTAAGAGGAATAAATTCTTGCTTCAAAGGCATTTCAAGAGGTTACTAAAAAGATGAAATCCTTTGAGAAACAAGAGGCTATTGGGAGCCAACCAACATTGAGAAAAATACACAACCAACCATTTTGTCTATTATTTCCTAGACCTCCCTATCCTAAGCACTTTGAGATGCCTAGGCTAGAGAAGTTTAAAGGTTAAGAAGATGCACAAGAGCATGCCACAAATTTCATCAATGTATGTTTTCATATTGAATATAATGACACTCATATGCTAAGGACATTCATCATGATATTTTTATATGTAGCTACCCAATGGTTTAAACAATTGCCCAAGCATAGCATATCCAACTTTGAAAAACCAGTGAACACTTTTTTGAAGTGTTTCTCATTTTTTGCTAAGATAAAAGTAAATCTCTCAGACCTGGCCAATTTAAGACATTATGATGATGAGCCAGTAATGGATTACGGGAATAGATGGAGAAAAGTCATGGTAAAATTATCATTCTCCATTCCCACAGAAGAAATCGTCTGGATGTTTACCAAGAGTTGTTCCAAACACATTTCCCTCTTGCTACAACTACAACAATACCCCTCATTTGAGGAAGCTTTGTCACAAGACAAACTCTTTGAGGACATCAAATTAGATGAGGGAACCATAAATCTCTGAACCAAGAAGGAGTGGAGTAAAAATGACAATAATGGCAAATATAAGCAGAAGCAGGCAAACCCTGCCCTAGTTAATCAAGTGTTATTGGATACGCCTAAGGACGAGGATGCACAATAGCCCCAAAATTATCAAGCACAGTCCTCAGAAATCAACTATGATCAAAAGAAAAATTAGGTTTGAAACAAAGAACGTAAACCCCCTCATTATTTTACATCATGGACAAAATCAATGCAATCAATCTTCAATCAATTGAGTGAGGTAGGAAAGATTAGATTCCTTGATATACTTCTTATAGATCCTAACCATCCTAAGCCAAAAGGATATAGGGAAGATAAATTTTACTTTTATCAGAGGATATCGGGGCATAATATCAAATTTTATGTTGGTTTCAAACATAAAGTGCAAAACATGATCGAAGCGAGAGAACTAAAAGTGGAAAACCCACTGGCCCCTGACAAAATAGATATGGGCATCTACAAAAACCCACTGCCAAACCATGAGGCCCCCTAGAGGGCAAGGTTGACAAGTCAATCATGTATGAATTGATATGCCTACCCATGGATGTGTTGGGATGGTTGAAATTGACAATATAGAAACTAGGAGTAGACGGTATGGTCAACCATAACCTCCTGTAGCTTCCATAAATGTCCCCACTACACCTAGGTAGAGGTAGGGGAAAAACAACCTTCCAAGTCCACCAACTCAACCTATGGTAACTATCCAAAGTAGACTTGAGTAAAACTTACAAATGACTTGAGCTAAGCTATGCATTTATGAGCTCATACAACAGTCTCCAAAGTATAGACAAACCTTGATGGAGATTTTAAGGTCAATTGAGATCCAACCGCAAGATCCAAATGCATTCACCCATTTTGTGGGACAAGTACAAGAATGTCAAGAACCTATAATTTGATTCTATGATTATGAGATTAAGATAGTACCTACTACCTTACCAGACCCTCCGCTACACATTGTGGTGTCAATCAAATATTTACCTTTTAAACAAGTCTTGATCGATACAGGTTCATTAATCAACATCATCACAACAATGACAATAGAACACCTTAATATCCCCAAGTCCAATATTGTTTAGGGAGCCTATACATTAAGAGCTTTAAATGATGCTTTATGCAATATTATGGGAACAATAGTCCTACCTATCAAGGTGGGGCATAAGACCATTCCCGTTATGTGTCATGTCTTGGAAGGGGACATGCAATACAACATACTCCTAGGGAGATCTTGGATAAGGGACATGAAATGTGTTCCTTCTATTTTACACCAATGTGTCAAGTATGTGCATGATTCTACATGGTGTTGGTTGATGAGGAGCCATTCAAGTATGTTCATAAAGTGGATTGTCTAGGAGAATTTGTGCTTCCTTATACCAAATTGTATGTAGAACCTTCATCTCCAGCCATGCAACTAAGTAATAAAGATAAAAGGATACAAAAATACTCGTCTACATTAACACCTCATCCTGTGCACAAAGTGGCCAATGCTTCAAATCATCCATCAACACCTAAATTGAAAAACAATCAGAAGCTAGAGGTACCTATGGTTGAGGAAAACAAACTCAAGGAAATTCTAACCATAGCTATTGAAGAGGGTCCAAATCCCATGGAATAAGATCACCAAGACCAAGTCAAATATGATGACTACCACCCCGCTTCACCAATGTTATCTGTAGGGTCATCCACCTCACATACGACTATACACTTGGAAAGCATAGGGATAGGAGAGCATCTTGTGTATAACATAAAATTTATACCTATCATAGAGTTTGTGCAAGCTACAGGACGTCTGAAAGAGTTAAAACCATGATTGGGAACAACGATTCCACTTGGAATCCCTCCCAACTAGTCAAAATTTGTCTACATTAGACTAGACTGTGCCCATAAGTCTACTAAAGAAGAAGAGGACAATGCCAACTTGTTCACTGTTAATGTTCGTTACCTCTCTAATCTTGAGTTCACTTTAAGCTACTTTGAATGCTACCATTGGTATGGTTACGGTCTTGGTATATATGAGCAAGGGTGAAGGTGGCCACTTGTGTTGTAGTACCAGCTTTCCACTAATAGATTTGGGTTAGGCTATCACACTAGACGTCGAGATGACTCCCTAGCAGCAGCCTTAGATAGATTGATTTTGGGTTAGGAGAAGACATCAATTTTATTCCTTATCACCCACTAAGTTTGAGACTTATAAGCAGTAGGCAAGTGGTCATGGTAAGCATACTACCACTGAGACTTATCATCCAAGACTCACAATTAAGGCTATACCAACAGGGTACAACTTGTAGGATGAAGAGCAAGAAGAAAATGGATATGTGGCAAGTGATGATGAATCATAAGAAGGCTTGGCCTATCATGGGCCTCTCTACTTACAAATACTTACTTGGTCCATCTACAATGAGAGTGGATACATATTGGATGAAAGTGACTATGAGTCACAAGACTCAACAAAGAGAGCCTCCTTAGGGGTAAGGCAATGGCTTACTTAGATCCAAGACATGAGCCCCTTGTCGTAGGGCCACACACTAATGCTAATGGCTTCTAGACAAGTGATTACAATTTTGAGGATGAGACTGAGATGGCCTATCTTGGGCCTTGCCATTTACAACAAGTCAATATGTTGGTGGAAAGAGAAGCGACACTTCATGCCATATACCCTGGATTGTGATTTTTAAGGAGATCTATTGACTTGAGCTTCATTCATCGCATGGTCAATCCCCTTCCATTGATATTCAGGGAACTCTTAGAACCCAATGATCCTATTTTTAGCCTGAATCATGGGCCACATCCAAATATTACCATTCCTTCAGAGCCTCATCCTGAGCATGGAAGGGAAACCTCGAAGATAAGATTTCACCCATGTGGTCCTGGAGATTTTATCCCATCCATCAATACAATCTCCATTGATTTGACCACTCCAATTCATAACCTAGCCAAACCAAATAAACCTTTGTGTCTTACCATAGAGACGATTGATTGATATCACACTGATTCACCAATAGAGCCTAAAGATATTTTCTCTAATGAAGGGATGTTACAACCATTTCATATTACACTAGGTTGTGCCCATGACGTATTCCATTATGGTTTGGATCCTGAGTCAGTAGGACCTATAAATCCCATTGATGACATTCACTTAATACCCACACCTCACCAATTGGAGGATGGGTCACATATGGCTATAGAAGTGACTTTCAAAGTGGAAATTAGCGATGATCCCACTCAACCAAAGAAATTCAAGTTCGGAGAAATTCTATCTCCAAAAGAACAAGCCATCATAATTCCTCTCCTGAAAGAGAGGCCAAATTTGTTTGCTTGGACTTACAAGGATAAGCCTGGGATAGATCCAAATTTAGTCGTTCACAACATTTCATTGAAACCTATGAAGAAACCAGTTAAATAGAAGTTGAGAAAAATGCATCCCACCGTCATTTTGATGGTAAAGAACGAATTACAAAAACTATTGGATGTAGTTTTCATAGTTCCTGTCGACTACCCTGAGTGGGTATCAAACATGGTGCTCATGGGAAAACCCAATGGGAGAGTCCGTATCTGCATAGACTTCAGAGACTTAAATAGGGCAACTTCAAAGGATTTTTTCCCATTGCCAAGCATAGATGCCCTTGTGGATGCAATCGCAGGTCACGAAATGCTCTCCTTGATGGATGGTTTTTTTGGATACAACCAGATCCAGATTAAACTCGAGGATTAGCATAAAACAACTTTCATTACTCCATGGGGAACATTTTTCTACAAAGTGATGCCATTCAGTCTCAATAATGTTGGTGCCACACATCAGTGGGCCATGACATACATATTCCATGACTACATGCATAAGATATTCGAATATTACATGGATGACTTACTTACCAAGTCCCTGTTGTGGTAAGAGCATGCTGGAGTCCTTACAAAAGTATTTAATCACCTCACTGAGGACAATGTCAGATTGAATCCTAAAAAATGCATTTTTAGTGTAACTTCTAGAAATATTTTGGGATTTATAGTTTCTAAGAGAGGCATTGAAATTGATCCTGCAAATGTAAAATCTATACTGGAAATGGTCGCCCCTACCATCATTAGGAAATTAAGAAGCCTACAAGGCAAAATAACATCCATAAAAAGGTTCATTGTATAATTATCAGATAAGTGTCAGCCCATGAACCAGTTATTATGCAAGGATGTACCATTTCATTGGGATAGAGAGTGCCAAAAAGACTTTGCAAAGGTAAAAACTTATTTGGAAATATCGCTAGTGTTGGATCCACCTAGGCCAGACATACCATTATTATTATATATGTTGGCTACTGATTTCACTTTGGGCACCATGTTGGCCCAAAAAAACACGTAAAAAAAATAGCAAGACATATATTACATTAGTCACACATTGGTGAGTTATGAGCTAGGGTATACGTACGTTGAAAAGTTGTGTTTAGCAATGGTCTTTACAACTCAAAAGTCACAAAACAACATGTTGAGCCATACGACCTATGTTATATCCAAACAAAATCCTTTGCACTACATGATGAGAAAGACATATCACAATACATGTATCGCAAAGTGGATCATTCTGTTGATAAAATTTGATCTAGAGTTCATAAGCCAAAAGTCCATCAAGGGACAAGTCATAGCATATCAATTGGCAGAGACTCCTTTTCAGGATAACAAGCCTCTCACCATAGAGTTGTCTGATGGTGTGGTATTTGCACTATCAGATCTTCCAGAACTTGAAGAACCTAAGAAGGAAAGATATATGTCACTGTTCTTCGATGGTTTGAAGTGTGAACAAGGGGGCGGAGCATAGATTGTCTTTATCACACCGTAGGGTGCTCCATTGCCCTTATTATTCAAACTAGACTTCCCTTGCACAAACAATAACACATAATACGAGGTATTGATATTGGGACTCCAAGTAGCCATAGCAATGGGTATTAAAATATTAAATATCTTTGGTGACTCCTTACTCATAGTAAACCAAGTCAAAGGACTATTCCAATGCAGGTGCCCAATCCTAAAGACTTACAAGGAACTCGTTGATACTTACCTAGACCGACTAGAATGGTATGACATCAAGGCAATCCCTCATACATAAAATATATTTGTGGACACCATGTATTATTTGGGATACTTAATCCCTCAGAATCCATTTGTGGATTTTAAAACCATTCATGTGAAAGTGCTTGCACACTCAGCAATACGGTGTGAGGCTTTAGAAAATCAAGAATTAGTCAACATGATCAACATCAAACTAAATCAATATTGGTCCTTCACGGCTAGAGACTTCTTACAAATGACACCTTGGGAATATTTGATCTCCCAAGGACCTACAAAGTGTGGTACAACCATACACCATAGAGTCATTCCTCAATCCGTATTCACTAGCTTGGGAATTCAGGAGGAGTGAGTCATATTTTCCATAGAGGTCATGGCTTATCAGGATTGGCTTTCCTAGCTGCGAGACTTCCTGAAGCTCAAAATAGTACCTCAAGGTCTATCACATACCGAAATATGAACATTCAAATAAAAAGAAACAAGATACATATTGCTAGGATAAATCCTCTACAGACGAGGATATGATGGAATACTACTCCGTTGTCTTGAGCCCCAAGAAGCATCCTAGGCAATTTCACACGCTCATGATGGAACATGCGGAGGAAATTTCAGTGGTGTGGACATCGTTAAGCGCATCTTAAGAATGGATTACTATTGGAACACCATGGAAATGGACTGCTATGAATATGTCAAGAAATGCATTAAGTGCTAGTATCATTCAAATCTCACGCACATGCCATCACAAACCTTGCAACCCATCCAGGTAGCATGGCCATTCTCGTAGTGGGGACTAGACTTGATTGGGAAGATCTCACCCCCATCCTCAAGCCGACACACATTCATCATAATGTCCATTAAGTACTTCACTAAATGGGTTGAAGCGATCCCCCTAACATCAACAACTGGACCAAGGATTGTGGAGTTTATACTCCATAATATCATAAGTCATTTTTGGGTCCCTTCGAAGATAATATCGGATAATGGGCCATATTTTAAGAACAAAAATGTGCATACTTTAATGAATAAATACCATATTCAGCATAGTTTTTCAACGCCTTATTATCTGCAATCAAATGGGCAAGAAAAAGCCTCAAACAAAACAATAGTCTCCATATTGAAGAAGACGGTGCAAGAAAATCACAAGGATTGGCACATATAGTTGCCTCTGGCACTATGGGCATACATGAATAGTGTATGGACACCCACTGGGGCAACATAGTTTTCTCTTGTGTATGGTGCTGAGGCCATCATACTACTAAATTTGGAAATTCCAACTCTACGCATATAATTGAAGGACTTCATAAATGATGATACCGTGCGCCAAGACTGCCATGATCAGTTAATGCTTCTTTATGAACGTCGATTCAATGCTTTAGAGCTTCTTTTTGTTTACCAAGATCACCTTGTGCAAGCTTACAATAGTAAATTCCACTTAAGATATTTCAAAATTGGGGATCTTGTGCTCAAAGAGAACCAACAGAATTCTAATTTACCGTTGCACCTGCAAGATAAATTCGTGGTAAATTAGATAGGCCCTTACATGGTTTCAGAAATATTTGGGCCTAGAGCATATCACATTATATCATTATATGGTGTTGAAGAGCCTGAACCTCTCAATATCATTCACTTGAAGGCATTCTACACATAAAACAAAAAATACAAAAAAAATCAAATATGTCAAAAACACAAAAACATTGTAAAGAATAAAAAATACAAACAAATCAAAAAACAAAAACTCAATCCAATAAAAATGCTCCAAGGGTATCCAAGTCACTTGGTCAAATTCCAATAAAAATGCTCCAAGGGTATCCAAGCCGCTTGGTCAAATTCCAATCAAAATGCTCCAAGGGTATCCAAGTCGCTTGGTCAAATTCCAATCAAAATGCTCCAAGGGTATCCAATACGCTTGGTCAAATTCCAATCAAAATGTTCCAAGGGTATCCAAGATGTTTGGTCAAATTCCAATAAAAATGCTCCAAGGGTATTTGAATACTTGGTCAAAAATCAAAATCCCCAAAGGCACAATAAGCCCTTTGATCACATTAATCAAAAATACAAAAACAACATAAAATAAAAAATGCAAAAACAATTGCATCTCACATCTTGCATCCACATAGTTGCATTCCATTGTAATTTCCATTACATTGTCATAATTGCATTACATTGTCATAATACCACAGTTTGTATCATAAATAATTCACAAAATCCACCATCATCCATTCATTCATGTGTGTAATTGTGTTTCTCAACACAACCATATAAATTTGCTATAAAAAATAGGCTAAGATTTTTTGGTTATTCGACCATATCTAGTGGTCTTATCAATTTTTGTGAAAATACATATTCATTAGTAGAGAATAAGGAGTAGTCATGAAAGCCTCATATACTCAGAATCCCATTACTAATTATAAAAACTTAAATCCTAGCTGTACAAGGGAATATGAAAGTTGCATATAGGGTTCTAAGTTACCTTAAGTTAAAAAGGTCATCCTTGCTTATCCCCCTGCGCAACCCGTTCAAAGGTGCTAAGAATTGGAAAAAGGAAAAGTTTTGCCCTACCCAGAAATGAGTGATTATCATCACTGCATACCTCCCTTGATTTCATAAAAATTAGCAAAACCCTAGGACAAAACCAAATTCAAATCTCAAAATCCAAAATTCAAAATCTTCAAAAGTTGAGCATCAACACCCAAAGTCATAGTTCAAAATATCAAAAGAATAAAGGCAAAATAAATAGTGATTATCATCACTAAAAGAATCCCTTACTCAAAAGAAACAAAAAAAATAGTTAAAATAAACAGTGATTTTCATCACTAGACATGAGCAAGTATCTTGAGTCAAATGAAGAAAAGAAGAGAATGGAACTTGAATCCCTAGAATTATTAGCACAATCGAACCAAAAGCATGACGATATGTCTAATACAAAGGCATTATGCATTTGTGTAGGCCAATGTTTGAATGTGGATGAGCTAGCTTTAGGTAACCCAAGGTCACCTAGTGGTATAGTCTAACTGAGTCCAACATAGGATAAGATGAAAAATTGAGGATCCCCAATCTTAGAAATAGGCTGAAAGAATCCCGCATGACATCGAAGGAAAATATTGAGTTCTATATAAATAGATTTATTTGAACACACAAGGACAATGAATCCATAGGTCCATGATCAAAGCCTTGCTTCTTCAAAAGTCTAGTATGATCAATACACAGCTATTGATAGGGTAACTAGAATGTTCGAATATCAAGCAAAGCCCCAAAAATTCTTATATAGAAACAAATCATATAATCAATCATACCAACATTTTATTTATAATATTCTATAAATTAGGGGGTATCAACATAGTAGGATAAATACCGCATATATATTAGAAATAATATATAGACGGCCACTGACTACTTTATATCTTTTAATTTACATAAACTTATCAAGAAAATACATACATTTCACACCATTACATCTCACATGAATACTTAATAAATTCTTATGATAAGAGTGATTATTTAAATTCATGATTATTTTTTTACTTTCTATCGTATCACCCATTAAGATTGTTAATATCATATGCATTCCTTATGTTTGAAGTGATTAAAGCATACAGGTTCATTCATACCATACCATCATATAAGCTAGATGCATATAATTAAAGCAAAATTAAACATGCATTTAACAATAACATTGAATGCATAAATACAAAAGTCATCAATCATCCATCATTACATCATAAAACATATAAGAAATATCCATTTGCATATAACCATAAATCCATCATTAGATCAACGCATAATACATCACATCATATCATATGAACATCTAAAGATATATACACATTAGCATCTATTTTAAATCCACATCATCATAAATATCATCTATCACCTAACACATTGATATATCAATTCACCATAATACCATCATCGATCGCATAATAAAACAAACTGAAACAAAAATATAAGCAATAAACGATACACTAATGAGTCATAAAGCAAATATATCATATAAATGTGTGTGTCAGGTCCATAAAGGTACAAAAATATTTGTGGGCTATAGTCAGGTAGGTCAAGACGACCTCAAAAATGAATTAAAATAACACCATCAATCAAATACAAAGACTTATCCCTCGGCATAACCTCCCCCTATGGCAGTGTCATGGGTCGAATGGTGTGAACCAACTGGTCTCTCTATCCAATTTCTTGTCCTCTAGATAGGACGGGCAGAAGACTAACCTGAGGTAGAGCGCCCACTGACCTATGAACCACCTGCATCGAGTGCCTCCCTATGAACAAGCCCATGCCTCTTGAGCTACATCTGGAGAGCGGTAATGTGACCAACATGCTCTTGAATCTGCCCATCATATAGTAACTAAAGGTGTAGAAACTTTACCCCTGAACCTATCTCTAGATCCCCCTATGGTGTAGGAGGAACATCAAACTGCATCCTAGCATCGTAGCCCCCAATAGTAGCTTGTAGAGCCTATATCTGCATCGTGAGCTACTCTATGGTGGCATCTCACTACACTATGGTAGCATCTTGCTATTGCACATGGATCTGAGTTGACTAGAGCTCAATATTGATCTCGTGAAACTATGCTCTCAGATGAGATTCTCTCTCCTCAAAATACAGCTCGTCCTCATCCTCCTTAGGAACATCAGGATCCTTTGTTGCCACCTTCTCTATTGGCTGGCACCATACCTCAGTCCTGGCTCGAACTCTATGCCCTATCAGATTTGCGCCATCATCCCTGCCATCATCCTCGCGACCTAGGCTGTCGATGTCACGCCACATTTGATACCCCCACCATTGAGTGTATACCTCTATAACGCCCCCAATGACTCCTGGGTCAAATTTTGGGGAATCCTCCTCATATAAGAGCTTTATAATCTATCGTGAGGGTAAGCCCTTCTCTATTATGAGGTGCCTATATAAAAATAGAACAAGAGGCATGTCCTATTGTAGCTTGTATTGATGGAGAACCCGAGAGTATAAGAAATGTTCTTGGATGCCAACATTGCGGTCAAGGAGCCACCAATCACACCGCATATTAGCAGTAAAATTGACTGGATCATCCCACGTCGGGCACTCATGATATGGATGCCACATAACATCCCTGGCCTACAACCGAGTGAAAGTAGCAGTATAATGGGTAAGCTCCCCTGCATGAGGATGACTCTTATGTATCTCGCGCTCTCGAGCCCATATAGTAGCATAGCACTACATCCACTCCTCCACAACTATGATCACAAGAGGAATCCCTCTAGGATGATCTACCTTAATGTGCTCCCATACTCAAACCTGTAGAAGCAAGCTGCAAGCAATGTTGACATGACCTCACCGACGGATGTGGTGCAACTCATCATAGCACTAAGCCAACAAAGACCTACCCCATGCATAAATGATAGGCTCCTCACTATCCAAAAAGTCTTGAACCATTACCAAAAGGTTCCATGGGAACCTCAAACTTGAGCATTCTAGAATCAACATATTGCTAATGAAAATTAGCAACACTTCATACCTCACACAGAAGACACCCTCCTCATACCGCTGTGAAATGGACACTCCCCTAGATTTGATTTCCTTGAGAGCCTCCGTAGAGCACCCTCCAAACACCTAAGTGAAAATAACAACCTGATAATTAGTGGCCAAAGATACAATGGCCACTCCATCAAAGAGGATCCAAAAGATCCTATACACATATTCCAGTGTGATGGTCATCTCGTGGATAGGAAAGTGAAAGGTATTGGTCTAAGGGTATCATATATGGACCAAATTCATAAGGTAGGCATGATATTCCATAATGGTGGGCAGTTTGGTGATATATTATAGCCCATGGGATTTGAGCCAAGCGTAATCATCGCCATCTAAGAGGGGAAAAAGTGTATTCATGAGCTTCGGGTCCCGAGCCTGAGCAGTAAGAATCTAAGAAAAAGAAAAGAAAATAAATCATAACTACAATGCATCTAAGGCATAAATCACAATAAACATGAAAACGGTGCAAATAATTATGGGCTATCCTAATTCTAGGCAAAGGAACAAAGTTGCACCTAATCAAACAAGTCAAAATTTCAAAAAAATCAATAAATCAACCCAGAAAATTTCAAAAAAATGAAAAATTACACTAAGTATTCTTGGCCACTATCACCTACAACGGCAAAAAATCGGTCATTGAAGCTGATAGCAGCCAACCCCCAACGGTCAATTTTCCTACTATTGGGATTCAAATCATCCGCAACTAGTGATAATGGCCAAGTTGCATGTCTTCATGGTTGCTCTGATCGATAGCGGCCAATGGGTGGCGAGGCAGACACATCAACCCTGGTCCAAAAAATACCAAAAAAATATAACAAAAACAACAAGACAAAATGGGGACAAGCCCACCACATAAAAACCTAAACTAAGCCTAGCTACAGGTTTTGATTCATTTCCAACAAGCTTAATGAGGTTCAATTACTGATTACTTAATGTGGTTCAATTTTACCCAAAATAAAAATATACAAGTAGGGTTAAGGTTTGATGGAATACTCGAGAAGCTCCAGCTCGTCCACCTGAAGATGCTTCATCTTGTGCATCCATGATATTCCAAGTCACATAAACGTTTCAAATCACAAAAGTCACTTTCACCTCAAAGCTGAAGAAAGCAAATTGACAACTAGAAAAGTAAAAAGAAAAAAACCTATGTTAAATTTTATATTGCCTTGGCCACTGATGACGTTAGCGACCCGCATCGCTTGGCCACTCAGGACTAGAGTGGCTGAGGCCAGGACTTTGGTGATCACTGGATTTGATAGCGACTGAGATCCTAGAAAAAATAACCATAGCCCCTCCATGAGAATGAACAAAAACATTCAAATAAGCACATTTTGAAGACTTCTAGTCATCATAATTTCCAAAATAACATAAAAATCACTTAAAAAAAATTCTCGAGTAAGCCTCGTATCCAATCACTTACTCTATAAACTTAGCGATTGTAGTGACTTGCACTTCATATAATTCGGTAAGACGAGTAAGTCACCATAAGGCTACTTGGGGCAAAAAAATTCATTTTGGAATCATGATGTATCACTTCAAACCCAAAAAAGACCAATATGGTCGGACTACTCCACGGGTGTGATAGGATCATCCTCATTCCCTTGTGACATAAAAAACACTAAGCTAAAGTGATGCAATATGAGCATAAATAGAATCACTTAGCCTAACCCCCTAAGAAGGCTATTGATGGTTGGACCACTCCCTGAGATAGGGATGGATGGTTATCATAAACAATTGGAATCACACTTGGATGTGGGTTTGTCCATTGAAGGAACAAATGCTAGAAAGGAACCAGATTAGTCATATTGGTCAAGCGACTTGTCACTTTGTTCATTGTAATTTCTACACCAATTCATTGAGTGAAGAGGTAGTTCAAATCTTCAAAATAATTGTAATAAAAATCAACAAAATATCACTAAATCATAACAAAATCATGTTCGTCCTACAAATTATTGCATACAATAATCACATAATTTTTATTGTTTGTTGGGAATGTAAGCAGACATGACATCTTCAATTGTAGCTCTCCTACCGATCAGAACAGTTGTACCAGCTGAAGCTACTCAATTGAGTTTAAGAAATGTGTGCAATTTAACATGTCCAAGCCACTTAGCTAAGTCCTCTGAATGTTGAGGCAATGATTCGAAGTGTGCACGCCATATTGCATTATTGGGTCATCCAACGTTGATGAGACCACTGATCACCATACACCCTACAAACATATCAGTCTACATTTTTTCTCAGTGTTGTGTTTTCCACATAGCGCATCACAAAAAGAGGCATCTATAGACATCTAAAACATGTCATTTTTAGGGGAGCTACTCACATAGGCACATTCATAAGATCATATGACATAATCTTAGACTTTCCAAGCATCAAAAGTGGTTCTCACCACTCATTTGGGGCACTTTAAGCCCATCCAAGCCTAGACGCTCAAGACTAGAGTGACCAAACCTTAGCCGCTGCAAACAATAGTGGCTATATCTTAGCTGCTACAGACGACAATGGCTAATCCATAAAAAACATTTTGTTGACATATATACCCAATCACGGGCAAAAGTGGTAGTCTGCATGCAATAAAGGTGAGTGGGAGTAACTTTGCATTCCCTTTCATAACCAGTTCACATAGGAGACTTGAGTTTGCATTTAGACTTCAGTTAATTGGTCTTTAAACATAGAAAAGACAAAAATTTTCTCATGCTAACCTTCACTATGCATGAGGGATTCAGTCCTAGGGCTTGAGCATAGACCTAGGGTTTCACACACTTTAAAAGGTGTAATCCTGAGAGCACCAAAAAAAGAGAGGGAGATACACTTGATCAAGGACAAAACTTTGATCAATAATGAGAGAGACGATTATTCTAGAGCACCGAGAGGAATTTCTGAGATATTGAGGAGAGCTTTTCAAGACTTGAAGAGTTCCCCTTGGGGATCAACTCTACGACAAAGCCTTATCAAATTGGAGAGTCCACTTGAGGGTTTTCCACATACAAGATATTCAATGTATCAATCAAAGCAACCATCATTCCAACATCGGATACAAGATTCGATCCATAGCCTTGAGGCAAAGAGGACAAGATTTGCTTTAGCAACCACTATCATTGGATAGTGGCCCGCAGGCCTAGCTTAGGGTTTTAGACATTAGTTTCATTATTTTGTTTAGCATATCATTAGCATAGTATCATTTCATTCATTCACATTCATAGCATCGGTTTAATTTGCACTTGCTTTCATTTGATATATTCATTACTAACAACCTCATCCGAAGAGGCATTCTTAGAAATCTAAGCATGTGTTTTTGTTTCATTGCTTAAAGGGTCACAGGTTCACCGGATAGAATCTACAACATACGAGATAAAAAGGGATCCCTCTAGGAAACATACCTAGAGAAGGAGGCATCTGTAAGCCTTCATACATTTATGTGTGCAAAACTAGGAAGCTTGTGATAGCGCACCACCCCTTTACAAGGGGACATTTTACCCACTTGTAAACTTATTGTATTGAAATGGGTATCCCTAAGAGGGACCAACATGTAACCGAGTTTTAATACAAATAAATAGATATACCTTTGTTACTTTCGTGTTATATGATTTTTCATGGTATTTCATTTCATTTTGGGTTTAACACATTGCAAGTAGAGTAAGAGCGGTGCGTGCACCTCGGGGTCGCTATAGCAAAAAATACTATAAGAATTCCATTCTAGATTTTTAGGAGGCCATTATGCAGGGATGCTCATGGCATTGAAGATCATCAAAGTAGATTATTTTTGGCCCACTCTCTTTGTATATGATTTTAAAGTAAGTCAGAGTTATGCAAATGCCAAAGATATATCAACAAAAGTAGCAATTCATCATTACCTCGTCATCCCATCCAAGTAGAAGCACCATTTCAACAATGGGTCTTAGACATTATTAGGTTCATTGATCTTAATTCTTCTACCAGATACAAATACATCCTAACTGCAACTGACTATTGCACCTGATGCACAGAAGTAATTTTGACCAAGAAGGTGGACTAGATAACAGTCATCTCTTTCCTTGAAGGGTTAATCACTCGTTTTGGCATATTGAATGCAATCATAATAGAAAATGAAACTTCCTTCATCGGAACCAAAATTAGTGAATTCATGGGTATGTAAGAGATTTATTTAAAGACATCATCTAATTATTAGCCGTAGGGAAACAATTTAGCAGAGTCCACAAATAAGAATCTGTTGAGAATTCTAAAGAGGACCCTTGGTGACAACAAGTGAGGTTGACACCTGCTCTTGAATCAAGCTTTATATGTGGATCGTATCTCAATAAAAAGGTCTACCAAGGGTTCCCCTTATTCCCTGGTGTGCGACAAAGAAGCAATCTTACCCATTCATATTGAATTGTCAATCCTTCAATCATGACATTTACTGGATGGTGAAAATGATGACTTCGACCCCATGAGTACAAGGTTGGATCAAATTTTACAACTTAAGGAAGAGAGGGAGAAATTATATACTGCCTTCATAGAACATGCTCGGATGACATAAAAATGGTTTAGCAAGAAAACATCTGAGAAGGTGTTTGGGGTTAGTGATATGGTATTAAAGTGAAACGAGAACAAAGCTAAGCCTGGAAAGCATCACAAGTTTAAAGTGATTTGGGAGGGCCCTTTCCATATTTTTGATGTTAATCAAGTTAACTCATTTTACTTGCAGGACATGGACATTTGTATGTTACCGATTCCAGTAAATGGTCTTCATTTGAAGGCCTATCATCATTGAAAATTTCCAAATCAAGTATGTATATATGTACATAATATTTTGTTATTTTACTTTTAGTCAAGTATTGTAAAATATGATTTAAAAAAGAAAAGAGATAAAAAAATAAGTTGTTTTTTCTAGGAGAGTTTAATTCCATCCCAAGCAAATGTTTTTACCCTGAAAACATGGATTTATTGTGCATAAATTGATTTCACCCCGAAAATGTTTTAAAAAGCTTCATGGTTAATTTCAGGGCAAAAAACCATGAAGTGAAAGCAACTCTTTGAAAATTAATTTCGGAGGGAAGGTCAAGTCAAATTTTAAAATTTGTCAAAAAGGGATGGTTTTCTTTTCAATAAATATCCTATTTTCTAACTATTGAAAAGAAAATAAAAGAGAAAAAAAAAGAAAAAGGAAAGAAAAAGAAAAAGAAAAAATAGTAAAGAAAAAAAGCAAAGCAATAATAAAAGATTTTATTTTTTCCCGAAAAATAGAATTTGCCATGTATATTTTTATTTTTACGGTGAAATTCCTATTAACTTCTCCAAAGGACGTTTTTAGAGTGAAACTCCAAGAAAGAATGAAAAATCACATGCTTTTTCAAGGACTCCAGTTGGCAAGATTATTTTCAGCATGGAAGGGGGCAAAATTAATTTTGCCTTGCTTTTTCAAGCAAAACACTCTAAGTTAAGCTTTATTTTTGGTAATAAGCTTTTTGGGGATGAAATCAAAAATATAAATTATTTTAAAAGGGCTCCCAAGCATGTAATTTCACCAAGAAAAGTAGGGAAGAGCATTTTCAAAGTACCAATCGAATGAAGCTACTAGTTGTATGGTTATTTTCACTCCAAAGATATTTTCAGCAAAGTAGGCATGCCCAGTTAACGTTTTTTGTTGGAACGGACTAATTTTGAAATAAAATTCAGTTAAAAGCATGATATCGAGCTAATTTCATTGGTGAAATCCTCCAAAGACGTTTTTAGCATTTTAATGCGGTGAAATTAATAGTTTTTGCCCTTGAAAAGTGCCCATCTCTTACACGTGGTATTTATCATTCCTAAAGTTAACCGTTAAATACCCATATTTCATCCTCCAAGATAAAAAACAATTGAGTATGGAGTTTAAAGAATATTTATAGCACAAGGGTATTATTGGTAGTTAAAAAAGCATGTTGGTCGTGAGAACCAAAGAGCACATTTGCTCGAATCTATCGAAAGTGCCACATACATTAAATCAGGTAGTTGAGAGTGCAAATTATAAATATGGTAAACCAGAAGCTTGTATATAAAGAAAATATTGAGGTTATTTTTCTAGAGCATTTCCATATTATCATTCAATTTTCCTAAATTACAGCTTTGTTGCAGAATTGTCAGACTATTTTAGTAAAGCTGTTGAAGGACAAATATAGGTAAGAAAGCTACAAAACCAAATAAAGTTATTGAATCAAAGAAAGCGTAAGGGGGAAAGAAAGGTAAAAATGTAGGCGAAATGAAAATATAGAGCTTGATCCATATTACAATGTGCTAACTCAGATTGGTGACTGCATTATTTCAAACAAAGGCATGGAAAATAGGATGTGGAAATTGTAGTCAAACAAGGCTTGATGCTAGAAATCTCACTCACCATTGCATATCATGTGTAGATTTTTGGGTATTTGTGTACACTTGTCCACACTTACCCAAAGTTGGTACTAGAAGTTTTAAAGTTTTATAATCCTGTCACAAGAGTTGTTCAAAAAGTAAAGGGAGATAAATTATTCAGTATTCATCCGATGTAGTTTGAGAATCATTCGCTTGTACGGTCAAACCTCCTTCTGACATCATGTTCAAAAAATTACATGTTGGGTAGAAGGAGGCGAGATACCATTCAACCGTGACATTGCACCAGTTCATGGAGAATCAACTAATAAAAAATCCATTGTTTGGAGAACTACCAACTCTACTGAAGCCATTGACATATTTCAAAAGTCTCGACCTATTTTCTATGTTAGCTTGTATTTTTGGTCTTTATACTAACTCTGTGGTGCACAAATGGTAAATGATGTTGGTATAATGCATTTCATAGGTAGAATTTAATACTTTAACAATTACAAAAACCACAAATTTTATATTCTTTGAATGGGTGGATTACGTAGCTCGAAGGATGCACACACAGCTAGAAAATATGCAAAGTGAATAAGCCGTATCATTTAAACACACTTCATTTTTGGCTTGGTATTTCTTCTTTCACATGCACCAACTTTTTTCTTTCATAGCTATAAAGCAAGTTGATGAGGTAGATAGGAAGTTTCTAGTTTATTTGTGGACTCCAAGCTTGTCTAGGAAGGAGTCATTTTACAATTTTAATCGCATGTTTTTGGGCCCCACCCTTGAACTTATCTTTGGAATATGTGTGAGAGTGCCAAGGGCGATGAGGGAGGAGGTCATTTTAAAGGAGAAAGGTGATATTTTATTGTTGATGCAAGATGTCATGGTTCAAATTTTTAGCTTCACTAAAAATCCATGTCTCCTTCCATATTTTACTACAGAGCACCATTTTGCATTGGAAGTTGTTTGCTAGAACAATTTCATTAATGATATTTATGGGATAGGTCAAGGAAATAAAACTACATGCACCATGTCATTTCACTTCGAGGATATTGAAGTAGACCAAGTTGGACATAATAAGTTGATTAACAAAGCTCTCTATGACCTCGACTTGGATGAGTTGCCCTAGTGGTGGAAATATGACCCTTTGGATCATTTCATGACAGTGATCAAGGCAAAAACCTTTCATTGCTGCTCTAGACCAAATATTGAGTGACACAAAAACAATCCAGAGGGTCATGATCTTAAACAACATGTTGAAAATATGATGTTGCTCTTACCATGGCATGATTTTTATGATATGGAGGTCAAATATAACCCTATAGTCCATAAGCACCATACTCCTTTAGGACTTTTTAGAAAAATGAAGGTTCAGTTACCCACTTAGTCTGAGGAAAAAATCACCAACTGATGGTTTATGAGGGCCCACCAAGGAAAAACTAGGTCAGCATATAGACTGGCGATGGATGATACATTTTTGAATGTGTATGATGAATATTATGATAGTTACTAGCAAATCTATTTTACCAAAATTATACCTCAAAGCTTTTAAAGATCAGACAACAAAGAGACCATGGCTGAATGGGAGAAACATGTGGTTGAGAAAGTACCACTTGTGGAGGAATAGAAACAACCATCACCAGAAAAGTAGTCCCAGTAGAAAAAGAGGAATAAGCGCGAAGAACTTTATTTTTTGAAAATATCCAAGCAGCCAAGGACTGGTGCAATCTCTTCATCAAGTACAAACCTGTAATGTCCCTTTTTTAGGAACAACAAACCCTTACTACGAAAATGCAGAAATTAAGTACAATAAGGAAATAACTCAAAAATTGCTCATAAAATAACACAAGTATGAGGAGAAATCAGCTAGTATCATATATTAAATATTGCCAAACCAATATAATAGCTGGAATGGACAAATGGGTCCTCAAGGAACTCAAAATGTAGATACAAACTCCCACAAGTGGGACGAACTAACCCCAAGGCTAAACAGATGCAAAAACTCCTCAAAAATGACCCCAAATACAAGCGTAGGGTTTGGGGCTGCCAACAAATCTAAAACACATGACACAAATGCTCCCAAAAATGCCACGAACTCCTCAAAGATGCCTCTTTTTGTATTTTTGATATTTTAGGGAAATAAAACCTACAATGATATTGCCAAGACCCCAACCATGCACCTCCAATGCACTATGGGAATGAGCAAGACTTGTAATCTCAACTCATGGAACCTCTAGGGTTTCAATATTCAATTATGATATCAACATAACATGCCCAAAATGGGACGTCTCACTCCCTTATATAGGGTGAGTTTCTAATTTGGAGTTGACATATCCCAACCCTAAAATCACTTAAAGTGCCTTATTACAACATAAAAACATAAACATAAATAAACACAACTTAAGTTATGTCTCCTAGTCACATGAACCCCTTTTTTCACTTTTATAATTAAGTGTAGGAGATATTTACAAAAAATATTTATTTTTGAGACATTACAAGTCCACCCTCCTCAAATTGCTTGTCCTCAAGCAAAGTCAAAGCTGAAGCATCTAAAATTTCTGCACCTTCCCAAGTAGCATCCTCCATAGACAAGTCCTTCCACTTCACAAGATATTCTTTGACAGTCCTACTCCTAAGCTTTCTCTCCCTTGTCTCAAGGATCAATTTAGGTTCAAGAATGAGCTTTCCTTCATCATCAAGGGGTGGCAAATCTGAATATGGCTGAATATGTTGGCCCAAGGTCTTCTTCAAACAAGAAACATGAAAGACATTATGCATTTTACTTCCACTTGGAAGTTTCAAAGCATATGCAGCCTGTCCAACCTTACTCAACACCTTGTAAGGTCCATAAAATTTGGGTTGAATTTTTTTGCTCCACTTCTTTTTAATGTAGACTGTTTGTAGGATTGCAACCTAACATAAACCAAGTCTCCCACCTCAAATGAGCTCTCACTACGCTGTTGATCTGCATACTTCTTCTGCTGATTTTGTGTTGTAAGAATATTGTCTTTCAAAGCATTAAGAATATCTTGATTTTTTGCTACAAAGTCTCTAGCTTTTGGGACCCTTGAATCACCAAAAATCAGATCTGAAAAGTGTGGGGCATCATAACCATAAAGTGCCTTGAATGGAGACATTTTTATAGACATATGATAAGTATAATTGTAGCAATATTCACCAAGGTGCAGCCGTTTAACCCATGCCTTTTGTTGACCTGAAACATAATTTCTCAAATATCTTTCAAGCCATTTGTTAACAATTTTAGTTTGCCCATCAGTTTGGGGATGGTAGCTAGTACTAGGAGTCAATTTAGTACCACATAGCTTAAACAATTCTTGCCAAAACATGCTCAAAAATATGATGTCCCTATCACTCACAATGGATTTAGGCAAACCATGCAATCTAAAAACTTCTTTAAAAAAAAAATCAGCAACTTGTATGGTTGTACAAGTTGTTGAAATGGAATATAAATGAGAAATTTTGTCAATCTATCAACAAAAACAAATATGCAATCCTTCATGTATATCTTGGGCAAATCAGTAATGAAGTCCATGGAGATACTTTCCCATTTCTAATTGGGAATAGGAAGTGGCTAAAGTAAACCAGCTACAAATTCATGTTCCCCCTTGTTTTCTTGGAAAATAACACATTCCTGAACATGCAAGAAGACATCCCTTTTCAAACCCTTCCAATAGAATATTTCTCTAACATGTTTGTAAGTCTTGTAGAAACCTGGATGGCCTACAAGTGGAGCATCATGCATGGTTGTAATTAAATTTTGTTTCAGCTTTAATTCAGGTACTAAAAACACTCTTCCCTTGCAAAAAATTAGTCCTTATTTATGGCTGAACCTGTCATCTTCAACTTGCCCATTTATTAGTTTAGAACAAAAATAATTCTTTGCATATTCAACTATAATTTTCACCTTCCAATCAGTAGAAATAATGGAAAGAGAATGAAAATTAGGGTGCCTAGAAAGTGCATCAGCAACTGAATTCTTCTTACCCTTTACAAAATTAATTTCAAAATCATATGATTGCAACCTTGCTACCCATTTATGCTGTCTTTTATTTAGTTCAACTTGCCCCAAGAAGTATTTCAAACTATTATGATCAGTTTTGACCACAAACTTGACACACACTAAGTATTGCTTGAATTTGGTCAAGGCATGCATGATAGCTAGCATCTCTTTATCATAGATGTTGAACTTTTTCTCCACATTTGAGAGATTTCTACTCTCATAAGCAATGGGGTGTCCTTTTTGCATAAGTACAGCTCCAACTCCAACACCTGAAGCATCACAAGCAATAGTAAAAGCAATAGAAAAAATTAGGAATAGCAAGTAAAGGAGTGGAAGTCTTACATATTTCAGTTTTAGAAAAGCTAAAAGAGCCTCATTGGACCATAAAAAAGCCTCTTTCTTAGTTAATTCAGTAAGGGGGGCAGCCAAAGAAGAAAACCCCTTAATGAACCTCCTGTAGTAACTGCATAAACCCATAAAACCCCTCAATTTCGTTAGGTTGGATGGTATAGGCCATATTTGTACAACTAAAACTTTAGTTTGATCAACCTTCACCCCATCTTTGCAAATAATGTGCCCCAAGTATAAAATTTTAGTCATAGCAAATTCACATTTAGATTCTTTTGCATAAAACTCTTGCTGTCCGAAAATGCTTAAAACATAATCTAAATGTTGTAAATGATCATCCCAATATTTGCTATACACCAAAATATCATCAAAAAATACCAAGACAAAGCGCCTCAAATGCTGATTGAAAATTTGATTCATGGCTGATTGAAAAGTAGCTGGTGCATTAGTCAAACCAAAGGGCATAACCATAAATTCATAATGCCCACAATGGCATTTAAAGGCTGTTTTGTACACATCCTCATCCCTCATACAAATTTGGTGATATCCGAACCTAAGATCAATATTTGAAAAATACATGGCCCCATGCAACTCATCTATTAGTTCATCCACCCTAGGAATAGGATATCTATTCTTTATGGTCTTCTTGTTTAATGCCCTATAGTCAATACACATTTTCATGGTTCCATCCTTTTTTACTAACACAACAGGTGAAGCAAAAGGACTACAACTAGGTCTAATGTGCCCACTCTCAAGTAAATCAGCAATGGTCTTTTCAATCTCATCTTTAAAAACCTTAGGATGCCTATAAGGTTTAATTATGATAGGTTTACTATTTGCTTCCAATTCAATAACATGCTGAAAACCTCTACTAGGTGGCAAACCTTTAGGTAGGTCAGAAAATACCTTAAGATGTTTTTGTAGTAAACCTTGAATTTGAGGATGATAGGTGGCTAATTTTTTCCCTTTTGAACTAAAAATTACAGCTGCCCACTCAACGTCCTTATGCCTTATCATCTTCTCCATTATTTTGTATGAAACCTCCAAAATTTTGCAAGAATATTTTGACCCATTTTCCTTGATTCCTTGCAACACCACATATTTCCCTTCAAGCACAAATTTCAGTTCTAATTTTTGATAATTAGTAACATAATCACCAAGTGAATACAACCATTGCACACCCAAAACCATATGTGGAATACCTCCTAAGGGAAAAACAAAGAATTGCTCATCTACTTCCATGTTGCCAAAATTAATTTTTATTTTTCTTACCACTTTGTTGCATGTGATAAGATCACCATTGCCAATAGCAACACTAAAACTAGGAATGATAGCTGTAGGAAGATTCTTTCTAGTGGCAAAATTCTCATCAAAAAAAATTTAAGTAGCACCACCATCTATTAAAACAATAACCTTTTCATCAAAATATCTACCTGGTACCTTAATAGTGTGAAACTGATTCAGCCCACTTAAAGTGGCTAGGGAACCTTCAAGAACTTCCTCATACTCCCTTTGTGCTTCCTCTTCTAAGGGTGTCTCATATGCCTCATAAAAATCAGGATTATCAAAATTAGAATGAGAATGTAATTCAATGATTTTCATACCTCCTCTGCATTTATGACCTCTTTGCTAAGGAGACTTGCAAATGAAACACTTGTTTTGTTTCCTTAGATCATATTTCTCTTCTTGTGTCAAGCATGGGCCATTTTAGGGCTTATTAGGTGGCTAAAAACCATATATGAAACCTTCTACATGCGTGGCATTCCTGCCATAAAAATTTCTCTCATTTCCACCTTACTGTGTGAGGTTTCCTTGCTGCCCATACTGTTGTCCAAAAACTATTTTTTTGGCTACAAAAGGTGGTCTAGTAGGTGGATTATGTGCAAAATATTTCTTTCTAGGAGGTAAAACAAATTCTAAGCTTAAATATCTCTTAATGGCATCTTTAAGAGTGGCTGGTTCAAAAGCTTTAGCCAATCCCTTCACGGGTTCCAACAAACCATCCATACAAAGAAAAATTACCCTTTTGGGTGAAATATTTTGTACCTGAACTGAAAGTTGTTCAAACTCCTCCACATAGGCATGAATGGATGAAGTTTGCTTCAAAGTGGCAAGCTCCTTGAAATACTCTTCCACATTCCTCCTTTCAAACCTATTCAAAACCCTGGTACAGAATTCATCAAATGTATCAATATCACCATGCCATTGGGTTACTAACCCATGATGCCACCATGAGTAAGCACTACCCTCAAGGTGGAGTGTAGCAATCTGAAATGCATCAGCTTCAGAAATAGGCTCCAAGATAAAATAATTCTGCAACTTTTGAAGCCATGCCCTAGATGTAAGACCATCTTGACCATTAAATGAGGGAATGGTCACCTTTTGATGCAAAAAGGACTTCTTTTTCTTTTTTTTAGCCTCAAAAACATATTTACCCACAATCTTCAAATATTTATCAAAATAAACTGCTTCCCTAAAACCCTCAGATTTATTACTATAAGTAGCAAACCATTCATGTAATTCATCAGTTACCTCATTTTCCTTCGATGGAGGTGGTGGAACAAGGAACATAGGCTTGGATGGCCTAGGCAACAGAGTGTGTGAGTTAGATGATGAATCATGCCCATTGTTGTTGCCTCCCCTTTCTCCTACCATCCTTGTGCCATTTGGGTTGCCCAAAGCCACCCTCAATTCTTGCTGATTTGTCTCTTGTAAGGACACCATTTTTTGTAGCATGTCAAGTAGGGCATCGAATTTTTTCTCAGTCCTATCAACTGGCCTTTGGGGCTCCTCAATGTCTTCCCTGTTTGACATTTCCAAAGCGAGTCTGTTTCTCCTAGTAAAATACTGATGAATAGGAGGACGATGCATAAAACCCTATCAAACCCTAAAATATGGAAATATGAAATTCTAAAAATTTTGACCACCAATTTTTTTTTTTGAAACCACATAACTGCAAATTGGTCAAAAGGGTATCCAAATATGCAATTTTTATTTTCTAAAAAAAATCCCTAAAAATCCGTGAATCCCCTAAAAATCCACGATTTTCACTAGGGCACAACTTTTCACCACAAAAACACACTTATCACCACGAATCATAGGCTGGCAAGATTCCAGCTCTGATACCACTTGTAATGTCCCTTTTTTAGGAACAAAAAACCCTTACTATGAAAATATAGAAATTAAGTACAACAAGGAAATAACTCAAAAATTGCTCATAAAATAACACAAGTATGAGGAGAAATCAACCAGTATCATATATTAAATATTGTCAAACCAATATAACAATTGGAATGGACAAATGGGTCCTCAAGGAACTCAAAATGCAGATACAAACTCCCACAAGTGGGAAAAACTAACCCCAAGACTGAACAGATGCAAAAACTCCTCAAAAATGACCCCAAATACAAGTGTAGGGTTTGGGGCTGCCAACAGATCTGAAACACATGACACAAATGCTCCAAAAAATGCCACGAACTCCTCAAAGATGTCTCTTTTTGTATTTTTGATATTTTAGGGCAATAACACCTGCAATGATATTGCCAAGACCCCAACCATGCACCTCCAATGCACTATGGGAATGAGCAAGACCTGCAATCTCAACTCATGGAACCTCTAGGGTTTCAATATTCAATTATGATATCAACATAACATGCCCAAAATGGGACATCTCACTCCCTTATATAGGGTGAGGTTCTAATTTGGAGTTGACATCTCCCAACCCTAAAATCACTTAAAGTGCCTTATTACAACATAAAAACATAAAACATAAATAAATACAACTTAAGTTATGTCTCCTAGTCACATGAACCCATTTTTCACTTTTATAATTAAGTGTAGGAGATATTTACAAAAAATATTTATTTTTGGGACATTACAAGTACAAACCCTCCTCATGTAGATGCAACTACATAGGCTAAATTTTTAGAGAATCCTCCTTTGGTTCAGGTAGATATTCTTGGCCAGCGTATGGAAATTATAGGTCTAAAGAAGGATACAAAGGAAGAACAAGATAAGGGAGAACCAGTATCACAACAACCGTCATCATCAGCTCAAATGGTGTCAGAGCCCAAAGATACATTTTATCTACCCTCTTGCCTTACTCTTGAGCATTCAATGACTGTTACACCCCTTTTTGCAGTTGTCTCTTCCATTTCACCCCAATTTGGTATACCTTCCACTTCCATTTCAATTCCTATTTTCCAGTACTCAGTATTCGATGCTCCCTCTTCTTCTATTCCCTCTTATTTGATTTCCTTTTATTTAAGTTCTTTTGTGTTTGGACTCAATCCATTTTCACTCACTTCATCCTCCATTCTAGTAATTTATACAATGGTTATAAGTACACAAGCTCCTCCTCAAGTGAGCGTAACTTTAGTTGAACCCCTCACTTTCATTCCACCAACATTTCCCATTTCTACTTCCCTTCTCGAGCCAAGCCTTCAGTAGGCTTATTTTCTCCCTGCTCCATTTCTTGAGTTGTAGGTGTTTCCAAATCTAGAGATGGAGATTGTGCCAGAGCATCTTGTTGTAGTAAAAATAATTCAAGCCCATCAGAGTTCATCTTAGTGGTTGAAAAGTTGTAAGCAAAAATAAGCTAAAGCTCCAAAAAAGACATTGAAGAAGGTCACTTTTGACCTCAAAGCTATGGAGTCCTACACTATAAAAATTATCCCCTAGGTTCAAAATCCCCAAGGATAAATGGATCCAAGTTATTATGCTTATGAAGTCATTACAAAGGATCTAATGAATATTGATACTACAAAAAATGGGGAATATTCAGGTGGATATGAGATTGCTTTACCTGCACGGTGAGCATTATAAGATATTTTTTGAGGCCAAGGTAAATATTTTTGAATTAGAAGAAGCTCTGGCAAAAAGTAGAGCACAATAAGAGACAACAAGATCAAAGGCAGAGTGTTGGTGATATAAGGCAGAAGGCTTGGATGAGGTAGCGAAAGAGTAGCAGAAAGTGTAGGTAGAATTTGAATAGTAGGTATAGACATTAACTATCCAAATAGAATATTTAAATAATAAATTGGCTAAACCTAATTTGTAGGGTTCTACAAGGAGAATATAAAGGGGCTCACCATCGTTTAAATAAAAATTGCATAAAGTGAGCAACAAAGGCGCTCTTGGTTCTACTTGATGAGTGTCATCAATCACACCATTTAATCATTATAATTGTCAGTCTAGGGTGGTGTCCAATGGTTGTATACGATAAAAGAGGTAAGTATATTGAAGGTCAATATACTCAAAAATGGATTTATTGATAAGAACGGTCAGTATACTCCTAATTACAATTACTGAAACAAAAATGTAGCAAAATGAAACTAATTACTCTTTGCAAAATCTGAAACAATAGGAATGAAACCTATTTATGCTTGCAGAATGAAAATGATAGAAATAACAACTTTATAGAAAGTAAATCCTAATTATATTAGCAGAATGGAAATAACAAAAATGAAAATAATTGCAGATCTGAAGTGCATGAGTTGCTAATTGATCAACATGACGAAATTGTTGGAAATCTGGAAGTAACTACTAAAAATAGGGTAAAATCACAAGTGTTGTCAAATTCCAAATCCTATGCTACGTACATTTATTATAAACCATAAATATTACATGCATGCATCTACAAACACATAGCTAATAACATAAAATCAAAATTTCCAAGTTTCTACTATTCTATTGCAATACAAAATGAATAGAAAAACCTGCAAAAGTTTATCCTTCTCTTGGACCTAGAAGTGGCCCTTGCTCCTTGATCCAGAAGAAGGAAAGAAAACTGCTATTAACTACCTAGCACTCACACATTCACTCATAATACTTATATGTATGACAAAATGACACCTTTATTGATTATGGAATGATACTACAGTAATGCAGGATAAATACTGTTGAACTACTGCTCTGTTATAGCTGAAAACTATGAAAAACCTCTCCCTATCTCAATATCTATCTATGCATATCTATATGCTCAACCAATATGGGAGCTTGGTTATTTATACTACTCTATTACATATGTTGATTTGTTATTTTGCTCCTTTTTAGGGATTCAACAACTATTCTGGAGTTGTCTTCCTGAAATGCAGGAAACTGTTCTTCTGCAGTATATCCATTTTACTTGCAGGGTGCAATCCATTAGTATAAATGCATTGGAAGGGGTGATAAAACCCCTCATACAGCTGTATCCACATTTATCTCACCATTTGCCACCTTTCTGATCATTATGTTGATAGTTTTGATCAAAAATGGTCCTGCTCTACTCATTCCGGAGTTGCTTCGGAAAATCAGGCAGTGTAATAGTTTTGACACTTATACGTGCATCAATTTCTCAGGATGATGGGTTTGATCGGATAGGTAGTATTCTTAAGTCCTCAAAATAATAATTCCATAAGTTTTATGTGCTAACATTGACAAATTCTAAGCCATGTTATTTATGCACAGCTGACTGGAATTTGTATGGTCAAATTATGTTTTCTGCACTATCATACTAGTTTGAGTAGGTTTTGGCACATTTTTATAATTTGAAAAAGTTATAAGGAAAGGAAAATAAACAACATGATCCTAGAATGGAATACATATCAGCATACATATTACATATTCAAATAAATGTTTATTTGCTAGGTAAATCAGCTAAAACAATGCAAAAAATGCAAAAAATGGTAAAAACAAAGTACTATGCTCTTGAACATTTAAACATATAAATAATAATACAAACTGCATTCCATCATCAAAATTAGCATAAAAACATAGCATAAGATCTATAAAATAGTTTATGAAATATCCAAAAATGGTCTATGAATGAGGCAATTTCTGGCCTCATCACTACTATATCTTTAGGAAGTGCGAATAGTAATAATATTTGGTGAGCAAGCATTGTAGTATGTTGAGGAGCAGTTAGAACCAAAACTAGAGATGTCATTAAATATTCAAACATTATCTACCATTTCCCTCTAATGTAAACCCATGAGTGGGATAGACCGAGCTTGGTCTAACACTAAGGTGATGTTGCACAGTTATTTTTCTAGATTGGATCTAGCCAAAGATGGTCATAAAATGCTTGATATGTATGAGGAGTGATATATTTCACTCATTTACTTTAAGACTATATCTAATATCATCTTCCTAAGCTTAATTAATGATTAGGGAGATATCTTGCCAAAGAAAGAGTTGGAGGTAGCATGGAAGGAGTTCACAGAGAATACCTTTGAAATCTATAGCTAGACAAATCCTATTACAAAGTAGGTATTACCATTCATAAAAAGGCTTACCCATATCGAGTCTTCCTTGTATGAACTATGCTATAGGGCCAATCACATCATCTTGGAATAGGTCTAGACATTAGGATTTATTGTTAATCCACTCCAGTATCCTTCGATGCTAGAAAAATATTATTGGGCTGAGGTAGTTGTAGTATATGAGACTACCAATGCGAGTCTCACAGAGCAATAAGAACGAGCACGGGTAGAGAGAGAGCAGAAGGAATTTTTTGAAGAGCAAGAAAAATAGGTAAGGGTGGAAACTGAATAGAAAGAGATTATTGAATCAAATGTACCATCTAATGCAGATGATGACGATGATAACTAAGCCCAATGGATGAAGGCCTGAGGTCGATTACATCTAGACAAGTTGAATACCCTGAGAGATGCCAAAAGTGTTGGCAGTTTTGCCACACTAGATTTTGATTAAATTTTGATTGTTAAAAATTCTAAAGTGTGAAAGTTTAATGATGTAATGATTTTTATTGGTTTTTATTACTGTTATTATTTTGATATATGTTTTACTCCTCTCATTTTTTATTTTGTCAAAACATTTATAAAGAAGAATGATTTCATCACGAATGAATTACAGTCATGGGAAAAATGAAAGGAAAGGAAAGCACTAGCAAAAACAGAGCAAACAAAGATGTTTTCACCCCAGAGAAGGCGTAAAAATTATTTTTGCCTTTATTTTGGGTGAAGTACAACATTAAGATGTTTTCACCCAAATGGAAGCAAAAATAATGATAAGTGCTCAATATAAAGTAAAAGGTGATTCTGGAAGCAAGGAAAACATAAATATAAGTGATTTCACCCAAGCTTATGCATTCAAAGGATATTTTGCCCTTTATCAAGTGAATTTTAATTAAGTTTTGGGTGAAAATAATAAGTGGGCATCATTCAAAGTCAATGTCACCCCAGAAAGGGGGCACAATTCATTTTTACCCCTCTTTTGGGTGAATTGTAAGTTGAAGATGTTTTCAGAGCGCAAATGATGAGTGGACATCGTTTGGGTGAAAGCATGTGTTGGTCAAATTCAAAGTCACTCTAAAATAAGCAAAAAATATGATGAAGGCATTTCCCAGGTAATTTCACCTTATTTTAGCAAATTTAAGGATTTCACCCAAGAAGGGGTGAAAACAATGAAAGTGCCCAAGTTTAGAGCAAAAGTCTAAAAAAGTATCCTCATTCACCAGTAAAATTCAAAGTCACCCTGATTTGGGTTGAAACTTATTTTTGCCCTTCTTTGGGGGTGACATTCTTTTTTTTGCTTCTCATTCAAGCAAGATAGTGTTTTGGATGAAATTCCTGAGAGAAGATGATTTTGGAGTGCAATTGACCATACTGAAAGTGAAAGTACATTGATGGTCCAAAATACCAAACGAATTTATAATTTCACCTATGATTACGACAAAAAGTCCTTTTGCCCCATTGCCTGGGTGAAATTAAAAATTTACCTTTTTTTCTCAGTGAAGTTCCTTTCAAAAGCACCATTTTTGTAGATCTTTTTTAGGAAGGGTTGAATATTACTGGATTTAATTCTTGGGGTGACAAAATTGATTTTTCTAAAATCCCTACTGAAGAGTTACCAACATTAAATATTATGCTCCTGATAAATATATGATCTATATTATTCCCAAGGTGCCTACCATTGATTTCATCCTTTTTTAAAACAAACTTAATTTTCAGTGGGTCTTCCTTGCGGAGATAAAATTTTTGAGGTGCAAGATGACGAAGCGACAATCTATATTTAAAGATCGAGTTCCTGATATTCACACAACATTGTTGTGTTCCAATGCACCAATTTTTGGAACAATTTTCCATCATCCATTACTGTCGATTTTCCAAATGCTCTCCATGAAAGAGGGATCACTTCTTCCTAAAGAATATTTTGATTTGTGCATTGCTACTATCGACGAGAGAATTCCTCTGGCTGGTCTTTGACTGGTCAACATTTTTTTCTTTATGCATTTAATTTCATAGGTGCAATCCTCTATAAATACTTTGCATTTTGATGTTAAAGGGAGGATAAACATTCTACCAAAAAATACTTTGGGTTCTCTACATCAATTGAAAGATATTTGGCTCTAGTTCCTGGAGTAGTGTTGTATGCAATTATTTTCTTCCTCTCATTTCTATTAGGTTCATGATATTTGTTAGGTAAATTTAAATTCTACATTTTTGAATTTAATCCCTGATAGAGAACTAAATGCTGAAATGTTCATTGGAAATTATCCCTACAATATATGAATGGTTCTTATGCTTTCCTTTCTGTTACATGACAGTTAAAATATTGATGTGGATTTTAGCTACTAGTTTATCTCCACCTTACATATCTAGCTCATAGCCATATTTCCCATTCATTTATGTCATTTCCTATCTCTTTCTATTATCCTAAGCTTATACCAATTTTTATATTAGTATAGGAAACAACCCTCTTTGGAGATTGGCCTGAAGGACATCTCTTTTATTTAGCCTTTCAATGTTGGTCAGGTCTAGTGCGCACATGTTTTATGTACTTAGGCATATTTGTGACCAACAAATTCTTTCCAAAGGAGATAATTTTGTTGAATTTACCACAAAGAGTCCATAGATCACAATTATGAAATATCATAGTGTTTGATAAAAAATGTTAAGATCCTTCTAACATCATTTACAAGGAACATAAAAAATGAGAATTATCTTCTAAAGATTTATGTTTCCCTAAAGAATAAAAAATGAAAGGCATAGCATGATAAATACTTTGTTCTTTATGTTGCCCAAGAAACTCATAGGTGCGAGGATGATCCTCAATAGTAATTACTTATTTTACCCTTGAAATCTTACATTTCCATGAATATCGTCCATATGCATTTCATTATGTCACTCTTAAAATCCTGAAGTTCAATGGATACACTTTGTACTACTTTCATTTTTACTTCAAGGAGAATATTTTATGCCACTTGAGAAAAATGAATATGATTTACGTATGTTTACCTTGATCTCATTCACTTTAAAATTTTCTTGCCCATCTTCCTTCACACCTTTAACTCCTTTTGTATTTGAACTTGTGCATTGTACTTCCTCATCTTTTGTGTCATTTTTCTCTTCTAATGGTCGATTCGAGTGAACTATAATGGCCTTTGTCATTTGATGATACAAAGGTATTTTCTTACCACTTTTTTAGTAGTCGAAAATACTTGAATTCACGTACCTTCTCCTATGATATGATCTTCTTCTTTCATATTGAAGTTTGCCTTATGCCCCAAAATTTTCATCTTTGTCTCTATCTTTTTTAGTTTGCAATCTCTTGCCATGTTCTAGTTTGATGACATTTGTGACATTATAATACAACATTTTTGTAATCCATTTGTTGATCTCATTCTCTTGATTTAGATTTAACCCTAACGAACATTAGTAAAGGTTTTAAAATATCCCTAGCAACACATATTCAAGTGTATTCATTTGTGTTGTCCTTAGTAGTTGGTGCCCCCTAGATGAACTACCCTACAGTATTGCCAATATTCTTGAAAAGCATCCTTGTTGATGATTTGATAAAGAAGTCCAAAAAGCCTAATCCATACCCAAAGCCTTTAATAGTCTCTATCTATACTCCAAAAAAAAATCTCACTCCATGGTATTAAATATAATGCATTTTACCCCTAAACCAAGGACCGCCATCAATTATTTTATTCCTTATTTGTAATAATAAGAAAAAATCATTTTAGAAGAAAAATCATGAAATAATTTGAATTCAATCCTCACTTCTATTTAATCCAATTTTGAATCTCACATAAATATGGTAGATATCCATGGAATTTACATATAAAATATTTTGTTTTAAGAGTCATAATATCATGTTTGATCATCTTATCCTTGATAATCACTTTTGATGTAGTATTTGTTACTCGGCTATGGTTTACCATATATTCACTCTTCCTCTTATTGTTATGGCATCAATACTTTCAATTAAGGAATCTTTACTTCCAACTAAAACATCCTTACTTCCAATAAAAAATTTTAAAAATAAATTTATTACCCTGTTATCCAATTCTTTTCCTATAAATCCTTTAATTTTTAAAATTCACTTAAGAAAAATAATACTTGCTTTTATTTATGTTTTGATTCTGCTTTTTATTCACCCTTCATTCTTACAAGTTTCAACTGTGAATTCAATGACTTACAATTCAATCGTTTCTTTTTGACCATCTCAAACCCGTCAAAGATCCACGTGCTCCTCTTACTTTCCGTCGGTGACCGTTCGATGCCTGCGTTTGAAATAAAGCCGTCGATTCCAAAGCGTCAACATCATTGCACGTAGTACTCTCACTCTCCTCATCAAGAGGAATGAAATTACATCATAGGGATGACACTAATACGGAATCAAGAAGAATATTAAAAGTAAGAGTGCCACTATCCAATCCAAATAAATATCTCATCAACATTAATTCTTTTTTCCCATAATGTAAAGATCCAAACCTTTCATTATCAACATCCGTAAAATATGGCCTGTTTTGACTGCAATATCCGGTCTAATTCATCAAATATCATTGTTTCCAAGAAATCTAATATCCCTATTCATATCAATAAAAAATATTTTATATTTATTAATTTTTTTTATTTATTATTATAATAGTTTTATTAAATATTCTCGTATAGAAAATTTGTTGTAACTTGTAACCGTAAAATTGATTTACTTATTTTTAATAACAATATTTTTAGGATATTTTTTAATTTACTTTTAAACAAATTTTAATAGAAAATCAAAACATTACCTTTTCAACAAGAAAAATAAACATTATTTAATAAAATTAACCATTTAAGTGACTAATATAATGTCTATGTATTAGCACGTGTCCGTTCGAATTAAATGGATTCGTCGGTGCCACAAAAAGGTCTCCTTTAGGACGTGTCTGTTCGAATTAAATGGAATCGTCGGTGCCACAAAAAGGTCCCGTTTCTTATATGTGAGAAGAGAGGTAGAAGATGTATTTAAGTAGTAGAAATTTTAGTATAAGAATATGGTAGTCAAAATAAATAGTTTGTGTGGGAATACAATATTACAGGTTAGAAAATAAGAGGGTCAAATCAAATATTTACACAATGTTAATAAGGATGAGGGACCAAGGGCTTTCACTTTTAAGCCTACTATTTTATTGGTAAAGAGTTTGACAGTATGACAATAGAAGAGGTATTAAAGTGGAAAGAAATTCCAACATAAAAGTATGTCACTGTAAATACACAGTTTAATGGGAACATAACATCACATGAACCAGTTAGAAAATAAAAGGGTCAACTACCCCACACATAGATGGAACCAAAGACTTCTACCTTTAAGCCTGCGAATCATTAATTTAAAGGAAAAAAATATTAGTTAAAAAACCTTAATAATCGAAATCAATAGAACTCAGAAAAAATTGTTGGCTGAGAAACCTTAATAGTCTGGAAATCAATAGAACTCCACCGCTGCGACTGCAAATAGTCTTACAGTCTATGGTTTCAACGTTCAGACCAAGACTTTGCCAACAATGGAGATCGTAAATAACTCATATACATCGGCTAGCGTGCTTATACTTTTCTTATGCTTTCTCATTACTAGCTTTGGTTGCGGACAATTACCCATTCGATATCAATTCTTCTAATCTTTAGTGATGGATAGAAATGAGTTCAACGCTGAAGAGAGTGGGAAGAAGGAAAGGAGTTACCGAGGCATCAGAAAACGAAAATGGTGAAAATGGGTTGCTGAAATTCGTGCGGTAAAGATGACGAGGGGGAGGTCACGCATATCGCTGGGCTCATACTTCACTCCAGAAGCTGCAGCTCGAGCTTATGACATGGCGCTCTTATGCCTATGTGAACCCACGACTGCAACGTTATTCAACTTTCCAGACTCGCTGTCGGTTGCAAGCGCATGGGAGGTGGTGGCACAGGCGCGCTTCAATCCATCCCCCACCTCTGTTCGAGAAGCTGCCCTTGCTGTTGGCTCCGCTTTCGACACTGCCCCCAACACTACTATAATCATCATAATGATGAAGGTGGTGATGATCAAGAACATGATGCAGCAGCAAATGAAGAAGCGGGACCTTCGTTGCAGGCGGGTGAGAGTTCTGAGAAGGAACAATCACTGTGCCCACGAAGTTTTTCAGAGCACTTGCAAAATGTGGGAATGATCCTCATCCTCCTAGGGAAAGCACGGTACATGTACAAGACTACACATGTGATTTTAATGATGCAAAATATTTGTTTGCATATCCAGTGTGCACGGCTTGAGGAGGTCATTCATCTGTCAGAGCCAGAGGCAGAGACAGAGGCTCCCATCGATGAAGAAGGCATGTCCCTTCAACTGGGATGCAACCACTTGCAGTTGCTACGACACTGAGAAACCTCCCGGTTAGAAATGGAACGCGGTCCACTTCTATAGGAAATTCCTAGTGTATCCGCGGATTTTATTAATTGAACGAAATAACGTTCAATTAATAATATATCTCTCATACTATGCTTCAAATAAAGTCTGAAAATTAAGATTTGTTCTAATAGGATAAGTGTTCTGCAGGTAATGTAATTGGTTGATTGGTGATCTAGCTATGTCTCCCAACAGCTCCTTTAATCATAAGTTCCCTTAATCATATCTTTATTTGTTTATGTAAAGCAGTTGGTAAATGTTTTGGATATTGGTTGAGGTTCATCTAGGTTTTATTTTCATTACTTCCATCCTGTTGGATATATAGGCATAGCTGAAAAATGTCTTGTATGCTGATAAAGGTCAACAGCCCACCCTACTGGATATGTAAGCAATATGTAGGCACAGCTAACAAATTGTCCCTACTAGATATATAGGCACAACTGAATATGTAGGTTGTTAGGATCTCACTATTAAAAATAAACACACTCATATAAAATACTAAAAATAACTTAATAACACTGAGCAAAAATTAAATGTAGAAATTGAACAATCTCACAATAACACAGAATCCCAGGCCTCTTCGAGGGGGCAACCTCCTTCAATATGTCATTAGCTTGCAAAAGGATGAATTTGTACATGGTTTCATATATTTTAAAGAAAAACTTCATGCAACCCTACCCAAAGGATCAAGAGTTGGTTTACATGCAAAATGTCACTTGAGCTAGAATCTCCTATCTACCATCGGTTACAATCTTGATAAAAATGGTTACATGAGATGGCGCAACTTGGTTAGGAATCCTACTTGCCACATACATTACAAAGTATTACAAAATAATATCATAATGAGATCCCCCATGTTGGAAGTGGGTCATTACATAAATAAATGAGAATTACAAAATAACATTAGGGTAGGATCTTAACATGTCCTTCCCCTTCTAAAAGCTTTGTCCTCAAAGATGAAAATGAGAAAAGTGGTGTTGGAGCTGATGGAGAGACTCTCATGTAGCATCTTCTGGCTGGAGCCCATGTCACTGAACAAAAACTTGTGTGATGATACGGTTGCAAAGAGTGCAAGTTTGATGATCCAACAATTGTTCAGGTTCAAGTAATATGGACCCTTCTTCATCCAATTCTGGTAATGCTGACTGAACCTGTACCTGTGTGTCCACAAATTTTTTGAGAGAAGAAACATGGAAAAAAATATGGAGCTTGGAGGTGGGTGGAAGATCCAATTTGTAAGTAGTGGAACCAATCTGTTGAAGAACTTGTAGGGTCCATAGTATTTTACAACAATTTTTTGGCACCTATGGAGTTGTAGAGATGATTGTTTGTACGATTGCAAGCGAAGGAAGACTATATCACCCACATCAAAGATATGCTCAAAATTATGATGGTCAACCTATTGTTGCATCTGATTCAGGACCATCTCCAAATTCTGCTTCAGCTGACGAAGAACATCGATATGTTGGCTGAGTAGTGTCGATGGCCTGGACCTTGGAGTTGCCTGGGATGTATGAAGAAGACGTGAGTGGAGGGTGCCCATAAATGGCCTCAAAAGGGGTGAGTTTGGTTGTTTTATGATAGGAAGTGTTGTACCACCATTCGGTCAAAGGAAACCACTTTGCCCATTGAGTAGGATGATCTGATGCAAAGCAACAAAGATAGGTCTCCAAACATTTGTTGACAATATTAGTTTGACCATATGTTTGCCGATGATAGGCTGAAATCATTTTGAGTTGAGTTCCCTACAACTTAAACCATTCTTGCCAGAAATGACTAGTGAAGGTTGGGTCTCGATCGGACATAATGGAGGTGGACATACCATGAAGGCAAAAAATAGAATCAAGAAATATTTGGGCAATGGTGGAGGCTGTGTAAGGATGGCCAAGGGAATAAAAATGAGCATACTTCGAAATGTGATCCACTACCATGAGAATAACAGACTTACTACCAAATTTAGGTAACCCTTCTATAAAATCCATGGAAATATCAATCCAAACCTGATCTGGAATGGGCAAGGGTTGAAGAGTACCCATAGAATGTATTGTTTCACCTTTCATCCATTGGCAGGTATCACAAGCTACTACAAAATCATAGATGTCCTGTTTCATACCTTTCTAGAAGAATGTGCACTTGAGGCGTTCATATGTTTTAAGAAATCATGAATGGCCTACAGAGGGAGCAGTATGTAGTTCCTTCATGAAAAGCTCATGGAGTGGGGACGTGCGAGGAAGAACAAGACATTGGTGATAACATAGGTCATGGCCATCCCAACTGTAGCATGGGAATGACGTAGGATCATCATGGAGCGAGGCCACCAAAGCTTTCAAATCTGCATCCTAAAGTACCTCATGTCGTAAGGAATATATCCATTGAGGAACAAGTGAGGAAATGACATAGAACATACTAAGGGCCTCAAATTGGTGAGAGAGCATCACCCACAATATTCTATTTGCCCTTTTTATAGGTGATATCATAATCATATCCCATGAGTTTAGAAACTCATTTTTGTTGTTTTGGTATAGCAACCCATTGTTTCAAGACGTATTTGAGACTTTGATGGTCTATTTTGATGGAGAAATAGTTCCCAATGAGATATGGTTGCCAATGGGTTATGGCATGTAAGATGGTGAACATCTCCTTTGCATATATAGATTTTCCCAAGTTACAATCAAAGAGTGTCTTACAAGTGAAAGCCAAGGGTCTCCCTTCCTGCATCAACACAACCCAATGCCATGACCGAAATCATCAATTTCAATTATGAAAGGCTTGGAAAAATCTAGCATAGCCAAAACTGGTGTTGTGGTCATAGCATGCTTCAATTCAAGGAAGGCTTGGTCAGCGGACCCCATCCAAGTAAAAGAGTCCTTTAACATGGATGTGATGGTGACTACTATTTTACCATAATTACAAATAAATTTGTGGTAGTAACCTGTAAGCCCTAATAATCCCTGAAGTCTCTTGAGAGTACGAGATTTTGGCCAATCCTGAACTGCTTGAATCTTCTTGGGGTCGACCTTGATGCCATATTTGGAGACAATGTGTCCTAGATACTCCACTTCATTTAGACCAAAGGAACACTTGGACCACTTAGCAAAAAGTTGATGTTGTGCCAACAATTGTAATGTCTGATCCATATGGATAAGGTGTTCTTCCCATGAGTGACTATAAACCAAGATATCATCAAAGAAAACTAGGATGAAATTTCGTAGGAGAGGATGAAATATGTTGTTCATCAGGCTCTGAAATGTGGAAGGAGCATTTAAAAAAAAAAATGGCATTACCAAGAACTCATAGTGACCTTCATGAGTAAGAAATACAATTTTGGGTATATCCTCATCTTCGAGCCTGATTTGATGGTATCCAGAATGAAGGTCTAACTTGGAGAAGTACATAGCTCCATGTAATTCATCTAGTAAATCATCCACTATCAAAATGGGGAATTTATCCTTGATGGTAATTTTTTTGAGCTCACGGTAGTCTGTACATAATTGCCACGAGCCATATTTCTTGTGAACGAGTAAAACTAGAGAAGAGTAAGAGATAGTACTTGATCGAATGACACCAAATTTGAGCAATTATTGTACCATATGCTCTATTTCATACTTGAGAGCATTAGGATACCAATACGATCTAATGTTGGATGGTGCATTACCTGGTAGTAGTGGAATAGCATGGTCATGTGAGTGACAAGGTGATAGGTTAGTTGGTTCTAAAAAAAATGACATCATGCTTGGTCAAAAAAAATTGTAAATCTGTTGGATTTTGATCCATTGTGGAAGTGCTTGGTTGAATTGAAAATATTTGGGAAATGACCCCGCAGGATGACTTTTTCAATAATTTTTTAATACAATTGGAACTGATAATTTGAGAAGGACCTGTTTTGGACCATGGAGGGTGTGTGTTTGTCCATGTTGTGAAAACTGCAGCCATAGTTCTACAAAGTTCCAGTTGATAGTGCCTAAGGTGCTCAACCATTAGGATCCCAACACAATGTCACATCCTCTTAATTGGAGGGCAAGCATGTCTTTATTGATTTCATAATACCCCATCTTTATTTTAAAATTACAACATTTACCTTTACAAGGTAAAGTGCCTCCATTTTCCACCATGACTTCAAAGAAATCATATGCATGTATATAGCAATTGGCCTACTTAGGAACTTGAGGATCAATAAATTTGTGTGTATTGCCTGAATCAATAAGAATAGTAAGGGATTGGCATTTGAAAATACCCACAACTTTCATGGTTTGTGGAGTGGTAACCCTGAAAAGAGCATGGATGGAAATTGCTGCTTGAGGGTCTTGGTTTTCCTCTTCCTGTTGAGTTGGTGCTTTAGATGTGTCACTCTACTCATCACCATGGTCACTGTTATCAAGTTTATCTACATCTATTAATATCTTATTTGCACATCTATGCCCCTTCACAAATTTTTCACCACAATTATAACATAGCCCTTGGGCATGACACACATCCATTTTAGCTATATTCAATTGCTTAGGAGTAGAAGGTTTATTATCAGTATTATTTTGGAATCGAGGAGGAAAGGGAGGTCAATCTTGAGAAAATCACAGTGTCTGTCATTGAGATGAGAGTTTATATTTTTCCATTTGGGCTAAATTGATAACCTCCATCATGGTTTATGGTTTAAAAATCTTAACTTCAGTCTGGAGATCATATTTCAAACCACTCACAAAGCAACTCATAAAAAATCTCTCATTTAAGACCTTTTTTTAATTGGCCAATTTATTAGATTATGTTTGGTAATCACGAACTATGGTAGTTTGTTTCAGCTTTGTCAATGCTCCTATAAATTCTTCATAGTCATTAGGACCAAATCGAGTGAGTATTTGGGACTCAAAATCCTCCCAAGATTGATCAGGGGTAGTGGCTTGTAGCCATTGGAACCAATGTAAGGCTTTAGATTCTAAGTTGAAGGAAGCCATCTGAACCCGATGATATATAGGGACATTATGGAGTCTAAAGAATTGATCAACCTGACATAACCATCCATTGAAATCCTTTCCAGTGAACTTAGGAAAATCCAATTTAGGCATTTTGAAGGTCAGATCCCGGTCATAGTGAGTGTCTTCGATTTCTCTTCTTTGGTCTTCTATTTCCCTTCTTCAACCTTGTTCAGAGTTTTTAGATTGGTGTTTAGATGTGAGAGTACGCTACAATTGTGTCTCCACCTCTGTGAATTGTTTTTCTAAGCGGATTCTAGTGGTATCCTAATCCGTTCAAAGCTCTCGAATCTCTTCTCTTATGGTGTGGTTTGTAGTGGTCAAGTTGTTAAGGGCTTTTTGCATATCGACCAATATTATGGCAAGTTCTAACTCCTTTTGTCCATGAGTGCCACTCACCATTGTGGGCCCTCTTTTCCTCAGTTATTAAAAATAGATGTGGGATTTTAGGAGTTACTATTTTTAGTAAGGGTCCAACATTTAATTTGGGAAATGGGTTGCAACATTGATTTTAAGATAGGTTCCACTTCGATGAATGTTTGATCTAATTGCTCAATGAGGAGTTATACTAAATTTCTTAACTTTTTGTGATCTCCTAGTTGGTTGCAAGTCGATGTTAAGGTAATTTATTTCACTTGCACTTAAAATTTCACCAGTGAGTCCTTGAGGGTCTTTGGTGCATAATAACAAGTAGCTTCTATTACCAAAAATTTGGATCAATTTGATTGACTTATGGCCTTAGAAAGAAAAATAAAAAATTGCTATTTTTGGAAAATTGATGTAAAATTTGACCAGGGGCTGCCAAGGAAAATTTTGTATAGAAGAGTGTAGAATTATCTGCTATTTTTTTTTTTGGGTGTTGTCGATTTCTGGTTTAGAGTTACGATTCAAAATTTGGGGTCTAGGATCAACTCTCTTATATGTAGTCTACACCCCGACCACCCTGTCACTATCCTGTATCTACCTGTATTGCGATTATTAACATGGTTCTTGTCACTAACCTTAGGGATTCTTTGATACTGATAGTACTATTTTTGACATTAGAAGTTTGTAATTATGGACTGTTACAAAATTTGTTACTATCGAGCTAACTATCTTTGTTACTGACCATACTATTTCTACCATTGTATTGACTATTCTATTTCTGACCATGGGTTGTTGCAGATACTTACAAAATCTATCCTAACTATTGGTACATGTAAGTTTTTTTTTATGTTATAAGGAATCTCTACTTTGTATGATCACTTTTGGGGTTGTGAATGCAGGTTAGCAGAACAGAGATAATGTTGATTTGTAGGTGGAAGTTTATTTTGTAGAACCAGGGTATGCTAAGTAAGGGAGTATGTAATACTCATAGGCCCTCTGTTATACCAGAGTGATGAATAATAGTGCTTAGACCAATATTTTAGGCCACTATCCAAGGAGAATTCCACACATACCTTTCAACACACTATTTGCCTCTCTTACAGTACGAGAGAGTGATCATCCAAGATGTTGTGTCCCATGGACTATGGATAATACAAGGCCAAAAAACTTCCTAATGTATAAATTTCTTTTTAAACCTAGATTGTCTCCCAATACACCCAAAGATGCATGGGAGCTCAAGTCCGTGCACGAGTGTTGTCTAAGACATCGGTATTGGAGCCTGATCACCCCTCACTTTACTAGATGCTTTATGGGCTATCTAGCTTAGCCAATAATGATAGCTCCTTTGTGATATTTTAAAACCCCCGACATAGGGTTTCTAACCTACACACCTATTGAAATAGATACAATATTTTTTTTGGGATTTTTGGTCGAAAAAGAGATTGTATTTTTTTGTATTTTTGTAATGAAAGAAAAGTGAAAAAAAAGAACACATAGAAATTTATACCTAACATGTGGAATGGATGGCAAAAATCGTCTCAGTTGTAAAAGAACACAACCCTAGAAAGTGCTCTGATACCACTTGTTAGGATCTCACTATTAAAAATAAGCACACTCACATAAAATACTAAAAAATAACTCAAATACATCAAATAACTCAATAAAACTATGCAAAAATTAAATGCATAAATGAAATAATATCACAATAACATATAATCGCAGGCCTCTTCGAGGGGGAAACCTCCTTCAATATTTCATTAGCTTGCAAAAGGATGAATTTGTACATGGCTTCATATTTTTTAAAGAAAAAATTCATGCAACCCTACCTAAAGACTCAAGAGTTGAATTACATACAAAATGTCACTTGAGCTATAATATCATAGCTACCATCAGTTACAATCTTGATAAAAAATGTTTACATGAGATGTCACCACTTGACAAGGAATCCTACTTACCACATACATTACAAAGTATTACAAAATAATATCATAATGGGATCCCCACGTTAGAAGTGGGTCATTACATAAGTAAATGAGAATTACAATATGGCATTAGGATAGGATCCTAACATAGGCATAGCTGACAAATATTCCTTACTGGATATATAGACACTCAATATGTAGGCACAACTGACAAATATCCTCTACTAGATATATAGGCACAACTGAATATGTAGGCACAGTTGACAAATATCATCTGCTGGAAATATAGACACAACTGAATATGTAGGCACAATTGACAAATGTCCCAGTATGTAAGAACAACTAACAGATGTCCCCTATTGGATATATAGGCACAACTAGCAAATGTCCCATGTTGGATATATAGGTACGCAATATATAGGTACAACTAACAAATATTCTTTATTGGATATATAGGAACACCTAACAAATGTCTTGTGTGTTGGTAGAGGTTAACAATCCACCCTGTTGGATATGTAAACAATATGTAAGCACAACTGACAAATGTCCCCTGTTGAATATATAAACACATTATTTAATATTATTACACATTATAAATTTAATATTTACTTTACTTTTAGTTATAAGATTTAGTTGTTGTTATAATTTCAAAATTATAAAAATATATTATTTAAATATTCTATTAGTAATATACATAACAAATATTATTATATAAAAAATAAATTTTAATAAAACAAATTTTTATAATTATATATAACCTATTAACTCAAAACCTTAAATCTCTTCGTTAAAATTCTTTCTTTTAACGAAATGCACCTCTACTGTTTTATTCATCATATTTTATTAAATATTAATTTGCTAAAATTTTATTAATCATATTTTTATTAAATATTAATTTGCAGATAACAAACCCAAATTAAATGGAATACAACCTCCCACCATAGGTTAGAAATTTTAAATAATTTAATCAGTAATCATAATGGAAAGAATCCCATTGATTGTAGCTTCCATAAATATATCTCTTCCTCCTATGTAATTTCTGTACGTAAATAATTTAATCAGGAATCACGATGAAAAGAATACCATCGTTTGTAGCTTCCATAAATATATCTCTTCCTCCTACTTAATTTCTTCACGTTTGATACTGAAGTTTCAACGGGACTATATTTTATACTATAAAGTATCTCATTGTTCTCATTCACGGTAACTAAATTCTGATAGTGCTCTTACATCATGGTTGCACTTTATATTATAGTTGAATTATTAACTCAATGAAATTTAAATTGATTTTAAATAAAAAGTTTAGGTATTTGTTAAAAAGGCTTATGGTTAACATATATAAAAGATATATTATTAAATTTTAATTGTAAAAAACAATATTTTCAAAATTTTGGTTTTCAATTTTCTTATTTTTAAATTTTTTTAAAAATTACATTATTTATAAAGAATTTTCATACTAGCCAAAACAAATTACTTTTCAAATTATTTTAAAAAACCTTCAATTTTTACTACTGAGATAATACTTTGCACAGAACCATTAGTTCTCCCTCACAAACCACTTTAGTTTGGAACTGAATATTATTCATTCCTTGTATTTTGACGTCGGCTCGGAATAAAAAAGTAACTCTATTTTCTATAAAAGATGAATATTAAAATTTGTTGCATTATTTTATTATTTGCTTTAATTAACTTTAAATTATATTATTTATTTTATATAAAAAGGAAAAAAACTATCTCTAATACTGCACATAAGATTATGCTTTGCACAGAACCGTCCGTTCTCCCTAACAAGCCACTTTTGTTTGGACCTTAATATTATTCATTCCTTGTATTTTGACGTCCCACGACCGGAATAAAAAATAACTCTACTTCCAATGAAATATAAATAGTAAACTTCTCTGTAAAGCACAATATTTTTATTTATCATTTGACCTTAAATTATATTTAGTTATTTCCTAACTTCAACTTAGCTTGTTGTTTATACCCAATAAAATTATAATTAATTTTGTTCTATTATTATAATGTATGTAGATTTATCTTTATTAGTCTCTTAACCTTTAAAGATGGGCTAATGAACCTTTATAGAATATTATAAATACAGATATGACCTATAAGATATTTATATTTATTTAATTTAATTTTTTTTTTTAGTTTAATTTATGTTTTTATTAACTAAATAGTATTATTTTATGAAGGCATTTGTAAAGAAGAATCATTTATGTAGAAGTTATTTTGTAAAATGAAATTACATTAATTTGCTTGGATAGAAGAGAATTATACAGCTAACATAAAAAGTAAAGCCTTCAATATTTAGAAAAAATTGTTCCGAAGACAGCACAAAGGTTTAAGCTTTAGCTTTTCTTTGGGAGATCCCAGGTTCAAATTTTGGTGTGGGTGAGTAGGTGCATGTTCATATATATATATATATATATATTTTTGTCATCATCAATATGTTATTCAATGTGAGCACTTAACTAGAATTTCCTCATCCATCACCTTGTCTTTTCATGTCCCTTAGACATCACAATTATTATCTTCAATTAGACTTGCACTCACTTGGCTATAGAGGTACCCCTAATCCCTTGTGATCAACTATTGAATATATGTCTTATATGATCAATGGAAGTAGTTTTGAAATTATATTGGACCACATATAGAATTGTGTCTAATCATATGGTACTTGGAGGGTGTGCATGGTATAAAATATGACTTGCTTTCTTATTTCTAGTGTAACATGGACTAGATGACCATGCTTGAATTTTTCAAACATGCACTTAGTTGTCAACTAAACTAACTTTATATTTATGATTATGATTTATTCATGTATAAAAAAAAAATTTAAAATTCAATAAAACAATAAATCAATCAAAAAAATTGAGCATTCAAATAAAACGATCTTCAAGCAATCCTATAAACAAACATTTTCATGTTTTCTTGTATGTAATTCACAACCCTTAAAAAAATAAGTATGTATATTTAATCTTTATGAATATTTTAGAAGAATGGATAGACTATAGGCAAATAAATTATTTATATAGTAAAAAAAACTTATTAAATAAATAAAATATTAACATGATGAAAATAGAGAAATATTTATAACTTATATTACATGATGGTACAATATGACCCTTAAGCTAAAAACATTGTGAGGTGTGTTGGTGCTTTAAGATAAGGATTTAACACAACATAGAAAGGAAAAATTAATAGAAAATAAAATTGCACAAAAACCCTCTATAAATCACTTCATCAATTTTGAAATTTACATCAATACAATGGACAACACTCTCTTATATATATATATATATATATATATATATATTTATTTATTTATTTGTGTGTACACACACATGTATATATGTATAAGCACCTTGTGCTTCATGTTATCTCTAAATTTTAGTGAGAATACTTTTTTTTTTTTTTTTTTCATTTGTAATTCTAAATCTATCGTTGTTTTAAATTTTGTCATGTTCTTGTCTTTTCTTATCTTAATATTGTTCATTTTTTATTTTTGTCTCATTCAACATGGTACTATTCAACATTCACACTTTTTGAGTTTTTTTAAAGTATTTTAATTATATCAATAAACTACTTTTTTTGCCAATGTCTTTGTAAAAATGACTACATATTGATCTTCTAAATAGTACTATTTTATTTTAATTTCATTTTTTGAACTATCTCTAATAAAATTATGTCTCAACTTAATGTGTTTTGATCTTACATAAAAAGTAATATTTTTAGTCATTTGAATTACACTCATCTTGTTACAAAAAGTGACAGTTGGTATTTCTTACTTTTCACCAGGGTCCTCCAAGATTTGCATCAATCATACTACTAGTGTGTTTGCTAATTTTGATTATATATACTTTGCCTTGTTTTTGAAAGTTCAACTGTTGGTACTTTTTTATTTTTGAACTCCAAGTTACCAATCCATTTTCCAATAAGAAAAAAAAAAATTAATGTTTATTTTCTACTATCAATTGAGCCTCCTTGTCTAAATAATGCCAAATTCTCTTAGTTGCCCTCACACAATCTTATGGTGATTCACTTATGAATCTTAAAATCAAGGAGACTACATACACACTATATATACTTGTTATTTTCATGTACATAAGGCTATCAATCAAACTTGTATACTTCCACTCTTCTGCTTTCATCGTTATTGTACGTTCTTTGGCTTTATGCAAATGAATTAGCAATATCTTTGCAACTTTCTATGACAAACTATTAAAAAATATCATGTGCATATTTAGATTGACAAATAAAGATCCTATCGTGTGTTTAGTAGACACACATACCAATAAAATGCATCCATCCTAAATATTCCATTTCAAATTTTTGTTGAACCTTTTCTTTATTCTTGATAAACTTATTCTAAAAGTCAAATCATCAACATACAAATAAACAATTAAAATATCATCATATTTACTTTTGTAATATAATATGAGCTCATTCTTATTTGTCATAACGCATGCATCAGTTCTTGAATACCATACACTTAATAATTGTTTGAATCCATATAATTTCTTTAAAAGTCAAATCATCAACATACAAATAAACAATTAAAATATCATCATATTTACTTTTGTAATATAATATGAGCTCATTCTTATTTGTCATAACGCATGCATCAGTTCTTGAATACCATACACTTAATAATTGTTTGAATCCATATAATTTCTTTAAACTTGTAAATGTATCTTTTTTACTTTTACTTCAAATTCTTATTGTGTTTCTATACATTTCTTTATTATTAACATTTTGCAGTTTATACATCTAATTAATGTATAATCCATCTTTTTAGGATGCCAAATATAAAACCTATATCCATAATAAGCTTGATTTTTGCCTTTCAATAATCAATTAATCCATAACTATTATAGCTATTAGACATTATTTCTTTTGACTGATAAAGAATATTATATTCAAAATATATTTTTAATTGCTCATAAACAAATAACCAACTATTTTTTTTGTCTCCATTGTTACAAAGATACTCCAAGCACCCGTTCATACAATGTTCCGATCAACCACTAATTGTTTGTTTGTATTTTTTTTGCTTTCTAGGGTTTTTTTAGCCCCTGAGTTGCACTTGGCCGACCTAGGTCATTCTCTGGATTTCCCTCGTTCTTCCAAGAAACAGTCCAGAAAGGGGGATCCCATCCTTTGATTAAGCTATCGGAAAGTCTGACCGACTTAAATGCGGCCACATGCGTTGTTACTTGTCTTTGGCGACAGACGTAATTAACGCTACATATGTTGTTGGACGTGGAAGCGTATAAGTAAGTCATACAAAGTACTTATCCCTAAGCCGAGCAATATTTTCGGATCATGTCAGAGACGTGTTCAATGATCGTCATCCTTCTCCTTGAGAGGGCAATGGACAAGTACAAGTACTTATATGATTTGAATGATGCAAAACACCTTATTTGCATCTCCAGAGCACATAACGCTTGAGTAGACCATCCATCTCTCCAAGGCAGAGGCAGATGCTTCCTCCGATGAAGAGGGCATGCCCAAATTGGTATGTTCCTACAACTGGGATTCAACCACTTCCCACTACTCTCACAAGCCTCCCGGTTAAGCACAGGACGCGACATTATAATTTGGAAAATATACAACTAAACATGTAAAATAATTATTTTTAAATAATTAAAAAATAGGTTCTATTATAATATACATCTAGGAGCATGCACATATAAATAATTTAAACGTTAATCAATTGAAAATTATAAAATAATTTTTTCAAACATACATAACAGTGAAATTGATTTATTTTTACTTATAGGAATTATCACGTTAACTAAATACTAAATGATAACATTTTTATGGTTTTTAAGTTGTTAATTTTGTAAAATATTTATAAATTAAAATAAATTTATTTTTAAAAGGTAAACGAATCATATTTTTAGTCCTCCTTTCATTCTTGATTAAGAAATTACATGTACATAAGTATAGGGAGAGAAATGCTTTCTTATGAAAGAGTAAAATACCATAGACACAAGCAAAGTTATGTTGATTTGCTTTACTATGCATGAATGACTTTTTCTAACATAAGATTTCGAATTTAAGGATACGATTATTCAATTAATTTAAGGACTTGAAAAGAATTTAATATGCCATCAAGGATAGTAAGGTTACAATGCAAGAGATATCAATAAGGAGTTAAGGCTAAGATGTTGGGAGGTCAAGATAAGATAATGTTTGTGTTTAACATTTATTAAAATTGATATTAATGACATAACATTTTGGCATTGAGAATGAAGTTGTCAAATTAATTTCAAGAACAAGAGGATATGTTGATATGCCATCAAGATTAATGAAAGATATATGCAAGAGGGATTGATGGGAACTTATTCTAAGTTGGTCACCCACTACTACAAATAATATAACAATGTATGTCAAAAACTATCAAAAGACCTATGAAACTAGTCAAAAGCTTTTAAGTATGAATTGATGGTATGCTAAATTTTATTGCTGGAAATAATAAAAATATTATGATTTGTTGACATGCTAAATTCTATTTTTGGGAATAATTAAAAAAAATTGATTTGATTTTCATAGATTATATTTTGTTATGAACCTCTATTCTCATTAATAATAAATCATTCACCAACATGTAGAAATAAAAAACATGCATCCACAAACATATTCCACAATAAAAATCCACACAATAAAATAGAGATAGACAATACCCTTGAGGTAGGGAAACACCAAGAATACTCCTTAAGGAATGGAAGGCTTGAGGAAGAAGCCTTAGAGATATAATAGTCATCATTTTAGGGCAAAACATTGATGAAATTACAGAGAATAAATAAGCAACAATGAATGAGAAGTGGTATTAAAATCTTATTTCAACTAAATTAAAGTATGCATCAACATCTATATTATGAGGATGTATTCAAAAAGATAGAGAGCTTGAAGAAGCTATAACACAGGGGGTAGTATTACTTCTATAATATTGAATTGATTTATTCCTTGGGTGGGTGATCCGCTATGTTGGTCTTTGTTGAATGTTTCTATCTGTGGTACCTTATTTTCACCAAATAGTCATCACTCGACCTCCTATGCATCCTCACTCTATGACCTCTTTTACTAGAATATTGACTATGGACCTGGTTCTTCGTCCTAAGACCTTACACCCATTTTCTATAGTGCCTAAATCCCATTATCTAAACCCCTTTGCAACCTTCCTATCACTTTTTTAGGTGTTACCATCCACTCATTGTCTTCTCACACAGTTATTCCATCAACATCTTCTCTTATGTTAACATTATCATCAAATTTTGATGGTTCTTGTACCCTTTATTTTGTGTTTATCAATAATGTATCTCACCTTTTAGTATATTCTTATTTGAAATTCATACTTGTTTTATTCCTAGTTCATTTTTAGAGTTGTTCATGGTATTTATTTGAGCAATTATTGTGCTCCTTCTAACTGGTATTTGCTTCTCTCCTTGATATTGTCTGCTACATCTTCATAAACTTGTATCCATAATTCACCTCTAGTTAGTTATTACTCAAAAATTATCACATTGTGGGGCCTTCTTAACTATGATAATTCTAACCCAATTTTGATAAAATTATTAAGGTTCACTCAGGCAATGACATAAAATATAGCATAGGGGGTAGTATTGCTAGAGAGGGGGTGATATGGAAGACTCTAATATGAACTATATGCTTTAAAATATTTTCAAACCAAATCATATAGGTTGTACAATTTGCCTTGTATGCTTTACAATAGAATTAAACTACTTGTACAATCACCAAATCGTATAATTATATGATTAAAATTGTACAACACTATAGAAGGTTCAATTTGATACTTAGTCACTTTGTTGAAAGTCATTTTGGAATGCAAACTCAATAGTTTTACAATTGATTTATCCAAAACCCTAGTTTTCCTTAATTGGTAAGTTTAGTTTTGCAATTATTTTGTCAAACTAGGAAAACGATTGTTACATATTCACAAAATCTTGATGCACTCTACATCTTTAGATTTATCAATTTGTAGACCAATTCTCTTCAATATAAGTTTTGAAATATATTCTTAATGCAATTGCCAATCCAACTTTAGACATGCAAACTGTAATTCATTGTATCAATTTAATATCTTCAATTTCTACGTCCAAAAATTGTACAACAACCTAGAAATGTTTGAGTATAATAATGTTCATATATAAATCATTCATTTATCAATACACCAAGTTGTAGGATCAATAGTGTAACAATTCCATTGCAATCCCAAAGGTTTAGCACATTATTCTAGCCATACTTGCACAAAATCTACAACATATATTTACCAACAATTGTACAATGAAATTCACAATGACACATAATTCACCATGCTTTCTTTCTTATTCATATCATTCTATAAAATGTATAGGATTGATTTTTAACAATATCCATTCTCAAGGAAGAAAATACAATACAATGAACAATTCTTCTGAACCATCAATGAACATACAATGAAATATGAACAACAACAATATGTTATGAACAACAAAAAATGAATAGAGAGCTATTTAATACATTCCAAAGCCATTCCAAAATGGTTTTTAAGACATCACATTATTCACAACTGTCATCCCATATAATCTCAAAATAATTAATGCACTAATGTTTTACCAAGCCATAATTTGATTTTCATAAAATTTACCCAAATTCACATTTCCCTTAATTTCATGGTATTTGACTTGTACGTTTTAGGCATTTTTACAATTTCACTCATTTGTAAATTTATAACCCTACAATAGTACATTTTCATAAAATTGACAAAATTAGAAAATTTGTGCAAATCCAATTTTCACTTCTTCTTCTTCTAGGATGTGGATTTGCTACGTACATATTCGATTTCATTTATATAACCCAGTATCCTCACCAACTCAATGTTCTTGTCTTGGCCAGTGGATTATGTACAAAATAGTAAAGTTGAATACGGAGAGCAACACACTCATTTTGTAATCTAGATACATAGTTGTTGATTTCTAGAGCCTTCAACCCATATTTGTTGTACTTCTCTTCCACAATAGTCAAGAGTTGAACTAACTCCTTCTCTCACTTAGATGCTCTCTTGCATATTTTTTTTGTCAAGGCTACTTTTGTTTGAGTTTCTATGACTAACTCCTCATTATTCTTCGTGATGACCTTAATATTCAGATATATGTCAACTGCATAAGCTAAAATATGCTCATCCTTAGCCCAAAGCTAAGCCTTATGATCTATGATCATATCATTGTAGCGCTTGGCATCAATTTCCATATCATCAATTTTGTGGTCCTTCTCTTGTAGTTGTTCTTCAATTACCTTCAATTATTCCTCCTATTTGGCCAATTGTTTTCATTGTGTTGCCAACTGTTCTTCCAACTACTTCATGCACTCTTTCACTTGCTAGATCACAAGCTATTTTTCTTATTCCTATAAGTTTAGCTTATCGTCATAAGCAATCTTAATATCATTCCATTCACTTCTACATTTTTCAACCTTTCCCCCGACTTAGTTTTGGTACACTCTATTTCTTCTTCAATCGTAGCCATTTTTAGTCAAGTAGCATCCACGTCTTCTTTTTGTGCTTTCTTGGCTTGATAAATTTGTTCAAGACCCAAGCTTAGCCACTTGATCCAATGCATCAAGAAATTCAATTTTCATAGGATGAAGACTAACTCTGAAGGTGCCCTTCAAAATTCCTTATTTGGTGTATTCAATGGATAACTTTAGCACATTACCTAATCCAAGTACACTCATGGATATACCCTGTAATTGGTCTTTACTCCATCTGATAATTCTATAATTCCAAATACTTTTGTTACCTATCTCCTCGGTAACTACCATGGGTGTTGTGAATGAATCTATCCTATATATCTTATATGCTCTTCACTACACACCCACTACATGACCTTGTCCAATTCACCAAATATTTGATCACTCCAGTACTTCAATTATCTAATGCCATCAATAACAAATTGTAACCTAGTGCTAGAGAACATCTCACTAACTTATTGGAATAAGTGATCCACCTGTTCATTTGTGTTTTCACCATATTCCTTCGATATATCAAACTATAGTACTTTAATATAAAATCTTGTGTGAAGCCTTTCATCCTTTCCCTATGTTGAAATTTGTTCTTCCTCTTGTGGAAGTGAACTTCCTCCAATATATTTTATTACACATGTTGGATTCCCTTCAAAATGTGAGATACAGTCTTGTCTATATCTTCTTCTTCAAATGGTTTGACCTCTTCCACATCAATAATCTCCTTAATAAGTTATTGATCTACCATAGGTGCTTGGATTTCATCTCGTGGTTTAGGCAAGTCCTCATGTTGATTTTCTACCAACCCTTCATTCTGTGGATTCGATTGCACTTCCATATCTGCTATGACTATCGAAGTTGGATCTAACTATTCTTATGATAGATGTATGTTCTACTGCTTCAATTGATTATTGCATCCTCACACCACTATATTTATCTAAGGCATGTTATTTTTCTTAGCTTAATCTGGTGGAGATACCATCACTATTTTTTCTTTTATTTTGGTGGTATCATTGTTCTTTCCCACTAATTTTAGATGAATATAAAAAATCAAAATCATTGGTCTGAAGCAATATAGGAGATCCCATTGCCTCTATTTTCTATCCTATGCTACTTAAAAAATTGATATCCTTAAAATCCAAATCCTCCAAATCTATGTGCACATCATTTAGATTATCTGGCATAGGCTCAGGTTGCTCTGTGTCATGACCCTCCCTAGATGACTTTATTGCATAAGAAAACAACGTATTAACCTATAATATGGTGATACCTAGTTTGAACAATTGAACCAACTATATGATATTTAGTTTATTTATAAGGGTGTATTATCGCTAACATATTGCCAAGTGTGCAAGATCAGGTACACTCATAGTTGGAACAGGCAGAGTCACCCACCAACAACGAGGGTACCAAATATCAGGGGAAATGATGATTAAGGTACTCGGAGGTAACATGGATAGATACCTTCATATAGATATGCATTAATAGAAGGTATAATCATCGATGGTTGATCACCTTGAGATTTAGTTGATAGACTAGTAGCTATCATAAAATCCCTGGCTAAGATAGGTGATTGGATTGATGTAAAGATTCCCTCTTTTTTGTTGTATAAATGTGTTTACTCCCTACTGCATCATGGCTTGAGTAGTTTAATGTTGGATTTTACATATGAGAACAACTACAAAATGTAGATAGATGCATAAGGTAAATTGTCATGTCGAAGTGAAAGTAGAGCATCATCCTTATGAAAGAAAACAAATTAAATTTATATGTTGAATGAATATTTATTTAAATTATCTAATGAAGTTCAAGTAAATAATGTTTGGCTCATTGGAGCTCATTAGTAAACATCATTGCAATTAATAATAAATGAGTTTTCATTTAAATTAATTAAAAGTGTTCATTTTAATGATAATAGAGAATTCATTAAAAGACTTTAATTAATTGAAATAAAAGAAAAATAATTCATTTAAAATATATATATAATAATTATAGATATCTTTTATTAAAAATCAATAATAAAATTGTGTAAATAAAAGAAATATATTTTATGGTTTATAAAAGAGACGTTCTTCGAAAAAATAAAATGTAATGATCCCTTTCCTATATAGTGAAACCTATGAAATATCCTATGAGGCTACTAAATTTCCAAAGGTGAAAATTATGGGAAGAATGCATAAAGGATAGGGGATGGTGCATTGAAGAAAGGAAAAGAGAGGGAGGGAACAAAATGAAAGGAAGGGAAGATGGGAGCAGATCAGACACAGGGAAGGTGTGGAGAAAGGGAAGAACACATCAGAAGCAAAGAGGAAAGGTAGCTATACATTGTCAACTTTCCATCTCTACAGAAGTTGAAGTTTTGGTTGTTTCAAACCTTTAATCTGGTTTTAAATGAAACCATCATATGCTTGTTGATTGTTGTATTTTTAAATGAAACCAACATATGCTTGTTGACCACTATGTTTTTAAAGAAAACCACCATATGCTTGTTGAGAACTATTTTTTTAAATGAAATCACCGTATGCTTGTTGAATGTTGTGTTTTTAAATGAAACCACCATATGCTTGTTGAGAGCTATGTTTTTTAAATGAAACCACCATATGCTTTTTGAACGCTGTGTTTTTAAATGAAACCACCATATGCTTGTTGAGCACTGTGTTTTTAAATGATACCACCATATACTTCTTGAGCATTGCGTTTTTAAATGAAACCACCATATTCTTTGTGGAGTGTTGTACGCTATGTTTAATAAAAACTACCTCATGTTTAGATAAGCAATGTATGCCATGAACCGGAGTGAGTGTTCTAGTGAGCGCAGGTTTTAGAGAAAACCGGTGAGCATTTTAGTGAGCATAGGTTTTAGAGGAAACCAGTGAGTGTTTTAGTGAGTGTGCCTTAGAGGAAACTAGTGAGCATTTTTGTGAGTATATTTTTGAGTGCAGACTTTAGAGGAAGCTAGTGAGCATTTTTGTGAGTGCAGACTTTAGAGGAAGCCAGTGAGCATTTTTATGAGAATTTTAGTAAGTGCTAGATTTAGAGGAAGCCAATGAGCGTTAACAGTGAGCGTTGTACATGTTTGAAGGCCACATCATGTTGAAGGGAGAATTGTGAGGGTTCGAGGGCTATGTGTCCAAAGAGAATTGTGGAGTTGAAAGAGCCGAGTAATTGTGAGCATTGTGTTCCAAGAGTGGGAACTCTGTTAATATTGAAGTGAGAGTATTTCTTGGTTCTAGTTGCTTAGATGCTAGGTTTTGCCATGGTTGCTTAGCATTCACCTTGGAAGGTGTTGGCTTCTAGTTGTAGATCCTGCATTAGGTAAGGTGTTGTGTAACTTTTTTTAAATAAAATGAAATCTTTGTTTTATGAGAAATAATGAAGGAGTTTAATTGATGAAACCCTTTTTTTATGAAAAATACAATAAAGGCTTTTGATTAAAAAGGACCTTTGATTTTCATGAAATTTATTGAAGGCTTTTAATTAGAAGGAACCTTCGTTTTATATAAAATATAACGAAGGGTTTTAATTAAAAAGAACCTTTGTTTCATGTCGGATTATTGAAGTATTTTAATTAAAGTGAACCTTTGATTTATATGAGATTTATTTAAGGTCTTTAATTAGAAAGAACCTTTGATTTTTATGAAATTTATTGAAGGCTTTTAATAAAAAATAACCTTAGTTTTATATTAAATATAATGAAGGCTTTTGATTAAAAAGAACCTTTGTTTCATATGTTATTATTGAAGGCTATTAATTAAAAAGAACATTTGTTCCATGTGGGATTCTTGAAGGATTTTAATTAAAGAGAGCCTTTTATTTATATGAGATTTATTTAAGATTTTTTTATTAAAAATAACCTTTGATTTTTATGAAATTTATTGAAGGCTTTTAATTAGAAAGAACCTTATTTTTATATAAAATATAATTAAGGCTTTTAATTAAAAAGAACCTTTGTTTCATGTGGGATTATCGAAGGCTTTTAATTAAAGAGAACCTTTGATTTATATGAGATTTATTTAAGGTTTTTAATTAGAAAGAACCTTTGATTTATATGAAATGTATCAATGATTTTTAATTTAATTTAAAGGAGAACCCCTTTGATTAATGTTGATTATCTTAGGAGTTTTAAATTAAAAGGGAAGTGTATTTATTCGTGAATTGAAGTTATAGAGCTTCAATTTATGGAGATGAATGATTGTTTTAAAGGTTAAAGGTATGGGACTTTAATGCTTCAAAAGGTAATTGATTGATTAGAAATTGTGAATTAAAAATGATGTAGATTTATTCTTTAAATTGAATTTATGGGGCTTTGATTTAAGGAATGAAAAGAAAGGGATTATTTTAAAGGTTAAGGGTATGAGACTTTAATGCTATAATACATGAATGAATTTGATTAAATTTAGACCATGATCTACGTGGTACATGTTGGATGACTCTCTAAGGGAACTTGAGAGGTGAAAATAAAAGTAAAGGTTCTTTTATAATATACATTGTGCGTTAGATGGTTAGAAACTTAATTGAATTTTTTATAGTTGCAATTTGGAAAAGTAAATGAATAGATGCATTTAGAAGGTATGCCTATCTTGAACCATGGGTATCCTGATCCCCTACTACCCTAAAATATCCAATGGGAGGCAAGGAGAAGTAAGGAGTTAAATGTAAATAAAGTATAGGTAATTGTATCTTACGTTGATTTACCTATGATTAAATAGACTATATTGTGAGGATATATCCCTAATGCAGATAATGTGATACTCTTTAAAGTAAGAAGGGTTTATCTTGTAAAATTTAATGATATAGTTGTTTATTGGTTTAGTGAAGGTTCTTTTACTTTATTTATGTATCTGGTTATATTAAGCTTGTTTTATTTTCTCTATCATTATTTGATTGTTTTCTGATGTTATGGTATCTAGATGTATTATTTTTTGGTTGCTTGATGATAGAAATCTAAGTGTACAGCTCTAGGGTGAACACAAAGATGACCTAAGGGAATTAAGAACTCCTTAGGGTGAGCATAGGATACCTAAGGGGATTGAGACCCCCTTAGGGAGATAAGGAACTAAGTTGTGAATAGATTATATCTAAGTTAAGATAGCTCATCATGGAGACGAGATAGATAGCTTAACTTGAAATACTCGTAGTATACCTACACATAATTATTTGTGTATGGTATGGAGATGCGTGTATACCTTTGATGGACTAAGGGTGATAGGTATAGCTCATCAAGAATGATGGGATAGACGGACTTATCTGTAGTAACACATGTTACACATACACAGATGGACTTGTGATAGGTTACTTCATGAGATGTAACTTCAAGGAAAACTTAGGTGATTGAAAATTTAGGTTAATACTAGTTGGATTAGGGGTTCATGAAGAGTTCATGTATCCCTATTATTAGTAAAAAATATTTTATATTTTTGTATTTATCTATTTGTGTATTTTTAGATCATTACATTTGGTATCAAAGATCTAGGTACAAGGGTATAGAGCTTCTATATATGCTAAAGGGAAATTATATGTATCTAATGTAGGATTTATTAAGGTAAATGATAAATCTAGGATGATTTGGGATACCCTATTTGCTAGAATATTATGAGATTAACCCCAAGGTAGCATGGATGTCAGGATGTCTTAGTATGGGCTTTGGCATTAGTGATACATCCTAGCCTAGGATATTACCCTAGTTAGGTTGTTAACACATATAGCAAGAGAAATCTATATTATGGTTTGATTGGAGATACAACTTAAGATGAAAATATAATCTAATCTTCTTTCTTGTATGGAATCAGGTTAATATGCCACTTAAGACCAATAACTGGATAGCTACACCTATACAAAGTTGAAAAAGTAATGTTGAAGAAGAAAACTAGGATGGGAAACCAACAAGCCCCAATATGGAGGTAGAAGACCTCACCACTACGGTTGTTGCTATGCATAATCAAATAAGACAATTGCTAGAAATAGCTTCAAATCAGAATTCATAAGTTCAAGGCTCAAATACTGGTCTAGATAGTGGATTAACTATAGAACAAGTGCAAGCGAAAGCCTTAGCGAAAAAGGAAACAAATAGGGACAAGAAAAATATTAGTATCTCCAAGTTTGATAGAGAGGGTGATGGTATGCAACGAAAGCATGGCTGAGAGAAACATAGGTTCACTTTATGATAAAAGGCTACTCATCAAAAACCCAAACACTTTAGGATACGATTAACCTGTAAGGGGCTACTCTAGAGTGGTGGCAAACCCACAATGAGGAAACTAATATTAAACCCATTGATACTCCATGGGAGGAATTTATAAACATATTTAAGAAGAGAAACCTAATAGAGCATTTCTATACCTTAAAGTTTGAAGAATTTGCTAGTCTGATACAAGGAACCAGCATAGTAGAAGTGTACTATAAGAAGCTAGTAAGAATGTTCAAATATGTACCTATTTATAATGAGAAAATATGGGTTCACAAGTTCAATCTTGGATTGGAACTAAGGTTAAAGCATGATGTAGACATGCAGGAGCCTAAATCAATGCAAAAGGTAAATGACCTATCTAGGAAAGTAGAGTCACACTTCTATTATAAATACGACACTCTACCTGAGCAAGCTCGATAAGAGCTAAAGAAGAGGAATAGTAATGGGTTTGTAAAATGAGAGGCTGAACAAAAGCAAAAGGTTAAGAATCCCTAAAATCCTGAGAATAAACCTTATGGAAATCATAAGAAGTTCAAGGAAAACTTTGATATCAAACCCAATAACACTAAACCTTAATCACAGAAGTCGCAAGCTCCAACTCCGAAAATTAAGAGTGGGAATGAGAAACCTGAAAAATAGTAAGAACCCAAGGAAAAGTGCTGCAAGTGTTGAGGAACTCATTACTATAATCATTTTCCATATCGATCAAGGACTAGAATAGCTAATGCAAAAGAGAAGGAACCAAAACATCGAATCTATGCCGCAACTGGGAAGTAGAAGCTAGAGGGACAAGCAACCCCATTACTTGTTAAAGGTAAGGTTTTCAATAAGCAACTAAACAATTTGATAGATAGTGGAGCCACCAAAAGTTTTATTTCATCTAGTATGGCAAGGACTACGTCAAAAAGACCTAGATATTTGGCTCAAGGGTGGAAGATTGAGTATGGTTATAGGCAGACCTACTCGGTGAACCAGTGTTATCTTATGGCAGAAGTCACTCTAACTAAAGGGACTGCATTTTTTTATTTATATGTATCTCCATTACATGCCTTTGATGTGATTCTAGGGATGGATTGGCTACAGGATCATAAATACTTAGTTAATTTCTAAGACTGATGGATTCAGTATTCAAAGGGAGGTGAAGAGAGACTAAGATTTCAAAGCAAACACAAGGTGTTTCAAACTCAAATGTTGTCCACTATGTAATTGAAAAATACCCTAAAGAGAGGAGGGATAGTGTATGTGGTAAAACTCAATGAAGTGGAGGACCATGAGAAAGAAGAAATACTAAGACAACATCCAATTTTATAGGATTTTCAAGACGTATTTCCAAAGGACCTACCTGGACTACCTCTTGTATGGGAATTTGACTTCATAATTGAAATTATGACGGGATTCGAACCTATTCATAGATCCCTGTATAATATGAATCATACTAAAATGCAATAAATGAAGGTTCAGTTGTAAGGATTACTGGAAAAGGATTTGATAAAACCAAGTGTGTAACCATGGGGTACACCGGTTTTGTTCATGAAAAGGGATGGTTCACTAAGATTGTGTATTGATTATAAGATGCTAAATAAGTCTACAATCAAGAACCGATATCCTTTACCTAGGATTGAGGATTTATTTAACAAAATAAAGGATGCCAAGGTGTTTACTAAGATCGATATGAGGTTAGGGTATCACAAGTTAAGGATTCATGATAAATATACTCATAAACCAACATTTAAGACTAGGTGTGAGCATTATGAGTTTACGATTCTATCCTTTGGAATGACTAATGCCCCACCTGCTTTCATGAACTTAATGAATAGTGTGTTATGAAGAAACTTGGACCAGCTTGTCCTTGTATTCCTAGATGATATCCTTCTATACTCTAGAGATAAAGAAGAATATGATAAGCATCTTAGGATAGTGTTGGAATTGTTAAGGAAGAATCAACTTTATGGAAATATGGCTAAGAGTGAATTATATGTTTTAGAGGTATGATATCTTGGACATGTTATATCAGCAAAGGGGATTGTTGTGGATCTAGAAAATATAGAGGCTATTCTGAATTGGCCACCCCCTACTAATGTGATGGAAGTGCAAAGTTTCATGGGGTTAATAGGCTATTATAGATGTTATATAAATAACTACTCCAAGATTTTTGGACCCATAACAAACCTTTCGAATAAGGGGAATGAATTCAAGTGGTCAGAGAAGTGTGAGGCTGCCTTCGTACTACTAAAGCATAAGCTTACAACTGCACCGATACCAAATGTTCTCGATCCTCAAGGGGACCTTTTAGTGTGCATTGATGCATCAATAGATGAGTTGCATGGGGTACTCTCACAAGAGGAGTTAGTGGTGGAATATACTTCAATGAAGCTCAAAAATCATGAAGTTAATTATGCTACACAAAATTTGAAGCTAGATATAGTGGTGCATGCTTTAAAGGTTTGGCACCACTACTTTGTGGGAAGGCCCTTTGAATTAAAAATAGACCATCAAATTCAACAGTATATACTCACCGAACCAATACTCAATGCGAGATAGAGAATATGGGTGGAATTTCTCGTTGAGTATGATTTCGAGTATAAAGGGAAAAAAGAATAAAGTAGTTGATGATTTGAGTAGAAGGAAATATATAGCAGCCATAAGAAGAATTCACATGGACCTGATGGATTGAGTGAGACATGAGCAATCTCAGGATGAGTATTGCCAAGGAATTTGAGTCAATATGGATAGATATCTTAAAGCAAATAAGGAATTTAGTGTGAAAGATGAATTTTTGTGTTATAAGGGAAGGGTTGTCATACCAAAGATGTGTGATTTGAGGAACCTGATAATGTAAGAAGCTCATATAAATCCTTATTCTACTCATCTGGGAAGATCCAAAGTGCATGAAAACATGAAAATAACCTTCTTTTGAGTAGGAATGAAGAAGGTTATCACAAATTTTGTCGCTCGATGCATCAAATATAAAAAAGTTAAGGTAAAATGCCAACATCCTATAGGAAAACTTCATCTGCATGATATACCTATGCAAAAATTGTAGGTTATATCTATAGATTTTGTCATGGGTTTACCAAAGACTCGGTACCAACATGATGCCATATTTGTAGTGGTTGACAAATTGACTAAGGTTACCCACTTCATATTGGAAAATACTAAGGACGATGCTCAGGTAGTGGCTAGCAGATTTATCAAAGAGGTATTTCGATTGCATGGGTTTCTTGAGGTAATTATCTCGGATAGAGACTCCAAATTCACTTCTAAATTTTGGAAATCCCTTCATAGTGCAGTTGGTACAAAATTGAATATGAGTTCAACATACCACCTTGAAATCGATGGTCAAACAGAGCAGGTAAACAAAGTTTTGCAAGACATGCTCTACTTGTACTGCATGGATGACAAATCCTCAATGGGAAGATTGTCTACCTTTGTTAGAGTTCACCTACAATAATGGACAACACTCCTCGCTAGGAATGACAGCTTTTGATGACTTGTATTGGCAAAATTGTAGAACACCATTGTCTTGGGATAACCTAGAGGATCGAGTTGTGATTGGGCTAGAAATGGTCAAGGTAATGGAAGAGTAGCTAAAAGAAGTTAGGAAAAGGCTTAAGGAAGCTACGAAATGTAGAAGAGTTATGCAGATCTAAAAATGATTCCAAGAGAGTATTCTATTGAAGATAAGGTGTTCTTAAGGTTTAAGCCAAAGAAAAGTGCTATCAAATCCATGAAGTTGGATCCACATTTTATGGGGCCCTTTGAGATCATGGAAAATATCAGTCTGATTGTATATTGACTTGCATTACCACCTAATCTATCCAAAATCCATGACATCCTTAAACATATCATTTCTTAGGAAATATGTTGCTAACCCTAAACAAGTGTGGGATGTTTCTAAATTATATATGGTAAATTCGAAGACCATTGAAGTACTACCGATGAAGATTCTTGAAATTTGTTCTAAATCTCTACGAAATTGAACACTCAAATAGTGTAAGGTCCAGTGGGACCAATTCTCTAACAAGAATGCCACTTGGGAGAAAGTGGAGGATATGCAAAAATATTTTACCTTTTTGTTTGAACCTATACGATGTAATAATTTTACTTTCTTTTAAAAAGAAAAGGAAAACTAGAAACACTGAGGACGATGTTTAATCATAGTGGGGGAGGATGTCATGACCCTCCCTAGCTAACTTTATGGCACAAGAAAACAACATATTAACCTATGATGTTGTGATACCTAGTTTTAACAATTGAACCAACTATATGATGTTTAGTGATTTATAAGGGTATGTTATTGCTAACATATTGCTAAGTTTGTAGGATCAGGTACACTCATAGGTGGAATAGCTAGAGTCATCCACCAACAACGAGGGTACCAAAGATCGGGGGAAATGATTATTAAGGTACTCTAAGGTAACATAGATAGATACCTTCATATAAGTATGCATTGATGGAAGGGATAAACATCGATGGCTGATCACCTTGAGATTTAGTTGATAGCCTAGTAGCTATTGTAAAATATCCGGCTAAGATAGGTGATTGGGTTGATGGAAATATTCCCTCTTTTTTGTTTTAGAAATGTGTTTTTTCTCTATTGCATCATGGATTGAGTAGTTTAATGTTGGGTTTTCTATAGGAGAACAACTGCCAAATGTATATAGATACATAATGTAAACTATCATGTTGAAGTGAAAGTAGAGCATCATCCTTATGAAAGAAAGCAAAATAATTTTACATGTTGAATGAAGATTCCTTTAAATTAATTAATTAAGTTTAAGTAAATAATTTTAGGCTCATTGGAGATCATTATTAAACTTCATTGCAATTAATAATAAATGAGTTTTCATTTAAATTAATTAAAAGTGTTCATTTTAATGATACTAGAGAATTCATTAAAAGACTTTAATTAATTGAAATAAATGAAAAAATAATAATTTTATATATATATATATATATATTTTTTTTTTTTTTTTTTATATAATAGATATATTTTACTAAAAAGCAATAATGAAATTGTGTAAATAAAATAAATATATTTTATGGTTTATAAATATCTTGAGAATGATATTTTAATTAAAAGAGCCATTCTTCAAAAAAATAAAACGTAATGATCCCTTTCCTATATAGTGAAACCTATGAAATAGCCTATGAGGCTACTAAATATCCAAAGGTGGAAATTAAGGGAAGAACACATAAAGGATAGGGGACAGTGCATTGAATAAAGGAAGTTCAATATGGGGGTTTGAGGTTCCAGAATATGGCGTACGGGCCACCTGGGCAGACAGGCACGTAAGGAGGAAGGAAAGGAAAAAGAGGGAGGGGAACAAAAGGAAAGGAAGGAAATACGGGAGCAGAGTAGATATAGGGGAGGAATGGAGAAAGGTAAGAACACACCAGAAGTGAAGAGGTGAAGTAGCTAGACATTATCATCTTTCCATATCCATAGAATTTGAAGGTTGGGTTGTTTGAAACCATCAATAAGGTTTTAAATAAAACCACCATATGCTTTTTGAGAACTATGTTTTTAAATGAAACCACCATATGCTTTTTGAGCATTGTGTTTTTAAATGAAACCACCATATGCTTTTTGAGTGTTGTGTTTTTAAATAAAACCACCATATGCTTCTTGAGTGATGTATTTTTATATGAAACCACCATATGCTTGTTGAGTGCTGTATTTTTAAATGAAACCACCATATTCTTATTGAGTGTTGTATTTTTAAATGAAACCACCATATACTTGTTGAGCGTTGTGTTTTTAACATAAACTACCATATGCTTTGTGGAGCATTGTATGCTATGTTTAAGAAAAACCACCTCATGTTTGGATAAGCATTGTGTGCCATGAACCAGAGTGAGCATTTTAGTGAGTGCAAATTTTAGAGGAAACTAGTGAGCATTTTAGTGAGCGTAGGTTTTAGAGGAAACCGGTGAGTGTTTTAGTGAGTGTACCATAAAGGAAACTAGTGAGGATTTTTGTGAGCATTTTTGTGAGCGCAGGATTTAGAGGAAGCCAGTGAGCATTTTTGTGATCATTTTTATGAGTGCATGATTTAGAGGAAGCGAGTGAGCATTTTTTAGAGATTTTTAGTGAGTGTTGGTTTTAGAGGAATCCATTGAGCATTAACAGTGAGCGATGTGCATGTTCTAAGGCCATGTCATGTTGAAAGGAGCATTGTGAGGGTTTGAGGGCTATGTGTCCGAAGAGCGTTGTGGAGCTGAAAGCGTTGAGTAATTATGAGTGTCATTTTCCAAGAGTGAGAACTTTGTTAAGACTGAAGTGAGAGCAATCTTTTGTTCTAGTTGCTTAGATGCTATATTTTGTCATGGTTGCTTAGCATCCACCTTGGAAGGCATTGGCCTCTAGTTGTAGATCTTGCATTAGGTAAGGTGTTGTGTTACTTGTTTAAATAAAAGGAAACCTTTGTTTTATGATAAATAAAGGAATTTAATTGAAGAAACCCTTGTTTTATGAAAAATATAGTGAAGGCTTTTAATTAAAAATAACCTTTGATTTTTGTGAAATTTATTGAATGCTTTTAATTAAAAAGAACCTTAGTTTTATATAAAATATAATTAAGTCTTTTAATTAAAAATAACCTTTGTTTCATTTGGTATTATTGAATGCTTTTAATTAAAGAGAACATTTGATTTATATGAGATTTATTTAAGGTATTTAATTAGAAAGAACCTTTGATTTTTATAAAATTTATTGAAGGCTTTTAATTAGAAAGAACCTTCATTTTATATAAAATATAATGAGGGATTTTAATTAAAAATAACCTTTGCTTCATATTGTATTATTGAAGGCTTTTAATTAAAAAAAACCTTTGTTTTATGTGGGATTATTGAAGGCTTTTAATTAAAGAGAACCTTTGATTTATATGATATTTATTTAAGGGTTTCAATTAAATAGAACCATTTATTTTTATGAAATTTATTGAAGGATTTTAATTAGAAATAACCTTAGTTTTATATAAAATATAATGAAGGCTTTTAATTACAAATAACCTTTGTTTCATGTGGGATTATTGAATGCTTTTAATTAAAGAGAACCTTTGATTTATATGAGATTTATTTAAAGTTTCTAATTAGAAAGAACCTTTTATTTTTATGAAATGTATTGAAGGTTTTTAATTTAATTTAAAGGAGAACCCCTTTGATTAATGTTGATTATCTTAGGAGTTTTAAATTAAAAGGGAAGTGGATTTATTGGTGAATTGAAGTTATGGGGCTTCAAATTATGGAATGAATGTGGAATGAATGAATGATTGTTTTAAAGGTTAAAGGTATGGGAATTTAATTCTTTAAAAGGCAATTGATTGATTGGAAATTATGAATTAAAAAGGATGTAGATTTATTATTTAAATTGAAGTTATGGGGATTTGATTTAGGGAATGGAAAGAAAGGGATTGTTTTAAAGGTTAAGGGTATGAGGCTTTAAAGCTTTAAGACATGAATGAATTTGATTTAAGTTGGACCTTTATCTACGTGGTACATGTTGGATGACTCTCTAAGGGAACTTGAAAGGTGAAAATAAAAGTAAAGGTTCTTTTATAATATCCATTATGCATTAGATGGTTAGAAACTTAATTTAATTTTGTATAGTTGAAATTTGGCAAAGTAAATGAATAGATGCATTTAGAAGGCATGCATATCCTAAACCATGAGTATCCTGATCCCCTAATACCCTCAAATATCCAATGGGAGGCAAGGAGAAGCAAGGAGTTCAATGGAAACAAAGTATAGGTAATTGTATCTTACATTGATTTACTTATGATAAAATAGACTAAAATTATGGGGAGATATCCCCAATGCAAATAATATGATACTCTTTAAAATAAGAAGGATTTATCATGTAGGATTTAATGAGATAGCTCTTTATTGGCTTAGTGAAGGTTCTTTTACTTTATTTATGTTTCTGGTTATATTATGTAGTTGATTATCCTTTAGTGTTAATCTTGTTTTATTTTCTCTATCATTGTTTTATTAATTTTTTGATGTTATAGTAACTAGATGTATTATTTTTTGGTTGCTTGATGATATAAATCTAAGCATAGAGTTCTGGGGTGAACTCAGAGATGACCTAAGGGAATTAAGAACCCATTAGGGTGAACATAGGTAACATAAGGGAATTGATACCCCTTAGGATGAACATAGGAGACCTAAGGGAATTGATACTCATTTAGGGAGATAAAGGACTAAATTGTGAATAGATTACATCTTATTTGAGATAGCTTATGGTGGAGATGAGATAGATAGCTTAACTCATAATACTCATAGTATACCTACACATAATGATTTGTGTATGGTATGGAGATGCGTGTATACCTTTGATGGACTGAGGGTGATAGGTATAGATCATAAAGAATGATGGGATATATGGACTTATTTGTAGTAAAATATGTTACGCCTACACAGACGGACTTGTGATAGGGTACTTCACGAAATGTAACTTCCAAGGAAACTTAGATGATTGAAATTTTAGTTTAATATTAGTTGGGTTAGGGGTTCATGAAGGGATCATATATCCCTCTCCTTAGTAAAAAAAAAACTTTTCTATTTTTGTATTTTTTTTGTGTGTTTTTAGGTCATTATATTTGGTATCATAGCTCTAGGTACAAGGGTATAGAGCTTCTATGTGTGCTAAAGGTAAACTAGATGTATCAATGAAGGATTGCTTAAGGTAAAGGGTAAAGCTAGGATGATTTGGGATACCCTATTTGCTAGAATATGATGGGAATTAACCCCAAGGAAGTGTGGATGTCAGGATGCCTTAGTATAGACTTTGGTATTAGTGATATATCCTAGCCTAGAATATTACCCCAGTTAGGTTGTTAATGCATATAGCAAGAGAACTTTTTATTATGGCTTGATTGGAGATACAACTTAAGATGAAACCATAATCTAATATTCTTTATTGTATGGAATAAGGTTAAGATGGCACCTAAGACCAGAAGAGGGAGGCCTACACCTAGACAAACTTGAAAAAGTAATGTTGAAGAAGAAAACCAGTATGGAGAACCAACAAGCCCCAATAGGGAGGTAGAAGACCTCACCGCTACGGTTGCTACTATGTAGGATCAGATAAGACAGTTGCTAGAAATAGCTGCAAATCAAAATTTACAAGTTTGAGGCTCAAATATTGGTCTAGATAGTTGATTACCTATAGAAAAAGTGCAATACAAAGCCTTAGAAAAAAATGAAATATCTAGGGACATGAAAAACATCAGTATATCAAATTTTTATGGAGAGGGTGATGGGGATGCAGTGAAAGCATGGCTAAGAGAAGCAGAGGTTCACTTTACGGTAAAAGGCTACTCATTAGGGACTCTAAAATTTTGTATGATTAACCTATAAGGGGCTACTCTAGAGTTGTGGGAAACCCACTATGAGGAAACTAATATTAAACCCATTGATACTCCATGGAAGGAATTTATAAATATTTTTAAGAAGAGATTCCTATCAGAGCATTTCTATGCCTTAAAGTTTGAATAATTTGCTAGTATGAGACAAGGAAGTAGCATAATAGAAGTGTACTATAAGAATTTGGTAAGACTATTCAAATATGTACCTTGCTATAATGAGAAAATATGGGTTCACAAGTTGACTCTTGGATTGGAACCTAAGTTAAAGCATGATGTAGACATGCAGGAACCTAAATCACTGCAAAAGGTATATGACCTAGCAAACAAAGTAGAGTTACACTTCCATTTTAAATATGACACTCTACCTGAGCAATCTCAACAAGAGCTAACGAAGAGGAATAGTAATGAGTTTGTAAAATGGGAGGCTAAACAAGATCAAAAGGTTAATAATCCCCAAAATCTTGAGAAGAAACCTTATGGAAATCATAATAAGTTCAAGAAGAAATATTTTAAGAGGGATAACAAACCCAACAACATGAAACCTCAACCATAGAAGTTGCAATATCCAACTCTATAAATTAAGAGTGTGAATGAGAAACCTGAAAAACAACAAGGACCCAAGGAAGGGTGCTATAATTTTTGAGGACCTCATTACTATAATCAGTTTCCATATCGAGTAGGGACTAGCATAGTTAATGTAAAAGGGAAGGAACTAGAACATAGGATCTATGCCACAACTGGGAAGTAGAAGCTAGAGGGACAAGCCACCCCATTACTTGTGAAAGATAACATTTTCAATAAGCAAGTAAAAATTTTTATAGATAGTGGAGACACTAACAATTTTATTCTGTCTAGTCTAGCAAGGACTATGTCAAACTGGCCTAAAAATTTAGCTCAAGGGTGGAAGGTTGAGTATGGTTCTGGGTAGAACTACTCAGTGAACCAATGTTATCCTATTACAGAAGTTACTCTATCTAAAGGGACTATGAAACTTTTTTTATATGTACCTCCCTTACACACCTTTGATGTGATTCGAGGGATGAATTGGCTATAGGCTCATAAAGCCTTAATCAATTTCCAAGACCTATGGATTCAGTATTCCTAGGAAGGCGAAGAGAGACTAAGAATTCATAGCAAAATAGGGGCATTTGGACCTTAAATTTTGTCCACTAAGTAATCAAAAAAGGCCCTAAAGAGGGGAGGGATAGTGTATGTGGTAAAAATCAATGAAGTGGAGGACCATGAGAAACGAGAAATACTAAGACAACATCAAATTTTACAGGATTCTCAGGACGTATTTCCAGAGGACCTACCTGGACTACCTCCTGTATGGGAATTTGAATTCATAATTGAACTTATGACGGGATTCGAACCTATTCATAGATCCATGTATAGGACGAATCCTAATAAATGTTAGAACTAAAGATTCAATTGCAAGGATTATTGGAAAAGGGTTTGATAAAACCAAGTGTGTCACCGTGGGGCATACCAATTTTATTCGTGAAAAAGAATGACGATTCACTAAGATTGTGTATTGATTATAGGATGCTAAATAAGGCTACAATCAAGAACCGATATCCTTTACCTAGGATTGAGGATTTATTTAACTAAAGGATGCCAAGGTGTTTACTAAGATTGATTTGAGGTCAGGGTATCACCAATTAAGGATTCGTGAAGAAGGTACTCACAAAATGACATTTAAGACTAGGTATGGGTATTATGAGTTTACTATTCTACCCTTTGGACTGACTAATGGCCAAGCTCCTTTCATGAACTTAATGAAAAATGTGTTTTGATGACACTTGGACCAGTTTGTGCTGGTATTCCTAGATGATATCCTTATATACTCTAGAGATAAATAAGAACACGATAAACATCTTAGGATATTGTTGTAATTGTTAAGGAAGAATCAAATGTATGGGAATATGGCTAAGAGTGAATTCTATGTTCTAGAAGTACGATATATTGGACACATTATATCAGAAAAGGGGATTGTTGTGGATCCAAAAAAGATAGAGGCTATTCTATATTGACCACCCCCTACTAATGTGACTGAAGTACAAATTTTCACGGGGTTAACAAGCTATTATAGATGTTCTATAAAGGACTACTCCATGATTGTTGTACCCATAAAAAATATGTAAAAGAAGGGGAAATAATTCAAGTGGTCAGAGAACTGTGACGTTGCCTTCATACTACTAAAGCATAAGCTTACTACTACACCAATACTAAAGGTACCCGATCCTCAAGGGGACTTTTCAATGTGCACTGATGCATCAATAGACGGGTTGGGTGGGGTATTCTCACAAGAGGATTCAATGGTGGCATATACTTCAAGGAAGATAAAAAAGCATGAATTTAATTATGCTACGTATGATTTGGAGCTAGTTGCAGTGGTGCATGCTTTAAAGGTTTGGTGCCACTACTTGGTGGGAAGGCCCTTTGAATTTAAAAAAACTATAAAATTTTACGATATATATTCACCCAACCAATACTCAATGCGAGATAGAGAAGATGGGTGGAATTTCTCGCTGAGTATGATTTAGATATTTAGTACATAAATAGAAAAGAGAATAAAGTAGTTGATGCTTTGAAAAGAATGAAATATATAGAAATCATAACCAAAATTCACATGGACCTAATGTATCAAGTGATATAGGAACAATCTTAGGATGATTTTTTCCAATGAATTCAAGTCAATATGGATAGATATCCTAAATGAAATAAGGAATTTAATGTGAAATATGACATTTTGTGTTATAAGGGAAGGGTACTCATACCAAATATTGGTGATTTGAGGAACTTGATAATGCAAGAAGCACATAGATCTCCTTATTCTACTCATCTGAGAGGAGCCAAAATATGAGAAAACATGAAAAGAGCCTTCTTTTGGATAGAAATTAAGAATGGTATCACCTATTTTATCACTCTATGCCTTGAAATTCATAAATTTAATGTAGAAATCTAGAATCCTATAGGAAAACTTCATCTGCATGATATAATTATGCAAAAATGACAGGTTATATCTATGGATTTTATCATGGGTTTACCCAAGACTTGGTACCAACCTGATGCCATGTTTGTAGTGGTCAAAAAATTTACTAGGGTTACCCACTTCATACCAGGAAATACCAAGGATGATGCTCAGGTAGTGGCTAGCAAATTCATCAAAGAGGTATTCTGATTGCATGGGTTTCCTGAGGTAATTATCTCAGATAGAGGCTCTAAATTCACTTCTAAATTTTGGAAATCCCTTCATAGTGCAGTTGGTATGAAGTTGAAAATGAGTTCATCATGCCACCCTAAAATCGATGGTCAAACATAATGGGTAAAAGAAGTTTTGGAAGACATCCTCTGCATGTACTACATGGATCACAAATCTCAATAGGAATATTGTCTACCTTCAGTAGATTTTATCTATAATAATGGACATCACTCCTCGCTAGGAGTGACACCTTTAAATGACTTGTATGGGTGAAAGTGTAGAATACCATTGTCTCTGGACAACCTAGAGGATCAATTTGTGATTGGGCCAAAAATGGTCAAGGTAATGGAAGAGAAACTAAAAGAAATTAGGTAAAGGCTAATGGAAGCTATGGATAGGTAGAAGAGTCATGCAGATCTAAAAAGGACTCCGAGATAGTATTCTATTGGAGATAAGGTGTTCTTAAGGGTTAATCCAAATAAAAGTGTTATCAAATCCATGAAGTTGGATCCATGCTTTTTGGGGTTCTTTGAGATCATAGGAAAGATCAGTCTGGTTGTATACCGACTTGCATTACCACCTAATTTATCCAAATCCATGACACCTTCCACATATCCTTGTTTAGGAAATATGTTGTTGACCCTGAATATGTGTGGGATGTTTCTAAATTGCATATGGAAAATCCAGAGGCCATTGAAATACTACCGGTGAAGATTCTTGAGTTTCATTCTAAATATCTATGGAATCAGACTCTCAAATAGTGTAAGGTTTAGTAGGACCAGTTCTATGAGAAGAATTCTACTTGGGAGAAAGTGGAGGTTATGCAAAACTATTTTCCCCTTTTGTTTGAAGCTATATGATGTAATAATTTTATTTTCTGCTAAAAACAAAAGGAAACTATAAACACCGAGGATGATGTTTAATCCTAGTTGGGGAGGATGTCATGACCCTCCCTAGCTGATTTTATGGCACAATAAAATAACGTATTAACCTATGATGTGCTGATACCTAGTTTGAAAAATTGAACCAACTATATGCTATTTAGTTGATTTATAAGGGTATGTTATCGCTAACATATTGCCAAGTGTGCAGGATTAGGTAAACTTGTAGGTGGAATAGGCAGAGTCATCCACCAGCAATGAGGGTACCAAATATTAGGGTAAATGATGATTAAGGTATTCGGAGGTAACATGGATAGATACATTCATATACACATGCATTGATAGAAGGGATAATCATCGATGGTTGATCACATTGAGCTTTAGTTGATATCCTAGTAGCTATTGTAAAATATTTGACTAAGATAGGTGATTGGGTTGATGGAAATATTCCCTCTTTGTTTTTGTATAAATGTGTTTGCTCTCTACTGCATCATGGCTTGAGTAGTTTAATGTTGGATTATCTATATGAGAATAACTACAAAATGTAGATAGATGCATAAGGTAAACTATCATATCGAAGTGAAAGTAGAGCATCATCCTTATGAAAGAAAGAAAATTAAATTTATATGGTGAATGAATATTCCTTTAAATTAATTAATGAAGTTCAAGTAAATAATGTTTGGCTCATTGGACATCATTAGTAAACTTCATTGCAATTAATAATAAATGATTTTTCATTTAAATTAATTAAAAGTTTTCATTTTAATGATAATAGAGAATTCATTAAAAGACTTTAATTAATTGAAATAAATGAAAAATAATTCATTTAATATATATTATAATAATAATAATAGATATATTTTATTAAAAAGCAATAATGAAATTGTGTAAATAAAAGAAATATATTTTATGGTTTATGAATATCTTGAGAATGATATTTTAATTAAAAGACCCATTCTTCAAAAAAATAAAACGTAATGATCCCTTTACTATATAGTGAAACCTATGAAATAGCCTATGAGGCTACTAAATTTCCAAAGGTGGAAATTATGGGAAGAACACATAAAGGATAGGGAACGGTGCATTGAAGAAATGAGGCTCAAGATGAGGGCTCGAGGTTCGAGAAGACGATGGACATGCCACATGGGCGGACAAACACATAAGGAGGAAGGAAAGAAAAATAAACGGAGGGGAACAAAATGAAAGGAAGGGAAGACGAGAGTAGAGAAAATATAGGGGAGGCATGGAGAAAGGGAATAACACACCATAAGTGAAGAGGAGAGGTAGCTAGACATTCCTAGCTTTCCATCTCCACAGAAGTTGAATGTTGGGTTCTTTCAAACCTTTAATCTAGTTTTAAATAAAACCACCATATGCTTGTTGAGAACTATATTTTAAAAGGAAACCACCATATGCTTGTTGAACACTGTATTTTTAAATGAAACCACCATATTCTTGTTGAGCACTATGTTTTTAAATGAAACCACCGTATTCTTGTTGAGCATTGTATTTTAAAATGAAACCACCATATTCTTGTTGAGCGCTATGTTTTTAAATGAAACTACCATATGCTTGTTGAGCATTGTGTTTTTTAAATGAAACCACCATATGCTTGTTGAGCACTGTGTTTTTAAATGAAACCACCATATTCTTGTTGAGCCTTATGTTTTTAAATCAAACCACCATATACTTTTTTGAGCATTGTACTCTATGTTTAAGAAAAACTACCTCATGTTTGGATAAGCAATGTGTGCCATGAACCAGAGTGATCGTTCTAGTGAGCGTAGGTTTTATAGGAAATCGATGAGCGTTTTAGTGAACGCAGGTTTTAGAGGAAACGAGTGAGTGTTTTAGTGAGTGCAGGTTTTAGAGGAAACGAGTGAGCATTATAGTGAGTGTGCCTTAGAGGAAACGAGTGAGCATTTTTGTGAGCATAGGCTTTAGAGGAAGTCAGTGAGTATTTTTGTGAGTGTTTTTGTGAGTGCAGGCTTTAGAGGAAGCTAGTGAGTTTTTTGTGAGATTTTTAGTGAGCGATGGCCTTCGATGAAGCCAATGATCATTAACAATGAGTTTTGTGCATGTTAGAAGGCCTCGTCATGTTGAAGGGAGTATTGTGAGGGTTTGAGGGCTATGTGTTCAAAGAGAATTATGGAGTTGAAAGTATCGAGTAATTGTGAGCACTATGTTCCAAGAGTGGGAACTCTGTTAAGACTGAAGTGAGAGCATTTCTTGGTTCTAGTTGCTTAGATGCTAGGTTTTGTCGTGGTTGCTTAGCATCCGCCTTGGAAGGCGTTGGCCTCTAGTTGTAAACCCTACATTAGATAAGGTGTTGCATAACTTGTTTTAAATAAAATGAAACCTTTTTTTATGAGAAATAATGGAGTTATATTGAAGAAATCCTTGTTTTATGAAAAATATAATGAAGGCTTTTAATTAAAAATAACTTTTGTTTCATGTGGTATTACTAAAGGCTTTTAATGAAAGAGAACTTTTGATTTATATGAGATTTATTTAAGGTATTTAATTAGAAAGAAACTTTGATTTTTATGAATTTTATTGAAGGCTTTTAAAATATATATATATTTTTTTAATTTACATGGTGGAATTGGTAACCGCCATGAATCTGGGTAGGTTGTCCAGCTTTTATGGCCGCCACAGTATTCTACGTTGTTTGCCCTAGAAGCCGCCACACAGATCTCGCGCAGTCTGCTCCTATAACCACCATGCCACAATCATTTTAAACCTTTTACGTCATTGAAAGCACTAGGAAATGGACAAGCGTTCAGTCTGACGAGGCTCAAGATTTGAACCTTGGACCTCCGCCCCCTTATGGGGTTTGGATGAACCAATTGGTCTACACCTCGGACTTTGAAGGCTTTTAATTAGAAAGAACCTTTATATAAAATATAATGAAGGCTTTTAATTAAAAGTAACCTTTGTTTCATATGGGATTATTGAAGGCTTTTAATTAAAAAGAACCATTGTTTCATTTGGGATTACTCAAGTCTTCTAATTAAAGAGAACCTTTTATTTATATGAGATTTATTTAAGGATTTTATTTTAAAATAACCTTTGATTGTTATGAAATTTATTTAAGGCTTTTAATTAGAAAGAACCTTAGTTTTATATAAAATATAATTAAGGATTTTAATTAAAAATAACCTTTGTTTCATGTGGGATTATTGAAGGATTTTAATTAAAAAAAACCTTTGACTTATATGAGATTTATTTAAGGTTTTTAATTAGAAATAACCTTTGATTTTTATGAAATATATTGAAAGTTTTTAATTTAATTTAAAGGAGAACCCCTTTGATTAATGTTGATTGTCTTAGGAGTTTTAAATTAAAAGGGAAGTGGATTTATTCATGAATTGATGTTATGGGACTTTAATATAGGGAACGAATGTATGCTTTTTTTAAAGGTTAAAGGTATGGGATATTAATGCTTTAAACGATAATTTACTGATTGGAAATTGTGAATTAAAAAGGATGTAGATTTATTCTTTAAATTGAAGTTATGGGGATTTGATTTAGAGAATGAAAAGAAAGGGATTGTTTTAAAGGTTAAGGGTATGAGACTTTAATTCTTAAGACATGAATGAATTTGATTAAATTTAGACCTTGATTTAAGTGGTACAAGTTGGATGACTCTCTAAGGAAACTTGAGAGGTGAAAATAAAAGTAAATGTTATTTTATAATATACATTATGCATTAGATGGTTAGAAACTTAATTAAATTTTTTATAGTTGTAATTTGGCAAGGTAAATGAATAAATGCATTTAGAAGGTATGCATATCCTGAACCATGAGTATCCTAATCCCATACTACCCTCAAAGATCCAATAGGGGGCAAGAAGAAGCAAGGATTTCAATGGAAATAAAGTATAGGTAATTGCATCTTACGTTGATTTACTTATGATCATATAGACTAAAATTATGGCGAGATATCCCCAATGAAATGTGATACTCTTTAAAGTAAGAAGGATTTATCATGTAAAATTTAATGAGATAGCTATTTATTGGTTTAGTGAAGGTCCTTTTGCTTTATTTTTGTATCTAGTTATATTATGTAGTTGATTCTCCTTTAGTGTTAAGTTTATTTTATTTTCTCTATCATTGTTTGATTGCTTTATGATGTTATAGTAACTATATGTATTATTTTTTGGTTGCTTGATGATAGAAATCTAAGTGTAGTGTTCTAGGGAGAACTCAGAGGTGACCTAAGAGAATTAAGAACCCCTTAGGGTAAACATAGGTAACCTAAGGGAATTGAGAACCCCTTAGGGTGAACATAGGAGACCTAAGGGAATTGAGACCCCCTTAGGGATATAAAGTACTAAGTTGTGAAGACATTACATCTGAGTTAATATAGCTCATCGTGGAGACGAGATAGATATCTTAACTCACAATACTCATAGTATACCTACACATAATGATTTGCGTATAGTATGGAGATGTGTTTATACCTTCTATAGACTGAGGGTGATATGTATAGCTCATAAATAATGATAGGACAGATTTAATTATCTGTAGTAACACATGTTACGCCTACACAAATGGACTTGTGATAGGGTACTTCATGAGATGTAACTTCCAGGAAAACTTAGGTGATTTAAACTCTAGTTTAATAATAGTTGGGTTAGGGGTTCATGTATCCATCTCCATAGTAAAAAAAAACTTTTCTATTTTTGTATTTTTTTGTTTGTGTGTTTTTGGGTCGTTACATTCCGTCTGCGTAGGAGTCTTCTCACTAATTTTTTTCTCTCGTTGCCTATGTGTCCTAATCCATACTAGATTGGATGTTGGTGCTACTACCTCCTCCTCCTCCTGATATTGTGGTTGCTCCTATGGTTGCTCCTATGACCATTTTTCAGGTGCCTATTGCTCTAAGGTAGGTTCAAGATATCTTCATTTGATTTCATGCATCATGATGAACATACATCAAATTTTATAAGGTTTCAATTTCAAGCCATTTACTATATTAGGTACCACTATCTCATCCAAATTCTATAGCTTTAATACACCATTATAAATTTCTTCCATGACTCTATTAAAAATATTAAGCATAATGAGTTGTCATTGATGTCAAAGGTGCATAGTCGTTGATACCAAAAAAATTATATCAAAAGAAGGAAAAGCAAGGTGACATGGCAAAAATAATATATTCCATTGATAACAAAGAAAAATATGGTGGAAATAATATTTAAATGCAAAATTTAAATATTATAAGGGAAAAAGTTTAAAATTTTGTGAAAAAAGATTTAAAATACCACCATGGGCATAAAGGTCTAAGGTTATAATATTTAAATATTTTTAAGATTTAAATATTTCATAAAGAAAAATTTTGGGCACCAAAATTCAAAGGAAGGCATTTAAAAACATTAAAAAATCATTTCAATGGGAGGCACCAATGTCATGACAAAGGGAGGACATGATTTGCATATAAATCAAGGCTAAAAGCCTTGGCAAAGGGAAGTTGTGTGAACAATTGAATATCTACTCGTGCATTTTTTTTTAAGAATAGAAGAAGATGAAGGGCATATTTTTAGGTGAAAAGGATAGAAATCTCAAAGGTGAGGTGTTGGTCAAGAAGACACGGCTAGCAAGCTAGCGCAGCTAGTCACAAGCGCAACGCTAAGGTACTAGCTTAAAATAGGCCGCTAGTTTGATTACCTTGGAGGGAGATTTTTGCAAGGCAATAAAAGGAGCATGATTTTTAGGGAGAGGAAAATGAAACAAAGGGGAGAGTGAGCATGTTTGGTTCTAGCCTAGAACTAGCCTAGGTGGCTGGAAGGTCCTACGTAAGGTACTTGTAGCAGACATGTCTCGTTTTTGAATCTCAGTGGGAGTTGTTTTGTGATTTCCAACCAAGCAGAAGAAAGGGATAAAATAATTTTTGTGCACATTCATTTCTAGTGGGTGAGCCAGCCTAGTTGGCACTCTAGATTGCACTAGAGCATGGGCTCCATGAGGTATCGAGTTTGAATCATGGTGGCAGCAATGAAAAACATGGTAACAACAATATATTTTTTTATTAAAGTGTGGCATGCTTAGTGCTTGATATAGGGAGACAAGGTCTAATTTTTCTTTGGAATAAGTGCATATTGTTGACTAGGGAGACATAAGGATGATTCTTTGAAATCAAATATTGTATGCAATTTTAGATTTATGTGTGGCTCTATAAAGTTAAAATAACTTTAAATTTGGAGATATAAGGTGTATGAAAGTGGATTTAAAATTTGTTATGTGACTTAGGATTTTGGTTGATAATATTGAAATTGCTTGTGGGTTTTTACAAGTAGGAGTTATAAGGTGTGTTGTGGTTGGTTATTGTGTGTAATTTTTGCATGGTGAAAAAAAGGTTTGAAGGAGTTGTAAAGCAATATTATTGTGCACAAAAGGTTTTTCATGTGGATGGTTGAAAAAGTGCTATGCTAACTAACCCTTGAAGTGGCATAATATTGAAAGAACATTTTGAGATAGGTTTTGAGGGATATTTTTCATCAAAGCAAATTAAGAGGTATGTTGACATTATTCCTTCTCTAAGATGTTTGGTTGAGAAAATATTTATGAATCATAAGGTGGAGATAAAAGGTTTGATTAGTGTGGATTGTTGAAAATATTTTAGCTAGGGTTTGTGAAACAAATTGTGCATTATTGATTGGTGAAATTGGAAACACTTGTTTTTGAAGAACACAAGCTTATACTCATAAGGGAGGTGAACAATATAAGACCACTTTTTATTTTTTCTCCCAAACCAATATATGCAATGTAAATATAGCAATATCAATAGCAGTAATCAAAGCAATGTACACAACACCATACATAATAGAGACACCATAATTTACGTGGTTCACCCAATGAGAGCTACTCCACGGAGAAAATATTTTACTAAAAATTTCTTTGTTAATCTCTTGAGAATCCTTCCCAATTACAATATTTATGGACCTTTATCTAAAGGAGATATCGATCCCCTAAATATGTTTAGTGGATCTCTATACACAAGAGAGCTCCTTCTCATTTACTCTAGTTGGCGATCCTATAGAAGACTACTAACTCCACTACACTGGCTTGTGGATATATCTCCACTAAATAATCTTATCCCCACTCAGAAGACCTATCCTCACTACCATGGAATATGGATATCTATCCACTGGAGACTATTTTCCTATCTACTCTATCACCTCCAAAGCTATATCTCAATTCTATACTAAATACAGTCCAGTCGGTATAGCACAACTCTACTCAACTCTTGTACTAAACATAGTCTAGTTGATCTAGCATAAGTCCACTCAAATCTGCACTAAACACAGTCCAGTTGATCTAGCACAAATATGGTCAATAAGTCCAATCAGAACCTACTCAAATATACTCAATAGGTCCACTCATAACCTACTAAAATATGCTCAATAGGTCAACTCAGAACCTACTCAAATATGCTCAATAGGTCCGCTCAGAACCTGCTCAAATATGCTCAATAGGTCCACATAGAACCTGCTTAAATATTCTCAATAGGCCCACTTAGAACTTGCTCAAATATGCTCAATAAGCTCACACATAAATTTTCCAAATATGCTCAATAAGTCCTCTCTTAAACTTAACCAAATCTGAATTGTAAGCTTCCACAAAAGCTCACACAAAATAAATCCACAAGTCTTCTCAAAGACTTACCTCAAATATGCTTAACAAGTCCACATAGAACTTTTCCAATCTCATAGAAACATAAAGAGAATTGTTAGAGACTCAATATGTTCTATACTCAATGCTCAATCACTTTCACAACTCAAATCAATCTTATAGAAGCATAAAGAGAATTTTTAGAGACTCAATATGTTCTATACTCAAAGCTCAATCACTTTCTCAAATCAATATCATAGAAGCATAAAGAGAATTTTTAGAGACTCAATATGTTCTATACTCAAAGCTCAATCACTTTTTGAACTCAAACTCATAGAATCATAAAGAGAATTGTTAGAGACTTAATATTTTCTATACTCAAAGCTAAATCACTTTCTCAACTCAAACTCAGAATATAGAATAGTTTGTTGTATAGAACTTGAAAAATCACTTCATTCAACCACTTGACTAGGCCCAATAACCTCTACTCAACCAATCACTCAAAAACAACACTTTCTCACATACCCTAGTCCAAGCATGTATCATCCAACTCAAAATGTTTCCAATAATGCTCAAAAATAAATCTCACATAACAATGATACTCATGATATTTTAAAATCCTAGTTCAAGTTCTTTGCATAACAAATCACTTCAACAACCATGCTCATAAATCAAGATTCTAATCACAACTCTTAACTCAAAAAACTTCGCTCAACCAATGGTATCAACAACAATAATGCTTATCAAACAATGTTTTAATCACAACTCTCAATTTTAGAAAACCTTGAAGCATTAACTCATACACTTTCAAAAAGAAAAACCCAATCAAATCCTTTTGAATCCAAACATAATTTTCAAGAAATCCAATCAACCAATACAACCAAAGAAGATTTTGCTCATACCTTTTTTCTTGAAAAGGAGTTGATCTCACAAATCTTCCACACTCACAAATTTCTCTTTTCCAATCTCAATAAGGGTTACAAGACTTTAATAATAACACAATGCAAAATGATGACCCAAAATACACCTTATTACTCCAACTCAAAAATAACATTCACCATAGTCTTATTTTAATAGAAAAACCCTTATACAAAAATAATGCTCAAAAGTCTTAATAAGAATTTAATAAAGACTTTACTAAAACTTCTTATTACTCCTAAAATAATAAATCTCAAATACCAATCCATCCAAAATAATCCTCAATAATCATTCACCATAAACTTTATGCCTTAATGTATATTCAAAAATAATAATCAATTATTCACCCTTATTCCTCCAACATTAGGCAACTAATAAAAATTAAAATAAAAAATTGTACCTTGTCTTTGGAGTGAGTCGAACCCTCACTCTGCCCATGCGCCAAGTTCCTTAATCATGGCCTCAACCACTGCACAAGCTATCAAAATCATTCTCTATCAACAAAGCACCACGTGCTTCTAATACGCACGTTCTCCTTGTGCCTTGGCCAAAAACCACATGCGCCTTGGGTTCTTCCAATCAAAACTTCCTCGAACGCAGTCATCGCATTTTGAACGTAGGACCTACAACAAACTAATGCCTTCGCACTTGACCACTCACCACTAGGCCATGCTACCTGGTTGGGCTTCAAATATCAGCACTTGTTTTCTTAAACGAATTGCTATCCACAGAAATAAAATCTCACGATATATATTTCCTCTTCACATACCAAACATTAAAATCGAGAGCAAGGGTAAATAAAACTTGGGAATTTGGTCATATTATATGCTCCTCCATTGCATTAATGATGTCGGTGCTCACCATAATTCCTTCCATGACATCAACGGTAAAGGATTTGAATGCCTTTAATTTAAACCCAACCTTTGGGTTTAATCAACATTAACCTTTGCGCTTTAAAATATTTTTCATTTCAAAACCCAACCTTAGGGTTTATAAAAATAATTAATTGACCTTTGTAAACCCAATAATATTATAATTAAAATTATAATAATTTATTTGGATTTTTCACCAGCTTGGTTAAATATTATAATATTATATTCTTCCACTACTTCAGATACATCTACTTCCAAAGGAGAAATGAAACCATTTTCTGACCCATTATTTTGGGTGTAAAATAAAGATATTTTAATCCATTATAACTTCCATTAAACTTTGCACTCAAACTGAATAAGAGCTATAATTGGCATCTTGACATCAATGACAACTTTGACTTAGGGACTCAAATTGTCCAGCAATATCCCCCTTTTTCATTGATGGAAATCCATATTCTTTTTATTGAAACGTTGAACTTTCTTTTTATTCTGCTCCCCCTGGCTCAATGTTCTCTCAAATATCAAATCTCTGCCCATTACACAAATATCTCCCCTTTGAAATCAATGGAAAAGGGTCACCTTTGGGGCTCGAGGCTAAGAATGAGCCTCTTAGCTTAGACCCTCTCCCACCTTCTATTAACATGATTAATTATAGGGTGGGAGTATTTCTACTCCTCAAAAGCTCTTTACGTTTATCCTTTTCTATTATTTTCTACATTTTTTGACTCCTCTGAATATTTCTATCTATGTCATCATTCCTATTCCTATTCACATTCATATTCTTGTTCCTTGTGTTGTTCATGTTCATGTTCCTGCTCATGTTTCTATTCATGTTCATGTTCATGTTCATGTTCCTGTTCATGTTCATGCCTGTTTTTGGAATGTTTTCTCTACACCGTTTTGTTGTGTGACCATAATTATTGCACTTATAACACTTAATGTTATTATTACTTGGAGGTGCAAATGTCTTAGAATTTCTCCTAGTGAATCCATATCTTCTTCTATCATGAACCCTACAATTCGTTGCCTTGTGACCAAACTGATTACATGAGTAGCAATACCCATGAAAAAGTTGTCTATTCCCATATTCTTGTCTTTGATGTGTCCTGCACTGTGAAGCCATGTGCCCAAACCTGTGACATGAAAATTATCTCTCATTGAATCTTACTTGTTTTGACCTCATTGGTCTCCTATTTTGATTGTCGTTTCATTTGTATATTTGATATGCATTGTTACTATCTTCGTTGAACTCTCTATTGTTAAAATCTTCCTCTGATGTCTAAATTTATTTTATACTGTCTTCTTCTGAAGTATCTTCATCAAAAATTTCCTCTTCAAAACTTGAATTTAACTCTCCATCCTATTTCTTTTGAGCCTTCTCAAATCCAAGACCTGTATTACTTGATGTAGGTTTTTGTGTCTTTATGAACTTATCCAAGTTCTTTGAGCTATTTTTAAATCCCTTCATATTGACCTTGGAGTCATCTAAGTCTCATTTTAATAGTGCCACTTCTTGTGCTAACTTCTCACATTCCAAGATCTTTCCTTCTAACTTTTCCTTGAACCTGTTTGCCTTAGCTTTGGATTTTTCTAAATCCTTTATGAGTAGTCTTCTTTATTCATCATATTCCTGTAATTGAATCTCAAGATTAGGTTTCTATTTTCTTACCTTATTTACTATGTCAAGGGCATAGATAAGTTCTCCCTTGAGACAATATCCATTCTCTTTTGAATATTCTTCTATTTGTTTGCCTTTGTCCACATCATTACTTTATTTTGGCTTATCTTATATAGGATCACTCACTTCTTCTAATGCCATTATAAGATTTTCATCTGATATTTCAAGTGCATCCTCATACTCATTATCACTAAAACTATAACCATTACTTGTACAATCATCTTCAATATGTCCAAAGTTACCACATCTAAAACATTTGAGAATAACTAGAGTCTTTTTCTTAACTAGTTCTTTTTATTCAATCATAAATAGGACTTCATATCTATCATTATTTGAAGAACTAGAATCACTATCATTTGAGTACTTAATTGCATTATCCGCATAGTATATCTTCTTTTATCTTTGGAAGAACTTCTTTCCTTGTTTTTTTTGTCCATCCTTGCTTTTATTTTGATGCCTATATCTTTCTGATTCCCTGTACTTGTGATCTTTTTTTTCTTCACCATTGTTGTTCTTTGGTTGTTTACAATTTATTGCAAAATATCCATACTTTCCACAATTGAAACACTTAAAAAATATTAGATATATGGGTCTTCTAGAACCTTTGTCTCTTCTACCATAATTGGCTTCTTCATCACTAGAAGACTCATTGCTTGATTCTAACTTCTTACCCCTTGTTTCCTTGTTCGCTTTGAATGCAACCTTCTTTGTAGGGATAGGATCTTTTGTTCTTATATAAAAGGTTTTAAGCATGCCAAAAAAAGAATTTATTGTCAAACAATCACTATCAATTGATGTTTCCATAGTAGAGACATTTTCACTGTACCTTTTTGGAAGAGTTCTCAAGATCTTATCACAAGCATCAGATTCATCGACCTTCATTTCAAGTCCTCTTATATCATGTATAAATTCATCAATATTACTGAGATAGTCACAAATGTTTTCATAATCCTACATTCTCAAGTTTTCAAATTCTCTTTTGAGATTTATGATCTTAGCTTTCTTGACACCTTTATCTCCTTCATATATGTTATGTAGTAGTTCCCACATTTCTTTTGCTATTTTACAATCCATAACCTTCATATATTTTGATCTACGTAACCCTTTTATAATTGCATTCATAGCTCTTGAATTTGTATGCATTAGAATCTTACCTTCCTTATCTATAGGAGGATTGATTTATGGATCATATCCAAGTTCCACTGCATCCCAAAACTTCATTGCCAAGTGCCATCAAGTGAAATATCATCAGCATACACCAATATAAGAAGTCACTTCCATCAAAAACTAGTGTTGTATTATATGAGGACCCATCCCTTTGATCCTTTTGATCCATTGTGTTCTTAACCATTTTTCCTACAAGCTATCAAATTCTTCTAAATGAAGTCGCTCTGATACCAATTGAAGAACACAAGCTTATACTGAGAGGGGGGGTGAATAGTATAAGATCACTTTTTACTTTTTCTCTCAAACTAATATATGCAATGTAAATATATCAATATCAATAGAAGTAATCAAAGCAATATACACAACACCACACACAATAGAGACACCACAATTTATGTGGTTCACCCAATGCGGGCTACTCCACGAAGAAAATATTTTACTAAAAATTTCTTAGTTAATCTCTTAGGAATACTTCCCAATTACAATGTTTATGGACCTCTATCCAAAGGAGATGTTGATCCCCTAAATCTGGTTTGTGGATATCTATCCATAAGAGAACTCCTTCTCCTCTGCTCTGTCTAGTGATCCTCTATAATACTACTACCTCCATTACACTAGCTTGTGGATATCTCTCCACTGAAGACTCTTATGCCCACTCAAAAGACCTTTCCTCACTACCCTAGCTGATGGATCTCTATCCACTAGAGACTACTATCCTCTCTGCTCTGTCACCTCCAAAGCTCTATCTCAATTCTAGACTAAACATAGTCTAGTCCATATAGCACAACTCTGCTCAACTCTTGTACTAAACATAGTCCAGTAGGTCTAGCACAAGTCCACTCAATTTTTCATTAAACATAGTCTAGTTAGTCTAGCATAAATTTGCTCAACATGTCCACTTATAACCTACTCAAATCTTCTCAATAATTCCACTCAAAACCTGCTCAAATCTACTTAATGGATTCACTCATAACCTACTCAAATATTCTCAATAGGTCCACTTAGAACCTACTCAAATATGCTCAATAGGTCCACTCAAAACCTGCTCAAATATTCTCAACAGGTCCACTCAGAACCTACTCAAATATGCTCAACAAGCTCACACAAAACTTGTCCAAATATGCTCAATAAGTCCTCTCTTAAACTTAACCAAATCTGTATTGTAAGCTTTCACAAAAGCCCACACAAAATCAGTCCATAAGTCTTCTCAAATACTTGCCTCAAATATTCTTAACAAGTCCACCCAGAACTTGTCCAATCTCATAAAAACATAAGGAGATTTGTTAGAGACTCAATATGTTCTATAATCAATGTTCAATCACTTTCACAACTCAAATCAATCTTATAGAAGCATAAATATAATTGTTAGAGACTCAATATGTTCTATACTCAAAGCTCAATAACTTTATCAAGACAATATCATATAAGCATAAAGAGAATTGTTAGAGACTCAATATGTTCTATACTCAAATCCCAATCACTTTCTCAACTTAAACTCATAGAAACATAAATAGAATTGTTAGAGACTCAATATGTTCTATACTCAAAGCTTAATCAATTTCTCAATTCAAACTCAGAATATAGAATAGTTTGTTTTATGGAACTTGAAAAATCACTTCATTCAACCACTTGACTAGGCCCAATCAACTCTACTCAACCAATCACTCAAAAACAACTCTTGCTCACAAACCCTAGTCCAATCATATATCATCCAACTCAAAATATTTCCAACAATGCTCAACAACAAATCTCACATAACAATGATACTCATAATATTTTCAAACTCTAGTTCAATTTATTTGCATAACAACTCACTTCAACAACCATGCTCATAAATCAAGATTCTAATCACAACTCTTAATTTAGAAAACCTTGAAGCATTAACTCAAAACACTTCACACAACCAATGGTATCAACAACAACAATGCTTATCAAACAAGGTTTTAATCACAACTCTCAATTTCAGAAAACCTTGAAGCATTAACTCATACACTTTCAAAAAGGAAACCCTAATAAAATCCTTTTGACTCTAAACTTAATTTTCAAGAAAGCCAATAAACCAACACAACCAAAGAAGAATTTTCTCATACCTTTTTTCTTGAAAAGGAGTTGATCTCACAAATTTGTCACACTCACAAATTTCTCTTTTCCAATATCAATAAGGCTTAGAAGACTTTAATAATAACACAATGCAAAATGATGATCCAAAATACACCTTATTACTCCAACTCAAAAATAAAATTCATCATAGTCTTATTTTAACAAAAAAACCCTTATACAAAAATAATGCTCAAAAGTCTTAATAATAATTTAATCAAGAATTTACTGAAAATCCTTATTACTCCTAAAATAATAAATCTCAAATACCAATCCTTCCAAAATAATCCTCAATAATCATTCACCATAAAATTTATGGCTTAACGTATATTCAAAAATAATAATCAATTATTCACCCTTATTCCTCCAACATTAGGCAACTAATAAAAATTAAAATAAAAAATTGTACCTCATCTTCGGAGTGGATCGAACCCTCACTCTGCACATGCACCAAGCACCTTAACCATGGCCTCAACAACATCATGAGCTACCAAGCTCATTCACTATCAACAAAGCACCACGTGCTTGTAATACTCATGTTCTCCCTTTGCCTTGGCCAAAAACCACATGCGCCTTAGGCGCTTCCAATCAACACTGCCTCGAATGTAGTCACCATATTTCAAAAACGGGACCTACAACAAACTAACACCTTTACACTTGCCCCCTCGCCACTAGGCCATGCTGCTTGGTTGGGCTTCAACACTTAACACTTGTTTTCTTAAACAAATCATTATCCACGAAAATCAAATATCACGAGTTTTGTTTCCTCTTCGCATACCAAACATTAAAATCGAGAGAAAGGGTAAATAAAACTTAGGAATTTGGACAAATTTATATGCTCATCCATTACTTTAAATATGTCGATGCTCACCATGCTTCCTTCCATGACGTCGATGGTAAAGGCTTCGAATGACTTTAATTTAAACCCAACCTTTGGGTTTTTTTTATTATTTGTGGAAAACATCCCAAAAGGGATGCCACTTTTGGGTAAGATGCAAGGAGGCATGGGTATCCATTCCATAAAAAATGCCTAGGACTCGGACCTGGCCTACCACCTTTGACATACTCAAGGAGCAAACAAACACACAAAACCAATTTAAAAATAAGTAAATAAATAAGTAAATAACAACAAAAATAATAAAATAAAATAAAAAACATGCTCCTTGAGTGTGTCAAAAACAAAAGCACAACCAAAGACACACACAATAAGATAAAAGAAACCACAACACGAACCACATAGAAAAACACAAGAACCACATAACAAAACACAAACAAGACAAAAACAACAGAACACTACAAAGACATAACCCAAAAAAAACATGAAAATTAAACACAACCAAAACCAAATTTAAAAAAAATAAAAATAAAAAACAACCAACAACAGAAAATAAAAAAAACATAGAAAACAGTCACACAAAAAAATACGAATTAACATAAACAAAGAGAAACACAAGAACAATAACAAAAAACATTAAAAAACACAAAACAATAAAAACACAAAAACAACAAAAAACAACACAAAGAACACAAAAAAAAACAAAACAAAAGAACACAAACCTTAAAAAACTAAACAAAAAAACAAAAAAGAAAAAAAATTGAACATAAAAATGACCTATCTAGACCAGAAGACTATTAAGGCAAGAAACAACAAAGGAAAAAAGGAAAGAAAAGAGTGATCTAGGGAACTAAAAAAACCTGAATGATACAAAGAGAAGAAAAAAAAAGCAATAAGAAACTAGATACATTCAGAATTGGAGCAATCCAAAGAAATGATAGAAATAAAATCTTCCCCAATTTGTGAAGCCCACCATCTAGGAGGGTGGCCATAACAAGTAAGATCACCTTTGTCCAAAGACTAATTAGCTAAAGCATCAATGCTCTTGTTTTGATCTATGACCACATGATTGTAATCAACTCTCTAAAATCCCATATGGATTAATTGAATCTTATTGATAATTCTTTTTATTATTCAATCAACCTTATGATTCTTGGAAGAAGTCTTCAAAATATTAATCATAAGTTGATATTTAGACTCAACTAACACCTTTTCCCATACAATATTAGTTGCCTCCCGAAGGCCTCTAAGGATACCATATCCCTCAGTAAGGTTATTGGAAAGAATACCCAAATTCTCAACAAAAGTAAAAACCAAGGAGCCATCTGAAAGTCTACTAATTCCTCCCACGCTGGATTTTCCAGGGTTCCCTCTAGAGTCTCCATCAGTATTGACTTTTCCAAAATTCTTAGGAGGAGGTTTCCAATTTCTTGTCCTATCCATATTACTAATACTCACATTCCCTTTAAGTTGGTTGCCCTTATAATATTTCATCTTCAATCTATGCATCACTTTATCCCATCTTTGGTGGGATTTTTGGGGGTTATTAAGGAGTTGATGGACTGATTCAACTAAGTTGGCTATGGTATTTTGCCAAATATAGTGAATATCCTTCCTATCTTGATTAAAATTTTGGCTGTTCATTTTAATCCAAATATTCCAAAGAAGAATGGTAGAACCCATCCAAACTAACTGCCTAATAAAATGATCAAAACCCTATTGATTAGGCCAATCCCTCCAAATCTGTTCAAAAGTAAAAAAATTGGACCATTAAAAGCCAAGTAAAGTGGCCATTCTCATCCATAGCTCACAGGATAAAGTACACTCAATAAAAATATGGTTGAGAGTTTCTACATTATCTTCACACATATCACATCTAAAAGGTCCATGAAAACCATGCTTCATAAGTTGCTCACTAGTAAGCACCCGACGATGCAATAAAATCCAATTAAAGAACTTCACCTTAGGCCAGAGTTTTTGAGCCCACAATTGAGAAAATTGTTGAGCAAGGTGCAGCAACAGTATTGTCATTATTGTCAACACAGTCAGATAGATCTGGTGTTTCAGTGGACAGGAAGTTCAAAAGCTATTCAGATGCAGAAGACAGGAGTTCAAAGGTTATTCAGAGTATGGACAATGAGTTTCCAAGAAGACCGAAGTAGCCCATTTGCAAAAGATCAAAGAAAAATACAAGTAAGAAAAGTGTCACGATATCGCGACATATACAACAGGCAAGAAAAACTGTCACGATTTCGCGACATGTTGGAAGAGAGAAAAAGTTGGAAAAACTATCACGATTTCGTGACATGTTGGAAGAGAGAGAAGCAAGAAAAATTGTCATGATTTCGTGACATGTTGGAAGAGAGAGAAGAAGCAAGAAAAACTATCACGATTTCGCGACATGTTGGCAGAGAAAAAGGCAAGTGGAAAAACTGTCATGATTTCATGACATGTTGGAAGAGAGAAAAGAAGCAAGAAAAACTGTCACGATTTCGCGACATGTTGGCAGAGAAAAAGGCAAGTGGAAAAACTATCGCGATTTCGTGACATGTTGGCAGAGAAAAAGGCAAGTGGAAAAACTATCGCGATTTCGTGACATGTTGGCAGAGAAAAAGGCAAGTGGAAAAACTGTCATGATTTCGTGACATGTTGGAAGAAAAAGAGAAAGCAGGAAGAAGTGTCACGATTTCGTGACAAGTTCGAAGAAAGAGAACAAGTTTGAAAAGTGTCACGATTTCGTGACATGTCGCATTTTCGCGACTAAAATAGGAGAGAGAAAGTGAGTTTGAAAAGTGTCACGATTTCATGACATGTCGCATTTTTGTGACTCGGAAAGCGGGAAGGAAGAGAAAGAAAAAGTGTCACAATTTTCATTTTTGACTGAGGAAGGAAGAGAAAGAAAAAGTGTCACGATTTTGTGACATGTCACATTTTCATGACTTGAAGAGAGTAGGAAGGCAGAGAAGGAAAAGTGTCACGATTTCGTGACATGTCGCATTTTCGTGACTTGAAGAGAGTAGGAAGGCAGAGAAGGAAAAGTGTCACGATTTTGTGACATGTCGCATTTTGTGACAATGAAAGAGAGGAAGAGGATTGTGGATGTCAGATTTCATGACAAAGGAGAAGACTTGAAGGTGTAGATTTCAGACAAAAGCAAAGAAGCTAAGTATGAAAGTAGAAAGTGTCACGATATCGTGACAAAAGCAAAGACGAAGTGTACGGAGGTGAAAGTGTCACGATATCACGACATGTAGCATTTTCATGGTCCGATACAAGGAGAAAGAGGAGAGAGAAAATAGTGTCACGATATCATGACATGTATTTTTGTGGGCCAAAGCAAAGAGAAAGAGGAGAGAGAAAATAGTGTCACGATATCGCGACATGTATTTTCGTGGGCCAAAGCAAAGAGAAAGAGGAGAGAGAAAATAGTGTCGCGATATCGTGACATGTATTTTCATGGGTCAAAGCTAAGAGAAAGAGCAAGGAGAAAAAGTGTCACGATATCGCGACATGTTGTATTCTCGTGGTTAAGTTGAAGCCGACGAAGACCGATGAACAACCAACTAAAATTAGGGTTTATAGATGTCATGAAAACTGACTAAGATGAGGATTTATAATCGACTAAGATTAGGGTTTTCATCTCAAATATTCTGTTATAAAAGGGGGGTTGTTTGGAGATTTCAGGTGTTGTCGATGTGCGTGAAGTTCGGTCATAGAGCGTAGAGTGCAAGTCGTATCGAATCGTGCTAAGTGCAAAATTTGCAAAGGAAGTAGAGTGCACAAAAGGGAGAAGATGATCGTTCGACTGTGATGCAGTAGATTGTGCGAAGTAATTTTGTAGAGAGAGCAGAGTGCGTAGAGATCGCAAAGGTGAAGCAGACTAGTCGAGGTCTTGTAAAAGTGGAGGTATCATTCTGTTAATCTTCTAGATTCATAATTCAAGTCCAGGTTGTAGCTTGGCATCAGGGGTTGGTGCTCCTTCTAGTAGGTGCTGGTAAATCAGGGGTTGGTGCTCCTTTCTATTGGTGCAGATAAATAAGGGGTTGGTGCTCCTTCCAGTGGGTGCTGGTAAAGTGATTGTAAAGTTGTTGCTTTGCAAAGGCTAGATTTGGATGGTAGTCCAAGCAGTCATTCTTGAGGAGTAGCCACATTGGTGAACCTCATTAAATCTTGTGTTGTGTGATGCTCTTTTGTTATTCTTGTTGTATCTTGTCATAAGTTTTAATTGCTTCTATTTTAAGAGCTATAAATTCAAGATTAAAAGAGCTACACTGATTCACCCCCCCTCTCAGTGTCATTGTAAGACTAACAATTGGTATCAGAGCCAAGTTCCTATACAAGCTTAACCGGCTAGGGTGATCTTGGAAGTAACACAATGGCAGGTGGTGAAGGTTTCTCATCAAACAAAGCACCATTGTTTGATGGATCTAATTACGCGTTCTGGAGAATCAGGATGCGAGACATATCTCTGTGCTTTGGGTTACGACATCTGGGATTCAGTAGTTAGTGGATACATAATTCCCATCACTCCTCCAAAAGAGGCTGATGAAAAGAAACTATTTGAAAACAACTCAAAAGCAAAAAATGCTCTCATGTGCGGATTAGCAGACAGTGAACTAGTGAAGATCATGAACTGTAATACGACAAAAGAGATATGGGACAAACTGAGGAGTATTCATGAAGGAGACGATAAGATCAAGGAGGCCAAGTTACAGACACATCGAGCTCAGTTCGAAGCATTGAAAATGAACGATGATGAAAACATTGAGGCATATATGCTGAGAGTCAATGGAATCATTAATGCGATCAGAGGACTCGACGAGGATATTGGAGACTCTATCGTCATGAAAAAGGTACTAAGATCTCTTCCTCAAAGGTTTGATTCCAAAGTCTCAGCAATAGAAGAAGCTAAAAATCTAAATTATTTTAGTATAGATGAGATGTATGGTTCTTTAACTGCATATGAGATGAGGATAGGAAGATCTAAACCCACAGACAGAGAAGCGGCTTTTAAAGCCCTTAAAAATAAAAACACTAAACAAGAGTCCGAGGAAGAAGGGACATCAGATGAAATGGAAGCAAACTTTGTTAGAAAGCTAAAAAAGGGAAAAGGAAAATACAGAGGGAAGCTACCATTTAAATGTTTCAACTATGGAGGCATCGGGCATTTTGTGACTAAATGTCCACTTAAAGAGCAGAACAAAAATGATGAAGGATCGCACCATGAAAGAAGTGACTGGAAGAAAATGAACTTCAGAAAAGGCAACTTCAAGAAGAGAAGTTTCATCTCCAAGAATGTTAGTTCATCAGAAGACAGCTCCGAAGAAGAGTCTGAAGAGGAAAAAGGTGAAGCTCTTTTCATGGCATTTGAAGAAGCAAAATCAGAAAAGGAAGAAGGAGTGATCTCTGAAGTATGTGGTGAAAACCCTGAGGCTGAAGTAGATCTAGAAGGTGAGTTGATCTCTGCACTTGAAGAGTGGGAGATAGAAAAGAAAAAGAATAAGAAACTTTCAAGAAAGCTTGCGGATGCAAATGAAATCATAACCAGTTTGAAAGTACAGATAGAAGAATCCAAGAAAATCTTTGAAGATCTCGAAGTGCAAATAACCATGAGAATAGACTATTGCAGCAAGCTAGAAGAAGAGACTGTTGGTTTGAGAATGCAGCTAGAAGAGATGAATAAGAAAATTAGTTGTTATCACAAACGTGAAGAAAGTTCTATGAAGCTGGATAAGATCATAAATGACCAAAGACCTGCAGGCATCAAGTTTGGTCTGGGTTTCATCGAAGGAGAATCATCAAGTGGATCAAAGGCCAAAAATGTAGAATCCACAAAGAATGAAGATAAGAAATAGGTTGATCAAGGGAAAATGCCTCATGCAAAAGAAAGCAATAATGCCAGGCTCGAAAGGAGAACTGACAATGATGGATTCACCAATGTCACACATCAAAGAAGAAGAAGACCTATGGCTCCTACGACAACATGGCAAAGACCATCTCCCAGGTTCAATTATCCCTTCTCTGGTTTCTATTTTAAATGCAATGGCTATGGACATAAAATCTCAGACTACAAATATAATGTTAGACCAAGGAATTTCACCAGTAGAAATGCTTTTTCTCCTCTGATGAATTATACAGTAGAATGTTATAACTGTCACAATTTTGGGCACATTGCAAGAAACTGTAGAAGCACATTTTCATCAAATCAGTTTCAGGGAAGAAAAGTTCAACCAAATAGGATGAGACAAAATAGAAAACTTCCCGTAAAACATGCACAAGCTGCTGATAAGGGAAAGGCAAAACAAGAGCCCAAAACCACTATCAAAATGGAGTGGAAAGAAAAGGAACAACTTAAGGAAGAAAAGGAATCCTTAATTGTACAAACAACATTTAAAGCACAGAATAAATATGTGCCATGGATACTTGATAGTGGATGCTCCAGTCATATGACAAGTAACAAACAAAAATTTGAGAAGTTGCAGAAATATGAAGGTGGTTCAGTAAAGTTTGGAAATAATGATGGAGCTAAGATAGTTGGCAAAGGTTCAGTCAAAATTATTAACGAAAAAATTAAGTCAAAAGAAGTCTTGTTTGTGGATGGTTTGAAACATAACTTGTTGAGCGTAAGTCAGATTTGTGATAAAGGTCATGAGGTAGTTTTTAAGAAGCAGGGTTGTGAAGTCAGAAAGACAAATAGTGGAAAATTGATAGCAACTGGATCAAGAACATCTGGAAACCTGTACACGCTCTCAGAGACTTCAGAAGGAGCTTGTTTTATTGGACAGGAAGAAGAAAATTGGTTGTGGCACAAGAGACTCGGTCATATCAGTTTTGATAACCTAGTAAAAATCACCTCAAAAGGAGCAGTGAGAGATATTCCCACCATCAGCAAACTTGCAAACAACATTTGTGCTTCATGCCAAAAGGGGAAACAAACTAGAGTCTCTTTCAAAACAAAAGAATACTACACAAGCAAACCTTTGGAACTAATACACACTGATTTATGTGGACCCATGAGAACACAAAGCATAAATGGTGACAAATATTTTATGTTGTGCATTGATGACTATTCTAGAATGACATGGATATTCTTCTTGAAGCATAAATCAGAAGCTTTTGATATGTTCAAGATTTTCAAAAACCAGGTTGAGAATGAAATAGGAAAGAGGATCAAATGTTTAAGATCAGATAGAGGAGGAGAATTCATTTCAGAGGAGTTTGCAGAATACTGTGAAAAATACGGTATTAGGAGACAGTTCTCAGGAACCAAGACACCTCAACAAAATGGAGTGGTAGAAAGAAAGAATAGGATAGTGCAGGAAATGGCATGAACTATGTTGGCTGAAAGCAGAGTAGTAGACAGATTTTGGAAAGAAGCAGTCCATACTACGGTGTATATCCAAAATAGGTACATGCTGAGAACACATGAAAGCAAAACTCCTTATGAATTGTGGTTCGATAAAAGGGCAACAACAAAATACCTCAAAGTTTTTGGCAGCAAGTGCTATATCAAAAAAACTAAAGATAATCTTGGTAAGTTTGAAGATAGAGCAGATGAAGGTATTTTTGTTGGTTATTCATCTAGAAGCAAAGCTTACAAATGCTACAACAAAAGGCTAAAGAAAATTGTGGACAGTGTTGATGTTAAGTTTGATGAAGGTAAAGAACGAGTAATTAGCTATGAAACGAACTACCCAATCTATGAAGAGGTTATTGAAGGAGATGAGGAAAATGAAATTGAAAAGATACAAAAAATTGACTCAGATGATGTAAGTTGTGATTCAGAAGCGGAAGAGAATAAGAAATTCAAAACAGGCAGCTGGCAAAAAAATCATCCTAGAGATCAAATAATTGGAGACCCCAAAGTTGGTGTTCAAACAAGAAGAAGAGTAGCAAGTAACTACTCTCTATTATCCAGCATTGAGCCCAAGAATGTTGCTGAAGCAAGCAAAGATGAAGGTTGGATGAAGGCAATAAATGAAGAATTAGACCAGATCGAGAAAAACAAAACCTGGGAGTTAGTACCTAGACCTGCGAACAAAAATATAATCGGGACTAAATGGATCTTTCGTAACAAATTGAATGAAGATGGACAGGTAGTCAAAAATAAAGCAAGATTGGTATGCAAGGGGTATGCACAAGTTGAAGGCATTGACTTTGAGGAAACGTTTGCACCAGTAGCTAGACTAGAGGCAATCAGAATGTTTCCGGCTTTAGCAGTCTACAAGAATTTCAAAGTTTATCAAATGGATGTGAAATCAGCATTTTTGAATGGGAAACTTGAAGAAGAGGTTTATATTGAGCAACCAGATGGGTTCCAACTTGGTGATAATCCAAACTTTGTTTGTAAGTTGAAGAAAGCTTTATATGGCTTAAAACAGGCACCCCGAGCATGGTATGCAAGACTAGACAACTATCTCACTCAACAAAGGTTTAAGAAAGGTATGGTGGATAGTAACCTGTATGTCAAAATAGAAAATGGGCATCTTATTGTTCTTGTTGTATATGTAGATGATATCATATTTGGTAGCAGCAAAGATGAGTCATGTAAAGATTTAGCAAATAAGATGCAAAAAGAATTTGAAATGTCAATGATTGGTGAACTATCATATTTCCTCGGTTTGCAAGTTAATCAAAGTAAGAAGGGCATATTTATTTCTCAAGTTAAATATGTAAAAGAGATGTTAAAGAAATTCACAATGGAGGATTGTAAGCCAGTTAGCACTCCCATGACGACAGGCTGCAAGTTGAGCAAAGATGACAAATCTCCACCTATTGATCAAACCATGTACAGATCTATGATTGGAAGCCTACTATACCTGACAGCTACCAGACCAGATATTTTGCAGGCAGTATGCATGGTAGCACATTTTCAGGCCAATCCCAAGGAGACTCATGTGACAATAGTAAAGAGGATTCTTCGGTATCTCAAGGGTACTATGGAGTATGGGTTATGGTATCCAAAAGGTAAAGACTTCACCCTTATATCATATTCAGATGCAGATTGGGCAGGATGTGTAGATGACAGAAAGAGTACCAATGGAGGTGCATTCTATCTTGGAGATAGATTGGTTGCATGGCACAGTAAGAAGCAAGAGTCAGTTTCTTTATCAATAGCAGAGGCAGAATATATTGCAGCGACAACATGTTGTACGTAGGTATTGTGGATGAAACAAACCTTGAAAGATCTTGGTATCTGCTTCAGTGAACCAATATCAGTTAAGTGTGATAACACCAGTGCCATTAACATCTCCAAGAATCTAGTTATGCATTCATGCACAAAACACATCGCTATCAGGTATCACTTCTTGAAGGAGAAAGTTGCAGAAGGTGAGGTTAAATTGGATTTTGTTCCAACTACAGAGCAAGTAGCAGATATCTTCACAAAACCATTGCCCAAGGAAGTTTTTGAGTACCTTCGCAATAAATTGGGAGTGGTCACACTTCCCAAAGATTGACTAGCTATAGGGATCACATTCTCAGGGGGAGCATCTAAGCATTTGATTATCTTGTTGCTCATGTTCATGATTTTTGCTAAGTATAATCAATTTTGCCTGAGAATGTTGTGCATGGACTCAGGGGGAGTCTGCAGTAGCCCTTTGGTATTATTGTCAAAGGGGGAGAAGAGTTACAGGAAATTGCACATGTGTTGCCAACAATTCCAAAGGGGGAGATTGTTGAGCAAGGTGCAACAACAATATTGTCATTGTTGTCAACACAATCAGATAGATCTGGTGTTTCAGTGGACAGGAAGTTCAAAAGCTATTCAGATGCAGAAGACAGGAGTTCAAAGGTTATTCAGAGTATGGACAGTGAGTTTCCAAGAAGACCGAAGTAGCCCATTTGCAAAAGATCAAAGAAAAAGACAAGTAAGAAAAGTGTCACGATATCGCGACATATACAGCAGGCAAGAAAAACTGTCATGATTTCGTGACATGTTGGAAGAGAGAGAAAAAGTTGGAAAAACTATCACGATTTCGTGACATGTTGGAAGAGAGAGAAGAAGCAAGAAAAACTATCATGATTTCGTGACATGTTGGAAGAGAGAGAAGAAGTAGGAAAAACTGTCACGATTTCGTGACATGTTGGAAGAGAAAAAGGCAAGTGGAAAAATTGTCATGATTTCGTGACATGTTGGAAGAGAGAGAAGAAGCAGGAAAAACTGTCACGATTTCGTGACATGTTGGAAGAGAAAAAGGCAAGTGGAAAAACTTTTGCGATTTCGTGACATGTTGGAAGAGAAAAAGGAAGTGGAAAAAGTCGCGATTTCGTGACATGTTGGAAGAGAAAAAGGCAAGTGGAAAAATTGTCATGATTTCATGACATGTTGGAAGAAAAAGAGAAAGCAGGAAGAAGTGTCACGATTTCACGACAAGTTCGAAGAAAGAGAACAAGTTTGAAAAGTGTCACGATTTCGTGACATGTCGCATTTTCACGACTAAAATAGGAGAGAGAAAGTGAGTTGGAAAAGTGTCATGATTTCGTGACATGTCACATTTTTGTGACTTGAAAAGCGTAAGAAGGAAGAGAAAGAAAAAGTGTCACGATTTCATGACATGTCACATTTTCGCGACTTGAAAGCGCAGGAAGGAAGAGAAAGAAAAAGTGTCACGATTTCGTGACATGTCGCATTTTTATGACTTGAAAAGTGTAGGAATGCAGAGAAGGAAAAGTGTCATGATTTCATGACATGTCGCATTTTCATGACTTGAAGAGAGCAGGAAGGCAGAGAAGGAAAAGTGTCACGATTTCGTGACATGTCACATTTTTGTGACTTGAAGAAAGTAGGAAGGTAGAGAGGAAGTGTACAGAAGTAGAACTGTCATGATTTCGTGACAAAAGTAGGGAAGAAGACTTCAAAGACAAAAGTGTCACGATTTCATGAAAAGTGAAGAAGATGAAGTGTCATGATTTCATGACAAAAGCAAAGAAGCTAAGTATGGAAGGAAGTGTCGTGATATCATGACAAAAGTAGAGACGAAGTGTACGGAGGTGAAAGTGTCATGATATCACGACATGTAGCATTTTTGCGGTCCGATACAAGGAGAAAGAGGAGAGAGAAAATAGTGTCACGATTTTGTGACATGTATTTTTGTGGGCCAAAGCAAAGAGAAAGAGGAGAGAGAAAATAGTGTCACGATATCGCGACATGTATTTTTGTGGGCCAAAGCAAAGAGAAAGAGGAGAGAGAAAATAGTGTCGCGATATCGCGACATGTATTTTTGTGGGTCAAAGCTAAGAGAAAGAGCAAGGAGAAAAAGTGTCGCGATATCGCGACATGTTGTATTCTCGCGGTTAAGTTGAAGCCGACGAAGACCGATGAACAGCCGACTAAAATTAGGGTTTATAGATGTCATGAAAACCGACTAAGATGAGGATTTATAGCCGACTAAGATTAGGGTTTTCATCTCAAACATTCTGTTATAAAAGGAGGGTTGTTTGGAGATTTCAAGTGTTGTCGATGTGCGTGAAGTTCGGTCGTAGAGCGTAGAGTGCAAGTCGTATCGAATCGTGCTAAGTGCAAAATTTGCAAAGGAAGCAGAGTGCACAAAAGGGAGAAGATGATCGTTCGACTGTGATGCAGCAGATTGTGCGAAGTAATTTCACAGAGAGAGCAGAGTGCGCAGAGATCGCAAAGGTGAAGCAGACTAGTCGGGGTCTTGTAAAAGTGGAGGTATCATTCTGTTAATCTTCTAGATTCATAATTCAAGTCCAGGTTGCAGCTTGGCATCAGGGGTTGGTGCTCCTTCCAGTAGGTGCTGGTAAATCAGGGGTTGGTGCTCCTTTCTGTTGGTGCAGATAAATAAGGGGTTGGTGCTCCTTCCAGTGGGTGTTGGTAAAGTGATTGTAAAGTTGTTGCTTTGCAAAGGCTGGATTTGGATGGTAGTCCAAGCAGTCATTCTTGAGGAGTAGCCACATTGGTGAACCTCGTTAAATCTTGTGTTGTGTGATGCTCTTTTGTTATTCTTGTTGTATCTTGTCATAAGTTTTAATTGCTTCTATTTTAAGAGCTGTAAATTCAAGATTAAAAGAGCTACACTGATTCACCCCCCCTCTCAGTGTCATTGTAAGACTAACAAAAATATGTCAGAATAATGGTTGGAATTATTATCGCATAAGTTCAAATAACCTTGAGCAACTGAATACTCACCCTTAGTAGTGTTTTTCCATCCAAAATAATTTTTTTTATGGGACCAAGAGAGAGATCTCATATGAAGGATATCTTCGATATCTTATATTTACCTTTCTAGGATTTGAATAGGCCAGTCCTCAATAGGGATCCAATATCTATCAACCTTTGAATTACCAGTATGGTACCAAAAATAATTAGCCACCTTTATCCAATTAGCTCAGTGAAGATTCTCCATCCAAGGCCTCCAATCGGGAAACTGAGTTATGAAAGGCTTGTGACCATCCCAAGAATCTGTCCAAAATAAAATTTTCTTTATAAACTCCCCATCAGTATTAATAACTGCTAAAATGGGAGAACCTTTGGTAGGAAATTGATAGATAACAAGGTCTTTAGAACTTTTGTTCTCAGCATATTTAGCACAGAGATTATTGTCCCAAAGAGCATTGGGGTTATGCAACATCCTCCAATATACTTTAGCAGCTAAATATTTGTTTGTATTAATAGAATATTGGAATCCTAACCCCCTTTTATTCTTAGGAAGATATAAAGTGTCCCATTTCACCAAGGCCCATTTTCTTTTCTCCTTAGTACCACTCCAAAGGAAATGATGACTAATTTGATCCAGTTCTCGAAGAACAACCTTTGGAATATTCAAAACAGAAGATACATAAATAGGAATATCTTGAAGGACTAATTTTACCAAGGTGATTCTACCCCTAGAAGAAAGCCACCTATTGGTCCACTTTCCAATTTTCTTCTTGACTTTGTCCAACAACCAATTTCAATATTTATTTTTATGCCTTTGAATATTATGTGAATACCTAAATAAGTGATTAGAAGGAAGGTCTTATTATATATTAATTTATCCAAGACCATGGATTCTTGTCTAGCAGAGCAGTGAAAGAAAATAACTTTAGATTTGTATTCATTGATCAAGCTGCCTGATAGCCTTAGAAAAATAGCTAATGATTTGCTTAATATTAGAAGCTTCTTTAACTGTAGCTTTACCTAAAAGAGCAGAGTCATCCACAAATTGAATATGAGATATAGGTCTAGCTCCATGAGCAATGGTAAATACCTCAAGGGTTTTTTTTTCCCTCTTTTTGGTTATAGTCCTACCCAAGCATTCAACAAGAATGATAAATAAATAAGGGGATAGCGGGTCACCTTGCCTAATACCTTTGGAAATTGGGAATGACTGAGAAGGTCTTCTATTGACAATAACTAAGTAGGAAACTGAAGAGATACATCCCATAATCCAATCCATATAATCCTTAGAGAAACCAAATTGCCTCAAAACTTTGATAAGGAAGTGTCAATCCACTATGTCATAAGCTTTGGATAAGTCTAACCGAATGAACATGGAAGGATATTTTTGCATATCCATGGAATGGATGGCTTCCTGAGCAAGAACTATCTCATCTACTATTTGAAGCCCTTCCACATAACCCCATTGCTCTGGGGAAAACCCAACCTTTGGGTTTAATCAACGTTAAAATTTGTGCTTTGAAATATTTTTCCTTTCAAAACCCAACCTTAAGGTTTATAAAAATAATTAATTTACCTTTGTAAACCCAACAATATTATAATTAAAATTAATTTATTTGGGTTTTTTACCAACTTGGTTAAATATTATAATATTATATTCTTCCACTGCTTCATATACATTTGCTTCCAAAGGATAAATGAAACCATATTTTGACCCATTATTTTGGGTGTAAAATAAAGATATTTTAACCCATTATAACTTCCATTAAAATTTGCACTCAAACTGAAGAATAGATATCATTGGCATCTTGACATTAATGACAACATTGACTTAGGGACTCAAAATATCCAATAGTTATAGTGTTTTTAAGAACAAATTATCATTCTTTTTGAAAGAATTAGTGAAGAATTTTGACATTGATGTGAGTAACATTAGATCAATTTTGTGAAGAAATTTGTGCATTATTGTGTTTGATCATTGAGAATAAATTTGCAAAGAATAGAGACTAGGTTTTTTGAAGTGAAGTTATACACTAGTTTGATTTGACTTGAAAGGGTTTTGCAAGAGATAGATATTGGATTGGATGAATGCAAGATTTGTGAATGTGAAGAACATATTGGGTATTTGATAATATCATTCTCTATATGTTCAAGAGGTTAAAAAAATTCTAAGTAGAATATATCTGAACAACCTAGTTGAAGAGAGCATTTCTGAAAGAGATATAAGCATTTATTGTATGCAATATTTTGGAATATTTGAGCAAGTTCTATAAGTGGCATTGAGATAGATTTGAGCAAGTATTATGAGAAGACTTGAAGTAGCATTGAGGTAGACCATTGGATTCCAAAACTGCTCCCCTTGACTGAATGCTCTCCCCCTTACTCAAATATCTCCCTCTTTGACATCAATGGCAAAGGGACTCCTTTGGGGCTAAATATATGACTCTTAGCTCAACCCCCTCCCTACATACTCTCCTTGATGTAATTAGGTTTGGGATGGGATTAATACTACTCCCAACTTTCCTCTAAAATACTCAAAATATTTTTTTGGAAGTGGCTTAGAAAATTTATCCACAATCTATTCCTTTGTAGTAACATATTCCAATTTGAATTCCTTATCTGTCACTTGCTCTCTCAAAACATGATACTTGATTGGACTGTACTTGGTCCTTAAATGCATCACTGGATTATTTGAAATATTTATGACACTTGTATTATCACATAGTATGGATATGGGATGATCATGCTCTATTTTAAAATATTTTAAAGTTTACTTCATCCATAATACTTGTGTACAACAAGCAACTACTACAATGTACTCTACCTCTGCCATGGATAAGGATACCGATTCTTGTTTCTTACTTAGCTAAGAGACTAAACAATCTCCAAGAAAGAATGCTCATCCACTTGTAATTTTTCTATCATCAATATTGTGTGCCCTATATACATCTATATATGTTGTGAGAGTGAAGTTGATAATTCTAGGATACCAAAGTCCAAAATCCATAGTTCTTTTTAAATACCTAAAAATTCTCTTTACTGCTAGTACATGTGTTTCCTTTAGTGCTACTTGAAATCTTGCCACTAGTCCCACTACCTACATTGTATCTGGTCTTATAGATGTGACATATAGTAAGCTACCAATCATAGATCTATACAATATCTGATTTGCCTCAGGAGATTCATCATATTTACTCAACTTTCATCATGTAACCATGGGGGTACTCACTAGTTTGAAATATTCCAATTTGAATTTCTTCAGTATTTATTTTATATACTTGGTTTGTGAGAGAAGTAGATCCTTTTATGATTGTGAAATCTATAGTTCAAGGAATAAGGAAAAATCACTAAGCATTGACATTTCCAAATTATTTTGCATACTCTTTGTAAATTTCTAACACATCTAATCATTACTACCTCTAAAAATGATATCAGAAACATAGATGTTAGCTTATATTTCATTTATCATATTTTTATTACATTATTAGGGGGTATCGTAGTTGTTCGAACTGCCACCTAAAGTGGGATCGATTAGTTTCGATTGTTATGGAATAATATGAGCATATATTGTATTATTTATTTCTTATGTTTTTATAATATTCTATTTTGCATTATATGATATGGTATCAGAGCCATGACTCACCTGAGCCAACATATGAGTGGGACCTATGGAAGGAGGCGATATCCTAGGGCCAGCAAGTCAGACCTGACAGGACTAGGGACTTGAACTCCTTGAGTCAACAGTAGGGAGCACTAATTTGACCCATGTGACCTTACCTTGATAGACCTGATCAACTAGTACTTCAACATATGGATGTGTGACTGATAGCAGACTCAAACCTGAGAGGGCTGATAGTGTGTGACTATAACATCATAGTCAGATCTAACCAGTGGTAGATCAAACTACACTAGTGGTAGATCAGGCCTACGTGATAGGGACTAGACTCAATTCATGGTGACATGACACCTAGACCTCCTATAATCTAGTCTAGATGTGAAGTGTTATACGTGACATGCTGGAGATCACAGACGATCAATGGTGACCTAGGCATCTAGACAGATCCTGATGCTATGGACCTTGACTCCTACTAAGTTGATGATAGATATCTTGTGTCAAACCAGCAACATAAGATACCTAGATTTGACACCTAAGGGGTCTACATGGACCTTTTAGCTTCTACCAAGTAGCATTTGATGGACAAGGAGGAGCGTGAGAAACCCAAAGCGAGACTCTAACCTAAGTGCTAGATGTGGCTGACCCCTAAAAGATAAAACATGTGGTAAATCTAGGTTGATTGGATCAAGTGCAGAAGGGTATAGTCTACCCGGAGGTAGACATTACATTAAGTGGTCATTCTAATTTTTAAACCACTTGATGCCCTCCTAAGTGATGTATGTGGGATAAATGCGATGTTGAAAATTATTGTGTTTCACCTGCGTAGAGGTCATCTGCATGTTTTTTTTAACCATAGGATGGTAGGATGCATTGCATGCTTGGATGGTTTTTTTGAAGCATGTCAAAGGTGTTGATATTATAATTTGGTTGATTACCCCATGCATTGTGGGTAACAGATGTCTCTAACAGCTTTCGTAGAACATTGTAGAGCAAAATGTATTGTTGAGATGATTAGATAGAACCAATTTTCATAGAATGTTGTAGAGAAAAATGCATATGCCATGGCTATGGAGTGTTGTTGGTGACAAGAAAAGTGCACAAAGTAAAATTGATCGTGTGTCAATCGATCACAAAGACCTAGCAAAAAACCACCCCAATCGTAGGCAGGTTGAGAATTCAAACAGCATCAGGCGCACCTGTAGTGGATTTTTAGTTGTTGGTGTTGCAGAGTTTGATGTTTACACCATGTGATCGATGAGTTGCAGGGCTCTAATAGTGGAGCATGAATTTTCATTTGTAGATAATCATTCTAGATCTAGAAATATAGATAGGGAGATTTCATAGACGGCTTGGAGCAATGGCCAATGTGGCGACTGGTTTGACCTACCAGTGCTTTGATTACCATCATGGAGGAAGCTAAGATTTACAGTGTCTGATATAGTTTTAGAAGACCCACCGCCACAAAAGTACAGCTGAGTAGCTGGTCGAACAACAAGGCGATCATTTATTGTAGTAGAGATAAACTCTAGGGAGCCAGAATGTAGGATTGTAATTTGATCCGATCGCGATTGAGCAGCGAAAACATCCAAATTTGTAAATGATCTGCTACTATGCAAGAGTTGTAGGTGATTTTTTTTATGACTAATGCTTTAAATGTTTTGAATATTATTTTATCCTCCGATGACGAACAATATTCTTCGATGACAGATGAATTCTAGGAGTCATACGGAAAATCCCTCGGGGAGAAAAAAATTAGAAATGTGATCGATCCAATCGCCGACGAGAGGATGTCCTAGTGGATGAAGTGTGGTGGTGCCGCTCATTGGAGCCACTTTGGGCCCACATATCCTTTATCAAGAGATTCTCTCATACACGTTCTGCCAGCAGATGCAGCTGGATCGGTTGGAAATTGATCGATAAGACACTGTCGGAAGGCAGGTCGAGGGTTCAATCCCCATGGACTCATAAGGGTAATTTTTGTTTATGTTTTGTTTTTAATGTGATTTATTTTTTATATGTTTCTAAACTTTATTTTTTAATTAAATATTTTATGTTTCTTAATTATTTTTTTATTTAAATTTAATTAAGAAATATTATATTTAATTTGATAAAGTTTTGATTACATTAAAAAAAAATTATTTCACTTTCAAACCTTACATTTCAAAATATTTTGGAGACCACACAACACACTTTTCAACCTACATATTTTTTCATAAATAGCACATCTTTGTGTTTGGAGTTCTTGAAAAAATAAGGGGAATTTTAATTGTTGCATTTTTTTTACATTTGTCTAAGAAAGAAAGCATTGTTGTGTTAAGGGGGGAATAAAATCTTGCAAAAAAAAATGGGGAAGACTTATAAGGGTGCATTTTTAGTAGTGAATGACACCTTAGTCAGATTATTTTTGCAAAATCCATTGTAAAAGGTTCATTTTCGGCAGAGACTGACACCTTAAGAATGGGCATATCAAAGAAGAAAACTATCCTAAAACTAAATAATGTTTCTAAATCAGTTAAAGGTCCATACTTTTCCCCACACATTGATAGGATGGATTTTTATGAAGATGGCACATTTCTCACACTACGAAATGGTGTAGATGCCATAATCAATGATTCTACGTATTGTGAAGACATGCATAAAAATGGTGTTCTAATCCCTATTGGTGTTGTAATGGGAATATACATGTCGTTTTATGCTCTTGACATTGCACAATGTAAAGTGAAAAGGAATATTAGTGAGGCAACCGAGGTCAAACCCATAATGGTCGATGCTTGTAGTGACACAAGTGACCTTTAGCCCATGGTGGCGAATGCTTGTTGTGACACATGTGATATTAAGTCCATGATGGCGAATGCTTGTTGTGATACAAGCGACCTCATGCCTATGATGGCATATATTAGTTGTAGCATAGGTGATCTCATCATAGTAGCAGATTTTTCTTGTGACACTAGTGACTTAAAAACTAAACCTCCTCAAAAAGAGCACCATAATCTCATCAATAGTGACAAATGCCATATTGTTAAAAGTATTGATGAAGATGATGAAATTGGGTGTTTTAAAAAACACACCAAAGGATATGGATCCAAACTGATGAAGAAAATGGGATTCAATGGTGAGATATTATGTAAACATGAACAAGGTATTTAAACTCTAATAATGCTAAATTTTAGGGCATTTAATTAAGGCCTTGGATATTCTGGACAAGCAAGTACTAGTAAAACCATGTTTTTAAAATCTAAATCTCCTTCATATCTTAAAAAACATTGTTTTAGTCATTGTGGAAAGACATGACATGTTGTAGCTAAGTTTTGGATATTACATCTTTGTGATTCATGTGGATGTACAAATCATCCTTCTTTTAGTTGTTGGTACAAAGTGAAAATGGCCAACAAGGTTCATATTGATTGTGGATGGTCATATATCACACAATGGACCATGATGAAAGAAACATTTTATGGCTTCTACAAAAAATATAAAACCTATGGTAGACCCCGAGGCAAATCCAATGATAGACAAAGTGATAGTCCTAGAGATAATGACCAAGAGACAAACCTAAAGATAGACCCATAGACAAAGTTCTAGAGGTAGATCTATAGGCAGATCTAGAGGCAATGATCTAGAGGCATATTCACAGGAAGATCCCGAGATAGACCTAGAGGTATAAATCTAGAGGTATGCTTAGAGCTAGAGCCAGAGCCAAAGACAAAGCATGAGCCACCATTCTTTCATTTCTCTTCTTCTTCATTGTATTGGGTAGTTATATACTTTACCCAAATATTGTTGTATGGGGGAATGATAGTGTAGCTAGTAGTTATATTATTACCCAAATAATGTAATAAGGGGGGATGTTAGCATATATTTCATTTAGCATATTGTTATTACATTATTAGGACGTATCGTAGTTGTTTGAACTGCCACCTAAAGTGGGCTTGGTTAGTTTCGATTGTTATGGACTAATCTAAGCATCTATTGTATTATTTATTTTCTATATTCTATTTTACATTCTCTGAAAATAGAAAACCATAATCAACAAGTTATTTCCTTCATTTTGATGTATAAATTATTGTCAGCTATTCCTTATATAAAACCTTGTTCTTGAAGATACTTATCCAACCTTGAATACCAAGCTCTAGGAGCTTAATTTACTCCATAAAGAGCCTTCTTTAATATTCATACATAATATAGCTTATAAGTTAGGTTAAAACACTTATGTTGCTCAATGTAGATCTCTTATTCAAATAAGCCATTGATAAAAGTTTATTTTACATCCATTTGATATACTTTGAAGTTTTTGAAGCTTAAGAAAGCTAAAAATATCTGTATACCCTTAATTCATGCAATAGGAGCAAATGTTTCATCAAAATCAATCCCTTCAACCTATGCATAGCCTTTGCATACCAATATTGCTTTGTTTATAACTACCTGACCATATTCATTTAACTTATTTATGTAAACCCATTTAGTGCCAATTATATTCTTATCTTTTGGTCATGGTACAAGTTCCCAAGTCTCACTTTTTTCTATTTGATCCAACTCCTCATCCATTTCCTTGAACCAAAATTTATCTTCTCTTGCCTCATTGAAATCCTTGGGCTCAATTTTAGATAGCAAGGAAATATTTGCATGTTCACCTGTTCCTATTATCTTCCTCCTTGTTTCTCTTTCATCTGGATTTCCAATAATTAGATCTCTTGGATGATTCTTTTACACATACATAGATGGAGTCGTAAGTGGTGTTCTTTGTGCTTCATATTCTTCTGATTCTTCACCCACTTCTTCTTGGCAACTTTCTTCTTCTTGATATATAATTTCTTGAGCTAATTCTTTTGACCGTGTTTGTTCATCAACTATCACATTTGTACTTTACATAATTGTATGTGTCCTTTTATTGTAGCATTTATAGGCTTTGCTCTTAGTGGAATAGCCAAGGAAGATACCCTCATTGCATCTTGAATCAAACTTACCCAATTTTTTCTCTTCTCATCTAATGTAACATTTTCTTCCAAAAACTTTGAAATACTTCATAGTAGCTAGTCTTACTTTCCAAATATTATATGGATTTTTTTAATTTTTTACTCTTGAGCTCTATTGATGATATATATAGCTATATGAACTACCTCTCTCCAAAAACCATCTGAAATCTTAGACTACTTAGCATAGCTCTAGCCATATTCTCAATCATTCTATTTTTTCTTTCAACTACTCCATTTTTTTATGGAGTTCTTGCTGCTGACTATTATATTTGTATTCCATGTTGTTCACAAATTTATATGAATTCACTTGAAGTAAATTATCATCCTCTATATGATCTTGGGCACTTTATCTTTTTACCTGTTTCATTTTCTAGTAAAACTTTGAATGCCTGGAACTTCTCAAAGGCTTCTAACTTTTCTTTTAAGAAAGCTATCCAAGTCATTCTGGAAAAATCATCTATAAATAACATGAAGTAACTTTCACCTTGTAAAGTATTTTTCCTTGTAGTACCACATAAATTAGTGTGAACTAGTTTCAATGGTTCATATGAAATAAATTCTTTTGACTTGAAACTTGTTCTTATTTTCTTTCCATGCTACCATTGTGCACATATTGTGCTTTGAGGTCTTTTTATTCTAGGTAAATATCTAACAATCTATTTGTTACTTATTTTCACAATGTTGTCAAAGTCTAGATGATCCATTATTCTATGCCATAACCAACTCTTATCCTCTTGTGATAAGAAATATTTTTCTTCCTTAATTTCACTCAGCATGTAGATATTGTTTGTAGTTCTACTGGCATCTGCAATAATATTTCATGTCTTGGATTTTTGATCTCACATCCATTTGGATGAAATGTGATTGTGTGCCCATAATCACAAATTTGAATTACACTTATTAAATTGTGCTTTAATCCCTTAACATATAATACATTTTTTATCTTTGGTTTTCCATTATCTAAACTCAAGGTTCCTTTTCCAACAATTTTTGTTGAACCATTATCACCAAATTTTATTGACCCTCCATTGATTTCTTTAAGTGCAAGAAATTTAATTTTGTCACCTATCATATGAATCAAACAACCACTATCAACAAACCACTGATTTATCTTATATTGTGCATGAAGATTTTTTTGTACCAACATTGACTTCTCCTTTTCTTGTTCTTTTATCTCTTTCTAAACTTTTGAGGTTGTGTTTGTTTAAACATTATGATCCTCCTTATTTTTTCTTGATTTAGGAAATAATGTTTTACACCATTTGGTCTTGTGCCCAAAACTATTACATTTGTAATAGATGATATTGTTATCCATGAAATGTGCAAATGAATTGAAATTTCTATCAATATTATTTCTTACATGGACCATCCAATGTATAGATCTATGACCATATTTGTTACATGAAAAACAATAACCATGGAAGAAATTTTATAACCTATTCGATTTCCTTGAATAATATGGTCACATGATTCTTCCTTTTTCATTTCTATAATTGAATTTTATCCATGAAGCTTCTATGTTTTCTTCCTTCTTAATGCTTTTGCATTTCAATACATTAGCATAGGGCATGAGTTCTTATTTATTTGATATATTTGTTCCTTTGGAGATTGAATCCTCTTTATGTTTCCCTAGCTTTATATCTTGTTGTAACTTATCTTTAGACTTTTCAACTTCCTTTCTTAGACAGACAATTTTGGATTCCAACCTTTCACATTCTAACTCTTTTGTCCTTCACATTCTAACTCTTTTGTCCTTAACTATTCTACCATATATTTGTCAATTTTCTTTGCTTCATTATTTTATGGAAATAATTATGCTTTATGGAGTATGAGGATGAAGACTTATTTGATGGTATAAGGATAAAAAACATGGCAATATATTGAGGATGGGTTAACATTTATAGCTACTCCTCCCACAGATAAGGATGGTAAAAAATTACATTTGAATAATGCCAAGGCTAATAATGGAATCTTAAGTGGATTACGTGAATCATAATTTGTAAAATTTATACAATGCAAATTAGAAAAAGAGATATGGGACATATTTAAGCAAACAGGTGAAGGAGATAGCAATGTCAAGTTGGTAAAAATACAAAATCACAAGAGAAGGTTTGAAAATTAGAATATGGAAGATGAGGAAGATATTGCTAGATACTTAGTTCTTATTGATAAAGTTGTTAATGCCATGTGTGGAATTGGATTCAAAATTGAGAACTTTAGTCTTTCTCAAAAAGTATTATGATCACTCCCTATAAGGTATGATGCAAAGGTTTCAACTATAGAATAAATGAAGGATATTGATAATTTGACTATGGATGGGTCACATGGAATTCTCACAATTTATGATATGAGAATAGAAAAATATCACAATTCCAATAAAGAGGAATCTTTTGAAGCTTCAAATAAGATAAAATATAAGAAACCAGAATAAAGTGATGAGTCCAGTAGTAGTGAAGAAGATAAATATGTGAGAAGAAATAAGAACTCAAGAAGATGCAAAGATATAAATACTGTGAAATGCTTTAATTATGGTGACTTTTGTCACTATGCATCTAATTTTACACAAGATGGAAGAAACAACAATAAAGAGAAACAATATTATAAGAAAAATGAAGAAATAAAATTCAGGCATGAAAAGAAAAATAGGTATGGTAAAGGCAAGCAAAAAAATAAGTTCTTTCAAAAGCACAAGAAGAGTTTGTATGTTAAAAATTCATGTAGTGCTTCAAGTGATAGTGATGAAATAATCTCAGATAGTGAAGAAGAAGAGCTTCTATTTTTGGCAATAGAAGAGGAAGAAACCACTCCTATTAAATATGAAGTAGAAGATGCTCCTATAATTGAAGACCTAGAGAAAGAATCAGAAAAATAAGAAGAAAACATAGTTGATATAGAAGAAGAACTTATTGTTGCTCTTATAGAGTTGAAAAGAGTTAGAACGCAGAATTCAATACTGAAGGCTCAAGTTCAAAAACACGAGGAAATAAGAGAAAAGCTTCTACAATACCTCACAAACTGAAAAGCTAAGGTGAGAAGATTCAAATAAGTCATGGTTGAAAAGTTAGAGGTAAAAGAGTTAGAATGTGAAATATTAGAACATGAAGTGGTTTCTCTAAGGATGGAAGTGAAATATTCTAAGGATAAGTTGCATAGGTTTGGGAAAAGTTCAAAATATTTGGATAAAATTATCAATTCACAAAGATCTTCATTTATCAAAATAGGACTTAGTTTTGAATAAGGACAAGGGAAACAAGAAGAACACTCAAGCTCAAGCTTAAAATAAGGGGAAATTTTAGAGGAAGAGATTGAAAAAGAAACTAAGACCTATGCAGATAATTTGAAGAAGGAAAGTTTCACTAAGAAATAAAACAATGTACAAAAAAAAAAAAATGATCATCATAGAGAAGGAAAATAATGGACTAAGAGACTAGAGGTTTCAAAATAAGATGAATATTTCTTCAAAGGGTATTTTTTTCATGTAATCACCTTGGTCACAAAGCTATGCATTGTAGGTTTCATGGAAAGGAGTATTGCTTTACTAAGAGGAATTTCAACTCATTCAAATATGAATATTTCTTTCAAGGTTATTATTACTCATATAATCGCTTTGGTCATAAATAAATCCACTATAGGGTTCATAATAGTAATTATTATGGCCTCACCAAGAATAATTTCAAGTTATTTGCACCTTCCAAGAACTACAAAATCAGGTATTACAAGTGTAATAATCTTGGGCATAAGGCCAAGTGGTGTAGAACAGATTTTTTGGAACTTCCAGGAATCAAGCAAGAACATGGACACTAAAAAGGATCAAAAGGGTATGATTACAAAGGTGTTGAAAAAAATGTTGAAAAAGAAAAAGAGCATTGTATGTTGGGAGTAGATTTACTCCTACCTCAAAATTAATCACCTCAAGGAGAGGAGGAGGGGAGGGGGTTGAGCTAAGAGTATTATATTGATCCTTAAAGGATTCCCTTTGCCATTGATATCAAAGGGGGAGACATTTGAGTAAGGGTAAGAGCATTCAGTTAGGGGGAGTAGCTTCTAAGGGGGAGCAAAGTTAGAATTCAATTTTTGGAAAAGGATTTTTCAGAAAGGGTTGCCATCAATGACAAAGGAGGAGATTGTTGGAAATATTAAGCATAATGAGTTTTCATTGATTTCAAAGGTGCATAGTCGTTGATATCAAAATACGACAAAGCAAGGTGACACAGAAAAAATAATATATTCCATTGATAGCAAAGCATGATATGTTGGAAATAATATTTTAAAGTGAAATTTAAATATTATAAGGGAAAAAAATTAAAAGTTTGTGGAAAGATATTTAAAACACCACCATGGGCATAGAGGTGTAAGGTTATAATATTTAAATCTTCTTACGATTTAAATATTTCATAAAGAAAAATTTTGGGCACAAAAATTTAAAAGAAGACATTTTAAAATATTAAAAAATCATTTCAATGGGAGGTTTCGACATCATGACAAAGGGATGACACAATTTGCATATCTGATCATGCATTTCGTTCGATGAATGGAAGAAGATGAAGAGCATAATTTTAGGAAAAAATACAGAAAGGTCAAAGGTGAGGTGCTGGTCATGAAGACACATCTAGTAGGCTAGTAGAGCTGGTCATTGGGGTAGTGCTAAGGTGTTGATGCAAAATAGGTCAATAGTTCAGTTCCCTTGGAGGGAGGTTTTTGAAAGCAGTAAAAGGAGCACAATTTTTAGGGATAGGATAGCAAAACAAAGGGGATACTGATAACATTTGGTTCCAGCGAGGCTGCTAGCCCAGGTGGAAGTCAGGTCCTACATAAGGTGCTTGCATTGGATAGGTCTCATGTTCAAATATCGATGGGAGTTATTTTGTAACTTTTGACCAAGTAGAAGAAAGGGATAAAATTGTTTTCATGCACATTCATTTACAATGGGTGGGTCATCCTAGCTAGCACTCTATCTTACGCTAGAGCATGGGCTCCATGAGGTCTCAAGTTTGACTCATGGTGACGGTAGTGGCAGACATGGTAAGGGCAATATTTTTTATTAAATTATGGCATGCTTAGTGCTTGATCTAAGGGTACAAGGTTTAATTTTTTCTTTGGAAGAAGTGCATATTGTTGACCTAGGGAGACATAAGGACAATTATTTGAAATCAAATATTGTATGCAATTTCATATTTCTATGTGGCTCTATAAAGTTAAAAAAACTTTAAAATTGGAGATATGAGGTGTATGAAAGTGTATTTAAACTTTGTTATGTGACTTAGGGTTTTGGTTGATAATATTTAAATTGCTTATGGATTTTTACAAGTAGGAGTTATAAGGTGTGTTGTGGTTGGTTATTGTGTGTAATTTTTGCATGGTGAAAAAAAAAGGTTTGAAGGAGTAAGGAAATATTATTGTGCATGAAAGGTTTTTCATGTGGATGGTTGAAAACGTGCTATGCTAACTAACCCTTGAAGTGGCATAAGATTGAAATAACATTTTGAGACAAATTTTGAGGGATATTTTTTATCAAAGCAAATTAAGAGGTATGTTGACATTATTCCTTCTCAAAAATGTCTAGTTGAGCAAATATTTATGAATCATAAGGTGGAGATAAGATGTTTGATTAGTGTGGATTGTTATAAATATTTCAACTAGGGTTTGTGAAATAAATTGTGCATTATTGATTGGTGAAATTGGAAACACTTGTATTATTTTTTTTAAGAACAAATTGTGCATTCTTGTTGAAAGAATTAGTGAAGAATTTGGATATTGATGTGAGTGACATTAGACCAGTTTTGTGAAGAAATTCATGCATTATTGTGTTTGATCATTGAGAATAAATTTGCAAAGAATAGAGACCAGTTTTGTGAAGCGAAGTTATACACTAGTTTGATTTGACTTGAAAGGGTTTTGTAAGAGATAGATATTGGATTGGATGAATGCAGTATTTGTGAATGTGAATAACACAAGGGCTATTTGATTATATCATTCTCTATATGTTCAAGAGGTTAAACAAATTCTAGGTAGAATATGTCTAAACAACCTAGTTGAAGAGAGCATTTCTAAAAGAGATATAAGCATTATTTGTATGCAATATGTTTGAATATTTGAGCAAGTTTTGTAAGAAGCATTGAGACATATTTGAGCAATTATTGTGAAAATACTTGAAGCAACATTAGGTAGATTTGAGCAAGTATTGTGATAAGAATTGAAGTAGCATTGAGGTAGATTTGTGCAAGTCTTGTGAGAAAACTAGGGACAAAGTTGAAAAAATTTGTGAGAAGACTTGAAGTAAATTTGAGAAGATATAGAGAATAGGTTTGAGACAAATTTGCACTAACCTTGTAATGAGTATTGATGTAGATTTAGGTAGAAATAGAAAATGGGTTTGAGGTAGATTTGTGCATGTAATATGTTTAAATTTGGAGTAGATTTGTGCTAGCCTTATGACAAGGTTTGGTGTAGATTTAAGATAGAGTTGAGAGAAGGATTTAGAGAATACTGGATCAAAGGGGATATATTTCTCCTATGGAGAGAGATACATAAACCAGAGCAAAGGGAATAGAGTTCTACTATGGAGAGAGATCCATAAACTAGAGCAAAGGGGATAGATTTCTCCTGTGTAGAGAGATCCACAAATAAGAGTAAATGGGATAGATTTCTCATGTGGAGAGAGATCCACAAACCAGAGCAAAAGAGATAGAGTTATCCTATGGAGAGAGATCCACAAACTAGAATAGAGGGGATATATTTTTATTGTGGAGATAGATCCACAAAATAGAGTATAGGGTATTAAGTTCTCCTTTGGACAAAAGTCCATAAATATTGTAATAGGGAATTGATTCCCAATATATTTGTTGATAAAATTTAGAAGAAATATTTTCTCCAATAAAACTAAAAGGCTATTTTCAAAGAATGATAGATAACTTTGATAATGAGGAAAAATAAACAATATTTCAAGAGGACACATCATTAGATCTTGTTACCACAAAACCTTATTCTAGTAGTTCATCAATCTCAAAAATAGAAACTACTAAAAATATTGAAGACTTTCATCATCTACAACTCATCTATATGGAAAAAAATATAGAATAGCCCTAGTTGTACATAAAATATTATGCTACAATAAGATAGATAAACTTGAAATGCTAAGGAGGATACATAGAGCAACAAATATATCTTAAACACATGTCTATTGCAATAGAATTGGTCATAAAAAAGAAATTTGTTGGAGTCTTTGTCCATGTAAATATTATGGGGTTTCCTTTTGTTTAAGCTATAAGTGATTGAGTGAAACTATTGTTGCTTATTAAACTATTTTATGGCCCTTGCCTAGTTGTTATTTCTAGGATGGTTTGTTTGATGAAATATTTAAACTTTTGTGGGAAAATAATTGTGATAAAATAATGGTTGGAAAATTCATTCTTGAGGAAATTATGGGGTGTCTCTTTATATTATGTATGAAATATTGAATGATGAAGGCATGGATGCTTTGTGGATATCTTTCATGGATTATGCATATGTTGCAAAGGAATGTTTACTTAGCATTGGCATATTAGATGCATATTCATGAAAACAAGAGTTATTCTAATCCCTTATACCATCACCATCGTATAGGAAGAAACCAAAATGGAAGACCTAGAAGACTTATACTTCATGAATTGTTCATTAGATTGTTTATGAAAGAAATGATAGATCCTTGTATTGAAGCTCCTATTTAATGGGAAGCTTATTGTAAACTTGAGATTTGATCTTGATGGAATATACTTTTCCTATAATGCGATATTATTATTCCTTGAAAGTGGTAGATAGTTATATTTTATGTAAAGAATGATAATTGTGAATTGTTATCCTAGATATTTTCTTAAATATTTAGCCATGTAATGAAGTTGGAATATTTCTTGACATGTTGTTTTAGATGGAAATCTGATTCTTATATTTATCTCGATGATTCAATGATAATTTTTAAACAAAAAATAGAGACTTCACAATTTTTATGTAATTTCCTTGATCACGAGTAGATTTAATTATTGGGGCTCATAATTTTTTGAAGAAACTTTTAAAACTCATTATAATATTTTACATGATGATCCTAATACTTGAGGGGAGTTGTGATAGGCAACACTAAATATTATAGAAATGAGTTACTCTAGGTGGTTCACCCAAGAGTGTTCCTAAATGTATGTAATATTTGGAAAATTTCTAAGCAATGAAGCTTGGACTAGATATCCTACCTCAGAGGTAAGGAGTATTATCACAAGTTTATGTTGGCACTTTGGATGAGGAGGATTAGGTGGCTAAATTATTTATCATGTAGAATGATAAATACCTTAAGTAGTCTAATTTGTAATTAAGCATTAAGCACTAGGTAAATCATCATGGAGGTGTAAGTATCTGGGCTTCATGGTATTACATGAATATCCTACATAGATAAACTTATATATTGATAAAGAAAGGCATTTCCTTTTGAAAAACTATAGGTATAACCCAATGCTATGGTCAAATGGTCTTACATTCACATAGAATGATAAGAAATATTATATGACCATTAAGACATCCTTTATTCCATAGAGGTATAAAGGTGAACCCCCAATTATTACAGGATGTGGCCAATTATGACCACTTGAGTGTCATCTATAGTGACTAGTTCTCAATTGTGATATACCTTGTAATGAATAATATATTTGGGATACATTTGTGTGAATCTTAACTATGAACTTAAATTATGGTAATTGTATTGTAAAAGAAAAAATATTAGTCTCTCTTTGGGTTTGGTAACAATGGGATTATTATAGTTGGTATCAAAGCTCTAGGTCATAGCACTAAAAGCTTCAATAGAATAAAATAATAATTTAGGTATCTTCCTATTCAACCCCTTTCTTAGTTCTTAAGCTAAATTTATGAAGATATTAAAATTCTAATTCTAGATAATCACTCCTAAAAAATGTAGTCTTTATTGGGTATGGTACCTTACATGGAGTAACTAGTGACCTTTGATATTATAAGTGGATGATAATACTTTTGGAATAGGACCTTACATGGAGTAATGTGACCATTTATATTATCAGTGGATGATAATACTCTAGGAATATCACATTGTGTGGAGCAAGTGTAAACTATAATATTTATCAAATGAATGATAATGAATTAAGTTAGTAACTTAATCCTTTTGTGACTGGAAAAATTAATCCTAAGTTGAGGAGAGGAAGGAGCATAACTTATTAAAATTAGAAGCAAGCTAGGTAGGATAGTGTTGAAGCTAAACCTATAGGGGATAGATTAGGTAATTCAAACAAATATGTGGAAAACCTAATTGTTGTTGTCTATCTATTACAAGCACAAATAGAGTAGCAAAGAGAAAAAATGAACTGGAGTAGCTATTGAAAACTATAGTGGTTCAAATCTCACAAGGTAGAAAGCTTGAGTTTACACAGGAAGGAAATATTGCTACTAAAAAACAACAAGTCAGAGCCCTAAAAGTGGAAGAAGTGGCTAAATATTTAAATAATTTGAAGACATCTAAATTCATAGAGATATGTGGAGGTGATTCAATCAAGACTTGAGTGAATGAATTAGAGATATATTTTTCCATGAAAAATATATCTTTAGTTACTCGAAGAGTATATACTAATCTTCACCTTTAGGACACAAATTTAGAACTATGGGATACCTTCAAAGTGTGTAAGAAGATTCAAGTGAAAAATATATAGTGGAAGGAATTATTTTAGGTATTCAAAGAAATATCCTTGATGGAACAATTCTATGTGGAAAAAATGAATAATTTTCTACACTCCAATAGGGAACCATGACTATGGAAATATACTACTAGAGGTTTGTGAAAATTTAGAGGTATTTACCAGAGTATAACAATAATGAGAATATGAATATACAAAATTTAATTCTAGGAGTGGATATTAGGATAAGAATAGTTGTTAATTTTCTCAAACCTGTGACCCTACAAAAATCTTATGATATGGCTCGACAGGAAGAAGCCAATCAACAAAGTAGAAAAACATTATTCAACAATGGATAATTGATATAAAATGATAGACAAGGACTTAGGAATAGAAATAGTTTTGGGTCTATGAATTGAGAGCAAGAAAAAAATTAAAGAAATAAAAGGAACCTAAGGGTCAAAAATAGGGTTGTTAGGAATTAAACGAATTTCAAGAGAAACTTCCAAGGGAGAAACAATGGGATATGGTACTACTGATGTGTTTATGGATGTGGGAACTAATGATATCTTTGGTGGGACTATATGGAAAAACCACCTACAATAAAGAGATACTTTGATAAATGATGATGTTTTTGGTTCATCATAAACTCAGGGTAACATGGATAATTAGCCTTCATGTAGATGCATATTGTGTTTGCTTATTTTTATATTTATACCATTGGGCTTATAAGTTGCTTGCAATGAGCCTCCTTAAAAGTAGGGTGGTGATAACTTAATATATCTTAATATAGGCTACTTACTTAAGAATAAAACAATGATGTAGAGCTTGTTGATATTGTATTAATGCTTATTTATGACATATTTATTATTGGATTAAATGACTTTAGTTTCAAGATGCATTTTCTATTAATATTGGAATTTTGTAAATGAATCTAATGTTTCTTGAATATTAAAGTTAAGAGTTAAAATCTAATGTTGGTTGTAAATTAATGACTAGGTTCTTAATTTAATAAACTAAATTAATACCCACGTTGCTATGTAAGAGAGAGTGGCTCTTGATGAGAATTAGATGGTACTTGGAAGAACATGTTCTTGAGCATTCTTTATAACGCTCATCCAACAAGGCACACTATTTATTCCTTGATTCTTAATATGGTGGATCGAGTACATAATATTGTAGTTGGATTGTGGATCAAAGGAAGAACAAGAGGATTGTTAGAATAATGAGGTACGAATCATATTGAGGGCTACGCAGACCAGACAAAGAGGTCTTACTAGGTGGATTTAATTACACCTAATGTTATCTTTGTTGATATAGTTAATGCTTTGGTTGAATGTCATTTCATATTTTTCCCTCTCTTCTTCATTGGCTATAGGGTGTGAATAGACCCGTGCTATGTGTTTTAAGTAATTTTGATGAATGTCTTGTTGTTTATGCCTTCCTTATTACTTGTTCAGTCTAGCTTCTCTTACTAGTTGTTTCATTGTTATCTTTCTTATGGAAGTTACCTCATTGGAGAGCCCTTCAAGTATCACATGGCAAGTGTGCACTCTTTCTCCCATAATATGGTTGAATGTATGCCATATGGATGGCATTCCTTAATGCTTGTATGTTACTTTGGCAAAACAAGTTTAGGGACATAGATTAGGGTTTTGCACATGTGACATGTAATTTTTAGAGTTGATTATTATTTATCCTTTGGATATGTAATTTTATATTTGATTTAATCATTACTTACCTTTGGGTTATGTTATATTGTTATTGCATTTTATGCGTCATTGCTATGTATATTGACATCAAATAGCACAACGCCACCTTAGGTTTGATTATTATTTTATTTAGGTGCTTTCCTAATGCTTGTCTTCTTGTTTATACTTAGATTTATTTTTTAATCCTAAGCTAAGGTTTAAATGTTGGCTTTGATTTTTTTTTGTTCCTTAGATTGCTTGGATTGTGGTATTTGTAAAAGATATTGTGTGCCTTGTTTGGATTTAATCCTTGTGCTTGGTTTTCTTATGATCATTAAACACTTAAATGATAACTTTAGAATATATTGATCATTGGAATATTGATTATTGTTATGTGGAAGTTACATGTTATCCTTTTGTTGAATAGGAGATTTATTTAAGTTGCTTATGCTTAATGAAAAGGAAACAAATATTATGTTTGATTCTTTAGACTTGGATAGTAAAAGAATCATCTTAAGAGAAGTATGTGATTCTCTTTGTTAATGCTTTATGTGTTTAAAGAAAGCTTTATGTTTGATTCTTTAGACTTGGGTAGTAAAATAATCATCTTAAGATAAGTATGGGATTCTTTTTTTTAATGCTTTATGTGTTAAAAAAAAATTATATTTTTCTCTTTAGAGTTGGGTAGTAAAATAATCATCTTAAGAAGATTATGGTTAATGATTTTTGTGATGAAAGGAAAATTTTCTACTTTGATTCTTGAGACTATTGGTAGTTAAAGAAATCATTGAAAGAGAAGTAGGGTTCTCTTCTTGTAGTTGATTATATTATGATGCATGGTTGCTTGCATTCTTTTGCGTATGGCATGTTGTAATTTGCATTGTATGAGAGAGTTGTTTTGATCCCTAAGTATACGTTATAAAGGCTATGGTTTTTTTTCCATCATGAAGAGGTTGCATACTTGTAGATGGATCAAGAACCTTTGGATATGGCTCCTTAGAGCTTAACATTTTTGAGTTTGTGGAAACTGAAGATTTTTGTAATGATTTAGTTAAAAATTGAATACTGGTTATTGTGCAATGTAAGATTATATTGTATAATGGTAACTTGGGGTTGCATATCATACTTTCTAATTAATCTATTAAAATAGTTGGTTTATGTTCCATTAAATAGTTGTAATTCATGCTTATATTAGAGATATAAGTTATCTTCGTATTGCATAAATTTTGATTGAAAGCTTTTAAGATTTATTTAGTACATAGTTTAGTTTATGGTTAAGAGAAATCTATTTGGTGCATTTCATTTGAGATGAATATTGTACTAATTTATTCTTTGTTTTATATTTATGGTAAATGATGTTGTTTTCTATCCTTGTTGTGGGTAGAATTTCCTATTGTAAACCATGAAACCTAATATTCAAAGGAGTTGCATGAATGCAATAGCCATGTAGACAAGAGTCCTAGAAGGATTTACAATAATAAATATCTAGGGTCTCTTGAACCTGGAAGGAGTCATGAGTATACAATAGCAAGGGTACTTGTGAGTAGTCACACCTTTAATTAGTAGGATCATGTGTGTGAGAAAACATATTTACAAGATAGCAATTGTGAATCCTTGATTGTATAGGATCTAAACATCATGTTAGTTATCATTGAAGTGGTAATAAACATAGTTAGCCTATGGAGGTATGGTAACTAAGAACCAAGGATCTACGTCAACTAAAAATTCTAGTAGGATCTAGAGTTAGGTCAAGGAATTGGCATTCCCATTTAAGTGTTATGGGCCTTAAATGATAATACCTATTCCATGGTCACATGGTTCTATACCAAGGAGGGTGTAGGAAAGCTAGGAGGACCACTTATGGTAACCTTCCAAACATGTAGGTTTAGTATGTTGAACCCCAAAAATTATAGAAGCTAGCCTCTCTTATCCACTAAGTGTCGTTTGTAGTGACTTGGAACTCAAATGTGGTGAAGCTTTGTATGTTGTAATAAATAAAGGGTGTCTCCCTTGAGAGTCTTCATTTTGTAAGTGCTCTTAAATAAAAAATTGGGTTGGTAGTTTTGGGTTGTTAGAAGTGGAAAGTCAAGTATGGGTTTGAATAGACCTTCTTAGTGGATCAATGTTTCTCCATAGCCAAGATAACTTTAGCCAATGGCTGTACTATTTGGTATTTGTATGTAGCACCATTGCATGCCTTTTATTTCATCCTAGGAATTGATTGGTTAAAGGCTTATGGAGCTATAATCAACTTCCAAGATAAATGGATGGATTATACTTACATAGATAAGAAGAGGTTGAGGATCTCTAGTGAGTAAGTATCATTTCCACCTCAGTTACTATCAACAAAATAACTTATCAAATCCATTAAGAAATGTGAAATGGTGTATGTTGTTAAGTTAAATGATAAATTAGGATATGATGGAAAAAAGGAAATATTTAGGAAACATCCAATTCTTCAATAATTTAGGGATGTATTTCTAGAACTCCTAAGACTTCCACCTAGGTGTGAACTTGATTTCACCATTGAGTTAATGCTAGGATATAAACCCATTAATAGAATTGTTTAAAGGATGAAGCCTATTGAGTTATAGAAGTTAAAGGTTCAACTTCAAGGGTTACTTGATAAAGGGTTGATCAAACCTAGTATGTCACCATGGGGCTAACCTATGATTTTTATAAAAAATAAGGATGGTTCGTTAATATTATGCATAGATTACATAATGATAAACAAGGTGACTATCAATAATAGACATTCTTTAGCTAGAATCAAATATCTCTTCAATCAATTTAAGGATACCACCATATTATCTAAGATTTATTTGAAGTTTGGATATCATCAATTGATAATATATGAAGAAGATAATCATAAAATAACTTTTAAAAATAGATATGGGCATCACGAATTCATAGTGTATTCTTTTGAGTTAATAATTGCACCAACAACACTTATGAATTTGAGGAGCAATGTGTTCAGAAGACATCTAGATCATTTTATTTTGGTATTCTTGGATGATATCTTGATATACTCTCACTAAGGAATAACATGATAGGAACTTGAGAATCATGCTAGATGTTCTTGGAAAGAACCAACATTATGGAAACTTATCCAAATGTGACTTTTATGTCCCTCAAGTACAAATATTTAGGACATGTAATATTCATATAAGGGATTGAGATAGATCTAAATAAGCTTGAATCCATATTGAGTAGGCCAACACCCATTCATGTATCTAAATTAAGAAGCTTCATGGGTCTCACTGGATATTATAGGTATTTTGTGAAGGATTATTAAAAAATTGCCTATCCCATCACTAAAATTTTGAAGGAAGGAAAAGAGTTCAAGTGGATAGACAAATGTGAAGCCACTTTTAATACTCTAAATAAAAATATCACTACAACACCTATCCTAAATATATTTGATCCATAAGGAAATTTTATGATATGTATTGATGCTTCCTTGGAAGGTTTTTGAGGGATATTATATGAATATGGAGTTGTTGTAGCATACGTGTATAGAAAACTCAAGAAACATGAGGTAAATTATGAAACACGTGATATTGATCTTGTAGTAGTTGTCCATGCTCTCAATGTTTGGTGACATTATTTTATAGGAAAACCCTTCAAATTAAGAACTAACCATAAGATTATGAGGTACATCTTTACCCAATATTTGCTAAATGTAAGAAAAATAAGGTGGATTGAATTCCTAGAAAAATATAACTTTGGTATTGAATATATCAAAGGAAAATAAAATAAGGTTGTTGATGCCTTAGGTAGAAGAAGGCACATTGTAGCAATAACAAAAATTCATGTTGACTTGTTGGATCAAATTAGAAAAATATAATTACAAGATCAATATTGCACTAAAATGTATAGCAAATTAGATAAATGTCTTTGGGAAAACAAGGATTTCAGCATAAAATATGGTCTTTTATGTTTTAAGGAGAGGATGGTAATACCTAAAATTGGTTATTTAAGGATAAAAATTATGCGATAGGTGCATATATCTCCTTAATATTCTCACCATAGAGGGACAAAAATGAGAGAGAACGTGAAAATACTTTCTATTGGTCTAGGATGAAAAAGGATATCACCAAATTTATTGCTAGATATTTGGAATATCAAAAAATTAAGACTAAACATCGATATCCAAGAGGAAAGTTATACCCACATGATATACTGAAGCAAATTTTGAAGGTTATATCCATGGATTTCATTGTAGGTTTACCTAAGACTAGGTATCCACACAATGCAATCCTTGTGGTAGTCAAAAAATTGATTAAGGTTATGTATTTTATACTAAGAAATGTCTAGGATGATGCACCAATGGTGGATAATGTGCTTGCTTTAGGTTGCATAGGTTTCCTAAAGTGATCATTTTAGACAATAATTCCAGGTTTATATTTATATTTTGGCAAGCTCTTCACCATGTAATGGGTACAAAGTTGAATATTTGTTTTGCATACCATCCAAAATGGAAGGGTAAATAGAGAGGGTGAACCAAGTGCTTGAGGACATTCTTCACATGTACTGCATTGACAAAAATTATCAATGGGAAGACTTTTTGCATCTAGTGAAGTTTGTATATAATAATGGTTACCATGCATTCTTGGGAATGGTCCGATTTGAAGCATTGTATGGTAGAAGATGTAAAACACCTCAATCATGGTATAATATATAATATCATGTGATGATCAGACTTGGAATTGTTAAAGATATGGACGAGTAGCTTAGTATGATTTGATAATGGCTTAAGGAAGTCATTGATCTAAAAATAACACCTAGAGAATTCTCTGTAGGAGATAAAGTCTTCTTAAGAGTTTGACCAATGAAAAGTGCCATCAAGTCAACTAAGATGGATCCTTATTTGGTTGGGCCTTTCGAGATCATTGATAAGATAATTTGTGTGGCCTATAGAATTGCTTTGTTGCCCAACCTATCAAATATCCATGATACTTTGTACATTTCTCTACTTGGAAAATATGTTGTTGACCTTACTCATGTTTGGGATGTTTCTAAATTGTAGATGGTAGTTCTCTCGATCATTGAGGTAAGACCGGTGAAGATTATAGATTTTAATTAAAAGTCTATGAGGAAGCAAACTCTAGAATAATTCAAGGTCTAGTGGGACCACTTTTCTAAATAATGTACCACTTGGAAAAAAATGGAGGACATGCACAATATTTTCCATATTTATTTGAATGAAGTGTATGTATGATTTGTATTATAACAAAATGCAAATGATTATGTTTAGCCTAAGGGGGGAGTATGTCATGGCCCTAATTGTTAAGACTCCTAATTGATTTTGATTGTGTATTTATTGATTTATGGTCAATAGTTAATCTTGCTTTATTTATATTAAAATGATGATTGGTTATATGCATTTGATGCTTCGAATATGGTACTATTGATGCGTGTGTGGTTGCAATATAAAGTACTCTCATGGGTGGAAGAACATAGGACAATCAATACCAATGAGGGTAAAATGGAAATGATGCTCAATCTATGTGAAAAACATCTCAAGGGTAATATTTTACCAGGGTAGAGTTTACCCATATATAGATGCATTCATGATGATGATGTTTGGTGGTGATCATCATAAATATAGAAATCTATAGCTAGAAGTTGGTACCATAGAATTTACCATAATTTTTAAAAAATATATAGGTAATTGGATTGATGATTTATAATTTGCTTTATATTTTGTAATTATGTGTGGTCGTTTCTCTTGTTTATGTGATACTTCATTTTTGGAAGATATCTGTTATGAAATGAATATGGAAAATGACTCATCAGATTAGGTTTTGATAAAAATAGAGGTTTTATTAAATACCTAATAATTTAATATCCAACTAATAATTAATATTGGCCTTGGATATTAATTAGACAAAAATAATTGATTTTATTATATTATGTTATGCAAAATTTGAAAAATAAAAAGAAATGGTGGTTAATTTTGATTAGACCAAAAAAAGTATATTTGAATAGTTGTCCATGAATAATATTTATTAATATCTTATTTAGAAAGAATTTTTATTACACTCCTTTATCTCTGTATTAATGGTAGGAATCATATTTTAATATAAAAAATGATTCCTCCCTTATATTTATCTTTAGGAAATTAAAATCCAATTGCCTTTGTTCTTAGTCCACCTTCATGTCTAGTTAGCATGGGTTAAATTGTTGTTTAAAAGAAAGAAATATTTCCCTTATCTTTGAAGATAGCAAAAAAAGAATATAATATTAGGAAGAATATTCTTCATGGATAATGGCGAAATTTGCTTTATAAAGGAGGCTTCCCAAGAAGAAAACTAGATCTCTTGGGAGTAGAAACATTTGGGAGGCTTTATCGGGAGGAAAAAGAGGAAATAAAATAACTAGAGGGAATGTGAGCAATGGTGTAAGCTTCATAAGTTTTTGATCATCTTCATTTTACATCTATATGTTTGCTGAAAACTTATATGTTTTCCTTCATGGCTTGGATTGATTGCTGGTTAGTAGATCTATGTTTTAAGTTTTATTTTCCAATAGGCTTTAATGAAAGGATTTTTACCTTCACCTCCCCTTATTCTTGTTTTGTTTTCACTTGACGCTTCAAGAGAATGTTTCCCTCTTAGACATCCTTGGAGGTCAAATTTATCTACTGGTTAATGATTATTAGAGCCTCATATTTCCTTTTACTTTCACCATTTCAAAGCATTTCAAAATATAATCAATGTATATAATACCCCTAAAGGGCAATTGGTGAAAGAGAACTATAATTCCTCAAAAATTTTAGACATCAAATCCACTTAATGGTAGACCACTCCCTACTTGCAAAGGATCTATTTATCTATTTATGTACCCCTGTATCAGGCATGTATTGTGGTGCAGCATCAAACATAGCCTAACCATCACAAATAGGTGTTAAATGGTCTAAATTAAACCTTAACTTACATTGTATTTATTATAAGAGCCAACATCTTTTAAATGTGTGGTATTGCTATCGTGAAATCCATGCTTGGGGTGGTCTTGTGTGAGGAAGGCCTTCCCTTTACTAAATCCCACGTGGATACTATGGGAGGCACTATATTGCCTTAAAGGAAAAAATTCCTTGTTTGATGCTCAACCACCACTCAGTGGTCAAAGGCACCACTTGATCAAGGCCACCCATAGGTGTTGGTTAGAGGTATTGTATTTCTTAGACACTTGGTATGTATACCATTTGATCTCCTTCCCATTGGTAGTTGGTTTGACACATGGTTTTTTTGTTGATGTGATGCTCAGGTGGGGAACACATCATTTTATTTTTCAAACCCTATAAAATTAATACCATATGCATTGTGGGAAGGGAAAAGATGCTCTTTTAAATCATCCAAGCACATAAGGCTTATTAGCCAAGTGCCTAGGCACCTAGTTTGCCACTTATGGATCATAAGCATTCTAACCTACTTTAACCTTATATTATACCTCTGTTTGATTGAGTCTTTGATTGTCATATGGATCTATGTGGTTTGTTTGTTGTGCGATCGATTAGGCAGGTTAAAAAAAATTGTATTATCAATTTAATTTTAGTCCCACAGTTTGTGTGGAGGTGTCGAGGCACCTTATAAGTGAGGGAGCTTCCCTTATTACCTGACCACCAAGTTGTGGTCAAGGAAGCCACCACTTGGGGGCTTATTAGAAGCACCATTTAGGGGTACTAGGGGAACTTCCCTTGTGGGACCAATTATGTCAATTGATGGGTGCATAACCATTTATCCTATGGACTATGTTTGACTTTGTGGATTGATTGTTGACTATTTTGATTGATTAGCTTTAGTGGCTAATGAATGCTTCACCCTTTTTAATTTAAAGCTTTGTCTTTTTAAATAAATATGATTTTATGGAAAAAATAAATGATTCAAATATGGTTTATTAATAATTTTATGGATGAAAATTAGAAAAAACTAAGGATTGATTTGGAGGTAAAAACTCATTATGAAGTAATGATTTGTGGGAATTATGGGGTTCCATTTTGTTTAAGCTATAAGTTATTGAGTGAAACTATTGTTGCTTATGAAACTCTTTTATGGCCCTTGCCTAGTTCTGATTTCTAGGATGATTTCTTTTATGAAATATGTATGCTTTTATGGGAAAATAATTATGATAAAATAATGGGTGGGAAATTCATTTTTTGGGAAATAATGGGTTTCCCTTTATGTTACATATGAAATATTGAATGATTAAGGCATGGATCCTTTGTGGGTCTCTTTCATGAATTGTGCATATGTTGCAAAGGAATTTTTACTTACCATTGGCCTATTGTATGCATATTCATTAAAATAAGATTTATTTTGATCCCTTATACCACCACCATCATGTGGGAAGAAACTAAAATGGAATACCTAGAAGACTTATACTTCATGTATTGTTCTTTAGATTGTTTATAAAGGAAATGATAGATCCTTATATTGAAGCTCATATTTGATGAGAAACTTATTATAAACTTGATATTTGATTTTTATGGAAGATCATTTTGCTACGATGTGCTATTATTGTTCCTTGAAAGTGGTAGATAGTTATCTTTTATGTAAAGAATAGAAATTATGATTTATTATCTTAAAAATATTTTTAAATTTTTAGTCATGTAATGAAGTTGGAAAATTTCTTGACATGTTTTATATGGATATATTATTATTATATTTATCTCAATGATTCTATGATAATGTTTAAACAATAAGTAGATAGACTTCACAATTATTATGTGATTTCCTTGATCACAAGTAGAGTTGATTATTAGGGATCATAATTTAAGAAGAGACTTTTAATATTCATTATAACCTTATATATGAAGATTCAAATATTTGAGGGGAGTTGTGGTAGACAACACATAAGTTTTCTTGTGATGAGGTACTTTGGGTGGTGTAGCCCAGAGGGTTCCCAAAAGTGGGTAAGCTTTACAAAGGTGAGGAGTATCATCGCAAGTTTATATTGGAGCCTTGAAAAAGAAGAATCGGGTGGTCAAGCTATTTATTACACAAAGTGATAAATACCTTAATTATCTTGGTTGGTAATTAAGCACTAAGCACTAGATAACTCACCATGGAGGTGCAAGTATGTAGATTTTAAAGAACTACACCTAGATCCTGCATAGACGAATTTATATATGAATACAGAAAGGTATATTCAATTTTGATAGAATAAAATAGAGAACCTTATGCTATGGTCAAATGGTCTTACATTCATGGAGAATGATAAGAAATATGGAGGAGATGTTAGAATTAATGTGCATTATGCATACTTTTATTTCTTCCACTTGTCATGTTCTTTGACACTTGTCATATCTTGCATATAGGCTTATGCCTATATATTGTAACTCATTCATGCATAATATTATCTCATCTTAGTCCAATCCTGACACTTGGTATCAGAGTGCAGTCGCTCTCCTACCCTGTGTAACCCCTTGGGAGAAATCCCCCCCTCCCTTTTTCCTTCTCTTTCTCCAATCTGGATTTCTAGTTTCTGATCCACAGATGTGGAGAGCATACTCCATGAGCATACTCCATGTCAAGCTTAGTGGTTGCATAGTCATACATTTCCTCTCAAACGCAATAGAAATTTTTTTTGTGGCTACAAATCTATGATATTTTCAACTTGTGTTGATATTACCAGGATTATGTCGTTGAAACCAAATCGCAACGTGGGAGGTCATAGTGATCATGAGCACCAGCAAATTAGAGTTTTTTGAAGTTGGGTATGCATGATGGATTATTTTCTAGCTATATGTCGGTAATGATAGTGAATTGATGTCTAGAATAGTACAATTTAAAAGTGATCAGCTTTGATATCATCACCATAATCACATAGTTAATATGAAAATCTACTCTAATTGTTTTATTTTATAGGGTTTCAAGGTTACACGATGGAACATGGTTAGAGGACATCGATCTAAAATTGCCATATGTAGTATTGAATTAGATTTACAAATTCACTAATCTTGGTTGACATGTTGTTATTTTCCATTCTACTAAGGACCATGTGATTTGAGGATAGTTTGATTGCTCAAGTAACTAGTGGAGTGGAGTGATAAACAAATGCATATTTTGGCCTATTCAGAACTATATTTATGAGGGAGAAGATGATAAAATCTATATTGCACAAAAGGAGTGTACCCCTTTGAAAACATTGAGTTTCAATGTGTTCGGGTGATAATTCAAGCATTTTTGGTGATTTCCCTCCAATGTCGATTGAGATTTGACCCGTACCTGTACTGCATTGTGTACAGTTTCCCTGCTCTAATCATGAGGGTATCTATTTTGAGCATGAATACTTTATTAACATCAGTTTCCAATGATAGTGGAGAGTGATTGTGAATTTGTTGTAGTGATGGCGCTATGTGAGCGATGTTCATCAGATGCTAGTGCTCATGTCATGAATAGATGTAGATGCATGATGGTTGTTAATATTATAGCTATTGTTATGTCTGTGTGATATTTTTTTACATATGGGGCTCCTTTGTCCCAAGGGAGAATAAGGCTGAGGACCATGCTTTTTTGGAACGACGTGACGAGTTTTTCTGATGCATAATGACGTGATTCCAATGATAAAGGGATCATCGTGGAGAAGTTATTCTCATGGAGGATGAATTTTTTACCTTCAGCTCGAGTGCCAGCCTAACATAGTCATCATCGTATCTTAGTAGGCAGTCGTTATCCACCAAAAAATTAACCTGTTTGCTATTGATTTTAGAGTTTTGGATGAACCCATCATAATACTTTTTGAAGAGATGTCTTGCCATGATCGATCCTCGTAAAGGAGCCCAAAGACTATTTTTATAAGCTTACTCAGTGATGATATAATTGTTATAGAGGGAACCTTGTGTGCAACCATGAGGTTGTTGTATATGCATGAAGATGGTTGTTCTTATTTATTTTATTTGATTTTTCTCTTTGGAAATACCTGTTAGGTGCAAGAAATAAGGATGAAACCGAAGAAGTAAAATGATTTTAACCCAAATTATTTTTTATTAATTGTTTTTTATTCATCAAAAAAATATTTGTAGACGTGACGTTGCTCTTGGGCAGAAACCTCTGCTCCAAATGGTTGTGGGGAAAGGATTTTATTACACCTTTTATAAGGTGCAGGTATGATTATGATTTTTGATTGAACTTGGTATATTTCATGGCCATAGGACCTACAAGCAATGGGGTAACAAAATAGTACGATTTTTTTAATAGTGAATTTTTTAATAGGGAGTTGTATAGTTGAAAAATAATTTATGGGTTCATAAATTTTTTAAATCATGTTTTATTATTTCCCCTACGAGGTAAAATTGAACCTCATTTTTTATTCTTCTAGAGAGTGATGTTTTTTTTCTATTAGCTGCTCAGGGAAGCATGTTGTTTTTCCACATGATGAAGACCCTATATTTATAGTTGTCAAAAAGGTTTTTCTAATATGGAAATAATGGTGGTATTCTTTTCAATTATGAGGCAGTTTGACAATATTTTTTTAGCCTAAAAAATTATTGTATTCTAGAGTGCATTTTTGGTTGAACTCGACACTCTATGTAAGTGATCCTAGTATCTAGTATTCTCCTCTATCATACTTGGCGGATGCAACGGTTGGTTACCCATGTATTCTGGTAAGATGAGGTGATTACCATAAGGATACCTACTCTAGGGACTACAGATATGGACACACTAGACTCTATCTAAGGACTCTTCTAGATCTACTTCTTAAGACTACAGACAAAGATACTTTAGAAGATTCTATCTCTTATTTCTTATTCTCTTCCACATTTGGCTTATATGGCTCATTTTATTGTATTGAGTACATTTTCAGCAGAGATCAACACTCTTATATGGCTCGTATTTTCATTTTGTATTAAGGTGCATTTTAGATAGAGACTGACACCTTCTATATTGAGTTCACCATGAGGGGGGATATATTCATTGTAAACCTAGTCAGTGACCTATGAGAGGTAACATACCTGGAGGATGACCTGCAGGGGCAACAAATCCAAAAGTGGCTGACCCTAAAGCACATAGGATGACCTTGAGGGACTTAGATGATTGATCCAGTGGAAATAGATCCAAGGAAGTGGTTGACCTTGAGGCAAAAAACCAAGAAATATATATCGTTGATCTATCATTATTCACAGTTGGAGATCCAAGCTTGACAAGTGTCATGTTTTCATGTTTTCATATGTTGACTTGTTTTTTTCTATAGTTAGGATAGTGCACATTAAGGGAGAATGTTAGAATTAATGTGCACTATGACTACTTTCAATCTTGCCACTTATCATATTCATTGACACTTGTCATGTCTTGCATATAGGCTTATGCCTATATATTTTAACTCATTCATGTATACTATTATCTCATATTAGTCCAATCCTAACATGAACCATTAATATGTCCTTTATGTTGTGGTGGTATTAAGTTAAACCCCTAGTTATTACAGGCTATGACCAATCTTGACCAATTAAGTATCATTTGCAGTGACTAGTTCTCAATTATGGTATACCTTGTAATGAAAAATATATTTGGTATACATCTATGCAAATCTTAACTATGAACTTAAATTATGGTAAATGTATTGTAAAAAAAAATTATTAGTCTATATTTGAGTTTGGTAACAATGGGATTGTTTCAGATATAGGTTTAGATATGACCCATCTGTCTAGAGTCAAATAATTTAAGGTAATATAAAATAACTATATGTTCTTTCTTAGTTCATGAATTCTATTCTTTCAATTGTCCCTTCAATTCACCTCATACCTATGATTATGTTAATTTTACATTTTTTAATACATAACTAGGAATGATCTCCAATTTTCACATATAAACATTTATTTAGGAAATGAATTTTGACAAGTTGAATGCTCAAAATTTTGCATCCTCTTAATTTTCTTGTCTTCCAAGTCAATCATATCCTCTATATTTTATGATTGTCCCTATTGAAACTATTCCATATATTATATCCATAAGCATACTATTTCTTTGGTTAAAAATCTTAGAAAAAATATTTATTAGTTTGTTATATAAATAACTATTGATTCTTCTTCACATGAATTAAAGGATGTCTTCTTTTTGAATGCAATAGTTAAGATATGAATTATATATAACTAGTGAAATCACCATCTAAATATGTTAGGTACCTAACGATATAAATATGGGGATATAATATAATATTGTATTATGGCATAGGTCACACATCAAATTATAAAAATAAATAACATAGTGTCGTGTTATAATATTATACACTTTGTAACTAATGGAAGATGAACCACCACATGAGTGACCTTCTAACTCATGGAATGTGAACCATCACATTCTTGTATAAAAAAATATGTATCCCGAATTATAAAAGGAAGTGGTATGAAGTATTCTTAGTAAAATCCTTGGCTCATAGTGTGGACCTTATGAAGTTATTATTTCCTTAAGAAGTATTATTGGTTTTTCCATACCTAAAGGGTATTATGTATATTTTTTACTATATGAATTGTTATTATGGAATATATTTGTGGATGTATGTTGTATATTTTTGAATATTGATGAATTATTTATTTTTAATGAGAAATGAGGTTAATAAAAAATAGTATTAGAGTAGTGATTATGGCAAAGTGGGTTTGTTTTTGCATAGCTAGGTCATATTTTTACAAAAAATATCTAATTTTATGGGGCTGTACATTTTTTAGTAGTCATTTTAAAAATATTTTTGTTTCATCATGTAGATTGTTTCAAGTACTGCAAAAACAAATGCTCATTTGTTAAATTCTAATAAGTATTGAGAAATTTATGATTGTTTGAAGTTAATATGTGTTGTTTATTGGCTTCATGAATTGTTTTTCAAAAAAAAAAAACCATATTAAACTTTTTGGAAACCATTTTTAGAATTTTTTGCAACACCATGTAGATTATTTTGAGTACTATAAAAAATAATTGCTCACTTGTTGAATTTTGATAAGTATTTAAGGAGTTACATTTATTTAAATTTGAGATTTTGATGTTGTTTTTGGGCTACATGGAAAATTCATATAAAATAAAAATCACACCTCTTAATCCAAGTAAGAAAAATAGTTGTCATTTGTTTTATTTCAAAGAAAACTACATATGTAATTGTTTGAAGAAAAAATAGATGAGATCTCAAAAAAAAATTTAAAGAATTTTCTACTATTTAAAATCCTAGTTGCCTTTGGAAACAAATATTGGTTTGAGGACATGGAGGTTCCAATATTCACTGGAAAAGATGATAGTAATTCTTGGGAATGGTGGAAAAGTTAAGTCTTAAAATTTTTCTAATTTATTTATGGAGATGTGAACTTTATGTTTATTTACAAGAAGTTTTATCTTGGTTTATGAACTTTGCTAGTGCTCATAATCTTACACACACATGAGAAGAATTTGAAGTTATATTTTAATCCAAGAGGGATCAGAAGAAAAGGATAATAATATATAGGCTAAGGAAATCACATCTTTGGCACCAAATAATTTTCAAAAATATTTGATTTAATATAAGAATTTTATTGTGCAAGTTCATGGTTGCATCCAAAATAAAAACATTATTGCTTCTAGAAACTCTAGTAGTAAGCATAACTTGATCAATAGAGACTTAGCTAATATTTTGTAGGTTCCAACAACAAAAATTAAAAACATAAATCTTGAGGATGAGGATGTTCACAGTTTTTGAAGTTTCTAAGAACACCATGTATAAATATGTTTTATATTCAGATTTATATGTTATTGAGATAGGTTATATTAATATTATTCTTGGCTATCATTAGTTCTATTATTTGGGTACTATTAATATTAATGTGCAAAATAAGTTCATGAAGCTATAGTACAAGAAGATTTTACGAATTTATGATACAATAAGAACAAGATAATATTAGAGGATATTTTTAGTGTAAGAAAAACATGAAGTAATTATAGCGGAAAAAATTGAAGAACAAGTAAAAGAACATCAAATCGAGTCTAAGAAGGAGGTAGTATATTCCAAATAAAAAGCAAAACCAAATGATAAACCAAAAGTAGATGTACAAAGGGTTGAAAATCAGTCTAGGGTAGGAGTATATTGTCATTCACACCACCATGAGAGGCAACAATCATGAAGGTAGGGCATAAAGAAACAAAGAAGCTATGATGAACATACATGGAATCCAAGGGTTAATTATGGATATTCATGTGGTATAAGGGTATACCAATCAAAGTTTCACTATGATGGATGGATGATAAATATCATTACTAATTCTCATATTTTCTTAGAAGATCATATTATTTAGTTTCTTCCTATGTTTCAAGGACAAAATATTTTTATAATAGGGATGGAATGTTAATTACCTAAGTATATGAATGTGGGGATATAATATAACATTGTATTATGGCATGAGTCATACATAAAATTATAATAATATATAACATTATAGCATATTATAATATTATGCACTTTGCAACTCATGGAAGGTGAATCACCACATGAGTGACCTTCTAACTCATGGAATGTGAACCATCACATTCTTGTAAAAATAAATATGCACCCCTAATTATAAAATAAAGTGATCTAAAGTATTCTTTGTAAGAGTAATGACTTGTGAAGTAGAGGTCTTATGGACTGATTCCTTCCTTAAGGAGTATTATTAGTGTGACCCTACCTCAAGGGTATTATCTATCTCTATTTTATTGTGTGGATTGTTATTGTGGAATATATTTGTAGATGCATGTTGTATTTTTCTACATGTTGGTGAATGATTTATTGTTAATGACAAGAGAGGTTCATAACAAAATATAACCTATTAAAATCAAATCAATTTTTTTCTTTCAAGTTATTCCCAACAATAGAATTTAGCATACCAATAATTCATAATATCTTTATTATTTCCAACAAAAAATTTAGCGTACCATCAATTCATGCTTAAAAATGTTTAACTAGTTTCATGGGTCTATTGATAGTTGTTGATGCACATAGTTATATTATTTGTAGTAGTGGGTGCCCAACTTAGGCTAAGTTCCCATAGATCCCTCTTGCATATGTCACTTATCAATATTGATGGCATATCAACATATCCTCTTGTTCTTGAAATTAATTTGACAACTTCATACTCAATGCCAAAATGCTATGTTATTAATATAGTTCTTAATTTATGTTAAACACAAATACTATCTTATCTTGACCTCCTAACATCTTGTATGAACTCCCTATTGATCCCTCTTGCATCAATACCTTACTAAACTTGATGGCATATTGAAATATTTTCTAGTCCTTGAAATTAACTAAATAACTGCATCCTTAAATTTAAATATTATGTTAGAAAAAGTCATTCATGTATGGTAAACCAAATCAAAATAACTTTGCTTGTGTTTATAGGATTTTAATAAGAAAATATTTATCTCCATATGCTCGTGCATATTTAATTTCTTTATAAGAATGAAAAGAGGACTAAGAATATGGATCTTGTACCTTTTAATTATTCTTATATTAAATATATTATTTAAAGAGCACTAAAAAAATATTCAATATTAAATAATTACCTTGTATGCTTTTCACATATAATCTCTAAATAAACTAACAACTTAAAAATGCACAAAATTTTTATCATTTAATATTTACTGAATGTCATAAGTAAAGATAAATAAATTTCATTATTATGTATGTTTGAAACAGTTATTATTTAGTGAATGTGATAAGTAAAAATAAATAAATTTCATTGTTATGCATGTTTGAAACAATTATTTTATAACTTTCACGTTTAAATTATTTATATGTGCATGTTCATAGATGTATATAATAATACAACCTATTTTTTTAATTATTTAAAAATCAGTATTTTACATGTTTAGTTCTATATTTTCTAAATTACAATGTCACGTCCCGTGATTAACCGGGAGGCCTGTGAGAGTAGTGGGAAGTTGTAGGAACATACCAATTTGGGCATGCCCTCTTCATTGGGGAAGCATATGCCTCTGCCTTATGTGCTCTGGAGATGCAAATAAGGTGTTTTGCATCATTCAAATCGCATATGTCGTCTTGTAATTGTTCCTTGCCCTCTCTTCGACATGATCCGAAAAAATTGCTTGGGGCAGTGATAAGTAATATCCATGACTTATACGCTGACGATCATTGAACACGTCTTGTACTTATTCGTTGCCCTCTCTAAGAGAATGATGACGATTTGAACACGTTTTCGATTGGATCCGAAAATATTGCTTGGGCCAGTGATAAGTAATATGTATGGCTTTTAGGCTCTACTGAAGGGGAATTCCAAATGTTGACGGTAGGGCAATTTGTCTCACACGTAGCGCGCAAGTAAGTACAGTGCGCTTTATTTCATTTGTTGTCGATGAGCTGCGACATAGGACAAACTTAGCAGTTTGGAGAGATTCCATATTTAAAATACGTAACATTGAATGCGTAAGTCCCCACAGACACGTAACTTATTGCTACCCCAGAGTGGATGCGTAAGTTTTATTTTCCAATACGCTTTAACGAAAGAATTTTTACCTTAATACCCTTGATTCTTCTTTTGTTTTCACTTGAATTTCGAAGACAATGTTTCCCTCTTAGACATCTCTAGAGGTTTAACTTAACGTACTAGTTTCTAATTATTAGAGCCTCGTATTCTTTTTACTTTCACCATTTTAAAACATTTCAAAATATCATCAATGTCTATAATGCCTCTAAAATGGCGATTGGTGACAAAGAACTATAATTCCTCCAAGTCTTGTATCATCAAATCCACTTAGTGGTAGATCATTTTCTACTTGTAGAGGATCTATTGATTTATTGACATACCCCTATCTCAGGAACATGCTATGGCACATTGTTAAACACAAGTTAACCATCACAAATAGGTGTTAAATTATCTAAATTAAACTTTAACTTACCTTGTATATATTCTAAGGGCTTAAGCCCTTCAAAAGTGTTGCATCACTATCATGGCATCAATGCTTGAGGAGGCCTCAGACAGAGAAGGCCAACACAAGCCTTTCCTTTACTAAATCCTATCTGGATACTATGGGAGGTGTTATAGTTCCTTAAAGGGGAAAAGAACCGCTTTGATGTTTGACCACCACTTAGTGTTCAAGAGTGCCACTTGAGCGAGGTTTTCTATAGGCACTAGTTGGAGGTATTATCTTCCTTAGATAATTGGTATGCATACCATTTTACCACCTTTCCATTGGTATTTGGTTTGACACATGGCTTATTTGTTGACATGTTGCTTGGATGGGAAAAATATCATTTTATATTTCAAATCCTACAAGATTAATCCCACATGCATTGTGGGAAGGGAAAATACCCTCTTTTAAATCACCCAAGTGCATAAGGATTATTGCCCAAGCACCTAGGTACCTGGATTGTCACTAATGGACCCTAAGCCTTTTGACATGCTTTGACCTCATCGTATGCCTTTGTTTGACTAAGTCCTTGACTACCACTTGGTTCTATGTAGTTTCCTTTGTTTGACTAAGTCCTTGACTACCACTTGGTTCTATGTAGTTTTTTTGTTGTGCACTTGATTAGGTGGGTTAAAATATTTTATATTTTTAGTAAAATTTTAGTCCCACACAGTTTTTATGGAGGTGTTGAGTCACCTTATAAGAGAGGGAGCTTCCCTTATTATCTAACCACCAAGTTGTGGTCAAGGAAGATGCCACTTAGGGTATTCTTAGTAGTGTCAGTTGGAGGTGCTAGAGGAGACTCCCTTGGGAGACCAATTGTATCAGTTGATGGGTGCATAACCATTGAACCTATGGACTATGTTTGACTTTGTGGATTGACTATTGACTATGTTGACTAGTTCAATTTAGTGGCCCTTTTTAATTTAAGTATTTCTTTTTAAATAAATATGATTTTGTGGGAGAAAAGAATGATTCAACTATGGTTTGTTTATAATTTGATGAATGCAAATTAGAGAAAACTAGGGATTGATTTGGAGGTAAAAAATTGTTATGATTTATGGGAATTATGGGGTTTCCTTTTGTTTAAGCTATAAGTGATTGAGTGGAACTATTATTTCTTATGAAACTCTTTTTTTTTTTTTTTTGGTGGTGGCCACAAGGGGTAAACAGAGTGTGACCATGAGGGAACCATTACAAACATATCCACAACATGTGAGGCGAGAGATTTGAACCTGGGCCTCTCAGCAACTAGAGAGGTTTAACTACCCACTTGCTCTCCAACTCCTCTACATGGGCGGATAAAAAAACATATCCGCAACATGTGAGGCGAGAGATTTGAACCTGGGCCTCTCAGCAACTAGAGAGGTTTAACTACCCACTTGCACTCCAACTCCTCCACATGGGCGGATATAAAATGTGTTTTTTGTTTTATGAGGAACCTTTTATATACAACATATCCGTAACATGTGAGGGGAGAGATTTGAACCTGGGCCTCTCAATAACTGGAGAGTTTTAACTACCCACTTTCTCTCCAACTCCTCTACATGGGTGGATAAAAATGTTTTTAAAACCTTTGCATATGGCGTGCGGGAGATTCGAACAAGATACTTCGTAGTTTCGAGGTGGTTGCCCGAGCCAACCGTGCCACCAGGCAATTTTTACTCCTCTTATGAAACTCTTTTATGACCCTTACCTAGTTGTGATTTCTAGGATGATTTATTTGATGAAATATTTACGCTTTTATGGTAAAATAATTTTTATAAAAGAATGGGTGGGAAATTTATTCTTGGAAAAATTATGGGGTTTCCCTTTATGTTATGTATGAAATATTGAATTATGAAAGCATGGATGCTTTGTGGGTATCTTTCATGGATTATGCATATGTTGCAAAGGAATGTTTACATAGCATTGGCATATTAAATACATATTCAGGAAAACAAGAGTTGTTCTAATACCTTATACCATCACCATCATGCAAGAAGAAACCAAAATGGAAGACCTTGAAGACTTATACTCCATGTATTATTCTTTACATTTTTTATGAAAGAAATGATAAATCCTTGTATTGAAGCTCCTATTTGATGGGAAACTTATTGTAAACTTGATATTTGATCTTGATGGAAGATCATTTTGCTATTATGCAATATTATTATTCTTTGAACGTGGTAGATAGTTATTTTTTATGTAAAGAATGAAAATTATGAATTATTATCTTGGAGATGTTCTTAAATATATAGTCATGTAATGAAGTTGAAATATTTCTTAACATGTTTTATATGGAAAGCTTATTCTTATATTTATCTCAATGATTCAATAAAAAATTTTAAACAAGAATTATATAGACTTCACAATTGTTATGTAATTTCCTTGATCACTAGTAGAGTTGATTATTGGGGCTCATAATTTAAGAAGAAAATTTTAATATTCATTATATTATTTTACATGATGATCCAAATACTTGAGGGGAGTTATGGTAGGCAACACTCAAGTCTTATTTTGATGAGTTAATTTGGGTGGCGTAGCCCAAAGGGTTCCCAAAAGTGGGTAAGATTTATAAAATTCCTAAGCAGGGAATCTTGGACTAGATATCCTATCACAAATATTAGGAGTATCATCACAAGTTTATGTTGGAACATTGAATGGTGAGTATCGGATGGCCAAGCTATTTATCACACAAAGTGATAAATACATTAATTAGTCTAGTTGGTAATTAAGCACTAAGCACTAGATAACTCACTGTGGAGGTGCAAGTATATAGGTTTTAAAGCATTACACCAAGATCCTACATAGACAGACTTGTGTATGTATAGGGGAAGTCATTACTTTTGATGGACTAAAAGGGAGAACCCTATACTATGGTCAAATGGTGGAGGGACCATTAAGGTATTTTTTATATCATGGGGTATAAATGTGAACCTCCAATTATTATAGGATGTGGCCAAACCCGACCACTTGAGTGTTTTCTATAGTGACTAGTTCTCAATTGTGGTATACCTTTTAATGGAAAAGATATTTGGGATACATCTATGTGAATATTAAATATAAATGTAACTTATGGTAAATGTATTGTAAAAAATATGTATTAGTCTCTCTTTGGTTTGGTAACAATGGGGTTATTTCAAATATAGATTAGATATGACCCATGTGTCCAGAGTTAAATCATTTAAGGTAATATAAAATAATTGTATGTTATTTGTTATGTAATGAATTCCATTATTTCAATTGTTCCTTCAATTCATCTCATATCTATGATTATGTTATTTTTACATTTTTTGATACATAACTAGAAATGATCTCTAGTTTTTGCATATAAACATATCTTTAGAAAATAGAAGTTGAAAAACTGAATGCTCAAAATTTTGGATCCTCCAAATTTTCTTGTCTTCGAAATCAATCATATCCTCTAGATTTGATGTTTTTCCCTATTTAAAATATTCATTATATCCATAAGCATACTATTTATTTGGTTAAAAATCTTAGAAAATATATTTATTAGTTCATTTTATAAACAACTATTTATTCTTCTTCACATGAATTAAAGGATGTCTTCTTTTTGGATGCAACACTTGAGATATGACTTAAATATAACTAGTGAAATCGTCATCTAAATATGTTATGCATCTAAGTATATAAATATGGGGATATAATATAATATTATATTATGGAATAGGTCACACATAAAATTATAATAATAAATAACATAGTGTCATGTTATAATATTATGCACTTTGTAACTCATGGAAGGTGAATCACCACATGAGTGGCCTTCTAAATCATGGAATGTGAACCATCACATTCTTGTATAAAGAAACATGTACCCCTAATTGTAAAAGGAAGTGATATGAAGTATTATTAGTAAGAGTCTTGGCTCATAAAGTAGAGAACTTATGAAGTTATTCCTTCCTTAAGGACTATTCTTGGTGTTGCCCTACCTAAAGGGTATTATCTATCTCTACTTTATTATGTGGATTGTTATTATGAAATATATTTGAGGATACATGTTGTATATTTTTACATATTAATGAGTTATTTATTATTAATGAGAAAATATGTTCATATCAATTAGTATTAAGCCAGTGATTATGGCAAACTGGGTTTGTTTTTGCAAAACTAAGGCATATTTTTCTAAAAAAAGGTCCAATTTTATGGGGAAATACATTATTTTAGTAGTCATTTTTTAAATATTTTTGTTCCATCATGTATATTATTTTAGGTACTAAAAAAAAATAATAATAATTTGTTAAATCTTGAGAAGTATTAAGAAAATTATGGTTGTTTGAAGTTGAGATGTGTTGTTTTTTTGGCTTCATGAATTGTTTTTCAAAATAAAAAAGATCATATTAAACTTTCAAGCAATCATTTTTAGAATATTTTTCATCGGCATGTAGATTATTTTGAGTACTATAAAAAATGATTACTCACTTGTTAAATTTTTATAATTATTGAAGGAGTTACAATTGTTAAAATTTGATATTTTATGTTGTTTTTGGGTTGCATGGAAAATTCATATAAAGTAAAAAATCACATCTCTTAATCTAGGTAAGAAAATTAGTTGTCGCTTGTTTTCTTTCAAAGAAAAACAACATATTTCATTATTTAAAAAAATAAATAGATGATATATCAAAACGTTTTTTAAGTAATATTATTTAAAACCCTAGCTGCCTTTGGAAAATAATATTGGTTTGAGGGCATGGAGGTTACAGTATTTACTAGAAAAGATGATAGTAATGCTTGAGAATGGTGGAAAATTTAAGTCTTTAAATATTATAATTTTTTATGGAGATATGAGATTTTATTTATTTACAATAAGGTTTATCTTGGGTTATGAACTTTACTGGTACCCGTAATATTACACACACATGGGAAGAATTTGAAGTTGTATTTTTAATAAAAATGGGGATCAGAAGAAAAGGATAATAATGTATAGGATAAATAAATAACACTTTTGGCACCAAACAATATTCAAAAATATTTGTTTAAATATATGAATTTTTATTGTGTAATTTCATGGTTGCATCCAAAATAAAAAATATTTTACCTCCCAAAACCCTAGCATTAAGCATAACTTGATCAATAGAGACTTGGCTAATAGTTTGTAGATTCCAACAACCGAAAATAAACACATAAAGCTTGAGGATGAGAATGTTCAGAGTTTTCAAGATTTGAAGATCACCATGGATAAATATGTCTTACATTCGGATTTATATGCTATTGAGATGGGTGATCTGGGTATTATTCTTGGTTATATTCGTTGTATTCTTGGGTACTATTAATATTAATGTGAAAAATAAGTTCATGAAGTTATGGTACAAGAAGAAGAAGATAATATTACATGATATTTTTTAGTGTAAGGAAAAACATGAAGCAATTATAGGGGAACAAATTGAAGAACAAATAAAAGAACCTGAAATCGAGTCTAAGGAGGAGGTAGTAGATTTCAAAGAAGAAGCAAAAGCAAAGGATGAACCAAAATTAGAGGTACAAAGGGTTAAACATAAGTGTAGGGTAGGAGTATATTATCATCCACATGACCATGAGAGGCAATAATCATGAAGATAAGACATAAAGCAACAAAGAAGCTATGATGAAGATACATGGAACACAAGGATTAATTATGGATATTCATGTGGTATAAGGGTATACCAATTAAATTTTCACTAATATGGATGGATGATCAAGATCATTACCGATTCTCATCTTTGCATAGATGATCAAATTATTTAGTTTCTTCCAATGTTTCAAGGACAAAATATTTTTGTAAGAGGGATGAAATGTTAGTTACCTAAGTATATGAATGTGAGTATATAATGTAATATTGTATTATGGCATGGGTCATACATGAAATTATAATAATATATAACATAATGCCATATTATAATATTATGCACTTTGCAACCAATGGAATGTGAATATCACATTCTTGTAAAAAGAAATATGCACCCCCAATTATAAAATAAAGTGATATGAAGTATTCTTTGTAAGAGTATTGGCTTGTGAAGTAGAGATATTGTGGAGTGATTCCTTCCTTAAGGAGTATTCTTTGTGTCACCCTACCTAAAAGGTATTGTATATCTCTATTTTATTTTGTGGATTGTTATTGTGGAATATATTTGTAGATGCATGTTGTATATTTTGACATGTTGGTGAATGATTTATTGTTAATGAAAAGAGAGGTTCATAAAAAAATATAAACTATTAAAATCAATTAATTTTTTTTCTTTCAAATTATTTCCAATAGTATAATATTTTTATTATTTCCAACAAAATAATTAGCATACCATCAATTCATGCTTAAATATTGTTTTTGACTAGTTTCATGGGTCTTTTGATAGTTATTGGGGCACATTGTTATATTATTTGTAGTAGTGGGTAACCAACTTAGCCTAAGTTCCCATCAATCCCTCTTGCATATGTGGTTTATTAATCTTGATGGCATACCAACATATCCTCTTGTTCTTGAAATTAATTTGACAACTTCATCCTCAATGCCAAAATCCTATGTGATTAATATCATTCTTAATTTATATTAAACATAAATACTATATTATTTTAGACCTCCCAACATCTTAGCATGAGCTCCCTATTGATACCTCTTGCATCAATACCATACTAACCTTGATGGCATATTGAAATATTTTCTAGTTCTTGAAATTAATTAAATAATTACATCCTTAAAATCAAAATCCTATGTTAAAAAAAGTCTAGGTAAACCAAATCAACATAACTTTCCTCATGTTTATAGGATTTTACTCTTTAATAAAAAAATATTTGTCTCCATATACTCATGCATATTTAATTTCTTAGTCAACAATAAAAAAAGGACTAAGAATATGGATCTTATACCTTTTAATTATACTTATATTAAATATAATATTTAAGTAACACTAAAAAAAAATACAATATGAAATAATTACTTCTTATGCTTTTAAAATCTAATCTCTAAATAATTTAAATTTAAGTTATACATATTTTACAAAATTAACAACTTAAAAATACACAAAAAAAAAAAAAAAATTATCATTTAATATTTTACTAATGTCATATTTAAAAATAAATAAATTTCACTCCTTTGTATGTTTGAAACAATTATTTTATAACTTTCAATTAATTATATCACTTTTAAATTATTTATATGTGCATGTTCATAGATGTATATAATAATACAACCTATTCTTTTAATTATTTAAAAATCATTATTTTACATTCTTAGTTCTATATTTTCTAAATTACAATGTCACGTCCCGTGCTTAACCGGGAGGCTGGTGAGAGTAGTGGGAAGTTGTAGGCACGTACCAATTTGGGCATGCCCTCTTCATCGGGGAAGCATCTGCATCTGCCTCTGCCTTGGTTATGTGCTTTGGAGATGCAAATGAGCTGTTTTGCATCATTCAAATCACATATGTCGTCTTGTAATTATTTCTTGTCCTCTCTAAGAGAAGGATGACGATCATTGAACACGACTTCGACCGGATCCGAAAAAATTGCTTGGGCCAGTGATAAGTAATATGTATGACTTATACGCTCTACGGAAGGGGAATTCCGAATGTCTACAGCACGGCAATTTGTCGCAGGCGCAGCCTCCAAGTTAACAGTGCGCTTTATTTCATTTGTTGTCGATGGGCTGCGACATAGGACAAACTTAGCAGTTTAGCGAGATTCCATAATTGAAATGTGTAGCATTGGTTGCGTAAGTTCCCACATACACGTAACAACATATTCATATAATGTAACAACGTATTCATACGTCTGTAGCGTTAATTACGTCTGTCGCCAAAGACACATAACAACGTATTCATACAATGCATGTGGCCGCGTTTAAGTCGGTCAGAGCTTCCGATACCGCAGTCAAAGGATGGGATCCGCATTTGTGGACTGTTTCTTAGAAGAACGATGGAAAGCCAGGGAAAGACGTAGGTTGGCCTAGTGCAAGTGAGGAGCTAAAATAACCAGAAAGCTTTAAAAATAAAAAATAAAAAACAAAATTATTAGTGGTTGATCAGAACATGGTCTGAACGGTTGCTTCGACTATAATGGAGAAAAAATAATAATTGGTTATTTGTTTATGAACAATAGTTATGGATCAATTGAAAGGCATAAATCAAGCCTATTGTGGATATATATATATATATAGAAAGTCAAGACCTTAAAAAATGGTTTTACATTTGGCAACTCAAAAAAATAGATTATACATCAATTTGATGTATAAAGTGTATTCTTGAATATCAATAACAGAGAAATGTATAGAAACACTATAAAGATTCGAAGTGAAAAAATTAAAAAGATACATTTATAATTTAAAAAAATATTATTTGAATTCAATCAAGCATCATATTAAGGAATTAATGCATATTTTTTGAAGTATGAGTTTATGATAAAAAAGAATAAATGCACCTTATATTATGAAAATAAAGATGATGATATTTTGATTGTTTATTTGTATATTGATGATTTGACTTTCACAATAAGTTTATGAAGAACAAAGAAAGAGTTCAAGCAAGCTTGAATCAAGAATTTGAAATGGATGATTTAGGATGGATGCATTATTTTTGTGGCATGTACATATATAATATTAAATTATTAAAAAAATTAAAAATTAAATCATGTAATTTAAAGTTGATTAAAATAAATAGTAGAGAAGTTCAATATTTATGTCTCAAAAATAGAGATATTTTTTTATTAATACAAGCAAAGAATTTGTTCCTCAGGATAGGTATTCTGATTTACATTTAAAGGATTTAGATTAAGATTATTACAACAAATTAAAGAATTCAGATTAAAACTATTACTTTTACAACAATTATGTCTCAAAGTCAGAGACTTACCAATCCATCAAACCTAGAAGCTTCATAGGAATTGTTTGAAGACGTATGAAGAAAGTTGGCTCATCGATCAACCAATTTCATTACATTGAATATGCAGAACACTTAAATCTTAAGATTGCTAATAGATCAAGTCCTAATTTTCAGAATTTTTTCGAAGCATAGTATGAGAGATATATTAATAATTGAACGTTCAATTAATAAAATCCTCGGATACACTAGGAATTTCTTATAGACGTGGACCGCGTCCCATTGCTAACCGGGAGGCTTATGAGTGTCGTAGAAACTGGAAGTGGTTGCATCCCAGTTGAAGGGATGTGCCAACTTGGACATGCCTTCTTCATCGAGGGGAACCTCTGTCTCTGTCTCTGCCTCTGCCTCCGAGAGATGAATGGCCTCCTCAAGCCGTCCGCACTCTGGAGATGCAAACAGATATTTTGCGTCATCCAAATCACATGTGCAGTCTTGTACATGTACCTTGCTTTCCCTAGGAGGAGGAGGAGGATCATTCCCCACATCTTGCAATTGCTCTGGAAAAACTTGTGGGCACACTGATTGGTCCTTCTCAGAACTCTCACCCGCCTGCAACGAAGGTCCCACTTCATCATTTTCTGCTGTATCAACTTCTTGATCAGCACCACCTTCATCGTTATGATGAATATAATAGTGTTGGGGGACGGTGTCGAAGGCGGAACCAACAGCAAGGGCAGCTTCTCGAATTGAGTTGGGCGATGGATTGGAGCGCGCCTGTGCTACCACCTCCCATGCGCTTGCAACCGACAGCGAATCTGGAAAGTTGAATGACGTTGTAGTAGTGGGTTCATGTAGGCATAAGAGCGCCGTGTCATAAGCTCGAGCTGCAGCTTCCGGAGTGAAGTATGAGCCCAGAGATATGCGTGACCTCCCCGTCGTCATCTTTCCCGCACGAATTTCGGCAACCCATTTCCCCCATTTTCGTTTTCTGATGCCTCGGTATCTCCTTTCCTTCTCCCCACTCTCTCGAGCGTTGAACTCATTTCTATCCATCACTAAAGATTAGAAGAATTGATATCGAATGGGTAAATTGTCCGCGAGCAAAGCTAGTACTGAGAAAGCATAAGAAAACTATATGTTAACCTATGTGTATGAGTTATTTATAACCTCCATGGTCGGCAAAGTCTTGCTGTATGAGTTATTTATAATCTATCTAGGTTTGGTAGGTGGAGATTCGAACGAGGGACCTTTCTTGCCCTACTCTCTTCAACTCACCTACAACCCGTAGGTCAAGTCTTCAACTCACCTACAACCCGTAGGTCTTACAACCACCATCTTAGAAATTTAAGATTTTTAATATTCTAGAAGGATTTTATTGTTGACTTTATTCTAGGTGTCTCTCCTTTTTGTGGTGCCGACGAATCCATCTAATTCGAAAAGACACTTGCTAATGCATCCGTACGAAACATTTTGCCGTGTCAAAGCTGGCTTTATAGCAATAGAAATCGAGTAGCGAATCGTGGGAATTCTCTTAGGACGATGAACAGAAAAAACCGTACTGAGATAATACGCTACTGTAATTGATTTTTTTTATATATTGAATTTCTTAGGCTACCATTAGCTATCCGAAAAATCAATACGATAAATGGTAAAAATAAAATGTAATTCTTAAATTAATGGAGAAGTTAAGAGAGAAGGGAAAAAGGAAACTTTTTAATTTTTAAGAATTATTGAAATTTATATGAATAAATAATATTTAATATTTTTTATATTTTCAAATTTAATTTTATAAAAGTATTGTATAAATGTATATAATTTTATTTTTTACAATATGATGTAATTTTATATATAATATTTAAATTTTAATATTAAAAAATTATATTAAGAATATATTTATAATGTTTTATAATAATTATGATTGTCCATAAAATTTAAAGTTTTATTAGATATTTAAGTGTTTTATATTGTTTTATTAAATTTATATATTTTCCATGATGGCATTAAAGAGAAGTAAATTTTTTTTCAAAGACATCATTACAATAAAATTTCTCCTTTCGTGCTTAAACATAGCTAAGAATATGGTTCCATATATATGCATATTTGCAACAAAACCTCAAATACGAAAAAAGAAGAAAATAATAATAATAATTGAGGATTTACAATTTGATAACATTAGAGAACACATGTCTTCATTGTTATTCAAATTCAATTGCAATCCATGTTTTCATTATAATAAAAGTGATAATAATTTGATTAAAATATTATAGAACAAATATAACTTTTCTTGCTAATAATAGTAATATCGTGAGAATAAACATATTAAAAAATAATAGATAAGTGATAGTTGTCCTTGCTAATAATAGCAATAGAGTGGTCTTTCATTCAATGTTTCAAAAAACAATTTGATATGTTTAATTTTGAAACTTGCATTTGATATACATATGAAATGTTTAAAAAATAAGATATTCATTATAGCTATTTGCAACATTAAAAAATAACATAAAATTATTTGATATTTGTTGGAAAATAAAATACTTCATATTATTCAATGAAAGAACCTTTGCTTAAATAGCAAGTGTATACAATATGATCCATTGGATCATAACTAATTGAGTTGATCTCAACCACACAAATTATCCTAGTAACAACTTAGGATATAATATACTCTAACACCCCCCTTAAGTGATACTAGGAGGGAACAAAACCAAACAAGTGGCATATCCACAAGTATGAGTCCTATAAAAAAGGTTTGATAAGGTACTCATGTACATAATATGCATAAGAAAACTTTTTTGAAAGATGAAAAAAATACAAGGGAGAAAACCTCCTACCAGAATAAAAAAAAAGAAAAAAAAGAAGAAGGAAGATATGCAAGGAGGGTGGAGAGTAAGATGTCCTCTTCAACCCCCCATAGGACAAAATCCATCAAGAAGGGCCTGCAAAGGATCCATGATATTTCTCAAAAAAATAGAGAAGCCTTGTCTTCGAACTGAATGAAATCTCACTCCCAGACTGATGCTTGTAACTATGAACAAGGATATGAACCATGAAAAAAATCACTAAAGAAAACCCCCTGAAACCAAAGTGTCTCAAAAAAGGAGAGTGCGAAGATAGAGTGGAAAAAAACCATCACAATGGCATGGGTAGTCTAAAATTGACCCCACAAGCACATTTATGTGGTGTCCACCTATATGAACACAATGGGCTGATAACAAGGTCCAAACTATGTGGACAAACAACTTAAAACAAGGGAATAAAAAAATAAAATGACACCAATGTAGTTGTCGAATGTGGCCTTATGGTGACCTCCTCATCCTACCAAAATGCATGGGTAACCAACTGTTGTATCCACCATGTACTATAGAGAAGATGACTAGATACTAGTATCACAAATAAATGCTTTGGGAGTATCAGGTTCAACGGAGAGTGCACTCCATGATACAACATATTTGTGGTCAAAAACACAAGTTAAACTATCTCAAAATGAAAATTGGACACCACCAATGTGTTTGAATCCAAAAAACATTTCCAATGACTATAAACACCCCTATGATAGGGTGTCAAAATGGCCTTCATCTGTAGGAAAAACAACAATTTTCTTCATCAGGAATACAAAATATTTTTGACATTAGAGAATATTCCTTGGAATATTTTGACGGTATTGCTATTTGGAAAAAAATAGATTATGAAATTTTGCCTTCAGATTTTTCTTGGTTTCAATAGTTTGTCATGGGCCATTCACTCTCCACGTGGAAAAATAAAAAATACCAATGAGGTCATGTTTGAATTTTCCTTCTCACTAAAATATGAGATAATAAAATAGTAGCCATTCTCCCCTTTGTTTTTATGAGTACAATGATTTTTTTTAAAAAAAGGTTATTTCCCCATTATTATATGACATACATCATGATAGTATTGAAACTTGTGCGAGTAAATAAAATAAAATAATAAAATAAAATAACCTTCTTTATCCTTGAATAAAAAAAAAAAACCAAAATTATTCAAAAGCAATTGTTCCTTTTTTTTTTATTTTAGCATTCTCAGCTGTCGTCTTCGTCTCCTTGGTCATCATAACTCTGACCTCTTCAAACGCCAGTACTTCATTTTAGGAAGAACAATCACCACAAAAATGAGACCCAAAAGGCTAAAATCCCAAAGAGGAAGAACGTCATGGAAGTCCCGATTGAATTCACCAACGTCAAGAAATATTGAGTAACTATGAGGTTGCCTATCTAGTTTGCAATGGTAGCAATTCCTCCATGCAATCCACTATACTTGGGTAGATATATATCAGAGTTAAGAATCCAAGGGATTGTTCCTATCCTTGGGGCATAAGATATAATTTACAGTGCCAACCCAATAAGTGCCAACCATCCATACTTACTTGGGCACCCTCTCACAAACCACTCTCTAGAAATCTTGTGACATATCTTCTTCATTGTAAATTTTGAAACCACGCAGGCCCTAGGTAAAAGCTTATATTGGGATCTCTCATCAACAATAATTATGTAAGTGCATGCACGCTTGTTGCTCCAAGCATTCATCTCCATGTACCTAGAACCTTGGTGAAAGTAAAGTTGACAATATATGATAGGAATTACCCCCTTGTAAGAAGTAATCCATTGAGGGTCACAAGAGTGCCCCTCACTTGGGAAGGTGATATTTTTGAGATATAAATTGGGGATACCATGGATACCATACCCATGCCCAAACCCACCATGATTCTTCCCATAATAAGCAATGCAGGAAAGGGTGCAGTTGCCATGACCACAACTTCGAAGAAGAAAGTAACATCGATGATCATAATGGAGATCCTCCTACCATAGTGATCATTAAACCATCCTCTAATGGTCGTCCCAACTATAGCTCCTCCAGTAGCCATGTTCACTATGGATTCCTAAATATTTGTGTTCCTATCCATAGATTTGAAGTCATCCCTCATATACAACAACACTTCAAATATCACTCTTGTGTCATAACCAAAAAGAACACCTCCAATTCCTCCACTATGTTCTAATCTTAGCACAAATGGGTTTTTCCATATTATGAAATAGTTGGTTCAAATTTTATCTGATGAGATTTTGACAACCAAGCCTTCCATTTCCATACTCATAAAGCACAAAAATAGTGGATTTCAAGATGTTATCATCGACAAGGGCATCGACCTCTATAGTCATGATGATGAGGATTGTGCCACCATGTTAGATCATATGGACCTCATAGAGCTCCTATAAAAGAAGGGTGTCAATAACAATACCCACAGTAAAAAAATCATCATGCTTTTGCAAATTGCCAATTCCCTACGACATCACGTCGTAAACTAGAGAAGCAGGCCAAATACCCATCTGGTTTCTACACTTTTGTGGTAAAAAATGATTCCACAAAGCACGTACTCAAATATGTTTCATCACATAGGCATGTGATAGAAAAAAAATGAGTACATACATAAAAATTTGTTCAAACCAGTGATCAACTTGGAAAGAAAATAGTCAAACATAAAGAGCAAATCTCCAAGACCACTATCAAAGAGTAGAAAATTGCCTCCATGCATAGGACCAATATGACTTCATCATCCAAAGCTAGGAAAAACAAATCAAATAGCAAAAAATCTATTGACCACTATGCTTTTGCTATCCAAAGCTAGGAAAAACAAATCAACTTTCAAAAAATTTATTGACTAAAACTACCACAACTTTATCATGAACATGGATATGTCCCCCATCGTGGCATTCCTGATCATGTTATTTATAGTTCACATATAACCACAACTTTTTTGGTGTGCTGTAAACTATGTACTTATTTCATGTGTACACTCTAAATCGAAGGAAGTGGCCATCCCAAAATTGCAATTGTTCAATATTACAAACCCTGAATTTTATGGCTAGCAACTTGGAGGAAAATTGTCATGATATCGCGACATGTTGGGTCGTCGCTACCGCCGAGGGGAAGTTGTCGCGATTTCGTGACATGTTGCACTGTCGCAGCCAAGGGAGGAAAGTTGTCATGATTTCACAACATGTTGCACTATCGTTGCTGCTGAGGGAAAGTTGTCATGATATCGTGACATGTCGCACCGATGCGGCCAAGGGAAGAAAATTGTTGCGATATCACGACATGTTGTGTCGTCACGACTAAGGGAGGAAAGTTGTCACGATTTCGTGACATGTTATGTCGTCGCGGCCGCTAGAGGAAATTTGTCATGATTTCACGATGTGTTGTGTCATTGTGGCTGCTGCTAGATTTTTTTTGCAATATCGCGACATGTTGCTCCATTGCGGCCAAGGTTGGATTTTTGTCGTGATTTCGCGACATGTCACGATTTCACGATAGGTTGACTTTTTTGCGATCAGAGGAGTCTTGTGTCACGATTTCGTGACTTGTAGCTTTTTCATGAACAGAGGTGAAGTTGGTGTTTGCTGCGTGTTTTCATGATAAGTTGTTGTAACTGACCTATCAGCTCTCTCAGCTAGCTTGGTATTGGTTCAAGAGATTTGGATCCAATGCAAATATTCCTCTTCTCTTGTAATCATGTGCTTTCATTATTTTCGGTTGGGATGTATCTTATCCCAATTGTAACTGATCAATGTTTTAATACAAGTTTTTTTCAAATTTTTCAAAAAAAAACATGGGATTCACACTCAATACAATTGTGCTTTCTCAAATGGAAGATATCCCATACTAAAGTTTAAAAAAAAATCATCTAGATTTCAACATGTACAAGAAATTATCTTCAAATCATGTCATCCAAATCTCCCTTCCCGTTTCATTCACAACAAGCTTACATAGGGTAAATGAGCCACAATCACTCAAAACAACCATTAAAATCTTCACTACTATCACAACAATGTCAATGATAGTTTCAACAATCTTAGGATTAATTACTGATGGAAAAAATTAAATGATCATGATTAATATTCTTCGCTTTCCTCACTGCTCAATCCACCACGAGAATCACAATGGCATCATCTACTTCCACTATGATGTCAGCATCGGGGCGTAGAAGGAGTTGGAGTAGGAAGCATCGGAGAGGGAGTAAAAAGGTGGACCAGTGGCTCGCACCTACTTCCATATTGAAAAACAAAATTGTTCACAGCACACTTCCAATACTATTCTATCCTTCCCAATAATAGAGACAATGTAGCAGGCATCCATGGCCAAGGAAGACTTAAATAAGACTTTGGGATATTGTTTCCTCATGTTCCTAACAAACTCTGGCTCAAATAGAAGTTTATCTCATACTTCCAACAACACCTCCTGGTGATATGGAAAAATAGATGAATTTTACCCTTATTCAATCTTTGTTCTCTTCAACTCCATGGCTATTTTCACCACTTGGTCTTTGGATCACCCATCGGGTAATCCCAAAATCTGGTATTAATTGACAAAAATCTAAACATGGGCAAGAAGTTGTTGCTTCTGGTCTTCATTCTCCATAATAAGGGAGTCTGTTACCCTAATTGTATTGAAAAACCAAGTGAGAGATCTCACCTATCTCAGAGTTGCACAGTGGAGATCTACAATGTCAGGTAGGGGCCTGAGAATTATTTAAGGAATAGATGTCACTGCCTCCTTTTTTTTTGTCAATAGCTAGATGAAAATGTGGTGCTTGCATACCTTGTGGACAAAAGTATTGAGGTTCTCATCATGAAAGAATTATTCCTCTCAAAAATTTGTGGGTTTTTTCCAACGAAATATCCACGAGCATCACAAGCCTCCACCATTTTGAGAGTAGTTTCTCCCTCTTTCTTGATCTCAGCCACAACTTTCATGAACCAAGACAAATCCATTCATTGTTGAATGTAAATTTGCAATTGATGGAAAAATAAAATAACTTCTTGAGGAAGACTCAAAAATGGCTAACCTTTCCTTTAGAAGAGCCAAAGAAATGCTATTACTCCTCGATCCTGCTAGCTCCTTTGTAAGTACACACCCCATTATCCTCTACAGAATTATCGAGTTTAATTTCTGCTTCAAACCCTATACCACCTTCAATCGCAATATCTCCTATAGGACAAAATATAATTGGCCTCCATACCAACCAAGTATAGGGTTGGTGTAAATATATCTAGCCATCTGCTCCCATTATGAAATTTTTGTATCTGTTTGATTTATTTGGATCCCAAATAAGTAATGAGCTAGACCCAGATCATCGATATCAAAATTTTCAAAGAGGGAGTCTTTTATAGTCTAAATGTGATCGAAGTCACTACTAGTGAGTAGTAGATCATCAACATATAGAACAAGTATGGTGATTTTTCCTTTGTATCTCCAAATGTAGACTACATTATCAAACTCACAATGAGAAAAACCTAATGAAAGAAGGAAGGAGTCCTTTTTTTCATACCAAGCTCTAGGATCTTGTTTGAGGCCACAAAGAGACTTCTTTACCGTACAAAAAAGAGAGGAGTCTTGAGTGAAACCAGCAAGTTATTCTATGAATATCTCTTTCTTTAAGTACCTATGTAAGAAAGCACTTTTTACATCCATTTGAAAACCATGCCACTTTTGGGAAGGAACCAGAGCAAGAACTAGTCTAACAAAATCCATTTTTGCAACTGGTGCAAAGGTTTCAACATAATCAATTCCTTCAATTTGAGAGAAACCTTTGGCTACTAGGCGAGATTTATGTTTGTCAATTTATCCATTATGCCCATATTTTATTCTGTAAGACCATTTACAACAAAATAATTTCCTTCCTTTAAGTATGGGAACTAAATCCCAAGTTTCATTTTTTATTAAAGAAGAGAATTCATTTTCCATGGCATCATACCATTATTTAATACCAGTTTCTTCTTTGAAGGATTGAGGATTAGAGGAAATAGACTGACTAACAATACCAATGCCTATGGAATTGGTAAATTTGGGTGATGGAAGATTTTTGATGTAAGGAGTAGCTTCTTTAACAATGGTGCGGGCCCATTTTGGTATAGTGGAAGGAGTAGAAGGAGTGGAAATACTTTGATTTGGAGTTATAGGTTCCTCATCTTGATAATAAATCTCTAAATTAATCTCTAAAGTTGGTTCTTCATTATATTGAGGTTCTACTATAGGATAAGGCTCAATAGAGGAAGAGGATGGTTGAGGATCTTTCTAAGGGAATGTTTCATCAAATTGGACATTCCTATGAAATATACCTCATGAGTTGTGGGATCAAGGAGCCTGTATGATTTTATTTCCTCACAATAACCAACAAAGGTGAGCTTTTTGCTTTTCTTATCTATAGCCTTCATTTTCTTCTTTGGGATGTGCACCCAATCAGAACACCCAAACATCTTATAGGAGACATCTAGTTTGGGATAGTCCATGCTTCTTCAGGAGTTAAATGGTCAATATATTTGTGAGGTGTGTGGTTTTGAATAAATTTTGCACATTTAATAGCTTTTACCCAAAAAAATTTTGGAATATCTCTTGAATGGAGCATACAGTTTGCCATTTCCTTCAATGTTCATTTTTTCCTATCTGCAATACCATATTGTTGTGTATTATGGGAGACAGAATGTTGATGAATGATGCCATGACTTGATAGAAATATTGAGAACTCATTACTGCAATATTCCCCCCATTATATGTGTAAATTTTCTTGATGTTGTAAGAGGCCTGATTTTCAATTAAGGCTTTGAATATTTTGAATTGGGATAGAACATCACTTTTGTATTTTAGTAAGTAGACCCAAGTTCTTCTGGAAAATTCATCAATGAAGGTTAGAACATATTTTTCTCCTTTGAAAGAAAGATCTAGCAAAAACATCAAGTCACAATGAATTAACTCTATAGGGGATGAGACTTTTAGAGAACCACTTGGGTGGAAAGGATCTTGATGTTGCTTTCCAATAGCACATCCAGTACATACTCCATCAATAGAAGAGACTTGAGGTAAACATGTTACCATTTGATGGGTATTCAATTCCTTTAGGTAGTTATAACTAATATGACCAAACCTTTCATGCCAAATTTTATTTTCAAGATCTCCATAAGCCACAAAATAGGAGGCCCATTATGGATTTTTTAATCCTTTAAATTGAAATAGGTGAGTGTTATGATCAATATCTCCTTTGGATATAAGAGAGTGGGGGTCTTGAAAGTATCTTATCTCAACTCTTGTCAGAGAGAAGAGAATATTTTTACCCTTTCCAAAAGTACAAATTTGATAGATAGAGGAGATTTGTTGCAATTTTTGGAACATAGAGAACATTATTGATAGAGCCACCATCAATGGATATTTCACCCTTTCCTTTGCATGGGATAAATGAGAGTCACCAACTTCTATGCTACATGTTGAACTTGAGGAGACATCAGAGAATGACTCATTTGAAGCAATCATGTGATGAGTTGCTCTAGAATCTAGGACCCAGTATTTATATGAAGTGTTGGTGGTCTTCCCTTGAACATTTAGAGTTTTTCCTATCTATTGTTTATCGTCTATATTTTGATCCTTCATAGCTGCCTCTAGTTGTTGTAATATTTTCTAGCATTTTTTTGCAGAATGACCATTCTTTTTGCAGTGAGTACAAGTTATGGGATTCCTTTATTTCTTTTTGAATTTTTCTTTAGTAGATATGGAGGTTACTAAGGCTTTTGAGGAAGAGGAAAAGATCTCATATTTTGCAAGTTTTGTTTCTTCCCTAATTAGTCTATCAAAAAATTCTTCTAAGGAGGGAATTTTAAAAGTTACACCAAAAGCATCTTTTGTAGATAGAAATGTGGTTACAAATATTTGAAATACATCATTTAGTTTAGAAATAATTAGATAAATGCATTCTTCTTCAGTTTTATTCTTCCCACTACCTTTGTATTGATTGAGGACTTCTTTGAATTTGGTGATAAAGTCAACAATATTTTTGAAGTCTTTAGGAGATAATGTTGTTAATTCTGCTTCTAGCTGTATTGATCTTATTTGATCTGCTTTTCCAAAAAAAAAAATTAGTTTCTCCCAACTTTCAAAATGAGTTTTACAATATTTAATGTGAAACCATAAACTTTTAGTTATATTAGAGCTTATAATACCCATTTTTTCATACATCTTCCTTTTATGAATAAATTTTTCATATTCTTTTCAAAACTGAGGTTGTTTTTCTTCTAATAGGTGTGTAAGCCCTTTTTAAGAAATGAGATTTAATATTTTGGGTTTCCATGTATGGTAGTTATGATGAGTGAGAGGATCAATTGTATTCATTAAATTCATTTTGACAAATAAAATTGAAGTGAACCCAAACTTCCCTCGTTTAACTTTAATTTAGAGAATGCAATGGATATTAGTGAATATAAGCCTTTAAGAAACACCAAATATCTCAAAAATATCCACCCTAATGAGATGGAAACTATAAGTAATTTTGAGGAGATTTTATATTAATCTTAGGCTAATGAGAACAATTATGTTGGGCCTATATATATTTTCTCCTCAAATACCCACCCTTATGACAGGGAAACTATAAGTATTGAGTATATTTGATACATGTAACATAGAATTTTAATCAACTAGACTCCTATATTGGTTATCTTAATAACCCACCCTTATGTGAGGGAAACTATAACTTATTTTAAAAGTTTCCAATATAGGTGCATATTTGATTTAATATATTTTCTCTTTAGAATTTTTTTAAGAAATGAATAATGAATTGAGAATCAAAAAGATTAACAATGGTTAAATAAAGAGATATTCTAACTTAAATTCATTTATCAAAAAAATATATATATAAATTAAGAAACTCTTTGTAAAAAATTAATCAAAATAATTTCATTAATATAGAGACATATTGCAAGAAAGGAAACAATAAAATAATATATATTAATGATATATCCTCACTTTCATCCACTAAAAAATCTCTATATAATATTAAAAAACTTTGGAAAGAAAATTAATTAGAACAAAGTAAGTTGTTTAATATAGATATTTGCTTTAAGAAAGAATTAAATAAAGAATAGAATATTTTTATTTGAGATCTTTAATGTATTAAGGAATGTAATTTGAAATCAATTATCCTCACTTATATTTCATTACCAAGATTTATAAATAGATGACTTATAACAAAAGTAATGAGGCAAAAATAAAATAGGTAAAAATTGACGCAATAACAACCCCCTCGATGCTATGATAGGTGCAAAAAGGCACCTATAAAACCCTCCAAACAAATTATATTATATATACTACAAATTTCCTTTACATCTTCGGGCCAAGGAGAGGCTGAAAAGAAAAGGATAGAAACTTTTGAAGGCTACAAAATTTAAATAGAGATCAGATGTATATTTTTATCTTAAAAAAATTAGCATATCTGAGCTAAAATTTAATTGATGTTAGATACAGGACAAGAGGTAGAGAAGAAATGTTGATGCTACATCTATCAACGAACAAGTGACATCAATGGGTAGTGAGGAAGGATATTTGAAAGGCTATGATTCGCTGCACTAAAATTTGAGTAGGGTAGAAACATAAAATATTATAATGGCACCGAAAGGGTCAGTATCCACGATAAGCTAGATTGGATCTTTGAAAAATGTGAACTTTTAAATGTTTGCTTCTTATCATGTCACCTAAAAGATTGATAAAGGAAGTGAAATTTATAAAAAATTAAATAATTGAATACCACCTCTTTTTGTGATTGCAATATGTAGGTAAGACGTCATTGGACGTAGATAAGGCACTAAGAAGATAAGATTCCCAGAAGATGCCAAAAATGCACACATTAGAGAGGCTCTCAAGAATGAGGATGTTAAAATCTTTATTTTAGCATAGAGTCTCTTGTGGTTGCATATGTGAAACGTAGGGAATGCACCCATAGTAGCAAAGAATACGGTGAGAAGAGAGGCTTCTCAAAATATGAGAGGAAGGCAACGACGCCACACACATAGAGATATTCCTTAAAAATAGATGTTAAGCATCAAAAAACCTAACGCAAAGCACAAAACGAGTTCTGTTGAATATCCATCTATGGTGCACTTATAGAGATCCTCAAAGGAAAAAATACGATAGTCACCACTAAAAAATCATTAGTATAATGCTTAAATATAGAAACACTATTCAAAACAAGAGAAAAATATTATTCAAACATTGTTAAGATGATTATATAACAAAAAAAACTGAAGTTTTTCCTTAGCACCGAAGGACAAAAAAATAGAAGAAGTTCAAGTTGAATGAATATTTGGAAAACACAAGATCTTTGAATGATTGATATTTAATTAGGAAAATACCCATTTTATGATATGTATGCATGCCAATATAAGCAGTGGTCAAAAGCCATGTTTCTAAAAAAATAAATGGACTTTGGTCTACTCAAAGTTAGACCAAAATTCCATTCTATTTTGATGCGAGAAGTGTTTCTTCCTCTAATTAAAGATATCACGAAGATATAACAAAATCCAAACTTCAATTAAAGAACAATTTATATTGCCCATCAAAATATTAATACCTACAAATTTTTAGCCTCCAATTTTGAGTGATACGCAGTTATGGCTAAATGGAGCCGAAACGAGCTGCGTTCGAGATGGAGAATTTTTTTTTTTAAAACATAGGCATACGATGAGGACACATAAAATTGCAAAAAAAAATGAGGAGATTATTTGCATAACAAGGTAAAACAATATTTATCTAGATATTACCATAAGCTAATTCCTCAAAAAAATTGTAGATATAAAAAAATAATCTACAATAGATATAAAACCTCTTTCTTTAAAAAAAAACAAAAGATAAGAGAGTAAGAAATAGTTAGAGAGGCTACCTTCAAGAGAGAATGCCTAGAAGAATCTATCATTCTTTGGTACCATGTTAGAATTTACTAAAATTCGAACTAGAAATCATTACAAGATTTGAAGAAACAAAATAGAACCGATTTATTATTCCATGGATCAACTTTGTATAAATAACAAAGTTGATCATTGAGAGTCATTGGATTACAACAACTCATAAAATATGATGTAGACTGTAACTGAGAGTTCACCTGACTCATGAAGGAGTGGAAACTCAAGTAAGTCTATCCTAGTAGAACTTAAGAGAATAATTACTTATTCTAATAGTAGTGGGGACAACTCTTATAACAACTAATGAGAATATAAATTATATAAAATATACAATATGATAAAGTGTTTATAGATAATACTATAGACACTCAATTTTGCTCGCCTATCACATCCTATGATTGTAGTAAATTTATTCAACCTACATATATCATTTTAAGCATTCAATACAAAAATTGTAGACTAAAAACATGTCTCCCTCTCATAATCAAGTTTGTAGGCTGTGAATTTCTCCTTGGTAGCAAATTTTATCCAAATATTAAATTATAAATTCTTGCCCATCCAATGGTTAAATAGTTTAATAAACCATTAGATAAGTTCACTATCATAAAATCTATCTAGCAATACATTTTTCTCTAAATCTTCAATTTTGACAATTTATCTAGCAATACATTTGTCTTTAAGAATTCATGATTAATATATCTGATTTATTTTAGCATCATAATTTTGTTTGTATTAGACTTACTAAATTAATTTTAATCATATTATAAGGTATGTAGGCATCATTTGGGAATTTCTTATTTATTTTCTTGGTCCATTACCTAGCAAATTCACATATTTTTCATAATCTATTATAACTTAAAGAAAAAAAATCTACAAGATAACATCCTTTTTCACCATAAGAAATATGCTCCTACATATAGTATCTTAAGATATTCGAGGACAAAGAAGCTCTTTCTAAAGTAAACCATAAAGGCTTCAAAAATATTTAGAAAGAGAAGGGTAAAGCTTTACTACAAAATTACATGATATGCTGGTGTCAAATGGTCTTGCATTGTGATAGCTTTTATTTTCCTAGTGTGTTATTTTTTTCAATATCCTCAATTTGAGAATGATATACACCTTTTCTAGATTTTTCTATCTTGGAAAAGAATCAACCTACCCTGTAGACAAGTTTGTCAACTACAACAAATTTACCATTTGTTGACCTGTGAATTTGTAGAAAAAGTTGAAAGGATAAAATAAATATGAGTGTTAGTTTTATGGGGTTTTTTAACTCTAGGGAAGTTGTTAAACTTGTTTTTGTAGTCAATTCCCCTACTAATTTTTATAAAATCAAACTTTTAACCCATATAAGAAGATTATCTACATAAAATTAAAACGTAATTGTTGCAAAACCAAATTCACCTAGTTGAGAAGGTGCTAACATGTCCTTAGGATTGGCTAAGAGTTTTTATGATGCTAGAATTGATAAAATTATTAATGAGAAATATTTTTAACTTATAAAGTGGGTTTGTTGCCTACAAGATAAGTTTGTAGTCTAAAGGATATGTTCATCACCTACAGGATAGGTTCCAAAATGGTAGAGCTTATGGCCAATAAACATGATTCTAGAATAAAATTAAAATATTTTATGATGCAAAAATGATATATTAGCTAAAATAATGATAAGGAATCAAAAAATCATTAAAAACTTAGACAAAGAGTATTCTAGGAAAATTCGTAGGTAGACAATCCTATTGTGTATGAATTCATAGTATGTAGATGCAAAGGTAATATAAAGGTTGAATTTGGAAGGTTTTGGGCCAATAAAATGAATAGGAAATTCCCAAATGATGCGTACAAACCCTACAAGATGATTAAAGTAAATTTAGCAAGTCTAATACAAAAAAAGATAACATGTTAATATAAATTAAACATGTTAATTAAGATACTACAAATGGATGTCAAATGATAAGTTATAGTGTAATAAGTCCAAGATAAAAGGTATAAAAAAGGATCAAAAGATATCTCAACCAAAAAGCACTATAATATACCATCCTTTTTCACCACAAGAAATATGCTCCTACATGTATTATCTTAAAATATTCGAGGACAAAAAGGATCTTTCTAAAGAGAACCCAAAAAGGCTCTTTTGAGGATAAACTTTATTTATGGATATAAATAAGCTTTAGGAACATAAAATTTCCAAGTTGAGGGTTTAGAAAAAAATATATTGCTAGATAAAATTTGTAGTTGTGAACTTGTCTAATGGTTTATTCGACTATTTGACCATTGGAGGGGTAAGAATTTAGAATTTTATTTATGGATAACATTTTCTACAAAGGAGAGAAATTTAGAGGCTACAAACTTGATTGTGAGAGAGAGACATGTTTTTTGTCTACAAAATTTGTATTAAATGCTAAAAATGACCTATTTAGGTTGCTTAAATTTACTACAATTGTCGAATGTAATAAGCAAGCAAAATTGAGTGTCTATAGTACTATCTATAAATAGACTTGCATGGTTGAGTGAGAAAGAATTTTATTATGTTATATATTTTATATAATTTATGTTGTAATTGGTTGTTATGAGAGTTGTCTCCACTACCACAACCTCTTACATCCCAAAAGGAAGATCTTATAGTGATATTTAATTTCTAACAACTAAGCTCATAAAAAATAAAATACTTACTTATATACTGTATATTTTTCTTCTCTTTTGAGATTTTTAGATATTATAAAGCTTTTTATGGATGAAATTAATATTTTATTTATTCACTATATTGTTTATGTTAAAAAGATACTTAATTGTTGTACTAAATTTTTAATAAATGATTAAATGTGATCTCACTTATGTTAAGTTAAGTTAATCCATAGTGACTTGATGTTTTTCCCAGATCCTTCTTTAAAAGGAGCAAAATATGCTCTAACCTTCATTGATGAATTTTCCAGAAGAACTTGGGTCTACTTCCTAAAATACAAAAGTGATGTTCTATCCCACTTCAAAATCTTTAAAGCCTTAGTTGACAATCAGGCCTCTTACAACAACAAGAAAATTTGCACATATAATGGGAGGAATAATTTAGTAATGAGTTCTCAATAGTTCTATCAATTCATGGCATCATTCATCAATATTTTGTCTCCCATAATCTGCAGTAAAATGGCATTGCATAGAGGAAAAACCAAACATTGAAGGAAATGGAAAATTGTATGCTCCATTCAAGAGATATTCCAAAATTTATTTGGGTAGAAGCTATTAACTGTGCAAACTATATTAAAAAACACACACCTCATAAAGCTCTTGACCATTTAACTCCTAAAGAATCATGGACTGCCTCAAAACTGGATGTCTCCTTCTTGAATATGTTTGGGTGTTCTTCTTGGACACACATACCAAAGAAGAAAAGGAAGGCTCTAGATAAGAAAAGCAAAAAGCTCACCTTTTTTGGTTATTGTGAGAAAATGAAAGCATACAGGTTCCTTGATCCCACAACTCATGAGGTATTTTTTCATAGTAATGTCCAATTTGATGAAACATTCCCTCAGAAAGATCCTCAACCATCCTCTTCCTCTATTGAGCCTTCTCCTATAGTAGAACCTCAATATAATGAAGAACCAACTTTACAGATTAATTTAGATATTTATGATCAATATGAGGAACCTATAACTCCAACTCAAATTCTTTCCACTCCTACTCCTTCTACTATGCCAAAATGGGCCCACACCATTGTTAAAGAAGCTACTCCTTACATCCAAAATATTCCATCATCCATATTAACCAACTCCATAGGCATTGGTCTTGTCTATCAGTCTATTTCCTTTGATCCTCAATCCTTCAAATAATAAATGGTATTAAATAATGGGATGATGCCATGGAAAACAAATTCTCTTCCTTAATCAAAAATGAAACTTGGGATTTAGTTCCCCTACCTAAAGGAAGGAAATTAGTTCATTGTAAATGGATTTACAGAACAAAATATGGGCCTAATGGAGAAATTAAAAAACACAAAGCTCACCTAGTAGCCAAAGGTTTCTCTCAAATTGAAGGAATTGATTATGCTAAAACCTTTGCACCAGTTGACAAAATAGATTTTGTTAGACTAGTTCTTGCTCTAGCTGCTTCCCAAAAGTGGCATGTCTTTCACATGGATGTTAAAAGTGCTTTCTTACATGGGGAATTAAAGGAAGAGATATTCGTGGAACAACCTATTGGTTTCACTCAAGACTCCTCTCTTGTTTGTAGGCTAAAGAAGTCTCTCTATGGCCTCAAACAAGCTCCTAGAGCTTGGTATGAAAACATTGACTCCTTCCATCTTTCCTCAGGTTTTTCTCATTATGAGTCTGATAACACAGTCTACATTTGGAGAGATGAAGGAAAAATCACCATACTTGTTCTATATGTTGATGATCTACTACTCATTGGTAGTTATTTCTCTCACATTCAGACTATAAAAGACTCCCTCTCTAAAAAAATTGATATGGTTGATATGGGTCTAGCTCATTACTTTATTGGGATCCAAATAAATCAAATAGATGCAGTAATTTTAGAATGGGAACATATGGCAAAAAATCAATTGACCACTATGCTTTCGCTATCGAAAGCTAGGAAAAACAAATCAACTTGTAGAAAATTTATTGACTAAAACTACCATGGTTTTATCGTGAACACATATGTGTCTCCCATCATGGCATTCCTAATCATGGTATTTACAATTCACATATAACCACAAATTTTTTTGTGTGCTGTAAACTATGAACTTATTTCATGCGTACGCTCCAAATCGTAGGAAGTGGTCATTCCAAAATTGCAATTGCTCAATATTACGAACCTTGGATTTTATGGCTAGCAACATGGGATTCATGCTCAATACAATTGTGCTTTCTCGTATGGAAGATATCCAATACTAAATTTAAAAAAAAAATCATCCAGATTTCAACATGTGCAAGAAATTCTCTTCAAATCGTGTCAACCAAATCTCCCTTCCCATTGCATTCATAACAAGCTTACATAGGGTAAACGATCCATGATTGCTCAGAAAAACCATCAAAATATTCACTACTATCACAACAATATCGATGATGGTGTCAAAAATCTCAGTATTTATTATCGATTAAAAAATTAAATGATCACAATTAATATTCTCCACTTTCCTTATTTCTCAAGCCTCGTGATAATCATAACAACATCATCTGCTTCCATGACAACATCAACACCGAGGCATAGTAGGAGTGGGAGTAACCAGCATCGAAGAGGGAGTAAAAATATGGACTGGTGGCTCACATATGCTTCCATATTGAAAAATAAAATTATTCACAGCACATTTCCAATACTATTATTTCCTCCCTAATAATAGAGACAATGCAACAAGCATCCATGGCCAAGGAAGACTTAAAGAAGAATTTGGGATATTGTTCCCTCATATTCCTAGAAAAATATGACTCAAAGAGAAGTTTATCTCATACATCCACCAACATCTCCTAGCGAGATGGCAAAATAGATGAATTGTACCCTTCTTAAATCTCTGTTATGTTCAACTCCATCGTTGCTTTCACCAATTTGTCTTTGGAGCACCCATCGGGGAATCCCAAAATCTGGTAGTAATTGATAGAAATCTAAACATGGGCAAGAAGTTCCTGCTATCGACCTTCATTCTCCATAATAGGGGAGTCTACTACCCTAAGATTATTGAAAATCCATGTGGGAGATCTCACCTATCTCAAAGTTGAACAATGGAGATCTGCAATGTCGGGCAGGGGCTTGAGAATTATTTAAGGAATAGATGTTTCTACCTCTTTTTTTTTGTCAATAACTATATGAAAATGTAGTGCTCGCTTCGCTTGTGGACAGAAATATTGAGGTTCTCATAACAAAATAATTATTCCCCTAAAAGCTCTATGGGGTTTTCCTAATGAAATATTCACGAGCGTCACAAGCCTCCACCATTTTGAGAGTATTTTCTCCCTTTTTATCGACCTCAACCACAACTTTTATGAACTAGGAAAAATCCATTCGCTATCGAATGTAAATTTTTAGTTGATAGAAAAATAAAATAACTTCTTAATGAAGACTCAGAAGTGGTCGACCTTTCCTTTAGAAGAGACAAATAAATGCTATTACTCCTCAATCCCACTAGCTCCTTTGCAAGTACACACCCTATCCTCCTCTATAGCATTATCGAGTCTAATTTCTGCTTCAAACCCTAGACCACCTTCAATCGCAATATCTCCTATAGACCAAAATATATTTGGCCTCCATACCAACCAAGTAAAGGGTTGGTGTACATATATCTAGCCACCTACTCCCATTCTGAAACTGCATCAATAAAGTGAAGAGAGAGCTAGACCACAGCTCCATGCTTGTTGAGAAGTGTTGCTATCAACAACAAAAAAGGAATGGCTACACCAAATAATCCCAAAAGCCAGAGATATTAAGCTTAATATATAAAAAAAACATAACTAATTTATAAATGATCCTAAAAAAAATTGAGCAGCCATTAATATGTCCATAAAATGTCTGGTTTCTAATCCATCAAAATATGGAGAGCATACTCCCTCAGTTTTCTAAAAAAAAATGAAAAAAATGGCCAAAGAAAAAAATGAGGGGGTATTTTGGAATTTCCCCCATGAGGGAAATCCCCTCTCAGGTTCAAAGGGTAGGGAAAGCCTACTTTGATACCATATTGGATAATAAAATGCTTCATATTATTCAATGAAATAACCTTGCTTAAATAGCAAGTTGATATGAAACAACAATCACAAACACGAGGAGAATATGATAAACCCAAAAAAATAAGCTATATTCCATTGATAGCATACGCCTATAAATATGTATTACATGACATATTTTGGATAAGGGTGCATTTAATTATAATGACACCTTAATCCTTAATATTTATTAATTCACACACCTAACTCCCTATCACAAGTGCATACAATCTAATCCATTGGATCATAACTAACTGAGTTGATCTCAACCACACAAATTATCCTAGTAACAACTTAGGATATAATATACTCTAACAATATTTTTATAAGAATAAGGAAATATGATGAAAATTGATTTTTGTAATATTATGACATAAATTGTTTTTCTTTTGAAATTAAAAATAGATGTGGGTTTCTAGACATAATGTTTCAAATATTATTTACGGGTTTCTAGACATAAAGTTTCAAATATTATTTACATAAGTTAATTTCGAAATCCTTGTTTATTGATATGGGTTTTGATTATTTATGCTCTTTAATTACTATCTTATATGAATGTCATATTTATTCAATTTTAAACACTTTGAGAAAGAGAGAATATTATTTATAAGAAGTTACAAATCTATTATTTTAATATTTTAAACCATAAATTCATCCCATCATTGTAATAATTGTTTATTGTGTCCCGCACTTATTTTGTAAACCCATCACTCCAATGGTAAAATGTTTGTAATTCTAATAAGAATGGTCTAGAATATAAAAAGGGAGTTGTATTTATTATCATATTACCTTTTTTTAGTAATATTAATTTAGAACTTTTTACTTCTTTAAGATAGTATATTTGGTAGATTATTAATGTTAGGAATTTTTTATTTCAAAGGATCAAATTAATATTAGAGGAAACATTATTAAATAAGTTTGAGATTATTGCAATAAAGGTAGATAGTGTCTCTATTAATCAAAGTAGTTTCATATGTAATAAGAGTTTAAATTCTAGTTTATGACATATCTTATTTTATAAAATAAGCAACAATGTATTAGAAGCTAACATATTATACGCATCTAAAATATCTTGGAATATAGTCTTAAATAGTTATATCATATGAAATATGAGATAGTCAACAAAAAAATATAATACCCAATTAAAACTTAGATAACCATGTAACTTTGGATATGAATTTTGTTAAGTGAAATGGATTTTTTATTAAGAGCTCAAACATGGACATGATCACTTATGTTGACCTATATATTATATGATTCACATATTCTAAAGCCTCAATGATAGGAAAAGAGCAAAACATAAATTTTAATATGAGACTCAAGCATGTGGAGGAAAGACATTGAGATTATTCAAGAGGATGATCATTTAGATAACCTTAATAATGATCTAGATCCAATACTTAAGAGTCTACAAGTGTATGGAAATGCTATTAAAATTAATGATAATATTAATGAACAATTGATGATGGTATTAAAATATCCTAATAGTTATTATGAATGACATATGTATATTAATTTATAACATGGTATCCCAATTCAATAGAAGTATCAACTCTCTACATTTCAAATAGAGTAATTAACATCTTTTTTTCTTCCAAAATCACAGGCTTTAAATGGATTACCTCCAATATTTATGCTCCTAATATTAGACCTAATAAATCCATTCTCTAGGATTATTTGAGTTCCATGAGAGAAATATTCAAAGGAGAAACCTGGTTGTTAGCAAAATATTTTAACACTCCTCCATATCCTTCTAAAAAAAAGTGTGGGACACCGGTATCTAATAGTATGAAATATTTTGCCTCATATGTCAACTCTCAGGATTTTATGGATATAAATATGAAAGGATCAGAATTCACTTAGAGAAATAGACATCTAGGTAGCAAAAACATTCAAATAAGGCTTGATAGGGTCTTGTTTTCTAAGTAAGGGATCCCCTTCTTTGGATATGCATCCCTTTGCTCCCTCCCCAAAATGGCTTTCTGATCACAAACCACTTGTGCTTGAGAAAGTGTAAAATCTAACCAATTTTCCTAGGCCCTTAATATTTGAAGCTATGTGGTTGCAACATCCATACCTAGAACCCAAAATTAGGAAATGGTGGGTGAGAAGCTTTTTGGGCCCTCCCATTGCTCAAATGACCTCTAAGTTGAGATTTATCAAGACCGATATGAAGGCTTGGAACACAAAAGTCTTTAGGAATGTGAATATAATGAAAAAATAACATTATGAGCAACTAAAGGAGTTGGAATCCTCTCTTGAAGACTTTCTTTCAGTAGAGAAACTTAGTACTAGAGAAAGAAACTTACTTTTAGATGTGCATAATATCTTATCAGACATGGAAATCATGTGGCATCAGAAATATATAACTCTTTAGCTCAAAGAGGATGACTGCAATATGAAATTATTCCACACTTCTACCTTGAGATATAGAAGCAATAACAAAATTAGGGAAATTTTTAAATCCAATGAAGATGTAATAGAGGATATTGAAGAAATCAGAGAGGAAGCAATAGATTATTTCAAAAATCTCCTTTTCTCTAATGCTACTAGGGACTTGCAATCTGAAGGTACGATGCTTCTTAATATTCCTTGGTGTTTAAAGAAATTAACAAGGCCCTCTGCAATCCTCTCAGAGATGATAAAACTAGATAGGTGGTTTTTATCATGGGGGTCCTGAAAGCTCTGGGGCTAGATGGCTTCCCTCCATTTCTTTTCCAAAAATTCTAGCACATTATAGGGACAAACATCTATGGGGCTCTTAAAGAGACCCAAATATTGAATTTTATTCCTTCGAACATGAATTCAACCTTTCTCGTGCTTATATCCAAATCATTTGGTGCAAAGGTGATAGGGATTAATGTATTCACATGCTTGTAATAAGATGATAAATTATATTTTTTATTTACGACCACTTGTTTTATTTAATATTTGTTGGCTAGTAGTTATATCGGATAAGGTTTGTAACCATCATCATTTAATGTAATCTAATCTGATGGAAAGAATTATAATAACTATTTATGGATGTTGTTGGCAATCATTTTTTCTTTATTCAATCCTTCTCATATCTATTGTGAGTGTTTGCCATATCAATTTGGTATCAGAGCCGAGCACAAGTTTTAGATATTATCCTAAGAGAAATCCTCCTCATGGATCTTGGTTTGGTGGTTTCATATGCTTATAGGTGAATGCTTACATATTTTATAGATATTTTTGATCTTAGATTTATAGATATCTCATTCTCCATAGATCCATATGCGATCACAAATATGGATCTACTCATCTGCTTGTGAAATGATCACTTCAACTTACTTATTTGATGATCTAAAACTTCACCATAGCTAGGGTTTGTGTTTTATCGACCCTCAGCTCATAAAATTCTTACTATTGATTCATATTGCTTTGTAGCTTTCGATAATTTTTTTGCTTCTCAACATCAATTCAAAGGTTTTTTAGTGCAACTTTGATTGTTTTGAGTGATTCTATTGCATTCTTGAACCTGTTATACAGAATTTACAACTTTTTAGAAATTTTTGATGATGTTTCAACCATTCAATACTATTCTATATGGCTCAAAATTTTCTAGTGCAATCCTACATGTTGACGATAAATATAAACTCTATCGTTCTGATATGTCCACATTTTGGTGTGATCTAATAAAACTACCTATTTTGAGCATGTTTTTGGCATCGTTCTTCCACCAAAATTCATCGTTGCAACTCACCCGCATTGTCTTCACCTTGTTGTATGTGTTTCTTCTTTTTGGTATCCATGTGATTGCCAATCGATATTTTCTTATGCACTTTCCTTTCAAAAAATTTGAGTGTTGCATCACTCTCTCGATGACCATCCAATAAATTTCCTACATAGATCCAACCTGTTTCATCACTATTATCCCTAAATATATAAGTTTTATATAGATCTACTATTTTTAGGGTAGTTTCCTAGTTTTTTAGTGACTCATAACACTCCAGTTGCAAATGTTTATCCTTTCCTTAATTTTTACATAGAATTTGGTGTTAAATAAATTTTCAATGTGATTTACTTATTACCAGTGATGAACTACTCATAAATCACTTACAACGTTGATTTGAGCCATTGTCACTGATTTTCTACATGTCACTATGTTTGTTGGCTCTCTACATGATTTACCAGTAATCGCCAGCTCCCTGACAACCAATAATTAAACCAATTCCTAAGGTTTGTATCCCTTTCAACATAATTTTTTTGCCTTCGACAACCAAATCATATTTTTTGATGTGATTTCAAACCTTTCTAGCATGCTGCAAAGTTTTAATGGTGAACATCGATTTTCTAGAAATTCACTTGCTTTTACGACCAGGGATGCCATTTTGATTTTTATCATGGGTTAGTCCCACATGGTTGTTGTTGTGGCCAATTTGGCCTTTTTGTTGTGCATAACTTCTATAGTAAAATAGCTAGTGTTTTTTGGCTAACCCCACCCTTCTATGTCTATCAAACCTTGTTGCTGACATATCTTCCTTGTCACATCCCTCTATCATTGTCTTATACCATGTGATACCTTGCTATGTTTGCTTCCACCAATGTCCACTACTTCACCTGATCGCTCATTGAAGTTTTTTCCTACCTCCCTAAACCTTATGCTATCACCCTCTATATCGATCTTCCCTGTCGTGCGCCCATCAGTCGACTGTTATTAATATTTATTGATCTGATGTCATCCTCCTATTGATGTTTCATCCTCATTGGACATCATAAATAATTTTCAATCGTTAGCCCATATCACCTGCTAAATTTTTTGACCTCTATTATTTTCCATCCATTGCCCTCTGCTAGTCGTTGGTATGTTATCCGCTGAAAATTATGATCTTGCATTCCACACTATTGAAACTTACAGTTTTTGTTGTTGCTAAATTACTATTAAAAATAATTGTTGCCATCCATTGCTAATAACCATCGAATTTGAAATAAAAACCAAAATTTTTATTGGTATTTACTCATTTTTGGTGACCCTCTACAAAATTTGATTTTAAAGGGTATTTATTTTGTCAAGTATACCCTTATATATACTCGTTGGAAATTTCATTTTGAGACCTAGCCATTCACAGTGGTGATTTTTCCCTTTGCCTTTGTTTAATCTCTCAAATTGTGTCCCAAATATCTCCTTGTCAAAAAAACTTGCATTTTTACCTTGTGATCCCAATTTCTTGCATTTTTTATTTTCTTTCTAGCTCAAACTAGATATATGGCCACCAACATGGCCTTAGCCAAAAAATTGGTCAAAGTCACAACCCATATGAATTATCTGGCTTCCACCATTAAGGACATCAAACTACAGTCCTCATCCTCTCATACTTCTCATGCCAAGTGTGAAGTTAAAATTTACGAAGGCTCTTGAGATCCTACCATCCTCAATAGTTGGATCCTCGATATGAAGACATGGTTTGAATTCTTTTAAACCTTAGATTATAATAAGGTTTCTTTTGCCAAACTCAAGATTTCTAATATGGCTAAGGTTCTCATTATCGAACACCGTAAAACCCAAAACCCCATTCTCATGTGGGATGATCTAGTCAAAGCGTTGAAGGTCACTTTTTACCCGTCCAATTATGATGATGAATTGTTGAATCATTGGCTCCACCTTCATCATGAAAAGAATCAATATGTATAGGATTATGTTCATCAATTCAACTATTTACACATTTTTCTTCATGTATTAGATCTTGCAGCATCCCTCATTGCTAAGTTTAAAAGTGGGCTTCTTGCACACTTTTATCACGAGTTGAAATATACTCCTTGCACTAAACTTGATGATGTCTTCAATCATGCACACCTTGTGGAAGAGAAGTTAATTTTATAGATTCGAGTACCTCACTACTCTTTTGATGGTTTGATAGAACCATCCCATCCACAAAAACTAGGAGAAATGCATTCTTCTCATTTCTCCCCTTCTTCTTTTACTCCCGCTTCTAATCAATTTTTTACTTCTAGGTATACATTTCATGCCTCTTATTCTTCTTCTTCTCATGATAACTCTAAAAACAATTGTTATTATTTTAAAATAATAAGGTATGATAAATTTGCATGTCCAAAATTACAAAATTCTAACAAGAATTTATTTGTACAGTCTAATGAGGGCACATGTAATAATACCATCTAGACTACTAGTGAGGTTGAGGTTTATGAGGAGTTAAGGGGATAACTCAATGTTGTAACATTTATGCATAATCATTCCACTGTAGTCAACCATTATAATAGGTTCGTCACACGTGTTCATTTAATTCATAATTTTACGATTGATTGTGTCATTGACAATGGCTTTCAAAAGAATTTGATTTCAATGCCCATTTTTGATTGCAAACAAATAAGAAAGAACACTTTTTACCACTTTGCACCACATTTATCAGGCTCATGTTCCTATTCTTGTTGCACCCACAATTTTTCTTGTTGCACCAGTAGTTTTTCTTGTTACACCAATAGTTGTCCTTGTTGCACGAATAGTTGTTCCTATTGCAACTGCAACTATTCTTGTTGCACTAGTAGTTATTCCTATTGCACTAGTATTTTTTCCTATTGTAATTACACTTGATCCTATTGTACCAACACCTCTTATTTTTGCTCCTCCTCTTGCTCCTAATCCAGCTACAACTCCAAATCTAGTTCCTAATATGGTTCACACCACTCAGGATCCTACCTCCTTCACCTTGCAAGAATTTTAATGGTCAGTGGTATATCATCTCATATTTCAGCAGTTTCTATCCATACACAATCATCCTCTTCATATTGGTAGTCCACATTACGTCTACATGGGCACCCATTATGGTGCCTCTCCAAGACCTCTAGATTCTCACTAGCTCACATTTCATAATATTTCCTTCCATTTTGAATGCATTGGAGTCCAATGCTTCTATGGTGGGGAGGAATGATAGGGATTAATGTATTCACATTGCATGTAATAAGTCGATAAATAATATTTTATTTATGGCCACTTGTTTTATTTAATATCTATTGGCTAGTAGTTGTAATGTATAAGGTTTATAACTGTCATCATTTAATATAATCTTATTTGATGTAAAGCTTTGTAACACCTATTTATAGGTGTTGTTGGAAATACAAAGATCAATTTTTCATCGTGTAATCCTTCTCGTGTATGTTGTGAGTGTTTTCCATACAGGGGTAAACATCTATGGGGCTCTCAAATAGGTCCAAATATTGAAATTTATTCCTTCAAACGTGAATTCAACCTTTCTCATGCTTATCCCAAAATTGGTTGCTACAAATAAATTTAACGACTTCAAGCCTATCAACCTTTGTAATACCATTTTTAAAATCCTAAAAAAATAATAGTATACAGCCTAAAAAAATTTCTTCCAAGTATCATTGATCATCCACAAAGTGGGTTTGTAGTAGGGAGACAAATCTTGGATGGGATTATTGCGGTTCATGAGATCATTCACTTAGTGAATATGAGTGGTAGAACTAGGAATATTCGTAAACTTGATATGAACAATGCATGTGAAATATTATCCTAGGACATCCTCTTTAGAGTTCTAGATAAATTTGGTTTTAGGTAAAGTTGGTTAAAACTGGTAAAATATTGCTTATCTACCACAATGTTTTTAGTTATTATTAAAGGCTCCCTAACTGGGTACTTTCAGAGTTATATGGGGATCCATCAGGGGGACCCTTTATCACCATATATATTCATTTTATTGGTTGAGTCTCTAGGAATAACTATCAAATTTGACCCTACCGTTTAAGGGTTCAAATCATCCCACATTATTGGCCCAATATCCCACTATCAATTTGTTGATGATACCTTACTTTCCTTCTTGGAATCGATCCTGCAAGCTTAGGTAGTGAAAAATAGTTTGGAGGCCTTGAGAAATCAAAAGGTTAGAAATCCAATTTTAGGAAAAACTATTTTTCCTTTAATACTCCTCGCTAGGAAGATGATGATTGTGAATATATTGGGTTGTGATATTGATTCTCTTCCATAGGTGTATTTGGGAATGTCAATATTTAAGGGTGCCTCCAATACCTCTTTATGGGAGCAGATGGTTGAAATAATCCAAAGGAAGCTCACCAGATGGAAAGGAGCTCTTTTGAGCCAAGATAGGAAAGTTATGCATGTCAAAGCTACTCTTCAGAGTATCTAAGTATATTTCATATCTCTCTTCAAGATCTCAAGGAATATTCTAGAAAAAAATAAGCATATTCAACGTTCCTTTCTATGGTCTAGGAAAAATAATAAGAATAAATTATATTTAGTATCCTAGGATCAAGTTTACAGTAGGAAATAAGTGGGTGGCCTAGGCTTGAGAAGATTAAAGGTTATGAATAGAGCTCTTATCACAAAATAAGCTTGGAGATTGATCCAAAATGATAATGTCACTTGAGTGAAAATTTTAAAATCCAAATACTTACATATTGGTTACTAGTTTCTCAATTATCCAATCCCCTCTTAGGGCTCTACTTTTTGGTCTAGTTTAGTCAAAATTCGTTCAGATATTTGGAAGGGAGGAAGATGGAAATTGGGTGACGATCAATCCATATATTTTTGGAGGTATCATTGGGCTATTGAATCCTTGCTAGAATCCTTTCCAAACCTATTACTACTAAAACCAATTACAGACCATTTTCTTTTTCCGAATGTTGGTAATTTTATTGGAAGAGTTAATGACCATATTTGTTGGAAATCCTTTGATTTTCCTAGGCTATCACAAGTGGAAAAATTAGCTTTTAAATCCTTATAAATGGCACCTCACCCCTGGTATAGGCTTTCCAGATAGGCTAATTTAGGGTCCCACAAAGGATAGCTCTTACTCAATTAAGTCTACCTACATTATTCTTGATGCTTCTATGAATCCTTGGTTCCCAATGAGTAGTATTTGGTTAAAGGGGCTCACTCCCAAGGTTAATGCCTTCTTTTGGTTAGCTATCCAAGGTAAATTTATCACTCTTGACAATTTCTAGAAGAGAGGTATGTATATCCCTAACATATGCTTTTAGTGTAAATGCATGAAATAATCCTCGATTCACCTATTGTACCTTTGCACATTCACTTAGGAAGTTTTCCATATTTTCTCAAGGATTTTGGTGTTTCTTGGGTTTTTCCAAACAATTTGAATGTTTTAGTGGAATACTATATGTCTCCCTTTTCTTCACCCTACCTTCATTCCTTCTAGAAATTTGGTTTACCCCACTTGTGGTGGCATGTGTTGACGAAAATAAATTCCAAAGCTTTTAAAAATATCTCTAACATAGTGGGAGTGGTATCCTTGTGGGCTAACATGGACACAGTAGAAAATATCAAAATTCTTAATCTAGATAGAGTCACTATGGTCAAGGATATGAATTTAGAAAAATATTTGGGTCTCATTGTATCGCTCCAAAATTTTCACATCCTTACCTTCAGGCTATAGGATCCGTGCCCGGAAGGAGGATGGGAAAAGGATGGCGCGGTACCTCGGACTGAGAGGCCTTGCGAAGGTCCCGCCTCTCGGGGGAGGTGTATTATGGTGATTTTTTGATGGATGGTGGGTTCACCAGGAAACGTTTGAATGGCAGTTTCCACGCCTAGGTTGGGAATGTGTTTAATGTGTTCAGTTTTATCTTTAAACATTCGAGTCCTAGGTTTGGCCAAATGAATCTAAGTTGTTCTATTATGAAAATGCAGGCTAAATGAAATACAAAAAACAAATTTTAAACAAAAAATAGAGAGAAAAAGCTAAATTATAGAGCCATACCTGATCCGGATGTCTGATGGAGATTCTGATTTTTGAAGCAGTCCAAATCGTCTAGAATTTTATAGGATCGTCTCCGACCTGCAGGATCGTCTGAGATCTGACGAATTCGTCAGAGACCTGCAAACAAAGAAATAGGCACATAATACAGAAAATACAACAATACAAATAGAGGGCAATGATGTGAAATAATAATAAGAATGTTAATAAGATAATCCCGAATAGGAATGCAAGCAAATTACGATGTTTTAATAGTTAATCATGATTTCTTTATGCAATTAAACTACATGGGTGAACTCCAAGATGCAGAATAGTAAAAAATAATGAACAAACTGACTAGATGCAGAATAAAATAGCAGATGAGAAGAGAAAAATGCAAACTCTAGACACTGATTACCCCCAATGTTGATTTCAGTCGAAATCGTCTCGTATTGGTACGAAATAATCTCGAATTGAACAGGATCATCCACGAAAAACTGAGCTTGCTCTGACTAAAAAATACTAAGGTTCTTGCAACAAAATTTGGATAGGACAAGTGCAGATGGTAATTCAGGATGTTTTAGTGCGTGTAAAGTCAAGTTACAGGAAATATCAGCTAGGGGGATGCCAAGGGGGAGTCCTAAGTTTAAATAGGCTTAGGAGGGAGGTTAGGAGGTTGGAGATCATCCCAATTTGGGAGATCTCCAACGGGGAGGGTCTCTAACGACGCAGAAACACTTCTACCCGGATTAGAGACGTCGTTGGAACAGAGGCTAATTGAGAAAAATTAGTTTTGGGACAAGATCGTCTGGACGTCCTAGTCCAGACGAAATCGTCCGATCTGAGGCGATATCGTCTGATCGGCGACGATATCATCAAACGGTCAAAAAAAACTCTAAAAATGGTGCGAGAAAGGAGGAAACGGGTTAAACGACGGTTTGGGAGCGGTTTTGGGGGTTAAAATTTGAATTTGAATATTTACTAGAGTAATTGTAATTATTTAAGGTTTTACTGTGCCAATTTTAGGGTGCTACATTTTGCCCCCTCTTTAGCGAATTTTTCGAAGAAAATGCGTTAAAGATGAGTTCTTCTCGATCTATGAGAAAGCAAAAATTATTCCCATTTTTAGGCGACGATTCTAGGTCGAATTGTACGACAGCTTACTATGGTGCCCCCTCCGTGTTTTTACCCAAATCGAACGTTTGAGGTAAAAATGCAAAAAAGCCAAAATTTTAAAATGCTTTTAATTGTTTTTGAGTAAAATTAAGAAAAATAGGGTAAAACCCTAATTCATTGTTATTGTTCATTTTCCTAGTTTTTAGAGCTCTGGAGACAAGATGGTCGAGACAGCCCACAAATCAACAGAGGTCCGACATGGGCTACGGGTAAGGGTCTAAACTGAATTTAGAATGCTTTAATTTAGAATTTCATGCTTTTTAGATTAGATTTGATTGATTTTTGAGCATCGTGGCCATTTTTGGGCCGTTGACATCATCGAGACGAAATCGTCTCGATTTTGTTGAAATTGTCTCGATATCGCCGATTTCGTCTAAATGGCAAAATTAGTGAAATGGGGACGATTTCATCAAAAAGGGGATGATTTCGGCTAGCGAAATCGAAGACGAATTTGCTCAAATTGGGGACGATATCATCCAATAGTGGACGATATCATCATTTATGAAATTGAACTTATTTTGACTTGCATTTTTAATTAATGATTTATTAATGATTTTTATTGTTGATTTTGTTTATGTTGCAGAGAGGATTACTAAAAAGTAGAGAATGGAAATACGATAGACTAAGGGATGACTTGGCTGCCCTATCTTAGGTAGAGCAAGATCAGCTAGCTCAGGTCGACTTGCAGTATGTGGCAGAGATGCCACAAGTTTCTATAGATATGGGGCTATTGACAGCCCTAGCAGAGAGGTGGTATTCGGGTTCTTCCTGTTTTTGGTTACCAACAAGGGAGATGACTCCCACACTAGAGGATGTATGGAGGATTTTGAGGATCCCCATACAAGGACGACTGATCACTCCTGCGACCAATCAGGGCCACATGATGATGCGACTATGTGGTGATCCGAGCTTCGCCCTGGAGAAGGGCAGAGTGAACATCGAGTCGCTATGCCAGATGCCTGGGGCATCTAGACTCACACGAGTTTTGGTTGGGGTGGTAGGTGGACTTCTGTTGTGCCACTAGAGCGGATGCAGGGTACCATGGGTACTAACAGATGTGGTCTATGACATGAGAGACCACGGATACAGGTTTGCTTGGGGGAGCTTTGTACTCTGTCGGTTGTATAGGATCCTTCATGGGGTCGTATACAAGAGTGGCAGATGTCTGGTTATGACATCACTACTGCAGGTTTGGTTTTGGGAGCACATTATGGTGCAGAGGCCGGTAGGGCTTCCACTGACAGGGATTGATGGGGAGAGGCCCCAAGTTTTCTACTGGTGGCTCTAGAGAAGGGCACAACAACAGATAGATCTACCAGCATCTCGAAGACTACTTGACAACCTTGTCTTCGACCAGATCACCTGGAGGCCTTGGAGAGATCATCTAGGGTGGGCCGAGGATGGATAGGGACTCGGATCTTAGCGAGCAAGTCTCGTCGGTCGAGGATGGAGAGGGGAGAGGTGGAGCTCCACCGGTATGACCAAGTTTTGAGGCATTTCGGTCTATAGTAGGGGATCCCATCTCTGAGAGACTATGAGTTTTCCCAGACTGACTAGGATAACACTACAGTTAGCGGGGCTCCAGATATTCAGTGATTCTGGAGTCAAGATGCAGATGATGCCCCCATTCAACTAGTGGATGGGGACGACGTTGGGGTAGTCGATGGCTATGATGCCTAGTACATAGGAATCTGCCCTCCTCGGATGACGAGGGCTCAGGGTCTAATTCACATAGTTGTACATCGGATGGGGAGGTGACACCAGGTAGCCATTGAGGCAACACAGGGTCACGATGGGAGAGAAAATAGGAGGCCACAGGCTCAGCAGAGGCCATGACAGTGGGAGAGGAGGGAGGAGAGACCCCCTTCTCCACAAAGAGAGAGACCACCATCGCCTAATAAGGGCAAGGGTGTGGACACAGGAGAGAGTAGTGAGATGGCTACTCTCCGGGTGGAGACTGTCCATCTCCAGGCATAGGTGCAGACTTTGTAGGAGGAGGCTACATGACATCGAGCAGAGGCTACACAACTCAGAGATGAGGTTGCATGCCTCAGAGCACAAAGCGAAGGAGCGAGCACTCAGGAGCTGGCATGGTCGATTGCTTAGACCATGTTCTACCAGGGTATCTACTTCCATATGGTGCTAGAGGGTCAGAGGGTACAACTACCAGCCGGCATTGCTGACCCGATCAAGATTGGGTCATCGAGGACTTCATCTCGATCGATGACTAGGACTCGTAGTACCACACATACTACGATGGGGCCACCTCATCCACCTCAGGGTGGGGGAGGAGATGAGGCTGAGAGCTCGAGGGGTTCTCGAGACACTACACAGAGGATATATGATTGAGAGGATTGAGTATGCCAAGATGTAGATTGTGGCATACCAATCTATTTTTGAGATGATGTACATATATTTGATATATATATATAGATGAGATATTTTTTTATCATATGACTTGTCTTATGATGATACGACTTGTTTATATGTTTTTATGATGCTTTAATGTTTGAAGTGTGATTGATTTGATGATTCATGTAATTATGTCGTTTGGAAATATTATGGTTTGAATGTCATGCTTTTAAAATTTAAATGAAATAATCTGATGTGAACAAATTGGTTGTTTGTGGAATGATTTGATAAAAAATAAAAGGGACTTTTAACAATAATTTCAAAGGACATTGTCGCTATTATAGACCATTTCATGGAGTCGCCGCTCACTCGATCGTCAAGCTAATCCTGGTATAGAAATATTGCTAAAAGTAAAAGGGTGCTTAAGAGACTATCTTAAGACTTTGGTGTGATGATGCAAATGATGATGATGATGATGATGATTTGTTTTTCAGATTTCCATGAAAATATTATGCATGAAATATTTTAAAATGATTTTTGCTAGGCATAAATTCCTAAGTGTGATAAATTTTTTGGATAATTCCTTAGGAATTATACCATCATTGCAAATTTGCATATTGACATAATGACATGAAATAGTGATAATGTGCATGCTTTTTTAAAAACATAATTGTATAACAGAATGATTTAAGTCATATGTTTTTATGATTTTAAATAAATGGGGAATAAAAATTGATACAATGGTTTGCACTAGGCATAGAATATTTAGGTATAGACTTATACCATCATCGCAAAAATCAAAGAAGAAAATAGATTGTTTTATTGCATGGTTGATTTTTAATTTTTGAAAAATAGACAGAAAATATGAAGAGGAGGACTTGCGCTAGGCATAAGATTCCAATTTTAGTTCTGGAAGTATACCATCGTCGCGAAAGTCGACAATATATAAATATGTGTTTTTATTGTATGGTTTGAAATAAATTTTGATTTTTGATAATGCATGTAGTTGTTTTTATACTAAACAATTGTACTTTAAAGAAGAAAATGAATTTATTCCAAATAATTTGCAGAAATATTTCAAAGTATTTCAGCACCATAAACCAAAACAAAAAGTGAATTTCCAGTGGGAGTTCGAACACTAGTTCGATAGGCCCACAAGGCTGGATATAACTGAATGTGCCGATCGCTGGCCGCTTTATTGACCAATATTTTGAGAATTTTGATTAAGGTTTTGTTAGATGCTTCTGCTTGACCATTACCCTGAGGATAATAGGGAGTGGACCAATGATGTTGAATTTTATATTTTTGGCATAATTTCTTGACATCTTTATTTTTGAAACAAGTTCCATTATCAGAGATGAGATTTGTAGGAATTTCGAACCTACAAATGATTTGATTAAAAATAAATTTAGAGAATTGAGTTCCAGTGCAGGAAGCTAAAGGTATAGCTTCAACCCACTTCGTGAAATACTCAGTGGTGGTTATGATGAATTTGTGTCCATCAGATGACACAGGATTAATTTTGCTAATAATGTCTAAGCCCCATTTTGAAAAGGGACAAGAAGATGAAATAGCCTGCGGCTCTTATGCAGGTGCATGGACAAGTTCAGCATGTTTCTGGAACTTGTCGCAATGGTGCACATAATCATGTGCATCATTCTCCATGGTAGGCCAAAAATATCCTATCCTAAGGAGCTTTTTAGCAATGACACTACCACTGAAGTGTCCTCCACAAGATCCATCGTGGGCTTCACTCAAAGCTGATTTGGATTCTTCTAAATTCAAACATCTTAATAGGATACCTTCAAAATATCTCCTATATAAAGTATTGCCAATTATTACAAATCGACTTGCGCGTCGACGTAATAACCGACGCTGGTTTCTATTAGAATTGGCAGGGAAAGTCCCATTTTGAAGAAAATCAAATATATCTGTATACCAAGGATCAGGAGTAGTTTCATTGATTAGAAACACATCCAAAGGTTCTAAGCATGACTTATTTGAAGAAGGTTCTTGGATTCAACGAATAATGATAGTGGCATATTCGTCATCTAACTCCAAGGGCAGGAGAGATGCAACTACGGCCATAGCATCAACTGCATGGTTGCAAGTTCGAGGAATAGCTTCCAAGGTAACTTGATCAAATAAAGACATTAATTGTAAAACATAGGCTTTATATGGGCACAGTTTATCATCTCTAGTCTGATAAACTTCATTAATTTGGTTTATGACAAGTTGAGAATCACCAAAAACTAATAGATGTTTAATTTTTAGCGCCAAGGCAGCTCGTAATCCAAGGAGTAGAGCTTCATATTTGGCAGTATTATTGGTGCAAGCAAATGTTAATTTGAAGGACAGAGGAATAAGATGTTTTTGCAGGGATATTAAAATAATGCCCGCACCAGCCCCACTCATGCATCGGGCTCCATCAAAGTATAAGGACCATTGTTCAATATGGTCTGCCTCTAATTGAAGGCATTCATCAAGAAACTCAATGATGAGGGGATGGGTAGACTCTAAGGGTGCAACAGCTAGTTGGTATGCTATGATTTGACCCTTAACAGACTTCTATCCTATGAATGTGAGGTCAAACTTGCTTAGAGCGAGAACCCACTTGGCTGTATGACCCGATAAATAAGGTCGACTCATGAGATACCTCAAGGGATCATATTTAGCAATGACATAAGTTTTCTGACTGAGCATATAATGGCATAATTTCTGCATAGAAAATACGATTGCTAGACATAGTTTTTCTAATGTTGTGTAGCGGGTTTCATAATCGATGAAGGTTCGGCTAATATAATAATTAGCACATTCTCTCTTCGCATCATCAAGCTGAGCTAACATAGCTCCTAAGGCGAGAATCGAAGCTGAAATATACAGAGAGAAATGGGCGATCATGTCTAGGTGGAGAAAGCACGAGTGGGGTAAGGAGGTATTGTTTGATAAGTTCAAAAGCTTCTTTACATTCTTCGTCCCAATTAAAATGGACATCCTTCTTAAGGAGCTTAAGAAAAGGGACCGGTTTTGTCTGCCAACTTATCAATGAAGCGACGGATAGCTTGAATCTTACCTTGTAAACTTCGTAACTCAGATATATTGGTAGGTGCGGGCATATCAGTGATAGCCGCAATCTTGAGAGGGTCAATTTTGATGCCACGTAAAGAAACTATAACCCCTAATAGTTTACCGGACTTAACTCCAAATATGCATTTGGCTGGATTTAATCAAATAAGATATTCTCTTAATCGATTAAAAACTTTTCTCAAATCATCTAAATGATTATCTTCATTAATAGAGCAAGCTATAATATCATCTACATAATCATGTAGGATATCATGCATCATATCATGAAAAATATAAGTCATAGCTCGTTGATAGGTTGCACCTACGTTCTTTAAGCCGAATGGCATCACTTTCCAACAAAAGGTACCCTAAGGGGTAATAAAGGGTGTTTTAGCCTGATCTTCAGGAGCTATCCTGATCTGATTATAACCAAAGAATCCATCCATTAGGGACATCATCCCACTCTCGGTAGTAAAGTCAATGATTTGATCCATGTTTGGAAGAGGAAAATCATCTTTAGGGCATGCAACGTTAATATCTCTAAAATCTGTGCAAACCCTAACTTTGGTAGCTTCTTTCTTGGTGACTGGGACTACATTTGAGATCCATTCAGCATAATCAATAGCTTGTATAAAAACAACATTCAGGATTTTTTCTAACTCCCCTTTGACTAGTAAGGCCACTTTGGGATGCATTTTTCTAAGTTTTTGTTTAACAGGTTTAGCATCCGGATGGACTACTAGATGATGCATGACTACGAAAGGGTCCAGACCTAGCATATATTCGTATGTCCAAGCGAAGACATCTTCATATTCTTTAAGGAATGCAATGTATTGCTCTTGTTTTTCTTGACTTAATTTTGACCCAATATTGATTATGTGAGGATTATCCTCAGTTCCAATGTTAACTTTAATGATGTTTTCTACTTCCATGTGTAGATCTCTTTCAAAATTAGGTGGGGCGGGTGAGATGCCCAATTCTTGTAATTCTTTTAAGGTTAAGTTGGATAATTCATCTTGAGGATTAGTGGCCTCAAGTTGGGCTATAGTTGGTATAGAACCATCAAAATAAAATCCATTGTGTAACATCTCTTCAATGGAGACATCGTGGAAGATATCTCCTTCCAACTCCTCATCGGATTCAACAATCATTTCAGGGTAAGCTATGGATAGCATGTTACATGTAAATGGCTGATTTTTTAGAGGCAAATCATCACGCCCATCCAAATAATCTTGATAACATATGAGTTGATTATCATCTTCAAAAGGGAAGGGTTGACCCTTACTAGGAAATAGGCCCACACCACAGCAGGCAGGCCACGGTTCTACCTCGAAAGGTTCTTTCATGCCATTTTGGAAAGGTCCCAAGCCTTTCCCTTTATATCCCATTTTAAGCATTATGGGTTTAGCTTTAATATACTCATTAGTAAAATAACACCGAGCATATCCATCATGATGAGTTTTGATATTCCGAGGTATTCTTCCCTAGTCATATCCTTTATAAATGAAGGCACAACTCCCGACTTGGTAAGTACTTCCCATAGGTTGTGGGAGGCCCAAAGTATGAGGAGATGGCGGCAAGTTATTTAAAAGAGTTGAATCTTGCATGAAAGAATTTGTTTTTTCTGATATTAAGATTGTGGATAAATCCGGTAAAAGTTCATCGTAAAGAGCATAAGATGTAGAAGGATCATTCCCTATATCTTTAGATGTGGAAGGTATGATAGATGTTGATAATGTGGAAGTGTTAATGAATGGGTCTATAGGTTTTGAAATTATAGGGATAGAACATGAAGGATTGGTTGTGGATTGAAGATCTTTTTGAGGTTCTAGAGTGGTTTGTTTAGAAGATTGTTGATCTATATATGAGGGTGAAATGAATGGAGGAGAAATAGGTGAAGCTATGGGAGTGTGTTCCACAGTTTTAGATGAAAAATAAGAATTAGGATGTGTGGATGACAGAGCGAGGCAAAATTGAACTCCAACAGGTTCTGCCAAAGCACACATATCAAAGGGTCTAGGATCACCATGGATAGTGACCAACTAATTTTTAAATTCGAATTTAACACATTGGTGTAAAGTGGATGGGATAGCCCGCATTGCATTGATCCAAGGACGAACCAAGAGTATATTGTACGATGCGGGGCAATGTACAATAAACATGGTCATATCTAAGGTTCTAGGACCAACTTGCAATGGGATGGTAATAACTCCACATGTTTCTTGTGTTTTGTCATTGAAGGCTTTGATGATCATGTTAGTTTTCTTCATTTCATCACTTCTAAAGCCAAACCATTGGTAGAAGTCAAAAGTACAAATGTTTAGAGATGAACCATTATCAATCAAGACTCTTTTAATAGCTACATCTCCAATTAGAGCAGTAATATATAAGAGATTATCCTTATGTAAACTATGTTGTGGGATATCTTTATCCCGAAAGTCAATACAATCGACTTCTCTAGTGATGATAGTATTGGCCATGGCTTCAAGGTTGAATATTTTGAGGTACCATCATTTGGCTTAATGTAAGCATTAACTCATCCCTATGGGTAGGAGAAGATCTTAATAAATCCAAAAGGGAAATTTTGGCTGTAGTATTGGATAATTGCTCATTAATATTGTAAGGGGGTTTAGGTTGAACATTGGAAGCATGATTCCCTTTATTGGGATTTTTCAAAACAAATGGAGCTGATCCATCATTCTGGTTTGGTTCTTGTTGAGAATTTTGAGCCTGTTGTCGGGTAACGACTTCGATGGTACCTACAATGTTATATTGAAGACGCTGAACTGGTCTCGGTTGAGCATTTATGGCTTGTTCATTAGGGAGGAATTGATTAGAAGAGGGTCGAGTAGTAACTCTTCTAGGAAATGGTTCTTTTGGAACCATAGCATCTGTGATGGGTTGAATAGGATATGATTCATTTTTAGAACTATTCGATTGGTTTAAGGTGATGTCTATTTCACTTTCAGTATCTGATTCTACATCACTAGGATCGGGATTTTGAAAATTATGTAGGGGACTGGTCGTGACCAGGGATAAAGTCGTATCAAATATTTGAGGATCCTGAATAGGTAATTGTCTGCTAATAGTCCCTACATATCGGGTAGGAGGAGGAACATTATGATGCTCAATTTGATTGGCCACCTCTTTACCATGTCTTGGTAAAGGATGTTGAAATATGTCTAATGATTGATTAGCATTTTGATTTTGATTTTGGGGAGTTTTCTTTTGAGCATTATTAGGAGCATTTTGTTTAGGTTGGAAAGCGTGCACCTCCATTTCATTATTATCAATCAGATCTTGTATTTTATGCTTTAACCTTTTACAAGCATTGGTAGAGTGTCCAGGTCCTCTATGGAAATCACAGTGTAAGTCAGCTCTATATCCGGGTATGGTTGGATCAGGTTCCCGGATAGCTGGTAATATAATCAAACCTCTTTCAAGTAATTGAGGTAAAATAGTTGATAATGGTTGATTCAATCTAGTAAATTCTTGAGGAGGTTTATCAGGAGGTTTCAATATAAATTTTTTTGTTGTCTTCGTTGCATTGATATTAGCAACATTTCTGTTGTCAGTGACTCCGTCACCTATGACTTGTTTGTTTTTATATTGATTTTTGGATGTTTTCTCATCATCTTTCTTCCTAAGTTGGCCTCTCCTAATGAGGGCATCTTCTACTCTTCGAGCTAAATCTATAGCCTGATCGAAGGTAGTTAAAGTAGTAGTTGATAACTCATAAGATATTTGTTCTTGCAAATTATTGATAAAAATGTCCAATATTTCCCTATAAGGTAGCACAAAGTGCAATTTTCTTTTCAACTGCCTCCATCTAGCTAAGAAATCAGCAAAACATTCATCTTTGTCTTGTTTTAAGTTGTATAAATATTTAATGGTGACATGCCTCTCAATGTAGGCACTAAATTGATGGACAAATGATTTAGTTGTTTCTTCAAAATTTCTCAAAGAATGAGTGGGCAATTGATAGTACCACTCTAATGCCATTCCACCTAAACTTTTCGGGAACATTTTTACTAATAGCAATTCATCATGTGATATATCATGACATGCTATCCTAAACATGCGAATATGCTCTATGGGATCTTCAATTCCTTTATATATAGGCAGGATGGGCATGGTAAAATGCTTAGGGTACGATTGTGCTACAACTATGGGATCCAAAGGTTGACTACATATCTCTCGATAATTGTATGAGGGACGGTAGGGATCTATCTGGTCCATGCAGGAAGAAAACTATTTCACCATGGCTTCTAGATTACTAGTTTGCCCACCATATTGGTTCGGTAGGGCATTAATATAGGATTTTTGAGCATATGCTGAAGGGACATGCATATTAGATGCTATATTGCTATTGTGTAAATTGTTGGTAGGAAAGGTGTTATGAAGAAATTTTGAAGTTGTATTATGTTGTATTCCAGATTGTTGAAAATTGGTGTTTGGATTCATTTTAGATTTTTTTTTACTTGAAGCATATTGATCAATATTTTTGCGAAGTAAAGCAGTGAAGGAAGTTTTATTTTGTGTGGGAATGATTTTAGGCTCAATAACAGGTTCCTTAGGAGGTTGGGTAACCTATTGTTTTGGCATGTTTTGAATCATAGTGACCATATCTCTATTGGATGGTCTAGCCTTATCACTTTCTTGATCAATAAAAGATAAGGGATTAGTGTGCACATCAAACATATGTTCCATGGTTGCTTGAGTGTCACTAATTTTCCCTTTATCAATACGAACTGCCATATTAAGAGCGCCAATGTTATTATTGAAAAATTTCAGAAATGATCTAAGTTATCAAAAGCAATAGTTCCATCTAGAGCTACTCTAGGGGATGAGGATCCATCCTCTTTAACATTTTCTTCTTGTTCATCTACAACAAGCTCATCATCTTGCTGGTCTAGAGTTTCTTCTTCCGAGATTGGATCCTCAGGAAGGACATTTGGGTTTCTTGTTTTTTCTTCTAACCAATCTTCTTCTTCTCCTTCAGTTTGTTTACCATTCCTAAGTTTAGGCATTGTGACTAACTTAGATTTAAGAAAATATATATATATTTATATATATATATATATATATATATGCAACAAGCTTAAGAGGTATATATTTTAATTATATACCTACTATAATATTTAAAATGAAATGTTTTGGTTTTTGTTATGTTTTTTTCTTTAGTTTTTCTTGGTTTTGTAATAATATTGCAAAGATAACAAACAACACAATAAATGCAAGAAATAATAATGAAAGCAATGATCTAGTTTTCTATAAATAATTTATAAATGTCATTAATGGGCTCAAGTTCTTCAGGGGTCATGAAGTGTTCTACAAATTGAAAATTTTCTTTCAATAATTTAATGAAAAGGGCTATAGTGATATTATCTGTCTCAGATTCTGGTTGATAGAAGTAAAGCTCGTGGCAATATTCTCGATATAACATAGCTCGAGGAACTCTATTCCATATTTCCCTATCCGTAAGAACGACCTCTTGGTCTTCTACACGACCTAGGAACTGGTGTATAATGGCTACGTTCTTGAGGTATTCCTCGAAGGTGAAAATTTTTGAAGACACAAGAGCTCTCCTATAAGCTAACCATCTATGGCAGGCTCTCTGAAGTTCATGATAAAAGACGAGTTGATGAGGATCCATGATTCTATCTAGGTCAAACCTCTTGATTTGTTTAAGTTTTGTTGACCTAGATGAAATGACACCTAGTCTTCTATCAAGTTCGTCCCACAAAATTTGATTTCTATCTGTTTCAAGCATACTAAGCACAAAATTGATTTCTATGGCTACTAATTGGTTTTCAACATTTATAGTAACTTCTAATATTTTCTTAGGAGCTACCATCTAGACATGATATGCAACTTAGTAGTTTTAAATGATTTTAAATGCATCTATGTTTTTGTTGTTTTTTTTTCAAAAGGTTTTAAATGCATTAACTTCGGGTTCACCAAAATGTATCGCTCCAAAATTTTCACATCCTTACCTTCAGGCTATAGGATCCGTTCTCGGAAGGAGGATGGGAAATGGATGGCACAGTACCTCGGACTGAGAGGCCTTGCGAAGGTCCCGCCTCTCGGGGGAGGTGTATTATGGTGATTTTTCGATGGATGGTGGGTTCACCAGGAAACGTTTGAATGGCAATTTCCACACATAGGTTGGGAATGTGTTTAATGTGTTCAGTTTTATCTTTAAACATTCGAGTCCTAGGTTTGGCCAAATGAATCTAAGTTGTTCTATTATGAAAATGCAGGCTAAATGAAATACAAAAAATATATTTTAAAAAAAAAATAGAGAGAAAAAGCTAAATTACAGAGCCATACCTAATCCGGATGTCTGATGGAGATTCTGATTTTTGAAGCAGTCCAGATCGTCTAGAATTTGACAGGATCGTCTCTGACCTACAAGATCGTCTGAGATCTGACGAATTCGTCAGGCGAATTCGTCAGAGACCTGCAAACAGAGAAATAGGCACAAAATACAAAAAATACAACAATACAAACAGAGGGCAACGATGTGAAATAATAATAAGAATGTTAGTAAGATAATCCTAAATAGGAATGCAAGAAAATTATGATGTTTTAATATTTATTCATGATTTCGTTATGCAACTAAACTACATGGGTGAACTCCAAGATGCAAAATAGTAGAAAATAATGAAAAAACTGACTAGATGCAGAATAAAACAATGAGATGAGAAGAGAAAAATGCAAACTCTGGACACTGATTGACCCCAATGTTGATTGCAGTCGAAATCATCTCGGATTGGTAAGAAATTGTTTCGAATTGAACAGGATCATCCACGACAAACTAAACTTGCTATGGCTAAAAAATACTAAGGTTCTTGCAACAAAATTTGGATAGGACAAGTGCATATGGTAATTCAAGATGTTTTAGTGCATGTAAAGTCAAGTTACAGGAAATATCAGCCAGGGGGATGCCAAGGGGGATTCCTAAGTTTAAATAGGCTTAGGAGGGAGGTTAGGAGGTTGGAGATCATCCTAATTTGGAAGATCTCCAACGGGGGAGGTCTCTAATAGCACAGACATGCTTCTGCCCAGATTAGAGACATCGTTGGAACAGAGGCTAATTGAGAAAAATTAGTTTTGGGACAAGATCTTCTGGACGTCCTAGTCCAGAAGAAATCATCCGATCTAAGGCGATATCGTCTTATCGGCGACGATATCATCAAACGGTCAAAATAAACTCTAAAAATGGCGCGAGAAAGGAGGAAACGGGTTAAACGACGGTTTAGGAGTGGTTTTGGGGGTTAAATTTTGAATTTGAATATTTACTAGAGTAATTGTAATTATTTAAGGTTTTACTGCGCCAATTTTAGGGTGCTACACTCATAACCTAGCAATAGTCAATGACTAGCCAGGTAACTTTGGATAGATCCAAAATCATATGGAAACCCCTTCATCTAGGTGGCTAAAGTTGAACTTTGATGGAGCATCAAAAGGTAATCATGGACCTTCAAAGGTAGGGGAGTTAATTAGGAATTCAAATGGGGATATTCTTTTAGCCATCACTAAAATTCTAGACCATCATACCAATCACTGTGTGAAAGCAAGAGCACTATTTTAAGTGGTTTCTCAATTAGAATATTTGGATTGTTAGAAGATAATAATAGAGGAGGACTCCCTTAATATTATAACATGATCAAAATAATATAGACTCCCATATAGATAATTTCAAATCTTTTAATGGAATTTCAAAGAATGACCTAAAGCCTGAAAGTCATTCAATTCAAACATATTTTCAGAGAAGGAAATAGGGCAACAATTTTTTTGGCCAACCAAAGTCTATCCCAACAAGAACTATCTATTTGGTGGTGCAATTTTCTAGTGGGTTTAAATTCCTTTGATAATGATTTTAGACAAAGGTAGGCCCCTCCCCAAATTCAATAAGCTACACATTTGAGCTTCCCTCATTTCATAACCAATAGTTAAAATTTAAATTCTTTGATCCACCAATTCAAATGATATCTCTTATAGCACCAACCAATATTGTAATAGTCATGCACATAGATGGTGAAGGGGTGTTCAATGCCCTAGGTGGTGAATATGAGTTTAAAAAAATTCCCTATCAAGGTTGAGCTAGAAGGGTCCAAGATGGAAACCTAACACAATTAGTAATATTCACTTCAATAGCACTACCTGCATGAAGTACCCACCCTTCTTCTTAATTGTTAGTCATAATTACCTAGAAAGGAGAATTGTTATAAGGTTACCCAAAATATGGTGGGAGGATTGCACTCGTGAGAACAAACCTGACATGAATAAAGTCCTAAAGAGACATTGGATGAAGGTATTGGGGTAGTTTTGGCATGGCATACCTAGTGGTATCGAGCCCTCAAGGTGGAAGGATAGGTGGATTAATTCTAATCCCTAGCATTATGGCATTGACTCATTCAACTATCATATTCCTCTGTCAAACATGTGGAAGATGAGTTGGAGATTGGAAGTAAACCTAATTATTAATCTAAATTGGAGGTTGTTTAATATGTGCAAAGTGTTGCTATGGAAAATCATGGGTATCATCACCTTTCAAATTAATTCAAGGTGCTTGTGTCTCACTATCAATGTCTCTCAACTTAGAAACTTCCCAACACATGTTGGTAAAACAAACGTTGTAGTATTTCTTTGGTGTGATTTCCACTATGTGAGTTGGTGCAAATGTGGTGGATGGATTGCTATCCTTCATTATATTTCAAGGCCTTATATTCTCCTTTGGATGAGTGTCTTGGAAATCTATCTTTCCACTTTGGTCATGGTGATTCATGAGACTCTAATATGGACGGTTGATAGGTTGGTTTGTTCCATCACTCTTTATCCTGTTATTTTTATATATCTGAGCATATCTATTCATGGTGTCCTTACAATTGATAGAAGGAGAATTAAAATTAAGTGGGCTTCTTTGAGTGGAAACCAAGCCTTTGTCAAAATGGTAACTCTGATCTTGGAGCCAAACTCCTTGATCATAGATGACGATGTTAGTAAGATATTAAAGAGGGGAAACATTCTCCAATGTCTCCTAAATTTTGGTGGCCACCACAAGGAGATGGCTAAACACTTGGTTTACTCTTGATGATATGGGATGGTCAAGGTTGGTAATGTTGAGTTTGAAATTAATATTCCTTTTGTTACTAAGGTGATTGGATTGGTAGCAGATGTCTTGGTGCACAACCGAGAAAAATAATACCTAGAAATGGAGGTACATATTTTCCTAGGAGATGAAGAGGATTTAGTAAAAATTCAAAATAATTTCAAGAAAAATTCACTGAAGGCTCCATGGGACTGAGTGTCTTTGGTTATCATGCAATAATGTACCCTCAATGAGAACTAGGAAATTCTATGGAGCTACAATTTTATGTTCCTAAATCACCTCCATCATAAAAGGATGATGAGTATCCCATATTTCCTATATCAATATTTGGTCAGGATGGTCATTAATATGAAAAATGTGTGGCTATGGACCCAATTCATCAAGGTCTATTAAAAATTATCTTTGACTCTATGGTCAAACCTAGATGTTTGGATGGAGATAACATCCTAAACTCCCTTAATAGGGCTCATTATCCAATCATGGACTACACTAACTCTTTTAATTTATGAGATTTTGATTCTTTAAGTTAGGAGGTTATCAATGTCACTCCCTTGGTGGGGCCTATGGATAGGGTGGTTGATTCCTCTCCTAATGAATTAGGAGTTAGTGAAAAAAGAACTAGAAGGTATGAGATATTGGTTGCTAAGTTGGAAAACAATGGGAAGGCTCTAATAAATATAGATTATTTTTATTCTAAAGAGTATATGTCACATCCTAAGAAATTAAAACTAGATCTTGGAGTGGGAAGTATGAGAAAGGCATAAAATACTTGAATATAGGATGAGAGTTTGAACCTAAAATCTCTAAAATATATGCTATTGAAACTTTAGAGATCGTTGATTGACTCCATGCAGGCTATGATCTATTGTGTAGAGGATATTCTTGCTCTCATGAGTTGGCAAGCTTGGGATATGAATGAGTACAAAGAGGAGAATGGTACGGGTCCCAACTGTACCAAATTTTGACTAGTCTAGCAAGGGTCTTGGATTCTCTTGGCTTGGTTTCATGCCCCTCTTGTTTCTATGTTTTCTTTGTTATATTATATTTTGAGTTTGTTGGCCTATGTGTGTATTTTTTTATTTCACCCCTGTTTAGGTTTTTGGATTCCTTAGTTTGGGGGTTTAGTTTTTCCTACTTCTCTATAGGTTGTTTGGTTCTTGGAGTGGTTCTATACCAAGGCTAGTAAGTTTGTGTGTTGTTTATGTTTATTGTCACCTTTTCTATTTTGTGTTGGTGACTAGTCCCTTTTTGTAAAGGTCAGGATATCCTTTCAAAACTCCTTTGTCCATCTTATAAAAAAAAATTATAATGTTGTTTAGAGGAATAATTTTTCTTTCATGACATGAATAAGGTATATTTCCAAACACATATTTTTCTTTGGTCTTTTCTTTTCATGCATTAACTAATTAGTTATCGAAAGCTAATATAACATACTCATGCACAAATAAAATATATACAAGAGCATAAATATAGAAAAATAATGATAATAAATGATACCATACATCCTGTATAATAAGAATGAAAATATATTACTACATGTATAAAATAAGAAGATTAGGTCCTCATATTAGTACATATTACTACATGAAATCTAATATAATACTACATGTATAAAATTACATATTGTATTTCCTATAGCAAGAGGATTAGGTCCTCATATTAGTTCTTCATTGGATTCACCCTTGACTCTATCCCATACTTTTACCCAAGTAATTCATCATACATACTCTCTCTAGAGATCCACTATTTATTTGGCTAGTTAGTTTTTCTAGTCCTCAAAATCTTATTTGAATCTCCCTTGCTTTCTTGAGCTCACAAATGTTCAAATTGCCTCCAATGATATGAGTAGTCATCTATTTAAAGGATTATGGAAGCTACTTCTTATATAGATTAAGAAATATAGTGAGAAAAATGTTAAAAATTTAAAACATCTCTTTGAGCTCTTCCCATGATATTTATAATTATATTAAATAGTTAAAATATCACACATATCTACATATTTTCTTCCAAATATGTACAATACTTTCAAAGTATATTTGACATTTATACATAGCATAAAAAATTCACATGATATACTCAATTATTCAAAAAATATTCCAGCATACTTTGAACTTATTATAAATATATTTTATCATGAATGTTTTACTTTTATTATTATCTTTTATTATTTTATCATGACATGTCCTTATGACCATATTCTTATTATACTCATTACATATACACATTAAAGAGCATTTTAATCTTCTCAAATAAGCTATTATGCCATAATAATCACAAACAAGCTTTTTCATCATGATCTTCCCAAACAAGCTACACTATATTATTCCCTACATACTGATCATGGTACTATACATATAAATAACAAGATAATTTTTTATGTTCACATTTATTCCCCTTCTAATTCCAACTTCATACTTGAAGTAGGTTTGTCATATTATAGACAATAAAATAGTTTGATTTTTCATGGTTGTCCTTTTTATAATTAGTACTCTATCCAAATTCTCAATCCTATACATGTATCATTGACATGTACTACTATTTTATAGTGGTCCATCGATGTAGTTAGAAATATGTTTCCTTTTCTCTTATTGTGTGATACATTGTACACCACCAATAAATCACTAACCTTGAAGTGGGACCATTCAATATTTTTATCCCAATATTCATTTTCTTTGATCTTATTTTAATGATGTGGAACTTTATCACTGACTAATTTTTTTCTAGATGGCATTATTGTACTACATGTCATTTATAAACTCTATTTTATTATTCCTATTCTTTATCATCATCCACGAGTTTAGGATATCATATTTCATAGATAAAATGATATTGATGTCATACATGATATGAAAAGGAGAATGTATTATTATCCCCTTAATTATAGTCTTAGAGGCCCACAATGTTGCATGGATGTTTTTGTGGCATGTGTCAATCTATAAAGCTACATCCTTCATAAGGATTTGATAAGACACATTATTGATGTTAGAAATTATATTACTAAATGTAAAAAATGAAAAATTACATTATAAGAATAGGATAAAAATAGAACAAGATAAAATTAAAGTTACATCTGAAATTTATAAATACAAAAAATATTCTCCTCCATTTGGAGAGAATATGAAGCATAGAAAATATCTGGAGACATCCAAGAGGTATTTAATTATATGTGTTTAAGCATAGTGCATATTATTGATGTTGTATATGAATATTTGAAGGTTGTTGATGTGTCTTTCATCCTAGTGGAAGGGTTGTAAAAATATATTTTCTATTTTTTCCTTCATATGCTATGTTAAATTATGATTTAGACGACTGTCTAATACCAAATATTGGTATCAATGCTTAGAGATGGGAGACAGGAGAAATGGAGAGAGTATATAATTATATATAACTAGAGAATTTAAAATTCAAGTTCCTAGAAGAAAACTTTATATTGTTGTTGCTATCATGATTCATGGTAATGCTTTAATGCTCACCCTAAAAATTAAAGAAGATATTTACGAGTATTTGTGCACAAATATGAGATATTGTTGACTACAAAATAGATGATAAGTATGTTGGATAATGGAATATAATGAATCAATGTATTGAAGCATTTTATCAAACATAGAAAAGAAAACAAATATGAAGCAAGGATAAATAAAATATGTTTGAGATGCATATCACATACAAATAAGTATTGGTGTAACAATTTTTCCAATATTTAAAAATGTCTAGACTACCAAATGAGTTTAGGACACATTGAAAAAACATATCAAGGTTCAAATCAAGAAAAAATAGTGATGTTATAGATATTTAGCAAAAAATATAAAAACTTAAGAATTACGAAAAATGAGATTATGTGATATGCAAGAATTTATGGCATTATATATGAAATGGATATTTTTGTTAAAGAAACTACATGGGAATATGTTTTCAAAAAGGTGTTAGAACATTGACACTAAAGTGGAACAATTATGTGATAATTTTTAAAGAAGTTGGATTTTGATGACTTGATGGAATCATTTATGTTTCATGAAAAAAGAATTAGAAATAGTAGAAAACAAAACTTAAAGCAATATTTTTGTTTTAAGGATAGAATGCCAAACAATAATGGGGATAAATCTCTAATTCTTGAGGAAGAAACAAGAATATCAAAATTGACATTCTACAAGAGAGACAAGATAGAAGAAGTGATTATAATGGAAAATGTAAAGGAAATATTATAGATAAGAGGAATATTTAATGCCACTATTGTAGAAGGTATATCGATTGTAAAAGAGAATGTAGAATAAAGACAACAAGTGAATAAGAACAGTAAATGAAATGCTTTACATGAAGAATGTGAGATTTCAAACAACATGATTTTGTTATGTGATAAGAAAAATGTTTGAACTAACAAGTCTTGGTATATATATTCTAGTTATTAAATTTATATAACTCATAATAAGATGTTGTTTTTAGAGTCTATTGACACATATAAAATAAAGGTAATATTTTAAGACATCAAAGCATTGGAGGCTGAAGTAAAAAGAACCTTGCAAATTCATACAAAGATAGTAATCTTGAAGCACAATTTTATGAGTGTGGGGTAGTTTATAGAGAAAGACTACAAAGTTGTATTTTAGAATAAGGAATGCATCATCTATGAAAAATAAATAGTAATCAAGTAGTGGCTATCATATATATGAACAAAAAACATAATGTTTCCTTTTATTCCTAGAAGATAACAAATATGCATTAAGTAGAAGAACATATTATGAAACCAAATGTATGATCATCTAAATTTATGAAACATGTATTTGTTGAATGTTAAAGTTATGGTCCATGGATTTCCTTGAATAGAATAAAGGTTTGAAGTGCTTAAAGGTTTAATTTTTAAAAAATATTTGAAGTTTTTTATTGGAAAATATGATTTAAATTTGTGATTGAATATCTATAGAAGATTTCAAATAATCCTAGTTTTTCTTTGGTGGTTGTATCAGATCAAAGGTCATGGCACTAATATTTTTTTTCAAGCCTTCCTGAGACTTGTCATTAGGTGGATTCAAGATAAAGGTGGTACATTTTTGTCTTCTTGAAGCAATATTGGACATGTGGCTTAGTCATTTCATGGACCATTTCTTCTAGTTCTATGAGATCATTATTGTTTTGGTTTGTTACTCATCATGTGATGATTCATAGTTGGTGGTTGAACTTGTTTTTATTTCAATCCAAGGTGGTGGAGTCTCACATGAATCTTGATGGGGTTTTTATGAGACTCACTAGTGTCCCCTAGACACATGCTACCCTTTGGCCGATTTCATGTGCCATCATGATGTGGTCATCCCCAAAATTTTTCTCTTCATATTTGATGCTTGTCAAACCTATAAATTCCTTTTATTGGGTTCATTTATTATTGGAAATATTTGGTCACATGGCCTCTCGTTAGATTAGATGTAATTATGGTCTCCTCTGATCTCGAGATAGGAATTTATAAAGTGCTAGATAGAATACGAGAGTAATTGGTAGATGCATTTCTAAAGGCTTTTTTCCAATACTTCTTGGCCTCTTCAAATAGTCATTACAAATATTTTAGAAACTTGCAAGCTATGTTCAAGCAAATATCACTTTTTTGGTGGTATTTTTTCTCTAAATGTGGGAGAAGAAAATTCAATATGGAAGAAGAATTGAAATTTTTGAACCTCCATATCTATTTATGGATAGATATGTGCTAGATTTATTTGAAAATAGAAGGGATTATAAAGTTTTTGGAATAATTTAATGGTCACGACCTGAATTCGGCCAAAGATTTGACTCTTTCATGGAATCAAGGGATGGTTTTAGTTTATGGTTTAGATTTTGTGTTTAATACTAAATTTCTAATATTATTAGAGTTCTCATGCATAGGAATTATGTCAATAGAGAAAATTAGTACCTAGTGAAGGAATTACATATGTTAAGGTATAGAGCTAACTAGCCAGTTAAGATTCATAATGATTTGTAGAGGGCTTCATTTCATGCCCCTTTGGATAGGGTAATTCTAGTTATCATGGATTAATTCACCCCTTAATGCAATCATTAAGTCATTAGGAGTTTTCACCTAGTTTTATCCAACCACTTCAGAAGTAAAAAGTTGATGAATATTCATGGTTTTCTCTTCAAGAAGATAGAAATAATGATGTTTAAAATGTAGCAAGGTAACTCTTCTTTGGTTAATAATTATTTTTTATTTAAAATAGGAAGAACACAAGCTTATATTGAGAGGGGGTGAACATTATAAGACCAACTTTTACTTTTTTTTGTCAAACAATATTATCATCAATGGCAATATCAACAGTAGTAATCAAAATAATGCACAAATCATCACACACAATAGAGACACTAAATTAATGTGGTTCACCCAATGTGGGCTACTCCATGAAGAAAATATTTCACTAAAATTTTCTCAACAAATCTATTGGGAATACTTCTCTATTACAATATTTATGGACCTTTGTCTAAAGGAGATACCAATCCCTTAATCAAGTTTGTCGACACCAATCTATAGAAGAACTCTTTCCCCTTTACTTTTTCATGTATATCTATCCATAGGAGAACTCCTTATCCTTAGCTCTAGCTTGTAATCTTCTAGAATATTACTGCCTCAACTACACTAGCCTATGGATCTCTCTCCATAGAATACTTCTATCCTCATTGCCCTGGCTAATGGATTTCTATCCACTAGATACTATTGTCCTCTACTCTGTCACCCCCAAAGCCTATACTTAGCTCTGCTTAATATCTATCTCAAATTTGCACTAAACATTATCCTCAATCTAGCACAAATTTTCTCCCAAATATGTCTTTGATATGGAATAAATCTGCCCTTAAATATGCACCAAACTCTATCCTCAAATTTGTCCTCAAGCCTTAACACAAATCTTGATCAAATCAAAAATCAACTTTCCTCTCAAGTCTTCTCAAATACTTGTCTCAAATTTTCTCAACAAGTCCTCTAAAGAACTTTCTCAATCTGCTCAATAAGTCTTCACCAAGACTTACCTCAAATTTGCTCAACAATTCTTCACCAAGACTTACATCAAATCATCTCAACCAGTCTTCACCAAGACTTGTCTCAATTTTGTCCAATAAGTCCTCCCGAGAACTTGTCCAATCTACTCAACAAGTATTCACCAAGACTTTTCTCAAATCTGTCCAATAAGTCCTCCCTAGAACTTGTCCAATTTTATCAACAAGTCTTCACCAAGACTTGTCTTAAATCTATCCAACAAGTCCTCCCTAGAACTTGTCCAATATGCTCAACAAGTATTCACCAAGACTTATCTCAAATATTCTTGCAATATTTCACAAAAGCTCACACAAATCTATCCTTAAGCTTTCACAAAATCTTACTCAACTCTATCCTTAAGTCCCCTCTAGGACTTACAAGATTTTCACAAAATCTTTCTCAAACAATTGCAATACTTGCATACAAAACTTAACTTATTCTCTTTCAGAAAACCTTTTCAATTACACAAACAAGTTTCACTCATAATATTGTTTAACCACAAAAACATATAGAGAATGATTAAAGACTCAATATGTTTCACACTCACAATGTTTTGTACTCAACAAAAAATTTCTTTCAAATCAATTCAGAAATAAAGTTTAATTTGTTTCAAGAAACTTGAACTATCACTCCAAATATTTCAACCAATAATGCTCAACCAAATTCACTCAAACATCCACTCAATGAAACATAAATTTCTTACAAAACCCTAACCAAGTGTTTCACTATACTTCCAATGACTCACACTATGGAACTCAAACCTTGACTCAAGATGATTCCAATATCACATAACAATGCTACTCATGATCTTTCACAAACCCTAGCTCAAGATATTTCTCAATCTCACAAAATAATGATACTCATGATCTTTCACAAACCCTAGCTCAATATAGTTCTCAATCTCACATAACAATGATACTCATGATCTTTCAACATCCACAAATTATGCGTATGAAAACACACTCAAACATTTCCAAAAATGCTTATCAAACAATCCTTTTAACTCCAAATTTTAATTTCACGACATTCAATCCAACAATATTTCACTCATAAGGATGATGTACCCATACCTTTTGTTTTTTATGGACATATATCTTCAAAAACTGTCTTAATCACAATCAAATCCTCTTTTCCAATTTCAAGATTAGATAGCAACATCCTATCTCAAAATCTCCACACAAATATTCTCCTCAATAGTTATTTCACCATACAAAAATATCAAGTCTCAAGTACACCTTATAATATCCAAACTTATCAAAATATAATTAGCAGAGATTCCAATAACTCACTTTAGAATTTAATGCATCGAATAATCAAAATTAGTTCCTTATATCTCCCTACTCAAAATGAATTTTTAAAATAATTAACACCACTATTCAAAAATATTCCAATGTACTTTTTAAACCAAAATTTAAATCATTCAACACTTTCAACAATGGCAAACACAATATTTATTTCAACCACCTTATAACTCCTTAGGGTATGCACCACAACTTTAGACCAAGCGCAATTTATACAATTTAAAAAAAAAAAACCTTTTGGGCACATTGCCTTGGTAGGATTCGATTCCTTGTTGTGCTACCACCAGTGCCTTAGTCGTGGTCTAACCACTGTGTGATATAGGATTTCACTTAAGATACAAAAGCGCCTCATGTGCTTTGTTCCTCCATTGGGCACCAAAATCTAAAACAAAACCTTTGCTCCTTTCATTGCCATCAAGACTCGAACATGAGATCTATGCTCGCCCGACGCATTACACAGCCATGCCTTGCCACTAACCCAACCATGTGGTTGGTGATAAGGCTTTAAGCCTTAGGCTTTTTATCCTCCATGTTTTTCTGCTACTTTTTAAATATTAAAAACCTCTTGCCTTATGTGCTCATGAATTTGCACCAAACCTTAGCCAATATTTGCACATTCATTAATTCGGAGACTTGCATTAATGTTGCAAGTATTATGGTATAAATACTATACTTATTTTTCATTGAACGTCGATGGGGATATTTATTTAACTGTTTTTGAACCCAACCCTAAATTAGGGTTTAATTAATTTATTTTATAAATTAATTTATAATATAAACATTATAAATAATCTATAAATAACCTTAGGCATTATTTTTAAACCTTAATATTATAATAATAAATATTATAATATTATTTTCTTTGGGCCTAGTTATTTTCCTTCCTTCAGGGTATTTAGCCAGCCTTTTGACCAATCATGTGACACTTTTAAACCAAATCTCTTGGGCGTAAAATATAAATATTTTAATCCTCATTTTACCAAATTCTTGCACTGATCACTAACACTAACTCTTGACATCAATGACAACATAACTACTTAAAATATCCAAAAATATCCCCCTTTGTCATTGATGGCAACCCTTTTTTTCTTAACCAATCATTTTTCCTTTTTCCTTTTTCCAAATATACTCCCTCTGAGAAACTGCTCCCCCTGACTGAATGCTCTGCCCCTAACTCAAATAGCTCCCCCTTTGTCATCAATTAAATAGGGCCACCTTTGGGTCTAAAGATAGATCAACCCCTTCCCCACCTCCTCTCCTTTATGTGGTTAATTTTGGGGTGGGATTATATCTACTCCTAGCATACACTGCTCCTTTCCTTTTTCCACCTTCTTCCTCAACTGCTTTCTCTGATTCCTCTGAACATTCCTTTTCCTGGTTGTCTCTGGAAATTCTTTTGACTTACCCATATGCAAAAAATTATTGTATTTATAACACTTAATGTTGTGGTTCCTTGAAGGTGAAAATGTCTTGAAGTTCCTCCTAGTGAAGCCATATCCATTCCTGTCATGAACCTTGCAATTAACTATCTTATGACCAAACTGATTACAATAGTAGAAATACCCTTGATAGAGAGGTACATTTCTAAAATTTCTATTGGTGAAACCATGTCCCTGTATTTCATGTGTCCTACACTACATAGCCTTGTGTCCAAACCTATTACATGAGAAGCAAAATTTATTGAAGAAACCTTACCTTGACCCCATTGGTCTCTTAATATCTTCTTCCCTATGATGTTTTTTGTTTCATCTATTCCTTATTTGTGCTTTGTACCTTTCCTTGTTGAACCTTCTATTTTCCAATCAATTTTCAGAAGTCTCACTTTCTCTTCCACTATCTTCTTCTAAATCTTCTTCTTTGGATATTGATATTGACTCCTCTCCTTTTTCTCTACGTTCCTTTTCAAAACCAAGTCCTATCCTATTTTATGAAAGTGAATTTGTGGGAGCATATTTTCTTTGTGAGAATTTTGGTTCCCCTATACCCATGGATTTTGGTTGGAGACTTCAACTCTATCACTTGTCTGGAGGAGAAACGTGGTGGGGTGGACCATCTTGAGCCTTTTTCTTCTATCTTTAGTACTCATATCCAAGCCCTAAAATTTGTTGACATCAATCCAGATAATGGGATCTTTACTTGGCACAATAGAAGGTGTGGGGAATCTTCCATATTAGAAAGACTAGATAGGTTTTTGATATCCAGTTATTGGATGGGTAGTAATAGAAGTGCTAGTTCTATGATTCTAGAGGGTAGGGGATTTGATCATTGGCCTATCAAACTCTCTACTTTGGATTTAGGGCTAAAAATTAATCCCTCCTTTAAGTTTCAACTTATGTTTCTTCGTGATACTAAGCTTCATGATTTCATGCAATGCTGGTGGACCACTGGCAAACCTCATGGCACCGCTATGTATTCCTTTATGAAGCGATTACAATTTGTAAAACATAAATTGAAGAGATGGAATAGACTAAATTTTGGGAACCTTTCCTTGGCTAAGCTGGCAGCTCTTAGGAGGATGGAAGAAGCTTCAAGGAAGATTAGAGATTATGGATTCACGAAGGAGCTTCTTGTTGAGAATATGAGGTTGCAAAAGACCTTGCTAAATGGGAACTGAGGGAAGAAATTTTTTGGAAATAAAAAGCTCAAGTAGATTGGCTTCAGGAAGGGGATAGGAACACAACCTTATTTTATAACTCAGTTAAGGCTCACCGTAGTGGTAACCTGATTACCTCTCTTGTGAATTCTCAGGGTGCCCTTCTCTCTTCTTTCAAGGATATTTTAGAAGAGACTAAGAGGTGTTTTTCCTCTCTTCAAGGAGGACTCCCTATCAGATGATGAGGATGAAAAGCTTATTCTAAATTGTATTCCAGCGATTCTTTCTAGAGAGATAAATGAGCACTTGATGGGTCCAATTTCCCTTGAGGAGTTAGAATATGTTGTATTCATTATGAAAAAAGGAAAATCCTTAGGTCCAGATGGATTCCCGATTGAGTTTTATCAAGAGTTTTGGGATTTAATAAAATTTGATCTTTTGGAGGTGGTCCATGAGTCCCAAAAGAACAAACAGATGCTAAGGGCACTAAATGCTACCTTTGTGGTGCTTATACCTAAAAAAGAGGGAGCAAATTACTTGGATATGTTCAGGCCTATTGCTCTCTGCAATGTTGTGTATAAGATCATCACAAAAATTATTGCTGAGAGGCTAAAGATATGGTTGAGAAAAATCATCTTTAAGGAGCAAGGAGGGTTTGCTTTTGGCCAACAAATTTTGGATGGGGTTGTTATTGCTATAGAAGTTATTCGCTCGATGGAAACTTCTAAGGAGAAAACTATGTTCATTAAGTTGGACATGGCCAAAGCCTATGATCGGGTCAAATGGTCCTTTCTTCAAAAATTTCTTGCTGCTTTTGGATTTTATTAGGAATGGATTAGATGGGTGATGAGTTGTGTTTCTTCTTCCTCATTCTTTGTTCTTGTTAATAATGAGCCATTAGAGCTATTTGAGGCCTCAAGGGGATTGAGGCAAGGAGATCCTTTATCTCCTTATTTGTTTATCATTATGGCAGAAGGGTTGGGAATATTGCTCAAGTCTCAAGTCATGTAGGGTCTCATTCAGGGGTGGAAGTGGGATAGTAGTTTGCCACCTCTTTTCCACCTTCAATTTGTTGATGATACTACTTTGTTGGGAGTTGCAACTATCAGGGAAGCTGGAAATATTATACAGTATCTTGACATATATATTGGTGCTTCTAGATAGTTGAATAATGAGGACAAGTCTTCTATTTTAATTTTCAATACCCCTCATATTATTCAAGCCAGGATTGCTTGTATTTTAAGATTCCAGGTTGGGACTCCCCCCTTCATTTATCTTGGTATTCCAATTTCATCTTATCCTCTACCTAGATCTTCTTGGTATTCTATGCTTGATAATTTTAGAAGGAATGTGAATCACTAGACTTTCATATGGCTATCCACTGTAGGTAGAGTGTTGCTTTTAAAATTTGTTATTCAATCTTTACCCATTTATAGATGTTTTGTACAAATAGCTCCCTCTCATTTCATCAAGAACATGGATGCTTTATCAAGACAATTTTTATGGTCTATAAAACTTTATCAATCTAAATAGAGTTTGGTTAGGTGGGATTCTATATGTAGTTCGGTGCAATAGGGAGGCCTTGGGTTATGATAGACAGCTCTTTTTGGGAAGGCTTTGGCTAAAAAACTTTATTGGAGATGGTGTACCTCTCAAGATAATATTTGGGCTAAAATATTATCTTGTAAATATTTGAGAGGTATTTCTAAGGCTTAGATCCCTAGAGTCATCTTGGTTGGGGTAGGTTAAGTTATCGAGGACACTCTGAAAAGAGGAGCTAATTTAATCAAGAAGGGTTTTTTATGGAATTGCAATCAGGGATCAAATGCTCTTTTTTGAGAGGATTCTTGGGATGGAAAGCCTTATAGCTTGAATCAATATCCTAGGTTACATTCCCTAAGAATTTTTTTCTTGGAAGCAGGCTAGTATCGTGTGGAGGACTTTAAAAAAATCTAGTCTTTTGGAAATATGGAGATGTACAGGTGGAAAGATCTGCAAGAATGGCCCCAAGGGGGACTGGCCAAGGATAGAGAGGTGCTTGCTCTTATTCTTATGGGAAGGCCTTGTTCTTCATTTAGGGGTAAAGATATTCTAGCTTGGAACCTTGATCCTAAGGGAACCTACTCGGTAGCCTATGGTTATCAGGTTCTTGATAAGAAAAAGTATGGGAGTCTTCCTATCACTTGGTGGAAAAAGGTGTGGAACAAATTTACCTGGCTAAAATGTAACTTCTTTCTCTGGTTGGTAGCTCATAATAAATGCCTCACTTGGGATAATGTGAGGAAGAGGGGATTTTAGGGCCCCTCTTTTTGTGTCCTTTGCATAAATAATTAGGATGACTCTCCTCATTTATTTTTCCAATGCTCCTTTCCCAAAGACATTTGGCACCATTGGTGGAGCGCTTGGAACCATCCATGTTTTCATGTGTTGTCCCTAGTGGATTTTTGGATTAGTCTGGGCAAACCTTCGACCAAGGCCCCCTTCCTTCGGGTGGCTTGGAATTTGGGCCCTTCTTGCATCATCTAGAAAATTTGGCTCGAACAGAACCGACGCATATTTTAGGGTAGTTATTTTGTTGTTCAACAGATCTGGCAAAGGATCCTGTATATGGTTCAGGAAACCATCCATAGCAAATGTGATGTGGACCCTCTTTTGGATTCTAGGGATGAGAAGGTATAGCAAGCCCTTGGTATCTTTGGGGATGGTGTGAACTATTCTAGACTTAGTAGGGTTCCTCATCTCAGCAAGAAGGTTAGGAGAGATGGTAGGTGGAGGCCACCCCCTAGAGGAGTTTTAAAAATTAATATTGATGGATCGTCCAAGGGTAATCCTGAACATGCTGGCATTGGCGATGTTGGGAGAGATTCTACTGGTGGTGTCAGTGTTTTCTTTTTCATTTATAAAGGTGTTCACTCCAAAAAAATTAAGGAAGCTCTTGCAATTCTTGAGGCCTTGCATAGGGGGTTTTCTCTTGGCTGGCATAGGATTATCTGCAAGTTTGACTCTCAAATTGTGGTTAGTATTTTAAATAGTAAAAGGGTGGAGGAAGTTAATTGGTAGTTGGCCTCTGAAGTCGTTCATATTCTTAGAATTAGTGAAGAGTTCAAATTTATATCCTTTGTGCATATTCTAAGGGAATGGAATGTGGTTGTTGATTACCTAGCCAAAAGGGCTTCTGAGTTGTTGGATCCTTGGAGTATTGATAATTGGGAGAGTCTCCCATCTAGGGACTCTCAACGCCTGTGGGAGTTGATCCACAAGGATGTACAGACTTAATGTGGTTTTTTCTTATTGTCTTTTCTGGGTGTCATTCTAGTCTATTGGTTTTAGCCTGTTTGGCTATTTATTTGAGTCCTGGTTGGAAGCTCAATTGTACTCTGTAATTCAGATTTTTTATCAATAAATTTTTACCCATTTATTTAAAAAAAATAGAAATTACTTGAATATTTTGATCCCTTTTTGTACTTCCCTTCCTCATGGATTCATCCAGATATACTTAGTCTAATCATCAATCTAGAGAGAATCTCAAATGTACATACATGATTGATTTTATGTTTCTTGATATTTCCATATCCCATTGATTCATTCTACAACTGTCCACCATATTGTTAGCTCCTATTTTTTTATCATATCCAAATTATCCTAAATTATTCTTGTACCCATCACAGGTCAAGTTGTTCATCTTATCTTCAAGATCAATGTTTTACACCTAGACTCTAAGGAATATAGGAACCTTATCCTTTTAGTATAGTGGGTTGAATATAGTTGTTGGAAGGATAGATAAAAATAAGTATAAATTTTCTAAGGTTGTATAACTAAAAGGTTGCCATGGCTAAATACCAAAAGGTTGACCTCATCATATCTCAACTTCACCATACCCACAATATCCCTAAGCACAACCATAATAATTTATAATCTCAATCTCATTGTGTTAATGCTAAAGAACAACTTCACCAATTTAAAGTGGAAAAATATTAAGGTATACATATTCGATGTAGACTAAAATGGACTGAACATGGGAAATATAAGAGTATAAATACCATCAAGGATTCCTCAAAGACTCTTAATTCCAATAATCATGAAATTGTTGAGTTATTTTAGATCCCATTTCAACATATCTTTGTTGCTTATCCTCTAGATGATATAATCCTCATTTGAGAGAACTATGTTAGGAAGTCTATCTAGAAAAAATATCCCTAAAATATAGAATATGCTTGAGCTTAATATCATATTGGTATATTTATGGCAAGTTATTTCCCATATAAAATATGCTAAATCCCTAGGGTATGATGGTTTTCCTATGAATTTATACAAGATCTTGTCATCCCTAATCAAAATAACCTCTCTGTTGTCTAATTTGAAGACATAGATATGGATCACTTAGTACCTCCATGAATTAGCACAAGATCAAGTTTATTTCAAAATTCATATATATTACATCTATATTTATATGAATTCCTACCACCATACTTAATATTGCATATAAGATTATTGATAAGGTCCTTTTCATGAATTTGAGTCTCAAATTGTTAAACAAAAATAAATGAGGTTCCTTAAAGGAATATTTTTTCTTGATAAAATGATGTTGTCTTGGGAAATTTCATAATGGGTTGAGGACTATAACTAGGATATTATTAAATATTTATTTTGATAAGGCCCATGACCATACTAGATGGAGGAACATATTGAATATAATTTCTTGTATGGTGTTTGGTAATAATTTTTGCTCCCACATATTTTTTTTTGTAACAATTTGCTTTAGCTAGAGTGGTGGTTAATGATAGCTTGTTCTATTCTATCCCCCTTCAATGCTTAATTTTCTAGGGATGTCCTATTTTTCTCTCCTATATGCTATCAATACTTATGGATTGGGATACATTCTAGAGACTACTCATAGAGTCGACCTTCTTAGTGGAATTATTATCTGCAACTAGTAAGCTATGATCATATTCCACTTTATTGAGAACTCATTGTTCTTTCTCCATAACAATCAAGAGTAGGTGGAAAAAGTGAGAAAGGTGTTCTAATAGTATTTGTGATGTTTTTAGTTCAATATTTTGTGATATAAATATAATTAATTTATCTCTAAAAACCATCTTGTACCAATAAACTTCCTAATTGGAAAGTTTTTAACCTTGGGTCCTTCATAATATATCTAGGTATTCCTTTTGAATTTGATACTTCCCCAAAGGTCATGTGGGAATTGGTTCTCAATAAGGTACAAATAAAAATTTCTACTTGGCTATTAGGATTCCATCCTAATGTTATTATATGTGGTAAAATGGGCACCTAGACATATGTTCCCATATTATGTAACTTTTATAAAATATGTAACTATTTCTTTATTAGAAGTTAGAGTCCACACTTACATGCATAACTAACCCTTTAGAACTAGGTTAGAGTTAATGAGAGTCTCTATAGAGGAAAATACATAGATGGAATATATTAATTATTTTATTTTTGTATTAAATATCTACTTCTAACGAGGTTACCCTCTTTAAGAGGCCCATGATTCCATATTATGGTTCTATTTTGAATAATAAATTTATTGCATTTCCATTTCATATTGCAATATTGTTTTTAATTCTATTAATTCTATTATTTATTGCAATATTTGTGTGGATGTGGTTATTTTAATTTGAAGGTTTATTACAAGTGGTATCAAATAACTTTCTAGGACCACATCATGGTGTAGTTGCAATAGTTAATGTCCTACCTTTTTGTTCTTTTTAGGTATATTTTTTTCTTCCTTTCATTATTTTTTACTAAGTACTTGAAAAAAAACCTAGCCAAATTTATTTTCCTTATTTTAGTGTAATAGGTTAAAAACCATATGTTAGGGGTTTTAAAATATCATGGAGGAATTGTTGTTATTGGCTATCATAGATTACCCATAAATCATCTAGTGAAGTGAGGGGTGATCATACTCCAATAGCCAAATCTTAGACAACACTCGTATATCATGAGGACCATCCACAACCCCTCGGGTATATAGGGAGACCACCTTAGTATTAGGGAAACCTTTAGGCTTAGGAAGATTTTGACCATTTTAATTTTATGGTGTACTACTATGCAACATACCAAGAAGTTACTCTTATATTACACTAAAATATAGATAGTGTAGCTATGGGTATGATGGAACCTTCCATAGTTAAAGCTTTATGATATTGGATTGACCACTAATCATGACCAAGAAAGTATATTAGAAAGCCCACAAAAGAAAATATATGTTGGCCTATATTACCCCTATTGATTATTTTAGTCATCTCTCAATCCTTTCTAATCCTCATACAAACATGAACATACTAAGGATATCACTCTTCATGGATTGATGATATAGTAATAGTTCTTTACAGTTAAAAACAAAACCTTTGGTGACTGTAACAATAGGTTATATGACAGTTAGAATATAGTTGGGGATAGTAAAAGAAACTATTTGGAGAGAAATTAATAGTAATAGTGAGGGTATTTTTTACAATAAGAAGTCACAACTAGCAGTCGTCAAGTGGCTACTTAAAAATGTATAAAACACCCTATCAGGCCAAGAAAAAACCTAGGAGAAAAAATGATGACTAAAAATGTCATTTTGAGACCTAGACCAAGTTTAAAATTTTGTCACAATTATCATTATGATATGTAGCATCCATAATACGTTTTTAGAGTCTAAAAGTCATCATTTTGTAGTATAGTCCATTTCAATTATCTTTTCAGCTGGTCATTTTGGTATATATCACCCATAAATGTTTTTGGGAGGTCCAATTATTACAAACATGGCCATAGGTACTAGATGTATCCAAATGGAGCAAAACTTGAATAAAATTATCCAATATATCACTTACTTGGGTGAATAACTAAGTAATCAACTAAATCAATAATTAAACCAAGTGTAAACTAAGATGAATCAATTGAGGGTGCAAATATAAATGGACATCTAAAGGTTGAATGACTCTATGAATTATGTACTTGATGAGCATGATAGGTTAAGACACCAAGTGGTTGATATATGTATTTATATTTTCAATCATTTAACAGGTGCATCTCATACATACAACCAAATTGACCATAATGAATTTGGACTTAATATGAGAGTTTCAAAGGCAGTTCAGAAGGGGAAATGCACAATACTACACACATATGTATTTTCCAAGTTATCTCTTTTAAAATTTAATGGAAAGGATCTTGATGGTTGGTTTTGGCAAGAAAATAAATATTCCACTTTTCATAGTGTCCCCTAACATTTAAGGCTCATAATCGCATCTTTCAATTTTTATTTGACTCTCTACAATGGTATCTATGGGTATAAGGTATGCACCTAAATCTTTCTTGGGAAGAATTTGATAAATAATTACTCACTTTATTTGGCCTTAAAGAGTAGGAGGACTTCATAGGAACCCTAAATAAACAAAAATATACCTCAATCATTAGTGAATATCAAAATTAGTTTGAATATTTAGCAAACTGCACTATGGTATTAAGTGAAGATTTTTTTCAAAGTTGCTTCATTGGTGGATTGAGTGATGATCTTAAGTTTGAGGTAAGAATGTTCAAACCATAAAAATTGATATAGGCAATAAGTTTGGCTGAATTGGTAGAGGATAAATTCACTAATTAGAGATACATTTCTAAATTCCCATAGGTTCAACCCCCATTTCCATCTACATTAGTAGAAAATATAGATAATATATCAACCATCAAATACCTAACTTGGGAAAATATTGAATCCCTTAGAGCACAAGTATTGTTCTATAATTGTGATGATAAATATTCCCCAAGACATAAATATATATAATGATAATTGTATTTTCTTTATATGGATGTGCCTTAAACAAAATAGTCCTAAGAATAATAAGTGGATCAATAGGAAGAAGATCATTTTAAAAAAAATGAAGAATCAGTTGAACCCTAGAAATAATATCTACACCCTAAACTATGAAGGTGATATGAGACCTCAAAGGCTAACACAAAATTTTTCTCATTGACTTTGTTAGCACACAACATTGATCCTTGAGTGGTGAAATGGGAAAATTATTATATAAATACTTGTAACTCCTTTTAGGTCATGATAACCAATAGAGGAACTTTAACATGTAAATTCAAGTGTAGAAATGTCAAGGCATAAATAGGGGAATGCAATATTAAGGATAATATATTTACCCTTCCTTTGGGAGGCTGTGATGTTGTACTAGGAATATAGTGGTTTTGTATCTTGGCTCTAGTAGTATATGATTTTTTCAAACTATGGATGAAAATCAACTAGTAGGGAATTAAATATATTTTTTGGGGAATTATCGTAGGTGACACGTAACTTGTTTCATCTCACTGGATGGAAAATATTCTAAATAAAACATCTCATGGAGTGGTGGAATAATTGTTTGTTATACAGAGATCAAGTAACAAATATATAGAGTAGCAAGATGAATTACAAATCCTTTTAGAGAGACACACATCTATTTTTGGGTAACCCAAAGGTCTTCCATATTTATGTACTCATGATTGTGTAATCTAGATTATGCCAAGTAGCTTACCTCTAAAAATTCTCCCATATGGCTATCCATACATACAAAAATAAAATATTGAGAAAATGGTACAATAATTATTTGCAGTTGGAGTTATAAGACCAAGTACCAATATTGATTCATCTCATGTGTTTCTATTATATAAAAGGATTGGTCATGGTAGTTATGCATGAATTTACAAAAAATTATTTGGCTCCATGCATTAATTCAATAGTAAAATCAAATTCACGTCGTGGTGGAAGACATAAAATTTATTCTAGAAATACATCACTAAATTCATGCAAAATTGGATGTTTCTTAAATAATTATGTATCTCCCTTATTTTCTATCTTTCCTTATAATTTAACCATTTACAACATTTCACCTCTTTTAATTGTATTCTTAATTTTAAAATCTAACAATAAATGGGGTTAGAAAGACCCTTTCTTATCGTTATTAGTATAATCTATTCACATTTCTTGGAAATTGATTAGGGCATCATGGGCTCTTAGCCAATCCATCCCTTAAATTATATCAAAATCATGGAGCGATGCTACATATAAGTTCTAAATAGTTGATCCATTGAGTTAGTAAAATGTGGCATGTGACAAGGATTGACTCATTGAATAATTTTTCCCATATCCATACTCAAATTTCCACCCTTGTGCCAAAAATATAGGTTTTTCAAGCATATACCCAATAATACTAGTAGAAATAGAACTATATGTGGCTCTGTAATAAATTAAAATATTTACTTTTTTAATTAAACAATCTACCGTTTAACAACATAGGAGTTGCTTGGCCATCCAATTTTAGATTTCCTATTGCTACATAAGTTCAATGAGGTTGCTCTTATATTATGCCACTCTGATATGCTTGTTGCGAACACTGGTTTGCATAATGAGGATCTCTAGAAATGAAACATCATGTCTTGGGTGCATGAGATTTCTCTTTTCATTTGTCCCTTGTATTCTTCTATGTTGAATCATTCTATTTTTGAGGATGGATTTTTGCATTATCTTTTCTTTGAAAGTTCTTGTAATTATCCTTACTTTCATGGTTCCTATTCTAGAACATTGGTCCTTCTCTTGGGTTTTCTTTTCTTTTATTATTTTTTTCATTATACCATTTTGCAAATCTTGGTATTTTATCTTTCTAAGTTCCTCTCATTCTTCTTTCAACTCCTCCTTCTTATTTATCTCCTCTTTTTAAAATCTTTTTATTATGTTGATTTATCTCCTCCTATTGAGCCAAATCAAGTACCTTCTATAGTTTTTTGGGTTTAAGCAAATTGATTACTATTCATAATTTAGGATCTATTCCTAGAATAAAATTTTGAAATTTCAAGTGTTCCTTAGTATAATATTCTATAACATATTTAAAAAGTTGGAGAATTGTTTTATAGTAAACTTCCACATTCAAGGTACCTTGTTGAAGTGTAGAAAATTCCTCAAACTTTTCTACATAGAATTGTTCTATTAGGATTATTTTCATGAATACCATTAAAAATTATTTTTATTTCAGATCCTTCACTTTATTTCCTCTACCAACCTTGAATGTATTCCACTATTCTAAGGTAACATCTTGTAGATGAAGGGTGGACCACATAGTTTATGTTTCAAGTGAGTAGTTCTTCATGGAAAAGTAGGTCTCTAATTCATTCAACCAAAATTCTACTACATCACCCCCTTATTTTTGATTAAACTTAGGTACCCTAACATTAGTCAAGTCCTTGGCAAGATTAGCCTCAATATGATATTTACCCATTTGAACTTATCTAGTAGGATTTTCTTCTCATCTACACTCTAAATATTGGTTATTGGATTCTTGGTAAGAAGCATTTCTATCATTTGAGGTATTTTCTCCATATTATATTGTAGCAACTTAACCATTGATGTAAGATTTTCCAATATTTTTTAGAGTCCCTTAAACTTCCATATTTCTTCTAGAGATGATTTGTCGCTTCTTTCTATGTAGTTGGCCATAGCTTCTTAGAATATCCTCATCTCAATACAGGTGTCATTTCCTAGTCACAAAAAGGATATAGGATAGGTTATAGAAGGTAATGATTCCAAATAAGAAGCTACACTTTTACAAAAATTTTACTCCTTGGTCTGACTAGTAAAATTGGCATGTAGTACTCACTTGTCCCATATCAATTTAAGGTCCTTAGAAAAATATTTAGCCTCCTTAGTAAAGGAAATACTAACCCAATTATTTTCAAGGAATCACTGAGTTCTATGACCTAATATATGATACCAACTATAATGACCCTCTTTCTTGACCAGATCATGACAGCTAATTTTGCTCCTTCTCTATAATGATTAATTAACTCTCTAATATGACTCAATAAGTTCAACAGTGTTAATGCATAACCATATTGAGTTCATTATCATTGTATCCAACATTCATGTGGATAGGAGTGACTAAATTCTCATTATTCTTATGGTTCATTCTTTTGACCTCATCATTAGAAAAGAAACCATAAGTGGTCCATCCATTTCCCTACACTACCATATATGGGACAACTTTGCCATGGTATTGGATTATATTTTAAGGCTTATATCATGTATAGGTGATGTCTATCCTCTAACCCTACATACTAGAATCTATGTAGTATTAATATGGTGTAATTCCTTAGTGATTAGTTAGTTTCATATACTCATCAAACTAACTAAGATCTTTACCACTCACTTGATAATGATCATGGTCATGCTTTCTCACCCACAAGATACCACCACTATACTACCTTGGTTAGTGTTAATTATTTGGTTGTTGTCCAATACCAATCCACCACTAGGATATGGGATCACACAAGCCTCACTTCTAGAACCATCCAAGCCTCACCACTAGGGTTTGTGATCCACTTTCATCAAAATTATCTAGTTGATTTGTCTACCCACAACTCAACTAGTATTGGATGCAATTCAACTCTAAGTTTAACTAATAGATGCTTAAAAATAATACCCATAATAAAAACCCCTCTTAATCCAAGCGTCCTGTTCAACATTTTTGTCTAACTCACAAAAGGAAAGTGCTATAATAAAATATTCTAAAATCTTGTAGTAACATACATATATCAAATTGTTAAAGACTAGAGAATTTGGGTACTTCATTCCAATTTAACACTGGAAAATTAGGTAAATCCTTTATTTTAAAGGAAGGAAGTAAAGAAACATCCATAAATCATAACTAAAATTCCATTAATTAATTTCTTCTAATTATTCCATCATCTTCTTCAATAATACAATTTGGCTATCTTCCTAATTACAAATCCATTCCAAAATAAATTAACATAGAAATAAAGCAACAATTCATATTTCATATTTTTATGATAACCCTCCAGTTTTAGGATTAATAGTGATCCATTGACTATATTTTTTTTAGAATATTTTTTATTAAATATTTATTAGCCCTTTTTTTGTTTCTTGTTTTTGGGCTTGGGGAAGTAGAGCCTTTTCCCCATTTTGAACTCAAAATATTATTTCCAAGTTTCAAGAACCTAGGCTTTAGTTGTCTAGATAACCCAATATTGAATTTCCTTTTCCTCCATAAATGGGGGTACTTCAAAAACATGTAGACTCTTAGGTTTTCCCAAGCGAACATTCATGACAAATGCAACCATCAGAGCTTCCAAACTAGCTTTATCTTTTTCAACTAATTTCTAGGAAACCTGACCCTAGGTTTCATGAACCCGTTCCACTTCTTGGAGAGAATGTAGATCATGTTAATACCTCAAATTAACACAAAATAAGAAAACATATAAAACAAAAGTAAAAATAAATTTTATAAAACAAAATTAAAAAGAAATTTTATAAAACAAAAGTATTCATAAGTTCTTGGCCAACCTTAGATCGACTTACTGATTGATATCCCCTAAGTTTCTCAAGAACTATACCACACAATATTCTCTTCACGCAAGTCCATCTATGTAAGCCTATATTATGTTGAGCATATAATTCCATCCATCTCACAAGTCTTGATGAACTAGAATTACCACCTTCAATCATTAGAAGGTATACGTGCATCTCCATATCCACACAAGTAGTTATGTGTGGTATACTATGTGTATTATGAGTTAAGCTATCAATCTTGTCTACTAACAAGCTATATTAACTCTGTTACAATATTCCAAACATAGTCACCAATCTCCCTAAGGGGGTCTCAAGCCCTTAGGTTATCCACTAAGTTCACCTAGAATTTATTAATGATTTATTATTTTAATCACACAAGGGAATTAAATATCTAGATACTAAATCTATCAAAATCAATTGACTAACAGCAAGAATAGTCAAGTGTAAAGAAAAAATCACCATATAGACATACATTAAATATTTAAATACAATAATCCAAATAAGGAATTACTAAGCATAGTAGTTTCAATGTTCATTTAGATACACAAGTATGGTACATACCATACTTTCCATGATACTTTAAATCTATTTTATTGGGGAAATATCCCCACAATATAATCTAATGCATAAAATACAATATGTAAGGTAGAGAGCAAACTTGAGAATTGATCCATCTCATTATTTTTGCCTTCCCACTCTTCCATCGATCAAGTGAGGATATTAGGAGATCAAGATTCTCATGGATTTGGATAGGCATGCTTCTATATGCACTTGCTTAATTCATTGCCAAATTGAAACTATACAAATAACCCAAGCAATTCAACTTACTAATGCACAATACTAATCATGGAAACTACCCTTTCCATTTTCCCCTTAGTCAACTTGAGGGATTCATTCAACCATGCATCAACCCATGAACTCTAATTATAAATAAATGAACAAATCTTCTCAACAATTAAATTCCCATACCCTTAATTGTTAGGAACTAGGTTCACACATCTCATTACTAAAACACTTATCTTAATTCCCAATAAACCTTTTTATTCATTTCATAACATAAGGTCCCATACCCTTAAACTACCAATAATATTCATTCATTTTATTTCATAACATAAGGTCCCATACCCTTAAATTACAAAATAACCATCATTCATTTTATTTCATAACATAAGGTCCCATACCCTTAAATTACAAAATAACCATCAATCATTTTATTTCATAACATAAGGTCCCATACCCTTAAATTACAAAATAACCTTCATTTCCATTTTATTTCATAACATAAGGTCCCATACCCCTACATTAAAAAATAAAATTATTTCCATTTTATTTCATAACATAAGGTACCATCCCTTACATTACAAAATATTATTAATTTCCATTTTATTTCATAACATAGGGTCCCATACCCCTACATTACAAAATAACATTCATTTCTATTTTATTTCATAACATAAGGTCCCATACCCCTGCATTACAAAATAACATTCATTTCCATTTTATTTCATAACATAAGGTCCCATACCCATACATTTCAAAATAACATTCATTCCCATTTTATTTCATAACATAAGGTCCCATACCCCTACATTTTTTTGGTAAGTTAAAAATTTCATTAAAGCAGGGCATTTGAAATGCGCCCTAATGCCTTGTACATCAGAAAAACCAAAATTGAAAAGAGGAAACTAGCTAAAACAAGGAAAAGAAACTGGAAAGGAACAAAAAACATCCTAGAATGAACAACAGAGGAAACACAACAAAATGGCAAAAAGTAGAAGAGACGAGGCCTGAAAGGACAAAAGGCCCATCATGCAAAAACATCAATTAGGTACGTCAGTCTGCATTGGATATGCAACTACAACCTCCAAATCAACATCCTTGGCTTCCTTAGCTTCATCCTTGAACACATCCTTGGGCACTTCCTTAAAAATATCCTTCACGATCTCGACAACATCCTCATCCTTGGTGGTTTCCTTGGTGTCTAAAATACCGCCAACAATAGAGATGGTAGGGGCTTCATCAAATGGATCACAGAAGAATAACAAGTTGAGAGCATTCTACTATTCTTTGAGCTGAGCTATACCTTTATCGAGCACAACATGAGTGGTTTCCAAGTGGCTTATGGTGGTAGAGGTGGACTGAATAGCAATATTTTGGAGATACTTTTCAACAAAGTCAGGAGAATCAATGTCAGATTTGGGCTCCTTTATGGTCTTACCGGAGGAGGAGTAGGAGTATCAGTAGTTTCCTTGAACTTAAGTCTCTGGGAGCAATGAACAAGAGTTTTCTCAATCTTGACTTTCTTTTTTATATTGGAAATAGGGTAGGGTTTATCCAATTTATTTTTCTTTTTGGACTTGGTGGCTTTAGGGCTGGGAGTAGAGGATGAATTCGCTTCCTCAGACTCAGGGGCAGGAATATTTCCTTTTGGGAACTTATGGAGCAGATATCCATAAAGGATTTTGAAGAGCCCTTGGTGAGAGGGCCAACCTTCTTCCTTTTTATCCTGAGTGGAAATGATAGCATAATCCAAAGACCAATATAAAGCAGCAGGAATATTTAGCAATTTGGCTTCCCTAAAGTGGTTGACAAAAGCTAGGTAAAAACTACACAGTTGAGATTCAGGGTTGTCAATAGTTAGGTATTGCATTATGGGCTTTAGAATTTATTTCCAAGGGGTGGACAGATGGTGTCGATACAAACCTTTTTTGTACAATTTGCACAACATGGATGTAGACTCAAAATGGGTAAGCTCGGCCTCCTAGTTATGCTTGTTTCTTCTGACCACCTTGCCATCAAGAGGCTACCTAGTAAGCTCAGCCAGGATCTCCTATGTAACTTGGAACTCCACTCCGTGGATGGTAACAACTCCATTATCCCAGGTAGTGGCAAAGGCTATAGTTGCATCCCAATCGACACCAAAAACATCTTGAAAAATGCAACGAGACATCCTTTGTCCTTTGTCCCATACCCCTACATTACAAAATAATATTCAATTCCATTTTATTCATAACATAAAGTCCCATACCCCTACATTACAAAATAACATTCATTTCCATTTTATTTCATAACATAATGTCCCATACCCCTACATTACAAAATAACATTCATTTCCATTTTATAATCTATTAATAAGACAATAAAAAATAGTTAAGCTTCTACTAACTGCTAGGAGCTATCAGATGGCAAAGCATCTAGATCCTTGGCTCACACAAATATGGCCATCTATGATGCTACAAATCCTTTAACTAAGGGTAACGATGCTATAATATAGGGATATGATGATCTCTTTAATACAAAGCTACAACACTCATTAGCACATCGCTTCGACACCCTTTATACAGAGGTTTACACTCTTAACATGGAGCTCCATTGCTCCTTTCACACAGATCTTCACTACTCTTTACACAAAGCTTCATGCTCTTACCTTAGATCTTTATGCTCTTTACATAGATCTTTACTGCTATTTACACGGAGCTTCATCGCTCATTTCACATAGAGCTTCACTACTCTTACACAGAGCTTCATCGCTTCTTTCACATAGAGCTTCATGACTCTTACATGAAGCTTCATTGCTCCTTTCACATAGATCTTCACAAATATTTACACACAGAGCTTTACGCTCTTACATGAAGCTTCATCACTCCTTTCACATAGAGCTTCATGCTCTTTACACATAGATATTTATGCTCTTACACGGAGCTTCATCGCTCATTTTACATAAAGCTTCATTCTCTTACACACAGAGCTTTACGCTCTTACACAGAGATTTATTGCTCATTTCACACAGAGTTGTATGTTCTTACACACAAAGATTTATGCTCTTACATTAAGCTTCATCCCTCATTTCACATGGAGCTTCATGCTCTTTACACACAGATCTTCATTGATCCTTTCACATAGAGCGTCATTCTCTTACACACAGAGCTTTACACTCTTACATAGAGCTTAATTGCTCCTTTCACATAGAGCTTCATGAGTCTTTACACAGATATTTATGCTCTTACACGGAGATTCATCGTTCCTTTTACATAGAGCTTCATGCTATTATACATAGATATTTACGCTCTTACATGGAGCTTCATTGCTCCTTTCACACAAAGAGGAAATCATAACAATAGAATTTTGATAATAACCAACCTGGTTTTCCTAGGGTGATTGGGTTACATGGACTACTTGGTGGTGGCTCGTTGCTCACCGCTTCTTTCTTCGCTCCTCCCCCATCCATCCTTCTTGCTACCTCCCTCTTCCTTTGTGCTTTTCCTTCCACATCCACCATTAATTCCCTGAACACCTTTGATAGGAGGTAGAGTGAACACCCTTCCTCATTCTCTTCCTAAGGTAGTTTCCATAAAGAATTTTATTCTCTCATTAGAGGTGTTTGTCGAATGTCATCTTGTCACCATAACGCATTAGGGGGGTCGATCGATTTGTGGGTGGTAGCTTCCTATGAAAACTGAGGCTGGAGGTTTAAGGAATTCGGTAATATCTTTGGTAAATTAATTACCTTATATTATTTTAGTATTAATACTTTTTGAATAAATCAATCATTTTAAAACATGGACCTCTACCAGCATTATTTACATAATCAATCGCTCATTTTTCATGAGTCCGCCTTTCTTTGATTTATATTAAATAATCAACTATTTAATTAAACATTATCTTATGCTCTTTTAAATAAATCAACCATTTATTTAAACATTATATTATGCTCTTTTAAATAAATCAACTATTTATTTAAATAATATCTTATGCTCGTTTAAATAAATAAACCATTTATTTCAACATTATCTTATGCTCTTTTAAATAAATCAACTATTTATTTAAATAATATCTTATGCTCTTTTAAATAAATCAACAATTTATTTAAACAATATCTTATGCCCTTTTAAATAAATCAACTATTTATAAAAACAATATTTTATGCTCTTTTAAATAATTCAACTATTTATTTAAACATTATCTTATGCTCTTTTAAATAAATGAACTATTTATTTAAACATTATCTTATGATATTTTAAATAAATCAACTATTTATTTAACAATACACATAAGAAGTTTATGAATGTAAACCATCTATTCCATGACTAGTGGTCATCAAGATTAATAGTGCTAAAGTAAAAGACAATTATTCAAGTGCATAAAAAAAAGAGGGAGTCTTTTCGTCAATCTACTCATCTATCTCAGCCTCTAGAACTTATGATAGATACTAGATTGTCAATCTGGGGCTCAAGGTGATTAGACATTGATGATTATCTCGGAATTGAATGCATACATATATGAAGGTATATATCATGTTACCTTTGAGTTCCCTTATCATCATTTCCCCTTCCTCAATTACTCTCCTCTCCTGTGGATGAATTAATTTCCTCCACTCATGAGTGCACCTGATCCTACACATTGGCAATTCATTAGCAGTAACATATCCTTCATTACTTATCTAATATCATGAAGTTGCTTAGTTGCACAAAATTGAACATTAGCCACATTTGTTTATATATTGTTTTTCTATGTTTCAAAAGTCCATTTGGGAGGGTCATGATATCCTCCCCCACTAGGATTAACACCATCCTCGGTGTTTCTTAGTTTTAAACTACATATAAAATCAACAATTTGTTACAATAGCTTAAATTTCATAAAACAGAAAAGGAAAATGTTTCTGCACATCTGCCACTTTCTCCCAAGTGGTATTTATCTTGAATAAATTGTCCGATTGGACCTTACACTACTCAAGGGTCCAATTTCACATAGCTTTAGAGTGGAATGTGAGGATCCTTACTAGCATTACTTTGATTATCTCTAGATTTACCATCCGTAAGTTAGAGACATCCCACACATGTTCAAGGTTAGCAATATATTTTCTAAGAAAATATGTGGAAGGTGTCATATATTTTTGACAAATTTGATGGTAAGGCATATCGGTATGCAATCGGGCTAGTCTTCTTAGTGATCTAAAAGGGTCCTACAAACCATGGATCCAGTTTTGTAGATTTAATCACACTTTTCATTGCTTTTACCCTTAGGAACACTTTATCTCCCACCGAATATTCTCTAGGAGTTATTTTTAAATTAGCATAGATCTTTTACCTATCAGTAGCCTCTTTGAGACTTTTCTTGATTACCCTAATCTGCTCTTCCAATTACCTCTCTATCCTTCGGGTTGTCCCATGATATTTGTGTTCTACACTTTCACCCATACAAGGCATCAAAAGGTGCCATCCCTAGAGAGGAATGATATCCATTATTGTAGATAAAATATACCAACAACATATAGTCTTCCCATTGAGACTTGTGGTTCATGCAATACATGTGGACCATATCCCCTAGGAATTGGTTTACTCACTCCGTCTGACCATCTATTTCAAGGTGGTATGCTGAACTCATATGCAACTTTTTGCCTATTGCCTAATGTAGGGATTTCCAAAATTCTAAAGTAAACTTGGAATCTTTATATGATATAATTACCTCTAGGAATCCATGCAATCTGAAAAATTATTTAACAAACCTATTAGCCACAACTTGAGCATCATTCTTGGTGCTTCCTGGTATGAATTATGTGACCTTGGTTAATTTTTTAACCACTACAAAGATTGCATCGTGTTGGTACTTGGTCTTATGTAAGCCCATAATAAAATCCATCTATATGACCTACCATTTCTGAGTAGGTATACTATGGGGATACAAATATCCTATGGTATGCTTGCATTATGCCTTGAAATTATGGAATTCGAGGCATCAGGCCACAAAATATGTTATATCCTTCTTCATTCCTACCCAAAAGAATATCTTTTTTAGGTTTTCAATCAATTTTACCCCTTTGGGGTTAGCCATATAAGAATATCTGTGAGATTCCTACATCAATATCCTCATTAAATCTCTTGATTTTGGTATGAAAACTCTTCCTTTATAATATACAAGATCATATTTCACCCCAAATTCTTTATTGCCCTCACAATATTCTCTTAACTTGGCTAGAATATCCTAACAATATTTGTCTTGAAATTTCTCGTGTTACTTGATCCATAGTTTTTATGTGGCTTCTGGCTATGGCTACTAGGTGTCTCCTTCTAATCAGGGCATCCACAACCTTATTTTATTTTCCTTTAATGTACTCAATTTCAAAATTGTACTCATCGAGGAACTCAACCCACCTTCTTTGCCTTGCGTTGAGCATTGGTTGAGTAAATATGTACTTTAGACTATGATGGTCTGATATTAGCTCAAAGGGTCTTCCTACTAGATAATGGCACTAGACCTTTAGAGTGTGCACTATAGTGGCTAGATCTAGATCATGTATGGCATAATTAACCTCATACTTTTTAAGCTTCCTTGAAGTATAATCCACTACTGAATATTCTTGCATGAGCACTCCCCATAGTCTTCCAATGATGCATTCATGCATACCATAAAATCTACTTGAGGATCCATAATATTTAGTATCAGTGTAGTGTTAATATTTTTCTTCAACATGGCAAAAGCAACCTCACACTTCTCCTTCCACTTAAATTCCTTTCCCTTCTTTTGGAGACTAGATATTGTTGAGGTGATCTTTGAGAAATCCTTTATTTGATGTTAGTAATAGCTTGTTAGCCCCATGAACCTTCTTACCTCATTAACATTTGTAGGGAATGTCCAATTTATCATGGCCTTTATTTTATCTAGATCCACTGTGATCCCTTTCTATGATATAACATGAACCTAAATTAGTAGCTGCTCCATCTCCCCCTTATCAATTAGTGAATTATACCCTAAATAGCACACCTCCGTAATATATAAATCACTCTTTCCTAAATTCCCATTGAGTTGTTTCTCTCTAAGTAGTTCCAAAAGTACCCTAATATGTTTATCGTTCTCTTCCATGATCCGAGAATATATGAGGATGTCATCAAGAAAGACAAGGACAAATTGATCCAAGTGTCTTTTGAACACACTGTTCATTAAATTTATGAAGTCAGCAGGTGCATTGGTTAGTGCAAGGGTAGGACGATGACATCGTAATATCCATACCTTGTTTTAAATGTTGTTTTTTGAGTGTCTTCCTCACAAATCCTCATTTGGTGATACCCTGATCTTAGGTCAAACTTGGTAAACATTGTGACATCTCTTAGCTGGTCTAATAAATCTTCTATCCTAGGTAGAGGGTACCAATTTTTTATTATGGCCTTATTCAACATCCTATAGTCAATACACAATATTAGAGATCTTTCCTTATTTTTTACAAATAAAATGGGTGCACCCCATTGGGGTGACACACTTGGTTTTATCAACCCCTTCTCCAAAAACCCTTGTAGTTGTACCTTTAACTCTTGCATATCAATAGGTGATATCCTATATGGAGACTGATGTATGGGTTCCACTCTTGGTATAATATTTATAGTGAAATAAAATTATCACATAGGAGGAATCCCTAGTAGATATTTTGGAAATACATCCTAAAATTCCCATAGAATTGGGTGTGCCTCCATCACCTCTTCTTTTCTATCTCTCTCAACTTCGTTCATTTTTGTAACATAAATAATTCCCCCTTTCCTGAGGTCTTTCTTCAATTGCATGGCAGACAACATCTGGGGCTTGAATACCTCTTGCTTGCTACAAATTTGGATCCTCTTATTATTCCCTCAGAATACTCAATCCATCTATCTTGGAAATTGATTACATCTTGATGGGCATGTATCCAATCCATCCCTAGGATAACATCAAAGGTGTGAAGTGGATTTACGTATAGACAACCTTTCAAGGTTCCACTTTCTAAAGTAATTTTCATCAGTGAAAAATATTGGTTTATGAAGTAGGTATATCCAGACCCATAATCAACCTTCCATCCATGAGCCAAATACCCTGGTCTTTCTAGCATATCATTGGCTAATTTACAATAAATGAAACTATTGGTGGCTCCACTATATATTAAAATATCTACATGCTTATCAAAAATATTACCTTTTATTATTAATGGGATGGATTTTCCTTCAAGTTTATGATTCCCATTTGTAGCATAAGTCTTATGCATCGACTCCTTTCCTCTATTGTTGGATGTGTTTTTCCTCAGTCGATACAGGCACTAATTAGCATAGTGAGCCCCTTTGCAATGGTAACATCCATCCTTGGGCCTTTTTTTCTTTTATTTTGCTCATCGTTCTTAATTTTTGGTACTAGAGTTGATGGTTTCTATGGAGGATGTATAGCATTATTGGATTTGTTGCCTTTCTGGAATAAGTTATTGAATTTATTTTGGCCTCCATTGAATTTATTCTCTGGATTCTTGGTGTTCTTGGCCTTCTATTCTTGCTATGCCTCCTATTTTATAATCCCATTAACATTCCTCTTATTTAGTTCCTAAAGTTCCTGGTTGATCAATTTTTCATACTTATAGTGGAAATGAGACTCTACTTTCTTAGCCAAATCATAAGCCTTACGTAGTGACTTAGGTTCATGCATTTCTATGTCATGCTTTATCCTAGACTACAATCCATGAGTAAACTAATGAATACACATATTCTCATTATATGTAGGTACATATTTCAATATCTTTACCATCTTTTGGTAGTATACCTCAACTAAGTTACTCCCTTGTCATAGGCTGGAAAACTCTTCAAACTTCAATGCATAGAAGTGTTCTGTGAGGAATCTCTTTTTGAATGTGACTATGAATTCCTTCCATGGAATGTCTACTTATTCAATCTTAGTATCCTCATAGTAAGTCTCCCGCCAGTCCAAGGTAGCTCCTTCAAGGTAAATAGTAGCCCAAGCTATTCAGGTACCTTAAGAATACCCCTTTACTATGAAGAAGACTTCCATATCTCTAAACAAAGCTTCAACTACGTCTCCCTCTCCTTCTCCATCAAACTTGAAGATACAAATATTATTTATGAATATTACTATATCTTTCTCTAAGATGGTTCTTGCTTGCTTTTGTTTCATTTTCTGCCCATTAACTTGGTTGATTTTTGAATCTCTAGACTACGAGTTTTGATTTGCCATGGTTTCTAGTACTTGTCTTAACTGATATTGCAACTCAACAACTGTAGTATTAAGTTCCTTTATTCCTACATTTGGAACTCTTAGATTCTTATTCTAGATTTCTTCTTCGATATTTCTTTGTCAAGTCTGTCTAGGTGGAGGCCTTCTCATTCTAGCCTTGGATGGCATCTTGATCTAGTTTCCACCAAAAAATAGTTAGGTTGCAGTTATCCCCCAACTAAATCACTAATTTGACCATAATACAATGTCCTTTTGCTAATTATTAGAGGTCTAACTAGGAGGAGTTTCCTAGGTGATGATATATCATCAATACCAAAGCCCATACTAAGGTATCTTTAATATCCATCCTTCCTCGAAATCAATTTCATTAGAACCTAATAGCAGAGACTCTAGGGTACTCCACCTTTCAGCTTTATCCCAAGTGAACCTCTTTGGAGATCCCTAAATATCTTCTACAACACATAATAAGATCTATATACTCAAACCTAGAGCTCTGATACCAAATGTAATACCCCAAATTAACATGAAATAAAAAAAATACAAAATAAAAGAGAATAAAGTCTATCTATATATTGTTTTTTGACTAAGGAGAAATATTCATAAATCCTTTCCCAACGTTAAAATTATTTACTGATTGAAATCCCCTAAGTTTCTCAAGAACTATACCACACAAGATTCCCTTCACGCAAGTCCATCTGCATAAGCCTATATTATGTTGAGCGTATAAATCCATCCCTCTCATAAGTATTGAGGAGATAGACTTACCACCTTCAATCATTAGAATGTATACACACATATCCATATCCACACTTTTCATTATGTGTGGTATGCTATGTGTGCTACGAGTTAAGCTATCAATCTTGTCTACTGACAAGCTATCTTAACTTTATAAAAATCTTCTAAACATAGTCACCAATCTCCCTAAGGGGGTCTCAAGACCTTAGGGTATCCATTAATATCACATATAAATTACTAATGATTCATTCTTTTAGTCACACAAGAGCATAAGATATCTAGATACTAAATCTAACAAAATGAATTGACTAATAACAAGAATAATCAATTGTAAAGAAACAATCCCCATACAGACATACATTAAAAATTTAAAAGCAATAATCGGAATAAGGAAGTACTAAGTATAGTAGTTGCAATTTTCATTCAGATACACAAGTATAGTACATACCATACTTTCCATGATACTTTACATCCATTTTATTGGGTAAATATTCCCACAATATAATCTAATGCATAAAAGACAAGATGTAAGGTAGAGAGAAAACTTGTGAATTGGTCCATTTGGCCTTCCTACTCTTCCATAAATAAAGTGAGGATATTAGGGGATCGGGACACTCATGGATCCGGATAGACATGCTTCTATATGCACTTACTTAATTCATTACCAAATTTCACCTATACAAATATCCCAAGCAATTCAACTTACTAATGCATAGTACTAATCATTGAAACTACCCTTTCCATTTTCACATTAGTCAACTTAAGAGAGTCAGTTAACTATGCATCAGCCTATGTAATGTACTTATAAATAAATGAACAAACCTTATCAATAATTAAAGTCCCATACTCTTAATTGTTAGGAACTAGGTTCACACATCTCATTACTCAAACAACTACCTTAATTCCCAATAAAAAAAATTCTTCATTTCATAGCATAAGGTCTCATGCCCTTAAAATACCAATAATCTTCATTCATTTTATTTCATAACATAAGGTCCCATACCCTTAAATTACAAAATAACCATCATTCATTTTATTTCATAACATAAGGTCCCATACACTTAAATTAAAAAATAACTATCAATCATTTTATTTCATAACATAAGGTCCCATACCCTTAAATTAAAAAATAACCTTCATTTCCATTTTATTTCATAACATAAGGTCCCATACCCCTACATTACAAAATAGCATTCATTTCTATTTTATAATCTATTAATAAGACAATAAATAGTATCTAAGATTCTACCAACTGTTAGGAACTATGGAATGGTAAAACATCCAGATCCTTGGCTTACACAAACACATCCATCTATGATGTTATGCATCCTTTAACAAAGGGTTACTATGCTCTAATATGAGGCTATGATGCTCACTTTCACACGGAGCTACACCGCTCATTAACATAGGGCTTCGATACCCTTTACATAGAGATTTGCACTCTTAACACAAAGCTCCATCACTCCTTTCATACAGAGCTTCACTACTCTTTACATAGAGCTTCATGCTCTTACCACATAGCTTTATGCTCTTTACATAGATCTTCAATGCTCTTTACATGGATCTTCATCGCTCCTTTCACATAAAGCTTCACTGCTCTTACATAGAGCTTCACAAATCTTACATGAAGCTTCATCTCTCCTTTCACAAAGAGCTTTACGCTCTTATATGAAGCTTCATCACTCCTTTCACACAAAGTTTCATACTCTTTACACACAGAGCTTTACACCCTTACATAGAGATTCATCGCTTCTTTCACATAATTCTTCATGCTCTTACACATAGCTTCATCACTCCTTTCACACAGAGCTTCATGCTCTTACACATAGAGCTTTATTCTCTTACATGGAGATTCATCGCTCCTTTCACAAAGAGCTTCATGCTCTTTACACATAGAGATTTACACCCTTACATGGAGCTTCATCGCTCCTTTCATACAAAGCTTCATGCTCTTACACACAGAGCTTTACACTCTTACACAGAGCTTCATCGGTCCTTTCACACAGAGCTTTATGGATCTTTACACACAGAGCTTTATGCTATTACACGCAACTTCATAACTCCTTTCACATAGACCTTCATGCTCTTACACAAAGAGCTTTACGCTCTTACACATAGTTTCATCACTCCTTTCACATAGAGCTTAACATATCTTTACACATGGATCTTTATTCTCTTACAAGGAGCTTCATAGCTCCTTTCACACAAAGAGGAAAGCATAAAAACTGGCTTCAGATGATAACCAACCTAGTTTACCTATGGTTATTGTGTCGCTTGCACTTCTCAACGATCATTTGTCGCTCATCACTCCTTTTTTTGCTCCTCCACTATCCATCCTTCTGGCTACCTCCCTCTCCCTTTATGCTTTTCCTTCCACACCTTCTCCTCCTCCTTGGTCCATGTTCTCGCCTACCTGCCATTACTTTCCTAACCACCTCTGATAGGAGGTAGGATGAACACCCTTCCCCATTATCTTCCCAAGGAATTCACCATAAATAATTTCCTTCTCTCATCATGGGAGCTTATTGAATTTCATCTTGTCACCGTAACGCCTCAGAGGGGTCAATCAATGGGTGGGCATCATCTTCCTAGGTATGTTGAGGCTAGAGGTTTAAGGAATTTTAATTTTCTTAATTTAAGATAACTTTTCGGTAATAGCTTTGGTAAATTAATTACCTTTGATTATTTTAGTATTAGTACTTTTTGAATAAATCAATCATTTTATCACACAGACCTTTACTAGCATTATTTACATAATCAACCACTCATTTTTCATGAGGCCCCATTTTTTTTATTTATATTAAATAATCAACTATTTAATTAAACATTATCTTATGCTCTTTTAAATAAATCAACTATTTATTTAAACATTATCTTATGCTCTTTTAAATAAATCAACTATTTATTTCAACACTTTATTATGCTCTTTTAAATAAATCAACTATTTATTTAAACAATATCTTATGCCATTTTAAATAAATCAACTATTTATTTAAACAATATCTTATGCTCTTTTAAATAAAGCAACTATTTATTTAAGCATTATCTTATGCTCCTTTAAATAAATCAACTATTTATTTAAACATTATCTTATGCTCTTTTAAATAAATCAACTATTTATTTAACGATACACACAAGTTTGTAAAGATAAACCATCTATTCCATAACTACCAGTCATCAAGATTAATAGAGCTGAAGTAAAATATAATTATGCCAAGTGCATCAAACAAAGAGGGAGTCTTTCCATCAATCTAATCACCTATCTCAACCTCTAGAACTTATGATAGCTACTAGGTTGTCAGTTTGGGGATCAAGGTGACTAGACATTGATGATTATTTCGTAATTGAATGCATACCTATATGAAAGTATCTATGTGTGTTACCTTCAAGTTGCATTATCATCCTTTACCCTTCCTCAAGTACTCTCGTCTTCTGTGGATGACTCAGTTTCCTCCACTCATGAGTGCACTTGATCCTATGCATTGGTAATTCATTAGCAGTAACATATCCTTCATTATTTATCTAATATCATGAAGTTGCGTAGTTGCACAATATTGAACATTAGTCACATTTGTTTATATATTAGTTTTCCATGTTCCAAAGTCTATTTGGGAGGGTCATGATAATCATCAGTAGCCATAGGAATACTAGCATCAACCTATTCTTACTCAACTTACATAATATTTTCTTGAGGAGACTTTTATTCATCACTGGGAGGGCAAGAAGTCTAACCTAGAGTGGCACTGAGTTAATATTTTAAGAATGAGGATAAAATTTAGATTCCCATTTCCATAGGAAGAATTTTCTCTTGCCATTAAACTATGGTTGTCTACCTAGAATCTACCCCATGTCATATTCACAATTATGTTTAATGAGGAAAAAGCATTTTAAGAGGGCAATTATTTCCATAATAATACAAGTCCAACAAAACCCTTAGGATTTTACCCACAAGGTTAAAGGCACCCTAGTCAAAGTTGAGCTTTACGAGACCCACAAGAACATGTAGTTTTTTCTACACTAGATTAAGATAAAAATAATTTTTGATGAGAACCTGCCTAGGAGAGTTCAAGATCACCATAGAAAAGGAGCACACACTTGGAACAACAAGATTTTGTGGACCTAGCAGTGGATCTACTCATCTAGATAGGGATTCATGGTACACAATAGCACCACCTAGACTACTTAATTTTCTCAAACTAATTTAGTCGCTCGAATCTCTTAAACTTCCAACCTCTGCCTTCTTAGGAACCATGTCCCTAGCGAGGGAAGATACTCAATTTCTAGAAAAAGCTCCTCAATAATCTCCATTGAATTCTAACCTAGAACCCCAAACTCAAGGAGGAACGACTCCTTGAATCCTTGAAAAGACCCTTGAAGGATATCTAGTGAGTACTTCCCATGAAACCCATTCTAAGGGGGGATCAACTCCCCAAATTCTTGAAAATACCTTTTAGGGAATACTAGCGGGACTTCCCAAGATCTCAAGATCTCTAATTTTTAAAGTTAAAATTTAGATTAGAAATTGCATAACCCCAAACCCACTATTGGGGAGCATCTCTTCCACTAGAGAATCTCTGGGGAGCATGACCAAAAATAAGAAAATTTTAATTAGTATGATGGGACTTGTATGACATGATCAAGAACAATATAATTTCTTGATGAGGGTATCAATCCTTAGTTTTTATGGTGATCAAACCAATTAAAGACATAAAATGACACATGCAAGAGGATTAAAGAACATAGATACAAGAAATTACTAAAGGAGTGCTAGAAATGAAAGGATTGCTAAAATAATGTTGAATAATGAAAGAAGGATTACAAAACGTTTGATACTATTGCTTCTATTGATGTTTCATAGAATGGGATTTTTTCCAAAAACCCTTCATTGATTTTATACTTATGTTAGAAACTTGGTAGTAAGAACCAAGTGGAAGCATACCTAGATCTTGTAAAGCCTTTTGGTTAGATTTTCCTTAGTGAAACGATCCTCATAGAAATAATTACCTACATTGAAATAAAAATTTTCCAAAGAAAATAGTTACCTAAAATATATAATTGCAAATTTTTGGTCATCATTAGAAGTTCTTGATTACCTTGAAGCCCATTTTATAATGTTCTACTCAAGCTCATTGGAAGACTTTTCATAAAGTATAAGATGTGGTAGTAGATGATGATGGTTTGGCAAGTACTTACTTGATTGGTAGAGGTGGTGGAAAAGAGGGTGATATGACATAAAAATTGGATAATGATAGGTATATTGATAGATTAAGAGAGAGAAATATATATAAACTAGGCTAATCAGTAGTTTAAAAACCATCAATTGCATGATTTACCATTGTTGAAAAATCCACATAGCTAACTGGTAGTGGCATGTATTTAATATAGAATTCTAGCAATGGTTGTATAAAGGTATTATATGGAAGCATAATGTAAAACACCCATATGAAAGCATTATATATAAGTGTTAAATGGGTCATATGACACTATCATTAATATAGCACTATAATTTTTTCTACTTTGAGGGGTCAAATATTGGTCATACATAAACACGTTTATACCCATTAAAAACTATTTTCAAGATATTTCCAATGGTACAATTATGTAAAATTTGGAGATGATTTGATATGGTTTTGTGGTCCTAAAAAATAAGGCTACTTTAACCCCAAATTTGGTCATATAGTGTTATTGAAATTATAGAACTATTGTTCATACGGATTTGAGATGTCAAACCTCAATAAATATAGGTATGCCTATACTCATTTGAAATATCTTTTTGAGATATTTATGGTGTTACTAATTTTGTATTTTTGTGTTAATTTAGTAGATTTTTGTGATTCTCAAATATTAAGTTGTATTTTACCCCAAATTTGGGACAATTTCATTTAGTTTGACAAAATAAATGGTTGACAATGCAATTGGAAGGAAAATTTGGGTGTTTATATGTGTCTCATTTTTGAGAAGAAAATAATATTACTATTTGTGTTTATAGATATTGAAGATATTTATTTTATCTTAAATGAATTGTAGAGTTGTCTAAGAAAACATTACTTTATGATAGAAGCATTATTGTTATGAAATTGATTATTTCCATCTAAAATTTATGTTATTATCTAGTGTAATAAATGTATTACCAAAAGAAAAGAATGGACTATCTAGAGCATTGGATTAGAGTTTGAATGTGTTGGCAAAAAAATTTCATCTGAAGTTGTTAGTAAGGAGAGTTATCCAAAGTTGCTATGTAGAAAAGAGCTACCATGTAGAAAGGAGGTATCCTAGAATTGTCATATATATTTTCTACCATATAAAGCTATAATATAGATTTTCTATCATCTAGAATTATCATCTATAGCTACTAATATCAAGATCTAATTCCATATAGATATACTACCATGTAATATTTTCATCTAGAGCTACTATCACAAAGGGATACTACCATTCAGAGCTATTTTTGGATAGAGTTATTGTTGTCTAGTGCAACTACTATCTATATTTGTCCTCTTAAGCTACCATTTAAAGATTTAATCTAGAGCTAACATATTAGAGATACTATTATCTAGAGCTACCATCTGGAGCTACTAGTTTTTAAAACTACTATTTGGAGCTACATAAAAAAGAAAAACAAATATAGGATCTCTGAAGTGAAGTTGGACTAACTACGTTCTCTAGAAACAAAACCATATAAATATGTATACAAGACCATCTATTGTGAATTTTTATCAATGCATGGGCAATATAAAATAAATTTTTACTAGTTGAAGAATTATCCTATGAATTCTTAATAAAACAGTCCACTACTTGTAGTTTACTAGGAGGAAAGTGTGTATCTACTACATGCAAAGAATAAAAAATTCTAAAATGGAAAGGACAAACCAATATATTTAATAATAAATTGAAAAAATCCCACATGCTCCATGTTAAGAATATTTGAGTTCTTTAAAAAATATTTTAATTGTGTTATTATTGAATGTGAATGATAGTACGATGATTTGGCATTTTTTTGTTATGTTGGAATATTGACCAGATATTTCATTCAAGTTGGAAGGAAAAATTATGAAACCTTTATCCCTTATTTTTTTCCAATAGACCATTATATTTTCATGCATTTATAGGGATTAATTATTTTATGAGTATAGACTCTAGAGATAAGAAGCCACCATTAACATCTTAAAAACAAAGACAAAGAGAGAAACATATATAATAAATTTTATTACAAATATATGCCTTTTATTTTATAATGTAAAACACAACTCTTTGTCTCTTCAAATTATAAATATGCCTCTAAGGGCATGTACAATGACAATGGTGTATGTGCATATTTCCCACAATAGATTGCAATCAGGAGACATCGATGTGTGCATAAATGAGTATGGAAATCTCTAGGGGATTCTATTGAAGAGTGGTATACTTAGAATCCTACACACATGCAAACAAGAGAAATTTTTAGTAGCACCTACTTACATATGCAAAGGAATTAGTAATAAAAATGAGAATCCAAATAAAAACATTAAAAGGATGTAATTCTTACAACTCCTGCAGAATGATGATATGCTCTCCTTACTTCCTCCTTCATTCATTCATTCATTTCAATGAAGGGAATGGGGGAGCTATTTATAGAATTTTAGAAGAGATGGGGGGTGAGGATGATGTGGCATATGAGTTGACATAGTGGGAGACAAGACAAGGTAGGTGAATAATATTAAATGTTGAATGTGTTGGTATTGAAGACTTTTGTGTGGGTGAGAGAATATAAAATTTTTAATTGGGTTCATAAGGGAAGACTTAGGGTGAGTGAAAGAATATAAAAATGTTAAGTGGGTTGGTAAGGGAAGACTTAGAGTGAGTGAAAGAATATAAAATTGTTAAGTGGGTTGGCATGAAAGAAAGAATCCTTGAATTGGGTATGCATGAGTGGTAGTGGATGTGGAAAATATGGATTAAGACTAATCTAGAACCCTTGACTTGGATATGCATGAGTGGTGGTAGGTATAGAAAATGTGTAATAAGACTAATCTAGAACATGTTGATGTGCAATTCTGTCCGATCAGAAAATCCTCACACAACCAAAGCAACAATGACCTCTTCCTTGTAAATATAACACGAAAATGTCAGTATGTTGATGAGTTCCAAATAATTATGCTTTGTAACATCATGGTATGCACATGCTATTAAAAAGGGGCCTAGTTTGTCATAAATGATTCCATGTTCATGATCGAATTTGAAAGCTAATTCTTGTAATATGAATATTCCTATCTTGAGGGATAGGTAATGTTTCTTGATATCCTTTTTATTATGTTATAAAATTATTTGTTTTTATTTTCTTTTCACTTTTTTTTCTGGTTTTTTATTATCCTTGGAATTAAACTAATTTAAGAACAACTTTTACTTCTTTCTTGATCCCTAATACAACTTAATTACTTTTAAAAAACTTATAATAATTTCATTAACCAAAGCAATCATTTAATAAATATTATGTGTGCTTAGACTTTGGCTGTTGCATAGGGTTTGGTTTTGCATCAAATATATATAAAACAAAGTTTTTTTTTTTCTCACTATTTCCTACTGCTGTCAAATGGTGAAATTGTTTAATGCTTTCGGCTTATTAGATATAACAAGTCATGCAACCACAATACAAATCTGAAAATTTTAAACTAAGGTGACATCAACCAGATTTAACGCAGTTCAATGTTCATCTTAATGCAATCTTCTAAGGGATATATATATATATATATATGCTAACAAGGGATTTGCTTCCAGTTCCACAGTCCAGATTTACACAGACCCGAACCCACAAATCCTTCAAAAGCAAAACAGAGGTATTCAAATTAAATAAATTAAACTTTCAATAACCTGTATCACCTGTGTCTTCAAGGAGCATCATCCAACAGATCAGTGCTTCCTTGTAGTGCCAATATGCTATTCCAATATTTTCTTTTGTTTCTGTCTCCTGTGCATCAACCATCCTTCATTCACCTTCTTTTTGTTTCCTCAACCTTCTGGCCCTTTTCTTTCTGAAGCTTTTGATCTTTATAGATGAATAACATCATTATTTCATTTTATAATTCGATCCACCTGTTCCCTTTATGTTCTCTAACCAGCGGTATCGTAACTTATTTGAACAACCTTTGTTTTCCAAATAATACATCCCTTTTAAATTAATGTGTAAGATGTGTTTATGTTTAATTAAAATACACATTATAATAATCTTTACCATCATTTGCTTTGCATACACTAACCATTCTCTTCTGTTTGTTTGACATTTTATTCTTGGGTCCCTTATGCCATTCGATAATTTTGATAAATCACACAGAAAATTACTTTTCAATGGCGCGATCCCAAATGACAGAAACCCTAGCTTTATTTTGATTTCGTATTACCTCATTGTCCCACATGTATGGGATGGGATCCGCCTAAGTGATTTATTGATCCTTCCTCGCCCATAAGCTTTCGAAGCTGAAATGGAAAGGTTCTTCCCCGTGCATTCTGGAGGGGCCTTTTATGATGAAAGGCTTGGGCGTTGACCGCCTTGTGCCGTGTTCACCTGGGCCTTTTGACCTCCATGACATGTGCCATCTACGTGTCGCCTGATAGCTGTGTGCATTCCCTTGTGGCATAGGTGATTAAATTAATTTAGGTTGGCTCTGTGTGATTCGATCATATTCTATCGATTCATACCTACGTAAAACATATTACCCGTGAGATAGAGATACCATTTTCATGTAATATTCATTTAAAATAATCACTATTACTTGGTCCTCCACTTTATGCTCTACGTAATAGAAACTAATGTTTATGAATTAAAACATATAAAGCATATATGGAATAATAAAGGTATTCGTTATGTCGTGAAATGCAATAATACAATAAGAAAGGAATTCAAAGCCTATATAATAAAGAGTATTTATGGCTTATATGTCATATAATACCGGTCATTCATGGCCCAAGTCATAAATAAAATCATATTCTCTAATATAACCATAATATTAAAGTGTAACCTCCCTTAAATCACCATCATGATAGTGTATAGTAAATAAGACCAAGTGAATATCTCCCTTAGAACTCAAATATGTACATCATTGTGATTACTATCACCTAATCCAAGCAAATGTGAACTTGACAATACTTCTCTGACAATCTCATGCAATGGATGGCTAGAAAAAATGACGAAAACCACTCTCATGATGACTTTTTCAACTTTTCAAGATGGGTCCCCAATATTTTGGGGTCATTTTGAAGGAGTCAAAACAAATGGTGACTCTGCTGGAAAATTTCCCTGGACATTTTGGATTCGAAACCCAAACTCTAAAACAAAACAAAACCAGAATGTTAAAATTGCTTGAGTTATCAAATATCCAAATAATGAAAACAAACATAACATAGCATGAAATATCATAATCATTTAGCAATTAGCTCGTTGTGAGTAGTGCATTGATTACCAATCATTTGAAATAATTTAGCCCTCAATTATTAGTTTTGCAACATAAAAAAGACCAAAACTAACCTATGTGGGCTATGATGTAATTTATGGCTGTTTTAGATCTATCTTTATCTTGTTCATGCTCATCATTGTGTTTTAATCAAGGGAAATGCAGATGGAAATGAAGTGTGAAGCTTTTAGCGAACTTGATGTCATAATGTAAACTACATGTCTTACAAAGACTCAAACACTTTAGTACCACAAAAAACCATGCTAAGATTTTTCGAAACCTCTTAGGACCAAGGAGTGCATGTTCATTTACCAGATCAAGAGTTCAAGTATGATCTTACTTTTAACCAGAATCTATGTGCAATCAAGTGGATTCATTTCCCATTCTGATCAAAATAATTGAACCTGTTATGGAAGAGACATAAGGCTAGCCAGTCCTTGTGAAACGTACATCGATCTTGTAAGACATGTCACCAGGCTTGAGCATACTCCACTGCCAGTCAGGCATCTATAGCCCCAGTGGAGGTTAAACCCATAGTCTTGAGTTTATGAATTCTAGGTACTCCACTGCCATACATGTGTCTATAGCCCCGATGGAGGCTAATCCCATAGTCCATGATCTTGGGTTACTGACTTTCGATATATGTCATATCTGATGCAAGTGCATTCAAAACTTTGAGAATCGGATTCTCAACGAAAGTGTGATGATAATTTAAATCCTATCCTTACTACAATGATAGAGCTTTGGGGAATCATATTCTCAACCGAAGTGTGATGAGAATTTGACCCTATCCTTACTACTCTAGTTTACACCAAATTTTAAGAGATTGAGTTTATGATAAAATTTGGTGGACTATGTTGCATAATAGGACTGACAGGACTTCCCTTTTCGCTTTACCTTTTCTTCCAAGTATGGTTTTGACCATTTTGTCCAAAATATTTTTAGTTTTGTGAAGTAGGCCGTGATGATTCTGGAAAATTTCAACACCAGTCCCCAATCTCAAGATATATATATTTTTTAGTGAGTTTTGATGATCCCAAAATAAAGTAACAACCCTTTCGGTAGTTGTATGATATACTAAATATGGATGAGTGACTGAAGACATTTTGTATTTTTGAAATGATATGTGAATATGAATTTTAGTCTTTTGCTATTTCATGAAATACAAATACCCCTGATTCAAGCAATAAGACTTTGATAAACCAATTAGAACATTTAGAATGAACAATCTCTCTGTGAAACACAAATTATGAGCATGAAAGTTAAGTGGATGAAAGTATGAAAATATAAGGTGCGCATGAACTATGATTTGCAAGACTAATAACTTCCTGCATCCAAATTTCAAATGCCATTTTATATATTAGTGTCTGTGGAGCTTTTTCGTGGTACAATTCTGGCATTTCACACATGTTTGCCTTAATTTTCATTTGAAGGATACAAACCAACACTTTGATTTCCCCTTTTCCAAGTTTTTGTCAATTTTTAGATCGAGTAATTTCATAGTACTCATTCTAGGGCTCTTTTCAATTTTATCCAGATACCCACTAAACTCATGTCTATTTTGTATTTTGAGATTTCTTGGAATCGTGAAGTTAATCTGTCATTAAGTTCAAATAACATATAATAAGAAACACAACAACAAACACTTGAACAATACGAAAACAAAACCCAAAAACACACATGAAACTAGCACAAAACATGATTAAGCATTATGTACAACAAAATACACATGATACTCCCTTTTCGTGTGCTCAAGATTGGAAATAGTGCTTTAGGTGACGCCCATTCATAGGAAGTGTAAAATTCTCTACATTCAATGTTTTCAACCTAAATGCAATGTCGCCCAAGATTTTTGTAATTTGGTATGGGCCTATCCATAGATAGTCAAATTTCTTGTGTTCTCCTTTCTTCTTGTGTGCTTTGTCCCATAAGAGAACTAGATCAGGTATTCATAAGGCTTTTATAGTTGCATGTTTTTCAAACCAACGCTTCACAACATCCTGATGCTTGCTGAAATGCAGTAATGCTTATTCTCATTTCTCGTCGAGCTTGACAAGATTTACTAATCTAGATTCCACTTTGTCATCTGTTTCAAGATAATCATTCATGAAATGCAAAGTTTGAAGTTTAAGATTAGTTGGAAACAACGGATCTTGTCCATAAACCAAATGGTAAGGAGATGTTCCTATAGATTATTCGGTTCTAATTTTGTCAGCCCACAAAGAAAATTTGAGTTTAGAATGACATTCTCTTGGATTGTGTTCTAGCAATTTTTTTATAGCAAACAACAAATTTTTATTGTTTGATTTGACGAGGCCATTACCTTGTGGATAGCGATTGCGGTGAATTTCATACTCACCTTGTTATCATTGGTCCATTATGCCAACTCAATGGATGAAAAGGCGGACCCATTATCACTTACAATAGCATTAGGAATGCCAAACCAAGTAATGATGTTTTCTTCTAGGAATTTGACCATGACTTCTATAGTACAATTCTTCATAGGTATGGTTTCAGACTGTTGGATACAATAATCGATAGCCATAAAAATGTACTTGTGTTGCACTAATGAATTTAGGTTTATTTCTCCAACAAAATATAGTCCCCATCGAGCAAATGGTATCGATTCTATCACAGGTTTTAATGGCATGGCTGTATTTCTCTCACGATTAGCCACAATCTGACACACATGGCAAGAACGAACATGAGTATGAATATTTTTGAATAAATGTGGCCAGTAATAGCCTGCTCTAAAGATTTGGTGTGCAGTTGCATTTGTAGATCCATGACCTGTACCAAATTTACCATGAAAATAACTCATTACCTGTGATGCCTCATTTTGATTAAGACATCTGATAAAAATACCTTCGTGATTATTTTTATATAGAAATCCTATTTTGATCATGAAGTTAGCACATTTTAATCTCAGGGCTCTTATTTGAGGTGCATTCAAGTTTTGAGGGGTTTTACCATTTAGTAGAAAATACACATCTTTATACCAGTCATCATTCATAATGTCTTCTATCGTGTATCAATGGCAGTTGATCTATGGGTCAATATTTTCCAAAGCTTTGGATAGCCCCTATCCTCATATGATCTTCATGGTTTGGATCTCCAAGTCGTATTCTTGCAGCGTAGAAATCCATTTTCCTCGTTGAACCCCTAATTCATTCTGCAAATACATAGTTTTGACAGTAGGATCAGCTACAATTATGAAAATATGACTATGCAACAAATAATGCCTAAATTTCTTTACTGTCATGAATAGGGCATATATTTGTTTATCTAAAATGGAAAATCTCACCTCAGCATATTTAAATGGCATACTTGTGAAAGCAATGAGATTTTCAACATTACCTTCACTTTTCTGAGTTAGTACGTTGGCAAATGAGTGTTATGAAACAAAGGAGTATATGTAAAATGCCTTTTTGTAATCTGGACTTACCAATACTGGATCCGTGGGGATTGCATATTTTACATTTTGGAAGGCAACCTTTGCTTCTTTTTTCCAAGCGATGTTAAAGTTTTTCTTCAGCATGTTGTTTAATGGTTTAACCATTTTAGTGAAACCATACATGAATTTACGTATAAAGTTAATCTTTTCGAAGAAGGATATTAACTCTTTCTTAATTCTTGGTAATTGGATTTTTTGGATGGCCTGAATTATTTCTTCATCAATGGAGATGCCATCCTTTGATATTACATGTCCAAGGAGCTTTCCTTTTGTTAAGCCAAAAATGCACTTCTTTGGATTCAAGGAAATCCCATGTTCTCTACACTTTTGTAGTACTTTTCAAATCCCTATCGTGATATTTCCTATTCTTAGAAAACACAGAGATGTCATCCACATAATCTACTATGAATTTACCTATCAAATTTTGGAAACCAAAATCCATAGCTCTCTGGAAAGTGGCATCTGCATTCAATAATCCAAAGGTCATTCTTTTGTAAGCGAAAGTTCCCCATTTAGTCGTAAAATTCATTTTTATTCTATCCCTAGGGTCAATCAAAACCTGGTTATATCCCAAATAACCATCTACAAATGAAATTATTTCTAACCCATTCACCATTTGAAGTACACTATCAATAGCAGGCAATGGATAATTATCCTTTTGGGATGCTTTATTGAAATTCCTAAAATCTATACATAGCCCGATCTCACCTGTATTTTTCTCACAAGAACTATGTTGGCCACCCAAGTAGAATTTCAGATGGGAAAAATGATTTTAGCATCCAATAATTTTTTAACCTCTTTTTCTATGAGTGGTTCTAGCAGAGGATTGACTGGCCTTTGCTTTTGACGAAATGGTTTGGCATCAGGCTTTAATGAGATGGTGTGAGTTATAACATTTGGATTGCATGTCTTAAGATCTTTATAACTCCAAGCTATGACATATTTATAATATTTTAAGGTATGCATAATACCTTCTCTTTATTATGATTTCATAGCTTTTCTTGTGAGAATATTTTGTGACTCATCTAAATCACTAATGTTATAAGGGTCATAAGCCTGTTGTGGGAGAGTAGTTTTGTTACATAAATTTTTGTTGTAACTTAGATCGAAGAATTTCTCCAATGTTAACATGCCTTGAGGGATACTATTGACCTTCGCCAACTCTTCACACTCATTGACATCTTCTTGCAATATCTTGTCTTCATCGATCACATGGTTTTCAAACACACCAGAGTTAGTTACAAAATTGAATATATGTTTGTCATTTTTTGTAGAGAAACTGAAAAGGAATAATATTGATGCAATTGTTTAAATAATACATTTGCCACCTTAGAATAGTTTTGGTGAAGACGAAACAGACTAGGCACAGAATAGATGGTGTTATAACAATATAACAACATACTAAAATAATGAAATAATATAGTGCAAAATATAGTTACGCTAACATCCCCCCTTATTACATTATTTCTGTAATAAGATATCTACTATATATACTAACATGCCCCCTAATTACATAAATTTTCAATACATAGAGAGTTGCGAAAACAACTCAAACTTGACACGTGCAAGTGCCTTAGTGAAAATATCTGCAACTTGAGCATTGATGGAGATGTACTGAAGCTGAATTCGGTGCTTTGGAACTTCATCTCGAATGAAGTGGTATTGTGTGTCAATGTGTTTGGTTTTCTCATGGTGCACTAGATTCTTAACAAGGTTCAAAACACCCTAGTTTTCATAGAACAAGTGTATTGGAGATTTTTATGGATGACCCATACTTGTCAGAATGCGATGCAACCATATCACTTCGCACATAGCTTCACGTGCGGTGCGATACTCTATATATGTAGATGAGATATCAACCACCTATTGCTTCTTGTTGTGCCAAGATATAGGACCGGATCTAAGATGAAATATATATTCTGAAGTTGACTTACAATTATCATATGACCCGACATAATCAGAGTCCATGTATCCTTGAAAGAAGAATTTGTTATTCATCTTGTACTATAGGTCATTCCATTGTGCCATGAACATAGTGAAGAACACATTTTGCTGCTTTCTAGTGAGTAGTCTTAGGTTCTTGCATGAAACTTGAAATATAGTTGATAGCAAATATGATATATGGCCTAGTATTGGTCATATATATGAGACTCCCAATCAACTTATGATAGAGAGTAGCATCTATATAATGTGAATCATCATATCACAATAACTGAAGCCCTGATTCCATCAGAGTTGCCATCGGCTTGCAATTAGTCATGCAATATTTTTCTAACAGTGTCTTGGAATATTTTTTCTCAGATACTTTGATGTAGTGCTCCTTCTGGTTCACTTCCAAACCAAGACAGTAATGGAGAAGTCTAAGATCTATCATCTCAAAATATTTACAAAATTCATGACAATAGAGATCATAGTTTCTAAATTTGTTGTAATGAGCAGATCATCAACATAGAGTACAAGCAACACTATCTCAGAATCTTGTTTATTGAAATAAAGTTTTACATCTAACGGACATCTCTTGAATCCATGCTACAGGAGGTGATTATCCATTTTTATATACCAAGCTCGAGGATCTTGTTTTAAACCATATAAGCATTTTACCAACTTGGATACTTTCTGCTCTTGGCCTTCCACTTCAAATCCTTTCAATTGAGTAATGTAGACTTCCTCTTGGAGATCACATTTTAGAAAAGCACTCCTGAAATCCATTTCATGAACTTTCCACCCATACTACACTGCCATAGCACAAATAACTTGAATGGTGGTCATCCGAGTAGTAGGTGCAAAAGTTTCCTCATAGTCAATGCCTTCATTTTGAGCATAGCCATTTGCAAAAATATGGACCTTATGCTTATCTATTGTCCCATATGCCTTGTACTTAACTTTGTACACCCATTTTCAGCCTATGGGTTTCTTTTTGTATGGCAAATCGACAAGCTTCCAGTTTTTTTTTTCATCAGAGACATACTCAGCATCCATAGCAACCTTCCATTGTGGCTCACTAAGGGCATCTTGTACAGAAGTAGGTTCATGTTCATTCATTGAATACATAGACACCTTGTCATCATCTATATTTATATCCTCTATTTCTCTATTTGGATTTATATAAATTTCCTCAAAATATTGACAAATATCGTCAACCTCAGTAGTCTCTACTGTTGCTCTCTTCTGTCAAGACATACTACGAGTACGAGGTCTATCCAAAGTCAAATATGGTGGATTGTATAATTTCGAGTCTCTGATTGTATTTGTATACCATTTTGTATTCTTCTTTTGTGGTGGTGAAGAAGATGAAGAAGTAGATGGTCCTTTAGTCTTTGATGATGAAGGAGACTTCTCAACTTTAGATTCCACAAGATCTAGGTATACATCTGATGTGCTTTGTGATGTGAAATCTTAATAAAAAATGACATCTCTACTGACATGAATCTTCTCATTCAAAGTATCAAGCAAATGATAATACTTAGAGTACTCATCATAGCCAATAATAATACACTTCAATGTCTTCTCATTTAGCTTCTTCCTTTTCTCTTTTGGTATGTGCATGAAAGCATTACATCCAAAAATGCGTAGATGAGATATGGAGGGTTTTCTACCACCCCGAGCTTCTTGTGGAGTCATTCCTTGTATGGCCTTTGTGGATGCCCTATTAAATAGATATACTATTGTGGTGACAGTTTTTGCCCAATATTTTTGCTCAAGACTAGCTCCTGTGAGCATGCAACGAACCATTTCCATGATGGAACGGTTCGTCCTTTTAGCAACTCCATTTTTCTAAGGAGCATAAGTAGTAGTTAACTGTATTGTGATCCCATGTGCAGTAAAGAATGTATTCTTTAGAGGTAAACTCCCCCTTCGATCTGATTAGAGGGTCTTTATAGAAGTCCTTGACTCCTTCTCAATAGATGTCTTGAATTGCTGGAAGAAACCAAATGCCTCAGATTTCATATTAAGAAAGAACACCTACATATTTTGTGAGTAATCATCCACAAACAACTAAAAATACCTCTTCCCCCCACAATTTATGGGTGTGAAAGTACCACATAGATCGGTGTGAATCAACTCTAGAGGTTTCTTTGCTCTTGTAGAGCTCTTCTCAAAATGTACTCTATGCTGCTTTATTGCCAAGTAGTCAGAGCACACTGGCAATGTGGTATAAAGGGAAGGAATACCCTTTACCATATCATACTTACTTAGCTCAAGTAAGTAACCAAAAATAAGATGCCCATATCTCTTGTTCCATAGGGAAGTCGGCTCTTTTGTAGAGACTGTCATGGATATATGTGGAGTAGAGATAGCATCTAAGGCAAATAAACCATGCTTATATGAAGAAGTTGCAATGTTCTTACCTCTTATAGTAATGGAACAACACTTCTTACCTCCATCAACACTAAATTTCACAACCATGTCTTTGTCCAAAATTTGTGTGACTGACAATAAATTGTTTGCCAATCTTGGAACATAGAGGATTATTTCAATCTGACACTCACCATCAAGAAGAGTGACTGAAACTATACATTCTCCCTAAACCTTGTAGGTTTTATCATCAAAAATAGTGATAGGTTTTCCCTCTTTGGCCTCAAAGGACTCAAACCAAAATTTGTCGCTAGTCATGTGCTTACTAGCGCCAGAATCAACATACCAAATAAGATCCTTCTACTTGGAAACTATGGTAGTCATAAGCACCTTCTGTGCCCTCTCAGAATTCGAGTTAGATTCTTCAATAGCAACATTCACTTTGGGTTGCTTATTCTTGTTATGTGGTTTGTTCTGGAATTTCTGTTTAGGTTTTTTATTCTTATGCCAACATATGTTTGTATCATGACCCTCTTTGTCACAAATTTTGCAATATATATATTTTTTTTTAGGTTGTTTCCCTTTTGAATCTTTGTTAGAATTTCCTCATTTTTGAAAATTACCCTTCTTCTTAGGACCCTTCCTATTGTCATAGAGGGATGTGTTAGAAGAATCATCTCTCTAAAGTTGGCATGCCTTCTCCTCTTGAAGAATTTTTACAAACTCAACAAAGGTAACTTTCCATTGTGACACCTTAAGGAAAGTGATCAACACCCTATAATAATCTGGTAAAGTTATCAATACAATTGAGGTAAGGAGCTTGTCATCAACAAGTTCTCCCAAAGAATTCAATTTTGCTTTCAACTTAGACACCCAGCAAAGAAAATGTTCAACTATATCTCCTTGCTTCATGCTTAGACTGTGTAATTGAGATTGAAGGAATAGAATAGTGGAATCATTCTTTCCCTAATATATAGTTTTAAGGGAATCCTATACCTCTTTGCTATGTGCACAGTCAAAAATGTGGGGTTGAACTTTGTCTGAAACAACAAGCAATATGAGCACTTTTGCAATATTGTATTTATTGTCAAAGTCTATCTAAGCAGCAGATGGAGTTATGGTTGTTGTTGATCCAGCAGTAGGTGAAGGTCTGGTTGTTGCTCCAGAAACAACATCGCATAATTCATCCATGACTAGGATTGCCTTCATTTTGTTTTTCCATGGTGTGTAGTTAGGACCTTTCAACAACTGATGAGCATCAATCATTAATTTTGCAGACATATTGAAGGTTCCTTATATCACCAAATGGTCCCCCTTTTGATATACCTTAATGCCAAGTCATTATACCATACAAAATACCTACCCTTACATGAAGGAGACTATAGGTATTTTGAAAAACCAAAACAATTATCTACCCTTACGTGAGGGAGACTATAGGTAATTTCAATGATTATATGATACATGGTACTTAGGCAGTATTGAAAGGAAATCGCCTCATTGATGGCACCCACCTTAGAAAATTGTCAATCCGCATGCATGGGGTATAACTTCCCCTAAACACTTTGGATTTCAGAACATTCATTGGGATTTAAGCCTAAACACGGGAGAGATTAGGGTAGTGGATGGAGTAAAAAAAATGTAAAATGGTGTACTTATTCCTCCCTGACGATTAATAGAGAACAAGCTCAGATGTATTTTTGGAAAATATATTAGGTGGCGGATACAGTAGCACAATCATGATAGCATTACCTGTAAGTGTTGGCCAGAGGTATCACAAATACTGAACGTTGCAGTGCAATAAATTGCACAAATGGGTTTTATTTATTCTGAGGACTTAGGGAGTAATTTTTATTTTTAACTTTAATGAAGTAGTGCATAAAAGAATTAAAATGCTACTTACAACAAAAAAGTTCCACACAAATAAACCCATAGGTGTCAGGCGCTGTCGAAAATGCACCTTTACAATTTTTCCAAATTTGCTTTTTCAAATTCTAAAAAAATTACTCACTTTCCCCCCTTTGATTTTTGAAAGAAATAGGCCCCCCCTTAAGTTTTTGAAAAAAAAATTCCTTTTCTAAAGCCTTTAAAAAAATCTTTATTAAGTTTAATTAATTAAAAAAAATTACTTGATCACAAAAAAATTATTAAACAAGATAATTTAATTATGAATAAAGTAATTAATTTTAATATTAAACTAATAATAAAGAAAAATTAAAAATAACTTAAATTTAAAAAAAAAAAAAACTTAAAATAAAAAATTTATATACCTTTCCAAGGTACTTCAGGGGGGGTCGACGGGTTTTGACCCCATGACTTTAGAGCTCCCTGAGTCCCTATCGCTCAGCCCATGACCATGTGGGCTGGTAGGCTAATCTGAAAGGATCAGTGGGCTCACCTATCTTAAGGAGGACTCCCTAAGTCCCTCCTTCGATCAACCACCTCTGCTCCACTCGACGACAACTCCCTTTAGTGGTGGTGACTCCCTTTGGTGGTGTCCTAGAATATGCCCATAGAGTTTGATGCCTGCATCTTCTCAACATATCCACCCAACTCCTACAACCTCAATAGAGCCCACGTCTTCTCAGCAAGCTTCCTCTACGCAGAATAACAACTAGATTGCCCTCCAAACTGTACTTCAACCTACATTCAAATGAATGCTTCTGTAGAATTTTACGATCGAGGATAGCGTTGAATGCTTGTGCAGGGAAAAATTGGAGCTTGTTCAAGATTTTAATCTGGCCAAAATCACCAGATGAATCACCAAATTAGACCCCAAAAAAAATTTCCAAATCCATTCACTGTGGAGATAAGGAAAAATCAGCACAGTTAGCTCTGGTTGATGGCAGAGTTATGGTGACGAGTTGCAGGGTGGTTGAGGGTTTGTTAAAAAAAATCATATTATCCCACACGTGTGGGTCGTTGCGCTAGGTAGTAGTGTAAAAGGCCCAACCCTCCCAATGGAGGGTGTTTCCTCTCAAGGAAACACTGCCCAATTGGGCGGTGGGTCTTCTCCCACATGGGGACCTCCTTGGTGGCTGCCTCTAGGAGATTCTTAGCTCTCTGAGCTACCTCCACTATCTCCTTGTGTCACGATCCACCTTTGATCCGCAGAGTCTCGATCAAATTTTTGTTTGTGAGAGAGTCTTGAGTTTCAAGTCAGCCTGTTTGACCAGTCGAGTCATCGCTTCCCCTGAGATGCAGGTACATACTTGCCTCAGGTTTCATGTTGGGTAGGAAAAAAAAATGTGCCAAAAAAAATCAACAACTCTGATACCATGTAGAGCGAACAAATAGGAATAATATTGATCAATTGTTTAAATAATACATTTGCCACCTTAGAATAGTTCTGTTGAAGATGAAATAGACTAAGCACAGAATAGATGTTGTTATAACAATATAACAACATACTAAAATAATGAAATAATATAGTGTTGACTATAGTTACGTTAACATTTTCAAAAACTTGGAAATTATTTACATTGTCGAGTACAGACATATAAGGCATGAACTCAATCGTAATTTTTTTGAATTTCTTACCATCCATGGGATTGAGCATACCTGTAACAACTGCTAGAGAATCTACTACCCGGTTGCCTTTTTGAGAAATTAAAGATATGTTAAAGGCCATGAATTCATCAATTAAGTTTCTTACTAGATTACGATAGTGTATTAATATTTTATCATTACAAGAGTGCTGACCCTTAACATGTTTTACAACTAGCTGTGAATCTCCTAAAACTTTTAGACATTTTATTCCTTTAGTAAGAGCTAGTTGTAAACCACAAACTAGTGCCTCATACTCTGCTAAATTACATGTACATGGGAATTGCAAGTAGTATGCATGGAATGAGGACTTACCTTTGGGGCTTATTAGTTCCACCCCCACTCCACTGCCTTGTCTAGACCTAGATCCATCAAATTTCAACAACTAGACAAGATCATTTTTTGCAAGTGATTTTTTAGATATACCTAATGTCTCTGGATCACTTGCTTTTTTTGATCACGTCTAATTTGAATGTTCCCAATTATGTCTCAGTATACAAAATTTCAATCGTCCCTCTATTATAATCAGTGAAGAGTTTCCTTCAATCTGGGATCTCTTTCAACTTTGATTTGATTGGCCACACCTTTCCATGGCAACCACATGTGTGAGAAATCAATAGAAAAGGAGCCATTCAAATTCCTGCTCTAATCTCTACTCAGCAACACATCATATTTAGCATATATATCCACCACTTGAATATCTATATACTGTTGAACTCTAGGCTTGGAAGCAATTTGAATAAAAATATTCTTCAACATGCCTACCACATTTACTTCAGTTTTATCCAATTGAACCACAATTTTATTTGTTTTTGTGGGAGTGAGTCCCAACTTTTGACAAACCGAATAAGGCATCACATTACCTGAAGCACCCGAATCCACCATGCAATTGTGCATGTTCTTTCCTACAATACGAACTATTAGTAGGAAAGGCAGTTCTTCATCTCTTTCTTTCCTAGCAAAACTTTTAACTTTGGTAACTTCGTTAGCTTCTCTTGCTTCCTAAAATCCTAAATTTTGCATTAAAAGAGTTATTTGTTCAGGTAATTGGCAAGCATAGTACAAGTTAATGCTATCTTTTGTATTTTTTCAAATCTTCTATGATATTATAGTTTGTGGATTCCTCGTGGAAATTTGGAATTGTTTTTGACATCACCTTTGGATTTTCAAGAAAAGGTGTGGGAGCAGGATTGTTATTTGATCTAACATCAGGTGGTATATTCAAATCTTTAGGAGGAGTAGAAGAAGTGTTGTATGTTTTACCTCTGCTTCGCAAGTGATAACTGTGAGTTGGTTTATTATATTGTTTCAACATGTGTATTTCCTCTATCAACTCTTCTTCTTGTTCACTTAATTCTTATTCATTTTCCCCCCTTTCACATACGTCTATTACAAATGCCTGAATTTTACCTTTCCTTTCGACTGTTTCATTTTCATCCTCATCTGGAACCAATTCCATTTTATCCAGACCTTGTTGAATGCAACTAGTTACACAAGAAAACTTGTTACATTATAATTCATCATGCTCGTTAGTATGATGTAGCCTACACTAATTATCCAATACAACTTTAGTAAGATTGCAAACTGTAGCTTTTGAATTCGAGTTTAAAGCTCCTTTTTTGTTAGCTATTGGAGTGGGAACACCCCCATTGTTTGGTCTTGTATTAAAGTGTTTATGTTTTTGCATAGTTGGATTGAGTGTTTTGGTTTCCATATTTATGTATCTGAACTACATCATTACTTAATTTCAAGTAAATTTTTTCTAGTTCCGCTACCTTTTTAGGTTTTGAATTGTCATTGGCTGATGAATTCAAATTTAGATTTTGTGGCACATTCATATTAGTTGGGTTTAACCAACTAGGAGTATTTTAATTAGGAAGGCTTGATTGAGGATTTAACCTATTTTTATTAGGATTGCCTTGAGGAGTCACCACATTTGATGTATTCATGTGAGTTGTGATTGTTGGGAAAATTTTGTTTGGCTAATGCACTTGGATTGATCCATGGATTAGTGCACATTGAATTTCCTTGGTTCGTCATGTTTTGCATCAACATTGGATTACCTTGTAACATATGTGAATTTTGAACATTTTGAGGAAACATTGGATTATGCTGATAAAAATTTGAATTTTGATTCCAATTTTGGTTATACGCCATGTCTCCAAACATACTATTTTATGGGGTTTCATTGCAAATATTTTGAGTAGCATATTGACTTTCAAGAAGCATAGGATTACTAGGTGGAGAAAATGGTGTTTGATTAAGAATTGGTGAAAAAACATTCATCATGGGTGTTTGATTCATTAAAGCATTGTTACCCATAAGAATTTTATTGGACATACTTGGATATCTGATGAGGATTGATGTTTGATCACTCATATGGCCCCTCTAGCAGTTCCTAGCTAGGTTTGCATAGTTTATTTCTTGCAAATTAATATTGTAAGTGAGTCTCCTTATCACATACACTTATGGGCACTAGTTGTCTTCTAGTTGTCATTTAGGAGTGTTAGTTAGGAAGTGTGAACTCAAAGTAGGAAGAGTGAACTTCAAGTTAGATAAAGGATCTTCTAGTTAGCATTTTCCCTTATTTCCTAGCTTAGAAGTTACGTGCATTCTTCTCTTGCACTTTTGTAGCTTATGGTTGAGGATTTGGTATCAAATCCATGATTTAGTGGGTTTGGTTATGTATTTTGGGCCATTAGAGCCTATATAATGAGCTTGTGAATAATATGAAGTTAGTTGGATTCACAATCCTTTTCATTGGTATCAGAGCCTAGTTTATGTTTGCACTAGGGCTTGTGAGGTGAGATGGAAGGAGATAGATTGTTTTTCATGAGAAATTATTTTTCATTGAGGACTCAGTTCAAGCTCAAGAGGAGCTTGAAAACCATTCGTAGAAGGAAATTCCTTAGGCGCAAAACTCATCGTTCCAACTTTTTACTTATGTTCAAGAGGTATAGGAAAAGTTTACCCCGATTCCTCTCTTACAAAAATCCCTTGGCAGGTTTGGACTACTCCTACGGTGAAATACGCATTAGGGAGCCATTTGTTCCTGCCATTGAGGAGTCTTGAAGACTGAGGAGCATCTATACCAGGTCGTGTGTCGACTTGGATCTGGTGGCCTTTCAAACGCTGGTCGTGTGTTGACTAGATATTGAAAGGAGTGTTACTGAAGTCTTGAATTGCAAGATTTTCAATCCTGCTACTAGTTTGAAGAAAAATTTACAAAATTTCTTGAAATTTCTTAGGTCAAATTACCTTAGTTCTTTGAAATCATTGTAAAATTTAAATTTTAAATTTTGAAAATAACAATTAAGTTATTTAAATTTTTATTTAAAATTTAAATATATATATATATATATATTCATATATATATATATATATATATATATATATATATATATATATATATATATATATATATATATATTTATATATATATATATAATTTATATAAATATAGATTTTTGGCCCCTCGGCCCCATCTCAGCAGGAGCCGAGGGCCAATTTTATTGGCATGCTCGACTAACGTAGCATCGATGCCTACCAACATCAGCCACCGAACATCCGTCGACCGACAAACATTGACTTTTGGCTGCCTACGGACGTCAGTCGACGATCAAATTCGGCAGGTGCTGTCATGCCTGCCGAATTTGATAGGCGTCAGCGCCCTGCCTGGTAATTGCTTGGCCAAGCATGCTGCAGCCTACACGTAGCCTAAAGGCTACATCTGTTAGCCTCATTGGGGTTTCCTTGCATCCGGAATCAAGAGGAGCTACTTGATTTTCCCTGTTGAAGAACAAAACTGCATATTTTCCTTTTTGTTCATGCATTCTAGTTCCTCGGAAACCGTGCAACAATAGTTTGCAAATTTTCATGCAGGCTAACAAGGAGTGCAGTAGGTTAACTTGGACATGACATGGTAATATCAATTATTTAATTTTTACTTTATCTATGGTTTAGAATTGCATGTAATTTTTTTATTAATTTATTTTTAAATATCTTAATTAAATTTAATTAATCTTTTTGATTAATTAATTTCAATTTTTAATTAAGTTATTTTTAAATTAATAAATTATAAAAGACATTTTTAAACCTTAGGTTAAGTTAAATTTTTATTTAGCCTTAGGGGTAATTTTCAAGGCACTACATTGTAACAGGGTATTTTCAGATTTTACCCTGATTTTTAAGTGTTTTTGTCCTTGTTACTTCTGGCTTATACCCGGTTTCACATGGCTTCTGACTTGGCTGCCCAAGTGGCAGAACTGGCACATGTTGTGAATGCATTAGCCGATAAAGCTAATGATACTACCATGGCAGAAGTTCTTAGTGACCTTGCAGTGAAGGTAAATGACATTTCCATTCACAGTGCTTCAACTTCTGCTCATGATTCTCGCCTGAAAGTTCATTGTGAAGTGCCACTTTATGATGGATCGCATAACCCCGAAGTCTTGAATAGTTGGATTCTTGACATGAGTTCTTGGTTTTCTTACACTCATCTTTCAGATGAGGATATGGTTCCATATGCTAAGCTAAAACTTTCTGGTTTAGCTAAAGTACTTATTGAAAGAAAAAAGGGTCATGATGAACTCACCTCTTGGGATGAACTTGTAGACTGTCTTAAGACCAATTTTTATCCTTCCAATTATTCTAAGGAATTGGTAATTAAGTGGTTTCAATTTTGACAAGGTACTAATATGACTGTGCAAGAATATATCTTTCAATTCAAAAAGTACATGATTCTTTTGAATATAGAGGAAGATATTAAAGCTTTGATTCTCAAATTTCAAAGTGGCTTGTTGGAGAATTTGTATAGGGAAATTATGTTTGTTTCTATAAAAACATTGGATTCAGTTTTCAACCAGGTGTAACTTGCTGAGGACAAGTTCAAAGCGCATTTGCAGGAATTCTGCGCACCTGCTACTCAAGTGGTTGCAAACTCATCAAAAGGGAATAGTTCTTTCTCACAAAAGAAGAATTTTTCTCAAAAGAAGAATGTTTCTTCTCCATATCTTTCTTCTCCTTCTCCTTCCGCTTCTACTCCTTCTTCTTCTTCTTCTTCAAAACCTTCTTCTTCTAAAAAATTTTGTAGCTATTGTAAGAAAAAAGGTCATGAAAAAGCAAATTGTTTTAATCTTAAGAAGAAAAGTTTAGTCATCACTACTCAAGAACATGATGCTTCCAAAGTTCCCCTTGAGTCAGTAGGAGAAAGTAGAGTATACATGTAATTACGAGGTAAGATCAATGAGGTTACCTTGGTAAATGTAAGTTCATCAGGAGGCGCTCGTGATGCTTTGTTCATCACTCAAGCTCATTTGCTCCATAATTTTGCAACAGATTGTATAGTGGATAATGGCTCATAGAAAAATCTAATTGCGAGGTCCATTGTCGAGCAATTGAAGTTACCTATGGAGCCTCATCCTCAACCTTATTCTTTGGGTTGGAAGGATAGTGGAAGGGGCTCAGAAATCACTCACACTTGCACATTAAAATTTGCACTTGGCCCACATTTCATAGATCAAGTCACTTGTGATGTGAATCCTATGGATTGTTGTGGGATTTTGCTTGGACAACCTTTTCAGTATGATCGGAGAGTTGTTTATGATGCTTTCAAAAGAACATACACTCCAAAAATATGGTAAGGTCTTTCTCATTAAAAGCACCAACACTCCTAACATCATTCTAAATTCCAAGCAAACAAAAAGTGTAATTAAAAAAGGTGGTGACGTTGCTCTAATTTTCATTCGCTCTCAAAAAACTCCTACATCAAGATCCATTCCAAAGCAACACTCTTCAATGGATAAAATATTGCAAACTTACTCACATATATTTTAGGAGCCAAAGTCTATTCCTCCAAATTGCACAATTAATCATAGCATTGAAATCATTCCTGGTTCTTCACTACCTAATTCACCCATGTATAGACAATCTATTTTGCAAAATGAAGAAATTAAAAGGCAAATAGAAGATTTGTTGTCTAAGGGTTTCATTATGGAAAGTACTGATTGTGCCTCACCTATTTTGTTGGTTCTTAAAAGATATGGCACTTGGAGATTATGCATTGATTTTCGTGCTTTGAACAGAATTTTTGTAAAGAATAGATATCCACTACCACACATTGATGATTTATCAGATCGGCTCCAAGGAGCTAAGTTATTTTCAAAAATAGATCTCAAAAGTGGATATCATAAAGTGCGTATCCAAGCTGAGGATACATGGAAGACAACTTTTAAGACGAAGATGGGCCTCTTTGAATGGTTGGTCATGCCTTTCGGTCTTACAAATGCTCCTGCAACCTTCATGAGGTTGATGAATGATGTATTTCGTGATGTACTTGAAAAATTTGTAATAATATATCTTGATGATATATTTATCTTCTCAAAAACTTGGGAGGAACACCTTGGGCATATCCATCATACGCTTGATCTTCTTGGGAAGAATCAATTATATGCCAATCCTTCCAAGTGTTCTTTTGGAAATACTTCAGTTTCTTACCTTGGTTATGTGATTAGTGAAAGTGGAATTCAGGTAGATCCCACTAAAGTTGATGTTTTACTTAAGTGGTCCCCTCCTTCTACTCTCACCGATTTAAGGAGTTTTCTAGGACTTGCGAATTTTTATCGCAATTTCATTCCTCAATATTCCACTCTTGCAGTTGCATTGCATTATCTCACTAAGTCTAAAGTTCCATTTCATTGGGAGAAAATCCAAGATATTGCATTTGAGAAACTAAAAAAGCAACTTTGTACAGCACCTATGTTAACTTTACCTGACCTCTCTCAACCTTTTGATATTGAAATGGATGCCTCTAAAGTTGCCTTAGGAGTTGTGCTCAAACAGAATGGTCATCCAGTTGCTTATCATTCAGAAACTTTTTCTGCTGCTAAGTTGAACTATTATACATATGAGAAGGAGTTGTATGCATTCATTAAAGCTATAAAATAATGGAGACATTATATTTTGGGAAAATATACAGTAGTACACACTGATCACATGCCTCTCAATTTTTTACAATCTCAAAGTAAAATTGAACAATCAAGACATATGAAGTGGGCCTCTTACCTCCAACAATTTCACTTGGTGATCAAGTACAAAAAGGGGAAGAGTAATATTGTTGCTAATTTTTTGAGTAGGCCTCCTGTCGCTCTTGCCTTAACAGTTATGTCCACTTCACACTTGGGATTTCAGAATTGGCCTAATCAGTATTCATAGGATCCTGATTTTGGGAAAATATTTGAGCAAGTGAGTAAGCCTTCTTCTTCCAGTTTGCGTCCTTTCCAAGATTTTTACATCCAAGAAGGACTTCTTTATAAATTGGACAAGGTTTGTGTTCCTTGTGAGCCTAGAGTGTTGTAGACACCAAAACAGCACCAATCCGATTATGTGATTGCAAACACTGATCGCTTTGACAAACACAGCCCCCAGGGCAGCCCTCAGAGGTTAAACAGTGGTCTTAACCACTTTCATAGCAATTTTGTAAGGTCAAGAAGCAATTTGGCACACTTGGAAACTTTTCCCAGTACTCGTCTCACCCCGGGATGAATTCAAAATAGAATTCGTCCCACCCCAGGACGAATTCTAAATCCGTCCCTGGGTGGGACGAATTCCAAGCTTAACGGGAAAAAAGGCAAATGGTGCCAAGTGGCAGCCCAGAACAGTCAGTTAAGGGCTCCTGCCTTGCACGCATGTGTAAGTGGACATAGGGGCCGTTAGAGGACTGTTACAAAAAGCATTTATCAAAGTTCAAGTCAATGGAGGACTCCCCTCCCTCATGGGAAGACAAGACTGCCACATGGCGCCTATGGCCAACACATGGCATTGGTGCTTCCCTCCCAAAAGAGAACCCTTGGGTCTATAAAATGTGGGACTTTTCTCACCCAAAAGATACAGGTGGAAGGAGTTTTCAAGCAACGAAGTGCTGTCGAATTGAAGACCCACTTGCATCCCTCTTGGTTCACCTTCCCACATCCACCAATCTCTTTTGCAAGGGAGGTTGTTGGGTGGCCTTTGGAAGCTCGAACCTTACTCAAATACGATGCATGGACATCTAACGAACCAATTCGCCGACCCCCCAATCCTAAAAGGTTTTGGGCCCATCCCCAGTGGATTGGCTCCAAAATCGAGGGCCAACGGTGGGAGGCCCACTTGGGCACCCCCGCACCTCCCAAGTCCTAATTTTAGTTTTTGAGCATTTTAGATTATTTTTTAGATTGCATTATGTGTTACTAGGTCTGATTAGTCCATAATTGCAATTTTGTAACTTTTGGTCAGATTCTAGGATGTTTTGTATTGCTTTGTCGTTTCGCTAACTTGCAGGTGTCAAGGTCAAATTACCGAGGGTGGAGGCCAAATTGGGAAAATCCGACCATCTGGGTCGTCCCAAAATGGCCCCAATTATATAACCCCCCCATTTGCAGGCATTTTACAGGTCCCGGGATCCGACATTGGAGCAGCAGCAGGTCGGTTTCTTCAACTCAGAAGAATTCGTCCCACCCAGGGACGAATTACGATCAGAATTCGTCCTGCCCAGGGACGAATTCCAGTTGAAGGTGGATTGGCCAGCTGCCTCAGTGGCAGTGGCCTTCTGGTAACTTTTCTTACCTTCTGTCAAGTTTTGAAGCAATTTGGTTTCACTGTATTCACTGTTTCAGGCAAATATTCATATGCATATTTCGTTGGTTTTAGAGAGAGAATGCTTTTCATTTGCAGCAGGTGCTACTAACGTCTTGGTCATTTCTTTGTTTGCAGGAGAAGCAGTAGAGGCGAAGAACTCATCGACATCAGCGGTGGCATCATCTTGGCCCGCCCATTGCAATCGTGGGCACGCGGAAAGAGGAATCATTCAGCGATTGTAATCAAACCCTATTTGCGCTCCTAGCCCCTGAAAAGGGAGGAGGCATCATTGTAATAGAGATCAAGGGAAATTAATGAAAGGGCTATGTTTTCTCTATTCGCTTGTGTCTCTTCCAATGTGTTTCTTTTCCGTTTCATGCAATTTACATTTCTAGGACTTAAGCGTACTTAATTTTGAATGCAATCGCACTTGGTGTTTCCTTTGCCCGGAATCTCGTGCTTTCAAGTGTCACTTCTTAAGGAAGCTCATTCTACACTTTATGGTGGTCACTTTGGGAAACACAAAACACTTCATCACTTGCAAAGATTTTTCTACTGGCCTAAAATGCAGAGGGATGTGTTGAGATTTATCAAACAGTGTGCAGTTTGTTGTCGCTCAAAACCAACTAACAGGAAGTTTGGCTTAGGCATGCCTTTGCCCATTCCTTCCCATCCTTGGGAAAGCATTTCCATGGATTTGGTTAGTTGTTTTCCCATGAGAGTGCGACAACATGATTTTGTGTTCGTGGTGGTTGACAGGTTCAGTAAAATGTCTAAGTTTATTCCATGCCGCAAGACAAGTTCTGCAGCAGACTTAGCCCAATTGTTCTTTGATAGCATTTTGTGATCCTTTGGTCTACCTACTAGCATCATCTCGAATTGTGATTCATGCTTTATGGGTAACTTTTTCCATTCTTTGTGGAAAATTTTGGGAGTTTCCCTTAACTTTTCCATCGCCTATCATCCATAATCCGATGGGCAGACTGAAGTGGTAAACCGTACACTTGTGCAAAGTTTACGAATCTATCATCACACTTCACTAGAAAAGTGGGACTTAAGTCTCACTCATATTGAACATGCCTACAATAGGGCACTACATTCTTCTACAGGTCACTCGCCTTTTGAGGTTTGTATGGGATTTCAGCCCTTGGCACCTTATGAGTTACCTTTGTCTTTGCCTTCTCCTATCACTTCACATATTCAAAAGGAGCAAGAAAAGGAACACTCATTCATTCAGCACTTTCAAAATCTCTAATCAAAGGTGATTGATATTTTGCAAAATACACAGCAACAATAGAAAAAAGCCATGGATCGACATCGAATTCCTCATCCATTTTAGATTGGTGACAAAGTTTGGTTGCATCTTGACAAGCAATGTTTTACTGATAAGACTCATAGTAAAATCAAACAAATTTGCTATGGTCCTTATACTATTCTTCAGCAGGTGTTCGAGAATTCTTTTCACCATGATCTTCCCACACACTTAGGGATTCATGACATCGTCAATGTAGATCTTTTGAAGTTGTAATTTGACTCTACATTGGAGATCACACTAGCTATCAGTCATCTTGTGGACGTGGTTCTTGATTCTCAGTTACCATTGGATTTCGATCAGATCTATGACACGAAGACTCGACAGGCTCGCCAGGGGTCCACCACCTCATATCTTATGGCTCGACGAGGATAGCTGCCGCATCAGGCTCGTTGGATTTATTTTCATCAGATGTCCCATGACTTTCCTACTCTTCTGAAAGCATTGGAGGCCAATGCTTCTATTATGAGGAGGCATGATGAGGATTGATGTTTGATCACTCATATGACCCCTCTAGCAGTTCCTAGCTAGGTTTGCATAGTTTATTTCTTGCAAATTAATATTGTAAGTGAGTCTCCTTCTCACATACACTTGTGGGCACTAGTTGTCTTCTAGTTGTCATTTAGGAGTGTTAGTTAAGAAGTGTGAACTCAAAGTAGGAAGAGTGAACTTCAAGTTAGCTAAAGGATCTTCTAGTTAGCATTTTTCCCTTATTTCCTAGCTTAGAAGTTACGTGCATTCTTCTCTTGCACTTTTGTAGCTTATGGTTGAGGATTTGGGATCAAATCCATGATTTAGTGGGTTTGGTTATGTATTTTGGGCCATTAGAGCCTATATAATGAGCTTCTAAATAATATGAAGTTAGTTGGATTCACAATCCTTTTCAATATCCCATCATGGGCATTTGGAACATCCCACCACCTGATTGCATCATCTATTGTTCAACTAGTAGTGCTTCAGTGTATGTCCTTGTCAAGGTTGCTAGATTTGGTGTCCTCCTCACAAAAATTGTGGTCCATGAATCCAAGGCTCCAAAATAGATTTGTATAGTAGTATCCTCTGTAATGTTATAGGGAGAAATCAATCGAGAATACATTTTATGAAATCTAGTATTAAATACTATTATAGGTTCATTGGGTCCTCGACGAGTAGCTACAAATTACAAATAAATAGCAATGGGGTCCTCTTCCAATCTAAACTAAGCCATAAATGTATTTTTCAACATGTCCCATGATGTTATGAAACTAGAAGGTAAAGATACGTACCAATCGTAAGCTATTTCATCCAAGGTCAAAGGAAATAACCTACATGCCACATATTCATGTTCAATTTGGAATCAGGTTACAGTATTCGTGTATGCTTGAATGTGCTCTTCGGCCATGCGAGCACCATCGTGTTTGTATTTTGGTAAAAAAATTTCTATGGTTTTTGGCATATCATGTACAGCTCCTACAATGTTTAAGGGACTACTTCGAGCACCTAGCCATGCTATGTTTCCTACAGGTGGAGCAGCAACAACCATGTTAACCTGCGGAGAAGCAACAATAGTACTGGAACTTACGTTAGAAATGTTAGGTAAGATGATTGTTTGTGTTTTTCTTCGTCTATGTCTCTTGGTGGGTGATATATTTTGAAATATAGTGTCACATGTGGACTTAGACCTAGTGATTATCTGTCTAGGCTCTAGCTCTGTCTATACATCACTAGCAAAATTTAATACTTGAATCATTTTGAGAAATTTTAATTCAAGCATATATTGTAAATGTATCTCAAATGATGATGAAATCATAAATTAACTCTATCATGCCCTCATTTATAAATATATCTCAAATGATGATGAAATCATAAATTAACTCTATCAAACCCTCCTTCTAGCGCCAAAATGTTGATGTGCAATTCTGTCCGATCACAAAATCCTCACACAACCAAAACAACAATGACCTCTTCCTTGTAAATATAACACGAAAATATCAGTATGTCGATGCGTTCTAAATAACTATGATTTGTAACATCAGGGTATGCATATGTTGTTAACAATGGACCTAGTTTATCATAAATTATTTCATGTTCATGATCCAATTTGAAAGCTAATTCTTGTAATATGAATATTCCTATCTTGAAGGATAGGTAATGTTTCTTGATCTCCCTTTTTATTATGTTATAAAATTATTTTCTTTTCTTTTCTTTTCACTTTTTTTTTTGGTTTTTAATTATCCTTGGAATTAAACTAATTTAAGAACAACTTTTACTTCTTTCTTGATATCTAATACAACTTAATTGCTTTTAAAAAACTTATAATAATTTCATTAACCAAAGCAATCATTTAATAAATATTATATGTGTGCTTATACTTTGGCTATTGCATAGGGTTTGGTTTTGCATCAAATATATATAAAACATTTTTTTTTTCTCACTGTTTCCTACTACTGTTAGAAGGTGCAATTGTTTAATGCTTTCGGCTTATTAGATATAACAAGTCATGCAACCACAATACAAATATGAAAATTTTAAACTAAGGTGACATCAACCAAATTTAACGCAGTTCAATGTTTATCTTAATGCAATCTTCGAAGAGATATATATAAGGAATTTGATTCCAGTTCCACAATCTAGATTTACATAGACCTGAACCCACAAATCCTTCAATAGCGAAACAGAGGTATTCAAATTAAATAAATTAAAATTTCAGTAACCTGTATTGCCTATGTCTTCAAGGAGCATCATCCAACATATTAGTGCTTCCTTGTAGTGCCAATATGTTATTCCAATATTTTTTTTTGTTTCTGCCTCATGTGCATCAACCAGCCTTCATTCGCCTTCTTTTGTTTCCTCAACCTTCTGGCCCTTTTCTTTCTGAAGCTTCTGATATTTTTAGATGAATAACGTCGTTATTTCATTTTATAATTTGTTCCACCCGTTCCTTTTTTGTTCTCTAACCTGAGACATCGTAACTTATTCGAACAACCTTTGTTTTCCAAATAATACATCCCTTTTAAATTCATGTGTATGCTGCATTTATGTTTAATTAAAACACACATTATAATAATCTCCGCCACCGTTTGCTTTGTATAAACTAACCATTCTCTTATCCGCCTATTCAACACTTTATTCTCGGGTCCCTTATGCCATTCGATAATTTTGATAAATCACGCAGAACATTATTTTTCAATGGCACGATCCCAAATGATGGAAACCTTAGCTTTCTTTTGATTTCGTATTACCTCATTTTCCCACATGTATGGGAGGGGAGCCACGTGAGTAATTTATTAATCCTTCCTCACCCATAAGCTTTCGAAGTTGAAAAGGAAAGGTTCTTCTCCGTGCATTTTAGAGGGACCTTTCATAATTAAAGGCTTGGGTGTTGATCGCTTTGCATCGTGTCCATGGGTTCGCCTTTAGTAATTGATCGCATTGATTGCCTTACACCGTATCTGCCTGAGCCTTTTGACCCCCATGACATGTGTCATCTATGTGTCACATGACAGCTGTGCGTATTCCCTTGTGGCATAGGTGATTCAATTAATTTAGGTTGGATCTGTGTGATTCGATCAGATTCTACCGATTCACACCTACATAAAACATATTACCTGTGAGATAGAGAAACCCTTTTCATGTATTATTCATTTAAAATAATCACTGTTACTTGGTCCTCCACTATATGCTCTATGTAATAAAAAGTAATGTTTGTGAATTACAACATATAAGGCATATATGGAATAATAAAGGTATTTGTTATGTCGTGAAATGCAATATATAAAGTATATATGAAAGACAATAAGAAAGGTATTCATAGACTATATAATAAAGAGTATTTATGGCTTATATGTCATATAATAACGGTCATTCATGACCCAAGTCATAAATAACATAATATTCTCTAATGTAACCATAATATTAAATTGTAACCTCCCTTAAGTCAGCATCATGATAGTGTATAGTAAATAAGACCAAGTGAATATCTCCCTTAGAACTCAAATATGAGTAATTGTGATTACTATCACCTAATCCAAGTAAATGTGAACTTGGCAATACTTCTATGACAATCTCATGCAATGGATGGCTAAAAAAAATAGCGAAAACCACTTTGATGATGACATTTTCAACTTTTCAAGATGGGTCCCCAATATTTTGGGGTCATTTTGAAGGAGTCACAACAAATGGTGACTCTGTTGGGAAATGTCCCTGGACATTTTGGATTCGAAACCTGAACTCTAAAACAAAACAAAACCAGAATGTTAAAATTGCTTGTGTTATCAAATATCCAAATAATGAAAACACACAAAACATAGCATGAAACACCATAATCATTTAGCAATTAGCTCGGTGCGTGGGGTGCATTCATTACCAATCATTTGAAATAATTTAGCCCTCCATTATTAGTTTTGCATCATAAACGAGACCAGAACTAACCTATGTGGGCTATGATATGAGTTTATGGCTGTTTTAGATCTATATTTATCTTGATCATGCTCATCATTGCGTTTTAATCAAGGGAAATGCATATGAAAATGAAGTGTGAAGCTTTTAGCGAACTTGATGTCATAATGTAAACTGCATGTCTTGCAAAGAATCAAACACTTTAGTACCACAAACAACCATGCTAAGATTTATCGAAACCTCTTAGGACCAAGAAGTGCATGTTCATTTACCAGATCAAGAGTTCAAGTATGATCTTACTTTTTACCAGAATCTATGTGCAATCAAGTGGATTCGTTTCCCATTCTGATCAAAATAATTGAACCTATTATGGAAGAGACATAAGGCTAGCCAGTCCTTGTGAAACGTACATCAATCTCATAAGACATGTCGCCACGCTTGAGCATACTCCACTGCTAGTCAGGCATCTATAGCCCCAATGGAGGCTAACCCCATAGTCCTAAGTTTATGAATTCTAGGTACTCCACTGCCAGACATGTGTCTATAGCCCCGATGGAGGTTAATCCCATAGTCCATGATCTTGGTTTACTGACTTTGATTTGTGTCATATCTGATGCAAGTGCATTCAAAGCTTTGGGGAATTGGATTCTCAACCGAAGTGTGATGAGAATTTAAATCCTATCCTTACTACAATGATAGAGCTTTGGGGAATCATATTCTCAACCGAAGTGTGATGAGAATTTGACCCTATCCTTTACTACTCTAGTTTACATCATATTTTAAGAGATTGAGTTTATAATAAATTTGGTGGACTATGTTGTGTAATAGGACTGACAGGACTCCCCTTTTCGCCTTACCTTTTCTTCCAAGTATGGTTTTGACCATTTTGTCCAAAATATTTTTAGTTTTGTGAAGTAAGTCGTGATGATTCTAGAAAATTTCAACACCAGTCCCCAATATCAAGATCTTTTTTTTTTTAGTGAGTTTTTATGATCCCAAAAGAAAGTAACAACCCTTTTGGTAGCTGTATGATATACTAAATATGGCTGAGTGACTAAAGATATTTTGTATTTTTGAAATGATATGTGAATATGAATTTTGGCCTTTTGATATTTTGTGAAATACAAATGCCCCTGATTAAAGCAACAAGACTTTGATGAACCAATTAGGACAATTAGAATGAACAATATCTCTGTGAAACACAAATGATGAGCATGAAAGTGAAGTGGATGAAAGTATGAAAATATAAGGTGCACATGAACTATGATTTGCAAGACTAATAACTTCCTGCATCCAAATTTCAAATGCCATTTTATATATTAGTGGAACCTATGGAGCTTTTTCACAGTACATTTCTAGCATTTCATACCTGTTTGCCTCAATTTTCATTCGAAGGATACAAACCAACACTTCGATTTCCCCTTTTCCAAGTTTTTGTCAGTTTTCAAATCGAGTAATTTCATAGTACTCATTCCAGGGCTCTTTTCAATTTTATCCAAATACCCACTAAAATCATGTCTATTTTGGATTTTGAGATTTCTTGGAATGGTGAATTTAATCTATCATTAAGTTCAAATAACATATAATAAGCAACACAATAACAAACATTTGAACAATACGAAAACAAAACCCAACATGTGATACTCCCTTTTCCTATGCTCAAGCTTGGAAATAATGCTTTAGGTGACGCCTGTTCACAGGAAGTGCAAAATTCTCTCCATTCAATGTTTTCAACCTAAATGCATTCTTGCCCAAGATTTCTGCAATTTGGTATGGGCCTATCCATAGATAGTCAAATTTCCTATGTTCTCATTTCTTCTTGTGTGCTTTGTCCCATAAGATAACCATATCAGCTATTCAAAAGGCTTTTATAGTTGTGTGTTTTTCAAACCAACGCTTCACATCCTTATGCTTGCTGAAATGCAGTAACGCTTCTTCCCATTTCTCGTCGATCTTGACAAGATTTACTAATCTAGATTCCACTTTGTCATCTTTTTCAAGATAATCATTCATGAACTACAAATTTTGAAGTTTAAGATTAGTTGGAAACATCGGATCTTGTCCATAAAAAAAATGGTAAGGAGATATTCCTATAGATTCTTTGGTTCTGATTCTGTCAGCCCACAAAGCAAATTTGAGTTTAGAATCCCATTCTCTTGGATTGTGTTCTAGAAATTTATTTATAACAAACAACAACTTTTTATTGGTCGATTCGACGAGGCCATTACCTTGTGGATAGTGATTTGCAGTGAATTTCAGAATCACCTTGTTATCATAGGCCCATTCTACCAACTCAATGGATGAAAATGCGGACCCATTATCACTTACAATAGTGTTAGGCATGCCAAACCGAGTAATGATGTTTTCTTCCAGGAATTTGACCGCGACTTCTATAGTACAATTCTTCATAGGTATGGTTTTATACCATTGGGTACAATAATCAATAGCCATCAAAATGTACTTGTGTTGCACCGATGAATTTGGGTTGATTTCTCCAACAAAATACAGTCCCCATTGAGCAAATGGTATCGATTCTATCATAGATTTTAATGGCATGGTTGTATTTCTCTCATGATTAGTTGCAACCTGACACACATGGCAAGAACAAACATGAGTATGAATATTTTTGAATAAATATGGCCAGTAATAGCCTACTCTAAATATTTGGTGTGTAGTTGCATTTGCATATCCATGACCTGTACCAAATTTACCATGAAAATCACTCATTACCTGTGATGCCTCCTCTTGATTAAGGCATCTAAGAAAAATACCTTCATGATTCTTTTTGTATAGAACTCCTGTTTTGATCATGAAGTTAGCACATTTTAATCTTAAGGCTCTTCTTTGAGGTGCATTCAAGTTTTGAGGGGTTTTACCATTTAGTAGAAAATACACCACATCTTTATACCAGTCATCGTTTGTAATGTCTTCTACCGTGTATTGGTGGCAGCTGATCTGTGGATCAATCTGTGCCAAAGCTTTGGATAGCCCCTATCCTCATATGATCTTCATGGGTTGGATCTCCAAGTCATATTATTGTAGCGTAGAAATCCATTTTCCTCATTGAACCCCTAATTCATTCTACAAATACATAGTTTTGACAGCAGGATCAGCTATAATTACAAAAATATGACTATGCAACAAATAATGCCTAAATTTCTTTACTGTCATGAATAGGGCATATATTTGTTTATCTAAAATGGAAAATCTCACCTCAGCATATTTAAAGGGCATAATTGTAAAAGCAATGGGATTTTCAACATTACCTTCGCTTTTCTGAATTAGTACGTTGGCAAGTGAGTGTTCTAAAAAAAAGGAGTATATGTAAAATGCCTTTTTGTAATCCAAACTTACCAATACCGGAGCCATGGAGATTGCATATTTTACATTTTGGAAGGAAACCTTTGCTTATTTGTTCCAAGCGATGTTAACATTTTTCTTCAGCATGTTGTTTAATGGTTTAACCATTTCAGTGAAACCATAGATGAATTTACGTACAAAGTTAATCTTTTCGAAGAAGGATCTTAACTCTTTCTTACTTCCTGCTAGTTGGATTTTTTGTATGGCCTGAATTCTTTCTTCATCAATGGAGATGCCATCCTTTGATATTACATGTCCAAGGAGCTTTCCCTCCGTTAAGCCAAAAATGCACTTCTTTGGATTCAATGAAATCCCATGTTCTCTGCATTTTTGTAGTACTTTCCTCAAATCCCTAATGTGATCTTTCCTGTTCTTAGAAAACATAGAGATGTCATCCACATAAACTACTATGCATTTACCTATCAAGTCTCGAAAGGCAAAATCCATAGCTCTCTAGAAAGTAGCACCTGCATTTAATAATCCAAAGGGTATTCTTTTGTAAGCGAAAGTTCCCCATTTAGTTGTAACAGTCATTTTCATTCTGTCCCTGGGGTCAATCAAAACCTGGTTATATACTGAATAAAAATATAAAAATAAAATTATTTTTGACCCATTCACCATTTGAAGTACACTATCAATAGCAGGCAATGGGTAATTATCCTTTTGGGATGCTTTGTTCAAATTCCTAAAATCTATACATAATCTGATCTCACCTATCTTTTTCCTTATAGGAACTATGTTGGCCACCCAAGTAGAATGTCTGATGGGAAAAATAATTTTGGCATCTAATAGTTTTTTAACCTCTTTTTCTATGAGTGGTTCTAGCAGAGGATTGACTGGCCTTTGCTTTTGGCAAAATGGTTTTGCATCAGGCTTTAATGGGATGGTGTGAGTTATAACATTTGGATTGTATTTCTTAAGATCTTTATAACTCCAAGCTATGACATATTTATAATATTTTAAGGTATGCATAATACCTTCTCTTTATTATGATGGTGTAGCTTTGCTTGTGAGAATGTTCTATGACTCATCTAAATCACTAATGTTATAAGGGTCATAAGCCTGTTGTGGGAGAGTAGTTTTGTTACATAGATTTTTGTTGTAACATAGATCGAATAATTTTTCCAATTTTAATATGCCTTGAGGGATACTATTTACCTTTGCCAACTCTTCAAACTCATTGACATCTTCTTACAATCTCTCGTCTTCATCGATCACCTAGTTTTCAAACACACCAGAGTTAGTTACAAAATTGAATATATGCCTGTCATTTTTTATAGAGCGAACGAACAGGAATAATATTGACGCAATTATTGAAATAATACATTTGCCACCTTAGAATAGTTTCGGTGAATACAGAATAGACTAGGTGCAGAATAGATGTTGTTATAACAATATAACAACATACTAAAATAATGAAATAATATAGTGCAACCTATAGTTACGCTAACATCCCCCCTTATTACATTATTTGGGTAATAATATAACTACTAGCTATACTAACATGCCCCCTAATTACATCATTTTGCAATACATAGAGAGTTGGAAAACAATTCAAACTTGACACGTGCAAGTGCCTTAGTGAAAATATCTACAACTTGAGCATTGGTGGAGATGTACTGAAGCTGAATTCGGTGCATTGGAACTTCATCTCGAATTAAGTGGCATTGTGTGTCAATGTGTTTGGTTTTCTCATGGTGCACTAAATTCTTAACAAGGTTAAAAACACCCTGGTTGTCGTAGAACAAGTGTATTGGAGATTTTTATGGATGACCCATACTTTTCAGAATGTGATGCAACCATATCACTTCACACACAACTTCACGTGTGGCACGATACTATGCCTCTGTAGATGAGATATCAACCATCTATTGCTTCTTGTTGTACCAAGAGATAGGACCGGATCCAAGATGAAATATATATCCTGAAGTTGACTTACAATCATCATATAACCCGGTATAATCAGAGTCCATGTATCCTTGCAAGAAGAATTTGTTATTCATCTTGTACTCTAGGCAATATTCCATTGTGCCACAGACATAGTGAAGAACATGTTTTGTTGCTTTCCAGTGAGTAGTATTAGGTTCCTGCATGAAACTTGAAATATAATTGATATAAAATATGATATCTGGCCTAGTATTGGTCAGATATATGAGACTCCCAATAAATTTATGATAGAGAGTAGCATCTATCTGAGGTGAATCATCATATCATGATAACTGAAGCCCTAATTCCATTAGAGTTGCCATCAGCTTGCAATCAGTCATGCGATATTTTTATAACAGTGTCTTGGAATATTTTTTCTTATACACTTTGATGTAGTGCTCCTTTTGGTTCACTTCCAAACCAAGACAGTAATGGAGAAGTCCAAGATCTATCATCTCAAAATATTTACACAAGTCATTTTTGATAGCAGAGATCATAGTTTTTGAACTCCCTGTAATGAGCAGATCATCAACATAGAGTATAAGCAACACTATCTTAGAATATTGTTTATTAAAATAGAGGTTTACATCTAACGAACATCTCTTGAATCCATGTTGTAGGAGGTGATTATCCATTTTTATATACCAAGCTTGAGGAGCTTGTTTTAAACCATATAAGGATTTGACCAACTTGCATACTTTCTACTTTTGGCCTTCGACTTTAAATCCTTCTGGTTGAGTCATGTAGACTTCCTCTTGGAGGTCATATTTTAGAAAAGCACTCTTGACATCCATTTGGTGAACTTTCCACCCATACTGCACTGCCATAGCACAAATAACTTGAATGGTGGTCATCCGAGTAGTAGGTGTAAAAGTTTTCTCATAGTCAATGCCTTCCTTTTGAGCATAGCCCTTTGCAACAAGATGGACCTTATGCTTATATATTGTCCCATCTACCTTGTACTTAACTTTGTACACCCATTTGCATCCTATGGGTTTATTTTTGTATGGCAAATCGACAAGCTTCCAAGTTTTGTTTTTCATCAGAGACTTATACTCAGCATCCATAGCAACATTCCATTGTGGCTCACTAAGGGCATCATGTACAGAAGCAGATTCATGTTCATTCATTGAAGACATAAACACCCTGTCATCATCTATATCCATATCCTCTATTTATCTATCTAGATCTATAGAAATTTCCTCAAAATATTGACAAATATTGTCAACATCAGTAGTATCTGCTACTGCTCTCTCCTGTCGAGCCATATTGCGAGTACAAGGTCTATCCAAAGTCAAATATGGTGGAGTGGATGATTTTGAGTCTCTGATTGTATTTGTATACCATTTTGTATTCTTCTTTTATGGTGGTGAAGAAGATGAATAAGTAGATGGTCCTCTAGTCTTTGATGATGAAGGAGACTTCTCAACTTTAGATTCCACAAGATCTAGGTATACATTTGATGTGCTTTGTGATGTGAAAGCTTCATCAAAAATGACATCTCTACTAACAAAAAACTTCTTGGTCAAAGGATCAATCAACTGATAATCCTTAGAGTACTCATCATATCCAAGAATAATACACTTCAATGTCTTCTCATCTAGCTTCTTCCTTTTCTCTTTCGGTATGTGCAAGAAAGCATTACATCTAAAAATACATAGATGAGATATGGAGGGTTTTCTACCACTCCAAGCTTCTTGTGGAGTCATTCCTTGTAGGGCCTTTGTGGATGCCCTATTAAACAGATATACTACTATGGTGAAAGCTTCTACCCAATATTGTTGCTCAATGTTAGCGTACTTCTATTTTAATTAGACTGTTTTGTCTAATTAGTTTGGCTGGTATATTGTTATACCTGCATCCTGTTGAGATGCGCCCAACTCTGAGCTAATCTAGGAATGCAGTTTGTAATCTCTGCATTATTTAAACACCCCCTGCTGAATAATAAATCTAGTTCATTGTTTTAACATGGCATCAAAGCCATTTCTGTAATTTTTTCTGGGCAGAGATTTTTTATTGCAGAGAAATTTTTTTTCCATGCACAGACGGAGGAAGGAGTTGATGCTGAAAAAATGGGCGAAGGAAATTTTTTTTTTCCTCGCTGGGCGTGATTACGCCACTCCACAACCCACTCCCCCATCCCTTTTTTATGCTGCAATTGCGTCGCGCGGCCGCTAAAACGCAGCGCACAGGCACAAAAGAAAAAAAAAAATTTGTCGCGTGCAGACGCGCGAAAGTCGTCGTGCATCCATGCATGACTACGGGAGGGGAACCCCCCCCGCTACGGACCGCGCAGGCAGGCCGTGATGCGGGAGCTGTGACGCACCCACGCCATGCAGACAGTGGTCCGCGCCACCCCCCCGCGGACGCGCAGTCCGTAACGACGTCCACGGACACATAGGAATGAAGCGCTGCGGACGCAGGGCATCCGCTTCCCCCCCCGCTGAGCGGACGTAACGTTCGCCCGTGCCCCCCCCCCCGACGAATTTTTAAATTAAAAAAAAAAAAAAAAAAAAAACGTAGCGGGAGCGCAGCGAGCCGCGACGCGCAGCAAGCGCAGCCGTGGCCACAACAGCGAGCTGCGCGGAGGAGAACGAGAGAGGAGGACGGGAAAACACGATCGGAGGTGGCAGAGGCTGCGCTCGGGCAGCAGACTGAGGACCCTCCTCAAATACGAGGGGGCCCTTTCTCCTCCCAGATCAGCCCACGGGCTCACTGGCAAGTGAGCTGCGTGGTGGGTTCCGGGAACCCAGCAGTCGGGGGTTCAAATCCTGCCAACTTCCCCCCTTTCGAAGGTATAATTTTTTTTCAAAGGTTTTTTTAATTATTAGTTTTTAGTTAAAATTTTTAATTTTAATTTATTTTTTATAGTTTTAAAACTTTATAAATTAAAATTTAATTTTAATTTATTTTTTGATAAGTTTTTAAAACTATATAAATTAAAATTATTTATTTTAACTTTAAATACATAATAATTATTAAAATGCTTTGTTAAAGAGATTTTTTTTAAGGGGGGATATTTTTTTCAAAAAATCAAAGGGGGAATGTGAGTAATTTTCTGAAAAAGCAATTTGGCGAATTGTAAAAGGTGCATTTTCGGCTGCGCCCGACACCTTGTGGGTTATTCTTGTGGGCAATTTTTTATGTTGTATGTTGCATATTTCATTTTTGCACTATAACATTAAAAATTAAAAGCAAATTCACTCCCTAAGTCCCTAGAATAATTAAAACCCATCCGTGCAATTTATTGCACTGCAGCATTCGGTATTTGTGATACCTCTAGCCAGCACTTACAGTTAAAGTTGTCATGATTGGGCTACTGTATCCGTCGCCTAATATAGCTGCTACAACGACGTCTGAGCTTGTTCTCTATAAATCTTTGGGGAGAGATAAGTTTGCCATTTTTTGCATTTTTTTACTCCATCCACTACCCTTAATCGCTATTGTGTTTAGGCATAAATCCTGAGGAAGTATTCTTCATAGTGTTTAGGGGAAGTTACGCCCCATGCATGAGAATAATCTTCTATGGTAGGCGCCATCAACAAGGCAATTCCCTTTCAGTACTGCTTATGTTCCACGTATCATATGATCTCTAAAACTCACCTATAGTCTCCCTCACGTAAGGGCGGGTGATTTTTGTTGATCTTTCTAAATACCTATAGTTTCCCTCACGTAAGGGCGGGTATTTTGTACAGTATAATGGCCTAGCAAAGGTATATCAAAAGGGGGACCAATTGGTGTTATAAGGAACCTTCACTATGGCCGTTGTTGCAAAGTTGATGACTGATCCTCATCAGTTATTGAAAGGTCCAAATTATACACCATGGAAACATAAGATGAAGGCAATTATCCAAATGGAAGATTTATGGGATATTTTTACTGGAGTAACACCTAGGCCTTCACCAGCATCAGGATCCATAGGTCCTTCCGCAGATCAGATAGCTTTTGACAAGAAATACAGTCGAGCAAAGGTGCTCATTTTTTTGCTATTTTAGATGAAGTGCAACCTCATATAGCTGAAAAAGCAAGTGGTAAAGAGGCATGGGATGCCCTTAGAACCATCTATGAGGGAAAGAATGATTCCACCATTCTTCATATTCAACAACAACTTCATAACCTGAGTTTGAGACAGGGTGAAACAGTTGAACTCTTTCTATGCAGAGTGTCTGAATTGAAAGAGAGATTGAATTCTTTGGGAGATTCTATGGACGAAAAGCTTCTCGTTTCAATTGTGATGAGAGCTTTACCTTCTTCATTTGATATGTTTATCACCTCCATCCAGGTTTCTCAACGACAAATTACCTACATCGAGTTGGTCAATCTGCTTCAACAACAGGAGGCACGCCAACTTCACAAGGATGATTCTTCCAATACAGCCCTATACACCAACAGGCAGGGTTCTAGGAAGAAAGGTAATGGGCAAAAAGGAGGCAACTTTTAGAAAGGAGGAAATTCTCAATAGGATACGAAAGGAAAAGGAAAACAACCTCAACAAAAGAAGAGGTGGTGCAAGATCTGTGAGAAAGACAACCATGACACCAATAGGTGTTGGCATAAGAACAAGCAAAAAGGCCAAAACAAACCACAAAATAAAAACAAGCAACCCTAGGTGAATGTTGTTGTTGAAGAATCTGACTCAGATTCTGAATGGGCACACAAGGTGCTCATGACTACCACAGATTCCACACAGAGGGATCCTGTTTGGTATGTCGATTCTGGAGCTAGCAAACATATGACTGGCGACAGATCGTGGTTTGAATCATTCGTGGCCAAAGAGGGCAAACCTGTCACCATTGCTGATGATAAAACCTACAGGGTTCAGGGAGAGGGTATAGTTTCAGTCACTCTTCCTGATGGCAAGTGTCAGATTGACAAAGTCCTCTATGTTCCGGGATTGGCCAACAATTTGTTGTCAGTGACACAAATCCTGGATAGAAATATGGTTGTCAACTTTCATGTTGAGAATATAAAGAAGTGTTGTACTATTACCAGGAAGGGTAAGCAGATTGCAACAGCTTCATATAAGCAAGGCTTATTTTCCCTAGATGCTATCTCTACTCCACATGTTGCCATGACTGTCTCTACCAAGGAGGCAACTTCCCTATGGCACAAGAGATATGGGCATCTTAGTTTTGGCTACTTACTTGAGCTCAGTAAGTATGAGATGGTAAAGGGTTTTCCTTCCCTTTCTGCCACATTGCCAATGTGCTCTGACTGCTTGGAAGGAAAGCAGCATAGAGTACCATTTGAGAAGAGCTCAACAAGAGCACGAAAACCTCTGGAGTTAATTCACATCGATCTGTGCGGTCCTTTCACACCCAACAGTTGTGGAGGGAAGAGGTACTGTCAGTTATTTGTAGATGACTACTCACGAAAGATGTGGGTTTTCTTTCTCCAACTGAAATTTGAAGCTTTCGCATTCTTCTAGCAGTTCAATAAATCTGTTGAGAAGGAGTCAGGAGCTTCTATTAAAACCCTCCGCTCAGATCGAGGGGGGGAGTTTACCTCTAATGAATTTTTTGCATTCTTAGATAAGCATGGAATCAAGAGACAGTTAACAACTGCCTATACTCCTCAGCAAAATGGAGTTGCTGACAGAAGGAACCGTTCTATCATGGAAATGGTTCGTTGTATGCTCACAGGAACTACTCTTAGGCAACAATATTGGGAAGAAGCTATCACCACTGTAGTATATATGTTGAATAGGGCACCCACAAAGGCCCTAAAAGGAATGACTCCACAAGAAGCATGGAGTGGTCGAAAACCCTCCATATCTCATCTACGTATTTTTGGATGTCATGCTTTCATGCACATACCGAAAGAGAAAAGGAAGAAGCTAGATGAGAAAACACTGAGATGTATTTTTCTTGGTTATGATGAGCACTCTAAAGGATATCGTTTGATAGATCCTTTGACCAAGAAAATTCATGTCAGCAGAGATGTCTTTGATGAAGCTTTCACATCACAGAGCACATATAAAGTACACCTAGATCTTGTGGAATCTAAGGAAGAGAAGATTCCTTCGTCAACACAGACAGGAGGTCCTTCTACATCTTCTTCACCACCATCGAATAAGAACCCAAAATGGTGTACAAATACAATCAGAGACGCAAATTTATCCACTCCTCCCAATTTGAACTTGGATAGACCTCGTACACGCAGTATGGCTCAAAAGGAAAAAGAAGCCAAAGAAACTGGTGAGGTTGATGATCTTTGTCAATATTTTGAGGAACTTTTTGTAACTCCACATACAGAAGCAGAGGATATGGATATTGATGATGATAGGGCGTTCATGTCTACCATAGATGATCTTGAACCTGCATCAGTGCAAGATGCTCTCAGTGAGCCTCAGTGGAAGGCCGCTATGGATATAGAGTATGAGTCTTTTATGAAAAATAAAACTTGGAAGCTTGTTGATCTGCCGCATGGAAAGAAACCCATTGGCTGCAAATGGGTATATAAAGTCAAGTACAAGGCAGATGGAACAATTGATAAGCATAAGGCCCGTCTTGTTGCAAAGGGCTATGCTCAAAAGGAAGGCATTGACTACGAGGAAACTTTTGCACCTACTGCTCGGATGACCACAATTCGGGTTATGTGTGCTATGGCAGCACAATATGGGTGGAAAGTTCACCAGATGGATGTCAAAAGTGCCTTTCTAAATGGTGATCTCCAAGAAGAAGTCTACATGACTCATCCAGAAGGATTTGAAGTGGAAGGCCAAGAGCAGAAGGTTTGCAAATTGGTCAAATCCTTATATGGTCTGAAACAAGCTCCTCGAGCTTGGTATATAAAAATGGACAATCACCTTGTGCAACATGGATTTAAGAGATGTCCGTCAAATGCAAACCTCTATTTCAAGAAATAGGGTTCTGAGATAGTGTTGCTTGTACTCTATGTTGATGATCTGCTCATTACAGGGAGTTCAGAAACTATGATCTCTACTGTCAAAAGAAACTTGTGTAAATATTTTGAGATGACAAATCTCGGACTTCTCCATTACTGTCTTGGTCTGGAATTCAGCCAAAAGGAGCATTCCATCAAAGTGTCTCAGAAAAAATATGCCAAGACATTGCTGAAAAAATATCGCATGAATGATTGCAAGCCAATGGCAACTCCCATGGAGAATGGACTTCAGTTATTGTGATATGATGATTCACCTCAGGTAGATGGTACTCTATATCGACAGTTGATTGGGAGTCTCATATATCCGACCAATACTAGGCCGGATCTCGTATTTGCTTGTCAACTATCTTTCGAGGTTCATGCAGGAGCCTAAGACCACTCATTGGAAAGCAACAAAACGTGTTCTTCACTATGTCCGTGGTACTATGGAATATGGCCTAGAATACAAGAGGAACAACAAATTATTCTTGCAAGGATACACGGACTCTGACTATGCCGGATCATTTGATGATCGCAAGTCAACTTCTGGATACATTTTTCATCTGGGATCCGGTCCTGTCTCTTGGCACAACAAGAAGCAACAAGTGGTTGCTATTTCATCAACAGAGGCAGAGTATCGCATCGCACGTGAAGCTATGTGCGAAGTGATATGGTTGCGTTGCATTCTGACAAGTATGGGCCATCCATCAAAATCTCCAATACACTTGTTTTGTGACAATCATGGTTTTCTGAACCTCGTCAAGAATCCAGTCCATCATGAAAGAACAAAGCACATTGACACACAATGTCATTTCATTCGAGATGAAGTTCCAAAGCACCGAATTCAGCTTCAGCACATTCCTTGTAGGGCCTTTGTGGATGCCCTATTAAACAGATAGACTACTATGGTGAAAGCTTCTACCCAATATTGTTGCTCAAGACTAGCTCTTGTGAGCATACAACGAACCATTTCCATGATGGAACAGTTTCTACTTTTAGCAACTCCATTTTGTTGAGGAGTATAAGTAGTAGTTAATTGTCTCATGATCCCATGTGTAGTCAACAATGTATTCTATAGAAGTAAACTCCCCCCCTTGATCTGAGTGGAGGGTCTTTATAGAAGTCACTAACTCCTTCTCAATAGATGTATTGAATTGCTGGAAGAAACCAAATGCCTCAAATTTAATATTAAGAAAGAAAACCCACATATTTTTTGAGTAATCATCCACAAACAACTAAAAATACCTCTTCCACCCATAATTGATGGGTGTGAAAGTACCACATAGATCGGTGTGAATCAACTCTAGAGGTTTCTTTGCTCTTGTAGAGCTCTTCTCAAAATGTACTCTATGTTGCTTTCTTGCCAAACAGTCAGAGCACACTGGAAATGTGGTAGAAAGGGAAGGAAGACGCTTTACCATCTCATACTTACTTAGCTAAATTAAGTAGCCAAAACTAAGATGCCCATATCTCTTGTACCATAGGGAAGTCACCTCCTTTATAGAGACTGTCATGGATACATGTGGAGTAGATATAGCATATAAGGTAAATAAACCATGCTTATATAAAGCAGTTGCAATGTTCTTACCTCTCTTGGTAATGGAACAACACTTCTTGCCTCCATCAACCCTAAATTTCACAACCATGTCCTTGTCCAAAATTTGTGTGACTGACAACAAATTGTTCACCAATCTTGGAACATAGAAGATTTTTTCAATATGACACTTGCCATCAGGAAGAGTGACTAAAGTTGTACCTTCTCCCTGAACCTTGTAGGTTTTATCATCAGAAATAGTGATAGGTTTTCCCTCTTTGGCCTAAAAGGACTTAAACCATGATTTATCGCTAGTCATGTGCTGACTAGCACTAGAATTGACGTACCAAATAGGATCCTTCTACTTGGAAACTATGGTAGTAATAAGCACCTTGTGTGCCCTCTCAAAATCTGAGTTAGATTCTTCGACATCAACATTCACTTTAGGTTGCTTATTCTTGTTTTGTGGTTTGTTCTGGGCCTTTTTTTTAGGTTTTTAATTCTTAGCCAACATATGTTTGTATCATGACTCTCTTTGTCACATATTTTGCAATATTCTTTTTTTTGTTTAGGTTGTTTCCATTTTGAATCTTTGTTAGAATTTCCTCCTTTCTAAAAATTACCCTTCTTCTTAGGACCCTTCTTGTTGGAATAGAGGGTTGTGTTAGAAGAATCATCTCTCTAAAGTTGGCCTCCTCCTCTTGAAGAATTTTTACCAACTCAACAAAGGTAACTTTCCATTGTGACACCTTAAGGGAAGTGATCAACACCCTATAAGAATTAGGTAAAGTTCTCAATACAATTGAGGTAAGGAGCTTGTCATCAACAAGTTCTCCCAAAGAATTCAATTTTACTTTCAACTCAGACACTTTGCAAAGAAAATGTTCAACTATCTCTCCCTGTTTCATGCTTATACTGTGTAATTGAGATTGAAGGAATGGAATAGTGGAATCATTTTTTCCCTAATATATATTTTTAAGGGCATCCTATGCCTCTTTACTATGTGTACACTCAACAATGTGGGGTTGAAATTCGTCTGAAACAACAAGCAAGATGAGAACTTTTGCATTACTATCTTTCTTGTCAAAGTCTATCTAAGCAACATATGGAGTTGTGGTTGTTGTTGATCCAGTAGTAGGTGAAGGTCTGGTTGTTGCTCCAAAAAAAATAGTGCATAAGTCATCCATGACTAGGATTGCCTTCATTTTGGTTTTCCATGGTGTGTAGTTAGGACATTTCAACAACTGATGAGCATCAGTCATTAATTTTGTAGACATAGTGAAGGTTCCTTATATCCTTTTGATATACCTTAATGCCAGGTCATTATACCATACAAAATACCCGCCCTTACATGAGGGAGACTATAGGTATTTTGAAAAACCAAAAAAATTACCCGCCCTTACATGAGGGAGACTATAGGTAATTTCAATGATTATACGATACATGGTAATTAGGCGGTACTGAAAGGAAATCACCTCGTTGATGGCACCCACCTTAGAAAATAATCAATCTTCATGCATGGGGCATAAATTACCCTAAACACTTTAGATGTCAGAACATTTGTTGGGATTTAAGCCTAAACACGAGATCGATTAGGGTAGTGGATGTAGTAAAAAAAATGCAAAATGGTGTACTTATTCCTCCCTGACGATTGATAGAGAAAAAGCTTAGACGTATTTTTGGTAGCTATATTAAGTGGCGGATACAGTAGCACAATCACTATAGCATTACCTATAAGTGCTGGCCGAGGTATCACAAATACTGAATGTTGTAGTGCAATAAATTACACGGATGGGTTTTATTTATTTCGAGGACTTAGGGAGTGATTTATATTTTTAACTTTAATGAAGTAGTGCATAAAAGAATGAAAATGCTACTTACAACAAAAAAGTGCCCACACAAATAAACCCATAGGTGTCGGGCGCTGTCGAAAATGCACCTTTACAATTTTCCCAAGTTTGCTTTTTCAAATTCTGAAAAAATTACTCACTTTACCCCATTTGAATTTTGAAAGAAATAGGCCCCCCCTTAAGTTTTTGAAAAAAAAATTCCTTTTCTAAAGCCTTAAAAAAAATCTTTATTAAGTTTAATTAATTAAAAAAAATTACTTTATCATAAAAAAATTCTTTAAACAAGATAATTTAATTATGAATAAAGTAATTAATTTTAATATTAAACTAATAATAAAGAAAAATTAAAAATAACTTAAAAAAAAAAAATTAACAAAAACTTAAAATAAAAAATTTATATACCTTTCCAAGGTACTTCGGGGGGGGTCGACGGGTTTTGACCCCGTGACCTCGGGGCTCCTTGAGTCCCTACCGCTCAACCCATGACCAAGTGGGCTAGCGGGTTGATCCGAAAGGATCAGTGGGCTCGCCTTTCTTAAGGAGGACTCCCTGAGTTCCTCCTTCGATCGGCCACCTCCGCTCCACCCGACGATGACTCCCTTTGGTGGAGACGACTCTCTTTGGTGGCATCCTGGTAGACACCCACATAGCTCGATGCCTACGTCTTCTCAACAGATCCACCCAACTCCTGCAACCTCAATAGAGCTCGTGTCTTCTCAGCAAGCTCCCTCTGCGTAGAACAATAACCAAATCACCCTCCAAACTGTACTTCAACCTACATAAAAATGAATGCTTCTACGAAATGTTATGGTCGGGGACAATGTTGAATGCTTGTGCAGGGAAAAATTGGAGGTTGTTCAAGATTTTAATCCGGAAAAAATCACCAGATGAATCACCAAATTAGACCTAGAAAAAATTTTCTAGATCCATGCACTGTGGAGATAAGGAAAAATCAGCACAGTTAGCATTGGTTGACGATAGAGTTACGGTGACAAGTTGCAGGGTGGTCGAGGGTTTGTTAAAAAAAAACATATTATCGCACATGTGTGGGTCATTGCGCTAGGTAGCAGTGTAAAAGGCCCAACCCTCCCAATGGAGGGTGTCTCCTCTTAGGGAGACGTTGCCCAATCGGGCGACAGGTCTTCTCCCACATGGGGGCCACCTTGGTGGCTGCCTCTAGGATATTCTCAGCTTTGTGAGCCACCTCCATTATCTCCTTGCATCGTGATCCACATTTGATCTATAGAGTCTCGATAATTTTTTTTTTGGAGAGTCTTGAGTGTCGAGTCGACCTGTTTGGCCAATCGAGTCATTTCTTCCATCGAGATGCAGGTCCAGCCCTGCCTCAAGTTTTGTGCCAAATACGAAAAAAAATGTGCCAAAAAAATCAATAGCTTTGATACCATGTAAAGCGAACGAACAGGAATAATATTGATGCAATTGTTTAAATAATACATTTGCCACCTTAGAATAGTTTCGGTGAAGATGGAACAGACTAGGCGCAGAATAGATGTTGTTATAACAATATAACAACATACTAAAATAATGAAATAATATAGTGCAAACTATAGTTACGCTAACATTTTCAAAAAATTGGAAATTATTTACATTATTGGGTACAAACGGACAAGGCATGAGCTCAATCGATTTTTTTTTTGAATTTCTTACCATCCATGGGATTGATCGTACCTGCAACAACTGCTAGATAATCTGCTACCCGATTGCCTTTTCAAGAAATTAAAGATATGTTAAAGTCCATGAATTCATAAATTAAGCTTCTTACTCGATTACTATAGTGTATTAATCTTTTATCATTACAAGAGTACTGAAGCTTAACCTATTTTACAACTAGCTATGAATATCCTAATACTTTTAGACATTTTATTCCTTTACTAAGAGCTAGTTGTAAACCACAAACTAGTACCTCATACTCTGGTAAATTACATGTACATGGGAATTGCAAGCAGTATGCATGGAATCAGGACTTACCTTTGGGGCTTATGAGTTCCACCCCCGCGCCACTACCTTTTCTGGACCTAGATCCATAAAAATTCAACAACTATACAAGATCATTTTCTGCAAGTGATTCGTTAGATATACCTGTTGTCTTTGGTTCACTTGCTTTTTTTGATCACATCTAATTTGAAAGTTCCCAATTATGTCTCGGTATTCAAAATTTCATTCGTCCATCTATTATAATTAGTGATGAGTTCCTTCAATCTGGGTCTCTTTCAATTTTGATTTGATTGGTCACACCTCTCCATGGCAACCACATGTGTAAGAAATCAGTAGAAAAGTAGCCATTCAAATTACTGCTCCAATCCCTACTTAGCAACAAACCATATTTAGCATATATATCCACCACTTGAATATCTATATACTGTTGAACTCTAGGCTCGGAAGCAATTTGAATAAAGACATTCTTCAACATGCCTACCACATTTACTTTGGTTTTATCCAATTGAACCATAATTTTATTTGTTTTTGTGGGAGTGAGTCCCAAATTTTGACAAACCGAATAAGGCATCACATTACCTGAAGCGCCCGAATCCACCATGCAATTGTGCATGTTCTTTCATGCAATACAAACTATTAGCAGGAAAGGAAATTATTCATCTCTTTCTTTCCTAGCAAAATTTTTAACTTCGGTAACTTCGTTAGCTTCTCTTGCTTCCTAAAATCCTAAATTTTGCATTAAAAGAGTTATCTGTTCAGGTAATTGGTAAGCATCGTACAAGTTGATGCTAGATTTTGTCTTTTTCAAATATTCTATGATATTATAGGTTGTGGATTCCTCATTGTGAAACTTTGGAATTGTTTTTGACATCACCTTTGGATTTTCTGGCAAAGGTGGGGAGCAAGATTTTTATTTGATCTAACATCAGGTGGTATACTCAAATATTTAGGAGGAGTAGAAGAAGTGTTGTATGTTTTACCTCTGCTTCACAAGTGATAATTGTGAGTTGGTTTCTTATATTGTTTCAACGTGTGTATTTCCTCTATCAACTCTTCTTATTGTTCACTTAATTCTTCTTCATTTTCCCCCCTTTCACATATGTCTATTACGAATTCCTGAATTTTATCTTTCCTTTTGACTGTTTCATTTTCATCATCATATGGAACCAATTCCATTTTACCCAGGCCTTGTTGAATGCAACTAGTTACACAAGCAAACTTGTTACATTCTAATTCATTATGCTCGTTAGTATGATGTAGCCTACACCAATTATCTAATACAACTTCAATAAGATTGCAAATTGTAGCTTTTGAATTTGAGCTTGAAGCTCCTTTGTTGTTAGCTACTGGAGTGGGAACACCCCCATTTTTTGGTCTTGTATTAAAGTGTTTAGGCTTTTGCATAGTGAATCACCTATTGGATTGAGTGTTTTGGTTTCCATATTTCTGTATCTAAACTACATCATTACTTAATTTCATGTAATGTTTTTCTAGTTTCGCTACATTTTTAGGTTCTGAATTATCATTGGCTGATGGATTCAAATTTGGTTTTGGTGGCACATTTATTTAGTTGGGTTTAACCAACTAGGAGTATTTGAATTAGGCAAGTTTGATTGAGGATTTAACCAATTTTGATTAGGATTGCCTTGAGGAGTCGCCACATTTGATGTATTATGTGAGTTGTGATGTTGGGCAAATTTTGGTTGGCTAATGCACTTGGATTGATCCATGGATTAGTGCACATTGAATTTCCTTGGTTCATCATGTTTTGCATCAGCATTGGATTACCTTGTAACATATGTGAATTTTGAAAATTTTGAGGAAACATTGGATTATGCTGCTGAAAATTTGAATTTTGGTTCCAATTTTGGTTATACGCCATGTTTCCAAACATACTATTTTGTGGGGTTTCATTGAAAATATTTTGAGCAGCATATTGACTTTCAAGAAGCATAGGATTACTAGGTGGAGCATGTAGAACACAAGCTTATACTGAGAGGGGGGTGAACAGTATAAGACTACTTTTAACTTTTTCTTTCAAATCAGCTTTCAAATCAATAACATGCAAAATAAAGATAGCAGTAATAACAATAGTAAAAACAATGCACAAAATATAATCCACAAAGTGACACAACAATTTACGTGGTTCACCCAAGGTGGGATACTCCACGGATAAAAATTTTCTTCTAAAAGTTATATCAAAGTCCTCTGGGAATCCTTCCCGATTACAATGTTTATGAACCTCAGCTCAAAGGAGACACCTTCCCCTAATTTTTCTTTGCTTGGTGATCCTTTAGAAGACCTCTACCTCCTCTGCCCTTAGCAAGTGGAACTCTATACACAGAAGACACCTCTCTTCCCTGCTCTGGCTGGAGATCTCTGTCCTCAACTCTATCACCGTAAAGCTAGTCTTCGAATTGCACTAAACTCAGTCCTTCGATCTAGCACAAATGTCCTCTTCTGCCTCAATATTTGTCCTCAATTTTGGTCCTCAAAACTGGTTAAAGAAAATGGTTCACAAGCTTTCAAGACAGCTTGCTTGATCTTTGTCCAAGTCTTCACTTAGACTTGCCTTAGATCTGCTTTGCAAGTTCTTAGAAGAACCTGCCTTCACTTCCCACAAGCTTCAACAATAGCTTGCTCAATGCTGTCCAACAGTACTATCTGCTTTGTTACAACCGCATTTGATCGAAACCAACTTCTGCATAGACTGCGCAAACACAGCAGCACTTAACTCTCTGCAATCAATTTTCTTGAAAAGCGCTCTGTCTGCAAATGTCACAACACCAATAGCTTCTGTTCTTTTGCACATTCATTGTAGCATAGTCTTCGCAACCACTGCAGCACTCGATCGCACAGCAACTTATGCACTTTTGTGCAACCACAAAAACACCCTCTTCGCACAGTTTGCTTCTCCTTGATCGAACTTCTTCCCGCACTCTGCTTCTGCAAAAGTCACCCTTCGAACGCACACTTCGATAGATTTGATACGACTGCTCTTTGCACACCATAGACTTCCTTGCAAAAATTCGATACATACATTCGATAATAAAACTCTCCGAACAACCCTCCTTTTATATTAGCAATCTCATGATTAAATTCTTGATCTTAGTCAGTTGTTTAACCTTCAACCATGTCGGCTGCAGAACCCCACACTTCGTCGGCTCAAGGTTAACTCTGTCGGCTTCAACCGCCTCTACTGTTCTGTAGCTTTTCTAGCATGAAACATCAACATGTCGTGATATCGTGACATCTTTGTCTGTCGTACGCCTTCTACACTTGTTGTCGTGAAATCGTGACACTACTGTCTGTTGTGCGCCTTTTTTGGCCTGTTGTCACGAAATCGTGACACTCCGTGACTTTGCTGACGTCATCATGTCTTCTGTCGTGAAATCGTGACACTGTAGTCTTCATGACCTTCCTCTCTGCTTTTGTCGTGAAAACGTAACACTCCTTCCTTTTACTGATGTCATCATCATTCTTGTCGTGAAATTGTGATGCTTTAGTCTGCAAGGCCTTCTTCTCTGTTTTTGTCATGAAATCACGACACATATGCTTTTGCTGACATCATCAGCAACTCTGTCATGAAATCGTGACACCATCTCCAAATGCAAGCTGCTATCTCAACCTGTCACAAAATTGCGACACTTCTGGCTTTTGTATGCTTTCTTCACTGCCTGTCGCAAAATCGTGACGCTGCTCCTTTTAGACTCTTTTCATTTGCTGCATGTCGCGAAATCGCAACGCTTCTTAATTTGAGCTTTTCAGCATGCCATGAAATCGTGACAGTCCATACTTAGTCTTTTGCAGCATGTTGTGAAATTGCTACAGACCTCACTTGGATCTTTGCATCATGTCACGAAATCACGACAGTTCCTGAATCACTTTCTCTCTCTTCAATCTTGTCGTGAAATCGCGACAGCTTACACTGCGGACTCTTTCTTCTGCACCATGTCACGAAATCGTGACATTTTTCCATCCGTACAGTCTCCTTTGCAGAATGTCGCGAAATCGCGACACTTTTCTTTCTCTGCCTTCCTGCACCGTTCGAGTCGCGAAAATGCGACATGTCACGAAATCGTAACATTTTTTTCTGCTTTGCCTCTGCCTTCCAGCATGTCGCAAAATCACGACAGATTTGCCCAAACTTTCTGTATTATTCTTTTACAAGGAGACGTTTCTCTCTATGTGCTCTTGCACAAGTAATTTCTTAATCAAGAAAGAAAGGGACTAATAATATGTTATATTTATATTAAAGATAATATTTTAAAAACGTATAAAAGACGACAATAATAAATATTTAATCTTATGTTTTATAAATCTAGTCCTTAAATAAGTTTCAATGTTATATATGTTTAAATACATTTATTGTATAATATTTAAATTATTTATATGTACATGTTCCTAATACCTATTTTTTAATTATTTAGAAATTATTATGTGACCTGTTTAGTTATATATTTTCTAAATTACAACGGTGGCGTCTTAAATTATTTGTGGACTGTTTCTTAGAAGAACGATGGAAAGCCGGAGAAAGAAGTAGGTCGGCCACGTGCTAAAAAAAAGCAAAAAGCAAAAATACAAACAAACTATTAGGGTTGATCGGAACATTGAATGAACAGTTGGTTGATGGAGACAACTTGAGAAAAAGTAAACCCCAAGCGGAGTCTGAAACTGTGTATAGTATTCGATGTACATGGTTGGATTCATGGTTGAAAGTTCAGCCATCATCGTACACTTAATTATTTTTTATCTTTATATTTTAATAAAATTATAATAACAATTAAACCTTATAAGTGAATTAAATATTGAGTACCTAAAGCTAACGATATAGTTACAGAGAAAATGCCGAAGAAGGTACAAGTTAACGTTGAAAAGAAGTGGAGCAATCCCCATAATTCCGATATTCAAAATTTATTTGGTTAAAAAGATTTCAAAACCATAGATGAATGCTAAGAGCCTTCCATCCATAACAGTAAAAGACCAGGAAATCCAGCTATAAAAAAAGCATTTCATTAATAAGTGAACCTTTCATGTAGGAGTTTCCCTATTACATCTAGTGCTTGCAATGCTTGATTATCCATGTAAACTAGAAGGTCGAGTGCAGGGTACCATAAAGAAACGTACGATTAAAGGAACTTATGATTGAAGGAGTCCTTCGAAGACATATAAAGAAAGTTGGATCATCAATTAACCAATTACAGTACATTGAATATGCAGAACACTGAAACCTTAAGATTGCCATTAGAACAACTATAAATTTTCAGAATTGATATCAGATCAATATTTAACCGATTGAATGTTCAATTAATAAAATCCTCGGATACACTAGGAATTTCTTATAGACGTGGACCCCGTTCCATTACTAACCGGGAGGCTTCTGAGTGTCGTAGAAACTGGAAGTGGTTGCATCCCAGTTGAAGGGACATGCCAATCTGGGCATGCCTTCTTCATCGAGGGGAGTCTCCGTCTCTGCTTCTGAGAGATGAATGCTCTGCTCAAGCCGTCCGCACTCTGGAGATGCAAACAGATATTTTGCATCATTCAAATCACATGTGTAGTCTTGTACATGTACCTTCCTTTCCCTAGGAGGATCATTCCCCACATCTTGCAATTGGTCTGCAAAACTTCGTGGGCACACTGATTGTTCCTTCTCAGAACACTCACCCGCCTGCAACGAAGGTCCCGCTTCTTCATTTGCTGCTCTATCATGTTCTTGATCATCACCATGTTCATCATTATTATGATGACTATAGTAGTGTTCGGGGACGGTGTCGAAAACGGAGCCAACAGCGAGGGCAGCTTCTCGAACCGAGTTGGGCGATGGATTGGACCGTGCCTGTGCAACCACCGCCCATCCACTCGTAACCGACGGCGAGTCTGGAAAGTTGAATGACGTTGTAGCAGTGGGTTCACGTAGGCATAAGAGCGCCGTGTCATAAGCTCGAGCTGCAGCCTCTGGAGTGAAGTATGAGCCCAGCGATACGCGTGACCTCCCCCTCGTCATCTTTGCCGCACGAATTTCAGCAACCCAATTTCCCCGTTTTCGTTTTCTGATGCCTCGGTATCTGCTTTCCTTCTCCCCACTTTCTCCACCATTGAACTCATTTCTATTTCTATCCATCACTAAAAGATTAGAAGGAATGGACATCGAATGGGTAATTGTCTGCAACCAAAGCTAGTACTGACATGAGCACGCTAACCGATGTATATGAGTTCTTTATAATCTCCATGATCGGCGAAGTCTTGGTGTGAATGTTGAGCCCGTGGACGGTAAGACTATTCATTGTCTGCAACGAAATTGAATAGAATGTCCCGTCGTAATGTTGGTGGCTCCGACCAGGCCTAGAATTGTGGCTCTGACTTGGAAGAAAGGACAATGCTACTTTTTGCGGCGCCGACGAATTCATCTATTTCACACAGAGGCGTGCTAATGCATCCGTACGCTGGCGTTATTGCCTTGGAACTCAAATAGCGATTCGTGGAAATTCCTCGAGCGATTCCTAGAAATTCTGTAAGGACCATGAAAAGCAAAACATAAATTTTATGGTGAGATTCAAGATTATTAAAGAGGGAGATAATTTAGAAAATCTTAATAATGAGGGTGGTTCCAATACTTAAGAGTCTACAAGTGAATAGAAAAGCTATTAACATTAATGAGAATATCAGTAAAAAAAAATTATAAGAGCTCAATAATTATTGTGAATGACATAATTAAGTTAATTAATAACAAAGGCTCTGTCTTGTAAGAAAGGACAATGCTAGTTTTTGTGGCGCTGGCGATATTGACTTAGAACTCTTATAGCGATTCGTGGAAATTCTTCGAGCGATTCGTGGAAATTTTGTTAGGACGATGAAAAGCAAAAATGGCACTGAGATAATACCACCGGTGTAATTTATTATTTTATATATTGAATTTCTTACGCCATCATTAGTTATCCTAAAAATTATATAAGAAGAACAGAGAAAATAAAAATGTAATTATTGGATTAAAGGATAGATAGAAAGATATTAATGAAATTTTAATATATTATTTTAAGAGCAAATTAAAAAAACATTTTAATATTTAAGTATCACTGAAATTTATAGGAAAGTGTGTGCTAGATCGACAACAACGGTACAAACTCCAAGTAACTAGTGGTCCCCATTTCAAGCCGAGTCAACAAACACGAGATGGATAGGTTTGTTGAGAGCAGTCCTTGTGGTTTGAACCTTACACTTACAGTCACTAAAAATAGTAGCTGTAACCAACTCTCTTATCTAACAAAAAAAATAAAAGAGTTTTAATGAGGTTCAAACCTTGGGGGAAGCCTGTTGTAGTCTGATTTGAATCTTTTGAGTGCATGTTAGATTAACGACAACAATATGAATCGTGAGCATTCGATGGTTCATTTCACATCGAACTATAAAACAACGAGGTGGAATAGATTTGGTGGATGCAACCCTTGTGGTTTGAACCCTATACTTGTCAGCTACTAAAAATAGTGTGGTTGTAACCAACCCTCCTATCAAACAAAAAAAACATGAGTTATAATAATTTATGGGTTTAATGGATATTTTATATTGATGTTATATTTATTTAATTATAAACATTTTGAAAAGTAGAGAATTTTATTGATAGAAAATTATAAATCTATTCTTTTAAAAGTTTAAACCATAAATCTATTTCGTCATTATAATAATTGTTTATTTTGTCTCTTGTATATTTTATAAACTCGTCACTCCAAAGGTAAAAGGTTTGCAATTATAATAAGAATGGTCTAGAATATAAAAAGGGAATGATATTTGTTGCCTTATTATCTTTATCTTAGTTGTATTAATTTAAAACTTGCTACTTCTTTAAGATATGAGATTTGGTAGATTATTAGATATGAGATTTGGTAGATTATTAATGTTAGTTTTTTTTTCCAAAGCATCAAATGAGTATTAGAGAAAACATTATTAGATAAGTTTGAAATTATTGCAACAAAGGTAGATAGTGTCTCTATTAATCAAAGTAGGTTTATATGTAATAAGACTTTAAATTCTAGTTGATGGTATGCTTTATTCTATAAAATAAACAACTTTTATTCTATAAAATAAACAACTATGTATTAGAATCTAACATAATATAGGCATCTAAAATATCTTGGAATATAAGATTAAATAGTTAGATTATATGAAATAAAGCATAGTTCATGAAAAATATAATATCAAAACCAATTAAAGCATGGATAACCATGAAAATTTGGATATGAATGTTGTTAAGTGAAATACATTTTTAACTAAAAGCTCTATCATGGACATGATCACTTAAGTTGACCTATATATATTGGAGGATTTACATATTCTAAAATGTTTATGATAGAAAAGAGCAAAACATAAATTTTATGGTGATATTCAAGCATGTGGAACAAGGAAATTGAGATTATTAAAGAGGGTGATAATTTACACAATCTTAATAATGATGTAGATCTAATACTTAAGAGTCTACAAGTGGATATAAAAGCTATGAATATTAATGAGAATATCAGTAAAAAAAATTATAATTGTATTTTAGGATCCGGATAATTATTGTGAATGGTATAATTAAGTTAATTTATAACATTATTTAGAGGAATTATTTTTCTGACTTGACATGAATAAGATGTCTTTCTAAACTCACCTCTTGCTATGATCTTTTGTTTTGAGGCATGAACTGGTATATTGATGGAATGCTAATAGAAAATATTCATGCATAAATAAAATATACACAAGAACATAAACATAGACAAATAATGCTAATAATTGATACCATACATCCTATATAGTAAGAATAAAACTATATTACTACATGTATAAAATAAAAAATAATATACAAAAATACTCTAATAAGAAAATTTGGTCCTCTTATTAAGTCTTCATCTCCTATGGACTCACCCATGACTATATCCTTTAATTTCATCCAAAAAATCCATCATACACACTCTATATATAGATTCACTATTTCTTTGGCTAGTTAGGTTTCCTAGCTCTCACAATTGTATTTGAATCTCACTTGCTTGAACTAATAAATGCTCAAATTTCTTTCCATGAGAGGAGTTTTCCTCTATTTAATGGATTATGGAAGCTACATATTATATGAATGAAGGTATATAGAAGGGAAAAATGATAAAATTTTCAAACATATCCTCTTGAACTCTTCCCATAATACTTACAATTACATGAAATAGTCAAAATATCACATAAACCCACACATTTTCTCTCGTAATTATATAATAATTTTAAACTATCTTTGATGTTTATACATAACATAGAAATTTTACATGATATACTCAATTATTCAAAGAATATCCCAAGATACTTTGAGCTTGTTTTTTTTTTATATGGTATTAAGAAAGGGGGTTTTTGAAAGGAACCCCAAAAATCTTATTACAAAATATGGAGCATTGGGCAACCAAGGGAGAATCTAGGGTTTTCCAAAAAAACTAGTAGGCCTCACAACCTAACAAAATTAACCAACAATACAACATCCAACCCAGAGGAGATCCAAGGACAAACAAGATCAAACTCCTTAAGACCATTCCAATATATTAACATTAAATAAAAAAATATAGCACCACCACAAGGGTCAAAAATAACATAAACATGGAAAGGGATCCATCAAAGCTCAGATATTAGGAGGATTATCTCCCACAATCCCTAGGATCAAATTTAAAACCCCAAGGCTACATTGACACCGTTGAATCATCGCTTGGGTATATTTAGCGTAAGCTATAATGATCTTTAGGATTCTCATCATCACCTTGTGGTTTCCTTCTAGAGTTTTTAGGACTAACTCTAGAAGGATGTCTGGACGAGCATGGGAAAACTTACCCAAAATATCGGGTAACTCCACATAGAATTTTCCCTTCTTCTTCACAAGGGTTTAATCCTATGAATTTGGCATAGTCATGAAAGTTGAGGACATCTCGACATGGATAAAAATTTTAGAGAGGTGTTTGGACCTTCTTGTCTTCCTCCCTCTAATCCCTTTAGAAGAAAGTGAAACTCCCTCAAGAGTATTTGAACACTTTCCCTCCATATTTATAGATATGATAAGACTCAAAAAATTATTTGACATCCTTGAATCACTAGAGTTGCAGTGGGTGGACCTTGGAGAAAATATGGTAACTAGAGTCTCCTTCTAAAGCTCCACTTAGTTCAGTGCCATATCCCAAGATAGTTCTTTGGCTTGAACTACATACTCAAAAATTAACAAAGCCAATCCTTGGTGAATTGGGTCAAACATTTTTTCTTTCTTCACATCAAGCATAGATTTATCCATGGAATGGAATAAGAAAGAAGGGATGTTCATCAACCTATGCCAATGCAATTGATTTTAAAATATCGCATGATAACTTCAAAGGACATACCTATTTGAATTCAAAGTAAAGTAGTCCATAATTACTAAGAATACCTTATTCCACAAGACCTTTAATGCCTTTACATGGTATCCATTTTGGATATTTTATAGAAATTTATTTTTCATCTAGGAATTAATCCATTTCTTTGATTAGGGAGTGATTTTCCCTATTGTGATAGTAGTCATCCAATGACAAACCTGTTACCTTAGCAATTAGTGCTACAAAAACTTCAAATTCTAAACCTTCAGCCTTTACCATCCCCCTTTTCCATGAATGTACCATTTGATTTAAAACATCTTTATTGTAACCATAAAATTTCAAAATACAATCTAGGAGGCCCCCTTTATGCAAAATATTTCTAACATTATCCCCGACATCAAGCTTGGCTTGCTCCAAAACCACACCTTCATTGTCCCATAAGTAAACCACCAACTATTCTAAACTAACAATAGAGAACTCTTAACACCCAACACCCTATCCTGCAACTTACTATTCTAAAAACCAATCATCACCCAAAAGCTTAAAATAGTCAATCAACCATTAGGGTGCAATCGAATTCTTCCTAGGAAAAATAGGTAGCACTACTAGTCCAAATAGTGGTGTATATTTAGAAGCTCACAACTAAAAAAAAGACTGGACAAAAAGAATGATCCACCAATTCCAAACACATGAAGGATGAGGCTCATATTTTGAATCTCGAAAGCACCTATACCTAGAGCATTTTGGAAATTCCACCTCAGGAGTTGGATCAGATAGCAAATCTAGAAATATTGATAAATATAAACATAATTCTAATAACCAACTCTCCAAAGGTAATTGCTACAAAAACCAGTGATTCAAAATAGGTGGATTAGGAATAGCAAACCACATCAATAGAGGAAAATTTAGGAAAAAAAACTTCCCATATGGAAAGGAAAATAAACCACTTCATCTAATGACTAATCAAAGTACCACCTTCAAGCAACGCATATCCAGTGAGTCCCACTTTATCCAATGATTGCCAAGGCTGCCACAAATACACCATCAAAATAAACTTGGTAAGACGTGGGGGGAGACATGATGACCAACCAATAAAATTCACATGGGAAATAAGCTACAAGAGGTTACAAGACATCGACAAGACCACCAACCAACATGAATAGTGCCAAAACAAAAAATATTTAAAAGTGAAAAAAAAATGGGTGACACTTCGAGGAGATCCAATGAGGATCCTAACACCACCAACAAGGACTCCATCCCAAACATGAAATCCAGGGACCAGGATAGGTCTAACCCAAAATAGACCAACACTAAGAACCCAACGAGCCACACTCTAGTCATAAGAAACCAAAACAACCAAAAACTAGCTACGAAACATAACCATCTATCAGGTGAATGAGAACAAAATGGAAATATCTCCTCCACATTAAGAGATTTGTTTGAGAGAATCCTAGGTTAGTAAGGAACTACAATGCCTTTTCCTTCTCTAAAGATGTGTTGAAGGTGAATTCCAACCCAAGAATGCAATAATATTTTAGCCTCCCAAACTAAGTTTAAAATATTTCAACTAGGGATCTAGGACCCCTTCATGGTGTTAATAATGTTAAGATATTCTCCCTCAATAATAACTTTTATGATGTCTAAAGGACTCAACAACACTAGGCCCTGAAGGAGAGCTCTAGCCTCTATGAAGTGATAGGTTTGGATGTCCATAGATTGATACTTTTAACTTGTTGCAAAGACAATTAATAATGAATATTTTACTTTTATTATTATCTTTTATATTTTATCATGAAATATCCTTATGGATACATTCTTATTATACTCCTTCTATATACACATTCTATTTGTAGTGTTATTATTCCTTAAATAGCATTGTAATATTCTAAAATATGTTATAACATCATAATAGTCATAAAAAATCTTCTTCATCGTGATATTCTAAAGCAAGGTACATTATATTATTGTCTACACACTTCTTATGGTATTATATATACAAATAATACAATAGATTTTTATATTGATATTTATTTCCCTTCTAATTCTAGCTTCATACATGAATTAGACTTGTCATACTATGGAGAATAAAATATTTTAATTTTTCATGGTTGTCCCTTTTTCTAATTAGCACTCCATACAAATTCTTAAGCCTATATATGTATCATTGTCACGTACTACTACTATTTTATAGGGGTTCATAAATGTAGTCAACAATTTGTTTTCTTGTTTTTATTGCGTGGTACATTGTACACCACCAATAAATCAATGACCTTAAAGTGGGACCATTTAATATTTTTATCCTATTATTCCTTTCCTTTTATCTTCTTCTAATGTTGTCATACTTTATCACCAGCTACACTCTTTCTAGATGGTGTTGTTATAATACATGTTATTCATAAACTATATTTCATTCTTCCTATTCCTTATCATCATCCATAAGGTTAGGATATTATACTTAATAGATAAAATAATACTGATATCATACATTATATGAAAAGGAGAATGTATTATGATCCCCTTTATTATAGCACTATAGGTCCACAATGTTAAATGGATTTTTTTATCCCATGTGCCAATCTATAGAGCTACATCCTTCATAAGGATTTGGTAAGACACATGGTTGATGTTAGAAGTTATGTTATTAAATGTAAAAAATAAAAAATTATAAGAATAGCACAAAATTAGAGTTACAAGTGAAAATATAAAATATAAAAAATATTCTCCTCCATTTGGAGAGAATATAAAGTGTGAAAAATATTTTGAGACATCCAAGAGGTATTTAATTATATGTGTACAAGTATAGTGCATATTATTGATGTTGTATGTGAATATTTGAAGGTTTATGATGTCTTTATTCCTAGTGGGAGGGATTGTAAAATTTTATTTCCCATTTTTTTTCCTATGTTATGTTAATGTATGATTTAAAGGAATAGCTAATACCATATATTGGTATCATAGCATGAACATGGGATATAGGAGAAATAGAGATATAGAGGATATGATTCTATATAACTAAATAATTTGAAATTCAAATTACTAGAATAAAACTTTATATTATTGTTGCTATCATGACTCATGGTAATGCTTCAATGCCCATCCCAAAAATTAAAGAAGATATTTATTATTCATGCATAATTATGAGATATTTTTTATTACCAAATAGAAGTATCGTGGATAATGAAATACAAGGAATCAATGCATTAGATAATTTTATCAAATATATAAATGAAAATGTTAGGAACCTTCTAATTAAAGTAAGCACATTCACACAAATATTGCAATGTGAAATGTAAATGCAAAAATATAATAATATCACAAGCACAACATGAAATCATGGGCCTCTTTGAGGGGGCAACCTAATTTAATACTTTCATTCAATATGCAAAAATATACATTCATTTATTAACCCTTGTAATTTTGAAGAACACAAGCTTATACTGAGAGGGGGGGTGAACAGTATAAGACCACTTTTTAATTTTCTTTCTCATTCAATATTATGCAATGTAAAGATAGCAATATCAATAGCAATAATTAAAGCAATGCACAAATCATCACACACAATAGAGATGCCACAATTTATGTGGTTTACCCAATGTGGGCTACTCCACGGAGAAAATATTTCACTAAAATTTTCTCAATCAATATCTTGGAAATCCTTTTTATATTACAATGTTTATGGACCTCTGTCCAATGGAGATACCAATCCCCTGATAAATTTTGTGGAACTCTATCCATAGGAGAACTCCTTTCCCCTCTTGCTCTGGCTGGTGATCTTCTAGAAGAACTGCTACCTCCACTGCACTGTCTAATGGATATCTATCCATTGAAGACTCTTGTACTCACTTAGAATACCTATACTCACTGCCCTAGCTAATGGACCTCTATCCACTAGAGACTATTGTTCTCTATACTCTGTCACCTCCAAATATCTATCTAAAATTTGTTCTAAACATAGTTCGTCGGTCTAGCAAAAATATGCTCAATATGTGTCCTCAAATATGTACTAAACACAGTCCTTCGGTATAGCATAAATCTGATCAATATCTATCCTCAAATATACACTAAATACAGTCCTTTGGTCTATCACAAATTTGCCAATCTCTATCTCTAATCTAGCACAAATTTGTCCTCAAATATACACCAAATCTTGTCCTTGAATATGTACTAAACATAGTCCTTTAGTCTAGCACAAATCTGCTCAATCTATGTCCTCAAATCTATACTAAACATAGTACTTCGGTCAAGCACAAATCTACTCAATCTATGTCTTTGATCTGACACAAATATATCCTTAAATATGCACCAACTCTTATCCTTGAATCTATACTAAACACAGTCCTTCGATCTAGCACAAATTATTCCTCAATATCTATCCTCAAGCCTCAAATGAAATCTTGAATCAATCTCAAATCAACTCTATTGAATCTGCCCCAAACCTTAACTCAACGTTTGAATAAATCAATCAATTTTTCTCACAAGCCTTCTCAAGACCTGTCTCAAATCTGTCTTGTAAGCTTCCACAAAATCTCACACCAATCTATCCACAAGTCCTCTCTATAACTTTTTCAATATTCTCAATAAGTCCTCTCAAAAACTTAACCAAATCTACTCAATAAGTCCTCACAAGAATTTAACCAAATATGCTCTCAAATTGTATTGTAAGCTTCCAAAAAAGCTTACTCAAATTTGTCCACAAGTCTTCTCAAAGACTTACCTCAAATATTCTCAACAAGTCCACACAAGAACTTTTCCAATATCATAGAAACATAAAGATAATTGTTAGACACTCAATATGCTCTATACTCATCACAATGCTCAATCACTTTCAATTACTCTTTCAGAAACATACAAAGAATTGTTAGAGACTCAATATGTTTCAACTCAATACTCAATTACCTTCTCAATTCAATTTATAATATAAAATAGTTTGTTTTATGAAACTTGAACAAGCATTTCACACACCCACTTGACTAGGCTCAACCAACTCTACTCAACCAATCACTTAATAAAATAATCCATGCTCACAAATCGTAGTCCAAGCATATGATTCTTCACTCAAAACATTTCTAAAAATGCTTATATGACAACTCTCACATAACAATGATACTCATGTTCTTTTCAAACCCCAGTTCAAGTTCTTTTCTCAACAACTCACTTCAACAACAATGCTTATAAAACAACTCTCACATAACAATGATACTCTAGTTATTTTCAAACCCTAGTTCTTTTCTCAACCAATGGCTTCAACAACAATGCTTATAAAACAAGGTTTTAATAACAATTCTTTATTCCAAAAAACCTTGAAGCATTAATTCAAACACAATCAATAAGGAAGCCCTAATAAAATCCTTTTCACTTCAAACTTATTTTTAGAAAACCAATCAATCAACTCAACTATCGAAGAATGTGCTCATACCTTTTCTTGATGATGAAGGAACCTCAAATATCTTTCATAATCACAACCACTTCTATGCCAAACTCAAAGAGGTTAGAAGATAAATCATTCTCACAATGTAATGCAAAAACTCAATTACACCTTATCACTCCATCTATAAAACAACCATCAACATACATAAAATATTTTTCCAATAACACCTTATAATCTCCCAACTAAAATAAATTTAACATCCACAAAAAATTAACTCAAAAACCTCTTTAATTAAAATTTAATGGCAATAAGAACTTTGGCAATAATAAAATCCACTTTCCTTACAACTCCAATAACATAAATCAATTACCAAACAAGTAATCTTTTATATATCCTTATAACTCCAAATAACACCTTATAAAAACATTAGGCAAATAAAATATTTAATAAAAGTTACCTTTGCCATTAGTGGGATTCGAACCCCCAATCACTGCCTCCTCATGCGCTTTAGCCATGGGATTGCCCACCACGTGTGGTAGATGCATGCTTGGAAGGCTAAGAGCACCTCGTGCTCTTTCTTCCAAGTCTGGTGCTCTAAAAAAGTATGTGCCAAAGCTTTTTCTCCTTAGCGCTCAAGACAAACACACCAAAAACCTCCATGTGAATCTATCGTGGTCACTTCCACTTCCCAACAATCTCGCAAAATGCGCATTGCCAATGGACCACACTGTCCAATGTGAGTGAGGCCTTAATCCCTCTCCTTTCATCTTCTTCTTGGTGCTAAAAGACAAAACAAATTCTTTATCTTCTTCTTCAATGATTGCATAAAAATACTCTTTGGTCGGTTGCATGAAAAATTAATCGAAGAGTAAGTTTTGAATGCCCCTTTGGCATATTATTTATACACGAAATTCACCATATGGCTTAGACGTTGATGCTCCTTTAAATTTTATGATGTCGATGCTTTTATAACCTTATAATTTATAAATTATTTAAATTCTAAAAGATAAATTATATTTATAAACCTTTGACTTTAATAAAAATTAAAGCCTCCTTGAGATAAAATTTAAACCTTCATTTGTACTTCATTGATTTTATGAAAATTATTCTTCCACCATGGTTTTAATAAAAACCTTTATAAAATAATATTTTGACAACTTTTCTTCAACTCTTCACATTGCTCCTGGTGTCAATGATGGTGTACTCCATGGTATTAATGACAACTTCATGTGTTCACTTTGGCATCAATGAAAAATTCTCACCTTGACATCAATGAAAACTAAATGAGCTCAAAATGTCCAACAATCTCCCCCTTTGTCATTGGTGGCAATCCCAATTATTTTTACTATAAACTTGACAATTCCTTTGTTCTGCTCCCCCTAGGACATTGCTCCCTCCTCTTTTATCAAATACCAAATCTCTCCCCCTTACTCAAATATATCCCCTTTGACATCAATGGAAAATGGTTACATTTGGGGCTCGGGTCTAAGAATGAGCCTCTTAGCTTAGCCCCTCCCCCATCTTCTCTTGAGGTGGTTAATTCTGGGGTGGGAGTATTTCTACTCCTAGAAAGCATTGTTATTTACCTTTATCCTCTTTTATTATTATCTGATCCCTTTTATTCCTCTAAATTTTTCTTTCCATGTCCATGTTCCTATCCATGTCTACATTCCTATCCATATTTCTATTCTTGTTCATATCCAGGTTCTTGTTCCTATTCATATCCATATTCCTATTCCTGTTCATATCCATGTTCTTGTTCCTGTTCCTGTTCTTGTTCCTACTTGATTATGGAATGTCTGATCTACACCACTTTGTTGTGTGACCATCATTATTGCACTTATAACACTTAATATTATTATTCCTTGGAGGTGCAAATTTCTTAGGATTTCTCCTACTGAAGCCATATCCTCTTTTGTTATGAACCCTGCAGTTCATTACCTTGTGACCAAACTGATTACATGAGTAGAAATACCCATGGAAAAGTTGTATGTTCCCATATTACTATCTTTCATGTCTTCTATACTATGAAGTCATGTGCCCAAACCTGTGGCATGAAAAATATATTCCATTGAAGTTTCCTTGTCTTGACCTCATTGGTATCCTAGTCTCTCTTGACATATTCTAATTGTTGTTCCATTTGTATCTTCTTTGTCCATTGTTCATGTTCTTATTTAACTTTCTATTGTCTAACTCATCCTCAAATGTCTCAATTCCTTTTACACTATCTTCTTCTAAAGTATCTTCATCTAAATTTTCTTCTCCAAAACTTGAGGTTGACTTTCCTTCCCATTTCTTTGTCCTTGTTCAAATCCAAGACTTAATTTGCTTGATGTAGGCTTTTGTATCTTGATGAACTTATCCAAGTTTTTTGAGTTGTTTTTGAACCCTTTTAGCTTGAATTTGGAGTCCTCTAAATATTATTTTAGTAGTGCCACTTCTTGTTCTAACTTTTCACATTCTAAGATATTACTTCTAACTTATATTTGAACCTTTTTGCCTTAGCCTTTGATTTTTCTAAATCCTCTATAAGAAATCTTCTCTCTTCATCATATTATTGAAACTGAATTTCAAGTTTAGAGTGTTGCTTTCTTACCTTCTTTATTATGTCAAGAGCATAAATGAGTTCTCCCCTGAGATCATATCCATCTTTCTCTGAATATTCCTCTATTTTTTTACCTTTGTCCACATCTTTATTTTCTATTGGCTTGTCTTCTATAGGATCACCTACTCCTTCTTCTAATGCCATTAGAAGGTTTTCATATGGTCCTTCAAGTGCATCCTCATATTCATAATCACTAAAACTATAACCATCCCTTGTATAACTATCTTCAATATGTCCAAAGTTACCACATCTAAAACACTTGATAATTACAAGAGTCCTTTTCTTAACTTATTCTTTTTCTTCAATCATAAATATGACTTCATATCTATCAAATTTTAAAAACTAGCATCACTATCACTTGAGCACTTACTTGCCTTATCCACATAGTAGCTTCTCTTTTGTATTTAAAATAACTTCTTTCCTTGTCTGCTTTGTCTATCATTGTTTTTATTTTAGTGCATGTATCTTTCTGATTCCTTGTTCTTGTGATCCTATTTTTCTTCATCATTGTTATTCTTAGCTTCTTGATAGTCAGTCGCATAATGACCATACCTTCCACAATTGAAATATTTAACAGATATTGTATCTCTAGATCTTCTTGAATCTTTATTCCTTCTACCATAATTTGCTTCTTCATAACTGGATGACTCATTGCTTGATTCTAACTTCTTACCCTTTGTCTTCTTGATTGCTTTGAATGTTGTTTCTTTTTGAGGATTTGGTTCCTCTTTTGTTCTTATCTCAAATAATGTAAGAATACCAAGCAACATATCTCTTGTCAAATAATCACCATCCATTAACACTTCTATAGCTGAAACATTTTCACTGATTCTTTTTGTAAGAGTTCTTAAGACTATATCACAAACATCTGATTCATAAATCTTCATTCCAAGTCCTTGCATATCATTAACCTCATCAATTCGAAGTATATAAGTACTAATATTTCCTCATCATTCATTCTTAATGCTTCAAATTGTCCTTTGAGATTTTGTATCTTTGCTTTCTTGACACTTTTAACTCCATATATATTTTGTAGTTTATCCCACATTTCTTTTGTAGTTTTACAATGCATAACTTTCATAGACTCTATTCTATGCAAACCTCTCAAAAGTGCATTCATTGCTTTTTAATTGTAATTTTGTAAGAGCTTAACTTCCTTATATGTAGGAGGATTAATTAAGGGATCGTATCCAATTTCAACTACTTCCCAAATTTCATTGCCAAGCGCCATCAGGTAGATCTTCATTCTCATACACCAATATATATAGCCACTTCCATCAAATAATGGTGGTAAATTATCTGAGGACGTATTCTTAGAATCCATTGTATTCTTGTTATCTTTTCCTTCAAGCTATTAAAATATTCTGAAGGAACCCACTCTCATACCAATTGAAGACCATAAGCTTATACTGATAGGGAAGGTGAATAGTATAAGATAAATTTTTACTTTTCTTTCATAATCAATATTATGCAATGCAAATATAGCAATATCAATAGCAATAATAAAATAAATGTATAAATCACCACACAATATAGACACCACAATTTACATGGTTCACCCAATGTGGGCTACTCCATGAAGAAAATCTTTCCCTAAAATTTTCTCAATCAATCTCTTGGGAATCCTTTCCCTATTACAATTTTTATGGACCTCTATCCAATGGAGATACCAATACCCTGATCAAGTTTGTGGAACTCTATCCACAGGAGAACTCCTTTTCCCTCTTTATTTGGTTGGTGATCTTCTAGAAGAACTGTTGCCTCCACTACATTGGCTAATGGATCTCTATCCACTAAAGACTCCTATTCTCACTCAGAAGATCTATCCTCACTGCCCTGGCTAATGGACCTCTATCCACTGGAGACTATTATCCTCTATACTCTATCACCTCCAAAGATCTATCTAAAATATGTACTAAACATTGTCCATCGATCTAGAACAAATATGCTCAATATTTATCCTCAAATTTGCACTAAACATAGTCCTTCGGTATAGCACAAATCTACTCAATACCTATCTCAAATTTGTAGTAAACACAGTCTTTCAGTCTAGCACAAATTTTCTCAATATCTATCTCTAATCTGGCACAAATTTATCCTCAAATATTCACCAACTCTTGTCCTCGAATATGTACTTAACATAATCATCTAGTCTAACACAAATCTACTCAATATCTATCCTTAAATATGTACTAAATAGAGTCCTTTGGTCTAGCACAAATCTACTCAATCTCTATCTTTGATCTGGCATAAATATGTCCTTAAATTTGCATCAAATCTTGTCCTCGAATTTGTACTAAACACAATCCTTCGGTCTAGCACAAATCAGTCCTTAATCTCTGACCTCAAGCCTTAACTCAAAGCTTGAATCAATCTCAAATCAACTCTGTTGGATCTACCTTAAACCTTAACTCAAGGTTTGAACAAATCAATCAATTTTGTTCACAAGCCTTCTCAAGACCTGTCTCAAATCTATATTGTAAGCTTCCAAAAAAGCTCACACCAATATATCCATAAGTCCTCTCTAGAACTTGTCCAATATGATCAATAAGTCCTCTCAAGAACTTAACCAAATCTGCTCAATAAGTCCTCACAATAACTTAACCAAATATACTCTCAAACTATATTGTAAGCTTCCATAAAATCTTACTCAAATCTATCCACAAGTCTTCTCAAAGACTTACCTCAAATCTGCTCAACAAGTCCATACAATAACTTGTCCAATATCATAGAAAAATAAAGAGAATTGTTAGAGAATCAATATGCTCTATACTCATCACAATGCTCAATCACTTTGAACCACTTTTTTAGAAACATACAAAGAATTGTTAGAGACTCAATATGCTTCAACTCAATAATAAATTACTTTCTCAATTCAATTCAGAATATAGAATAGTTTGTTTTATGGAACTTGAACAATCACTTCACACACCCACTTGACTAGGCTCAACCAACTCTACTCAACCAATCACTTAATAAAATAATTCTTGCTCACAAACCCTAGTCCAAGCATATGATTCTTCACTCAAAATATTTTCAACAATGCTTATAAGACAAGTCTCACATAACAATGATACTCATGTTCTTTTCAAACCCTAGTTCAAGCTCTTTTCTTAACAACTCATTTCAACAACAATGCTTATAAAAGAACTCTTGCATAACAATGATACTCATATTCTTTTCAAACCCTAGGTTTTTTCCCAACCAATGGCTTCAACAACAATACTTATAAAACAAGGTTTTAATAATAACTCTTTATTCTATAAAACCTTGAAGCATTAATTCAAACACACTCAATAAGGAAGCCCTAATAAAATCCTTTTCACTCCAAACTTATTTTCAGAAAACCAATCAATCAAATAAACTATGGAAGAATGTTCTCATACCTTTTCTTGATGATGAAGGAACCTCAAATATCTATCACAATCACAACCACTTCTATGCCAAACTCAAAGAGGTTAGAACATAAATCATTTTCATAATGTAATGCAAAAACTCAATTACACTTTATCACTCCATCTATAAAAACAACCATCAACATACATAAAATATTTTTTCAATAACACCTTATAATCTCCCAACTAAAATAAATTTAACATCCACCAAAAATTAACTCAAAAACCTCTTTAATTAAATTTTAATGGCAAGAAGAACTTTGGCAATAATCAAATCCACTTTCCTTATAACTCCAATAACATAAATCAATTACCAAACAAGCAACCTTTCATATACCATTATAACTCCAAATAACACCTTATAAAAATATTAGACATATAAAATATTTAATAAAAATTATCTTTTCCACTAGTGGGATTCGAACCCCCAATCACTGCCTCCTCATGCACCCTAGCCGCGGGATTTCCCATTGCGTGTGCTAGACGCACTCTTGTAAGGCTAAGATCACCTCATACTCTTTCTTCCAAGTTTGGAACTCTAAAAAAGTGTGCCAAAATTTTTTCTCCTCAAAGCTCAAGATAAACACACCAAAAACCTCCACGTGAATCGATCGTGGTCACTTCCACTTCTAAATGCTCTAAAAAAATGCATGTTGCTAATGGACCACACTATCCAATGTGAGTGAGGCCTTAAGCCCTCTCCTTAAATATTCTTCCTGGCACTAAAAGGTAAAATAAATTCTTTGTCTTCTTCTTCAACGATTGCATGAAAATACTCTTTTATCGGTCGCATGAAAAAATAATCGAAGAAGGGTAAGTTTTGAATGCCCCTTTGGCATATTATTTATACATGAAATTCACCATAAGGATTAGATGTCGGTGCTCCATTAAATTTGATGACGTCGGCACTTTTATAACCTTTATAATTTATAAATTATTTAAATTCTAAAAGAATTTAAATTTTATAAATTATATTTATAAACCTTTGACTTTAATAAAAATTAAAGCCTCCTTGATATAAAATTTAAACCTTCATTTGTACTTCACTATTTTGATGAAAAATATTATGCCACCATGGTTTTAATAGAAACCTTTATAAAAAAATGTTTTGATAAATTTTCTTCAACTCTTCGCATTGCTCCTGGTGTCAATGATGGTGTACTCCATGGTATTAATGACAGCTTCATGTGTTCACTTTGGTATTAATGACAACTTCTCACCTTGACATAAATGACAACTAAATAAGCTCAAAATGTTCAATAATTTTAAATATATAGGTCATGCAACCCTAACCTAATGATCAAGATTTGGCTTACATACAAAGTGCCACTTGAGCTAGAATATTCTACCAAATAATAATTACATTCTTCATAATGATTACATGAAATGGCTCCACTTGTCTAGGTGCCTCAATTGCCACATACCATTACAAAATATCATTATAATGGAGTCCTGATGATAGAAATGGATCATTACATAATACTATGAGAAATACATCATAATATTAGGATGGGGTCCTAACATGCCTTCCCCTTCAAAACACTTTTTCCTCAAAGTTGAAGATGAGTAAATGGTATTGTAGTTGTTGGAGAGACTCCCAAGTGGCATATTTTAGTTGTACACCATGTCATTAAACAAAAACCTTAGTGATGATATGATTTCAAAGAGTGTGGAATCTTTGGTCCAAAATTGTTTTAGGCTTGATCAAGATGGAACCCTCTTCATCTAGTTCTGGTAAAGCAGATTGAACCTATAACTTATTACCCACAACATTCTTAAGAGAAGATACATGAAAAACTAGAATCTTTGGGGAAGGGACCTTAATACCTTTTTCACGATGATAGAATCTTCAATTTTCTTTTCAAGTCCTCTAATCTCATTAATGACTTCATTAACTCTCAACATATATACCTCTATATTCTCATCCTCATTCATCTTTAATCCTTCGAACTGAGATCGATGTGTTTGTAACTTGGCCTTCTTGATATTAACGTCTCCTTCATGAATGCTCTTCAGTTTATCCCATATTTCATTTGACATTTTACAACCCATAATATTTACCAGTTCGTTGTCCACTAATATACACATGATAGCATTCTTTGCTTTTGAGTCATTCTCAAACAATTTCTTACCAGCAACATCGGTTGGAGAAGTGGGGTATTATGTATCCACTATTTACTGAATCCCAAATGTCGTATCCCAAATCACAAAGATATGTATGCATCCTAAGTTTCCAAAATGCGTAATTAGTTTCGTCAAACAATGGTGCTTTGTTTGATGAGAAGCCTTCACCACCTGCCATTGTGTCACTTCCAAGATCACCCTACCCGGTTAAGCCTATTCAGGAACCTCACTTTAATACCAATTTTTGAAATAAGCATGACACTGAGAGGGGGTGAATCAATGTAATTTAAAAATTTAATCCAACTACAAAATCAAATCAAAATAAGCAATCACATAAACATGCATCACATAACACCAGATTTATAGTGGAAACCCGATTTGGGAAAACCACTGTGCCAATGGACTGTTTGGACTCCCATCCAAATCTAGCCTTGAAAATGTTTGGTCTTTACAATATTTTTGTAGCACCAATTGCAAGGAATGGCACCAACCATTCCAAAATTTAGCAGCACCAACTACAAGGAGCACCGACCCCTATTGCCAAGCATCGACCCAAAAAATTTAAAAAACTCTGATAAAAGTATTAAATATCATCAAAAGACCCTGAGTAGTCTAGCTCACAAATATTCTCCTCTAAAATATTCTGTCTAACCTATTCAGTCTTCTCAAATCTCCAAATTGATTATCTCACACCTTGCACATTTTTTCAATCAAAATGCCAAAGAAAAAAATTCTTCACAACATGCACCGATAGTCCTTTATTCAAAAAACCTTCTTCTCCCTTTTCTTTTAAAACATATATATGCTTCAAATTAAAAAACACAGCTCTTTTTTTAGTTACACAAAAGTACCACTCAACCGTTACATTCTTAGAAACTGCCAAAAATGCCAAAAAGAGTTGATAGGGCTTTTTGTAACAGTCATAACATCCTCCTCAAATTTCCAAACGGGCTAAAAATTGAAACATATATTCTTGGATAAACTGAATACCTTTAGTTTAAATTTCATATTTTAAATATTAACGGATTATTCGCAGTACTTCCGACAAAGTGGCCTATGACGCTGATTTTACACGTCACATAAACTGAAAAAGTGCTCTAGAGACATTTTACAACGCTCACTGTTTCTTCTTCCAGACTCCGTTTGGGCTGAATTTAAAACTTAAGCTCTCAATATATCTAGATACCTCCAATAAAATATTTGAGGTCCAATTCCTCATGGATTGCTTAATATTCCTTCCACAAAGTTATCTCTAACGTAGATTTTATACCTGTCACATAAACTGGAATAAGTACTACGAAGGCATTTTGCAACTACTTCCGTTTGTTCCTCAGGTCTCATTTTGGGCTGAAATTTAGAAAATAATCTCTATGTACATCAAAATACCTCCAATAAAAATTTCAAGGTCTAACTCCTCATGTATTTCTTAATATTCCTCTTGTAAAGTGGCCTCTAATGCAGATTTTACAACTATCCAACTAAGTGCAAAATTGTCCAACCAAGTATCGATGATGCAAACGATCAATACAAACATCAATATGACACACTATAACACTATTCTAACATATTTACCAGTATGCCAACATGCTTTGACCTGTTCGACCATGCATTGTATGCAAGGAGTGCACCTTTTTGACAACTTTTGCTACTTGGACAACTTCCTGACGATTTTTGCAACTTTTGCAAATTTGCATGAACAACCTTTAACAACTTCACCTGAACATAAAAAACATCCTCATAAGAATTGAACACCACTGTACATACTTCGAACAACCTTCAAACAACTATCCACTGTATCAACCTGTCCGTCTGAGTGTGTTGACAACAATGACAATACTGTTGTTGCACCTTGCTCAACAAACATGATTTTTCTGGTGATAGCCCTTCTATTAGGATATCCTTAGGATTAGCCTCCTGATGAGGCATATTTTTTTTGTTTTGGCTAAATACTTACGTGCTATACCCTGAGACATAAAAAGGGTACAAAATTGTGTCTTCTTCATTCTCAGAATCTACCACTTGATCCTGTTCCCCTTCTTGGTCTATATCCTTATGGAAACTACAAGCAACCATAATGTTAATTATTGGAGTAGTGCTTGCATATTCCCTTCATTACCCTTGGATGATACCTCTATCTTGTGATCCACATAGTTGCATTCCAGGTCTCCACATAGTTTAAGGGATTTGCCATTGTGAATACTGCAAAAGATAGACAAGAGCAACAACTGTTAGAAGAAGTGATGGGGAAGTAGATTCTCTCCACTATAATTTTCTTGCTTAGATCAGGAGTCGCTTTACTTGTACTACTTCCTAAAATACTTGAGGGAATCTTTGTTCCCTATATTGTAGTAGGAGGAGGCTTATGTTTGGGTGGAAAGCCTGAACATAGTAGAGGTGGGTCTAGGCGGGTTTCAATTGGATCTTCTCTAAAATTATCCTCCAACTCCTCCAAAATCGAACATTGAAGTTTTTAATACTCTCTAGAGTTGCTCTCATGATGGTGGAGATGTGCATAAAGAGTTGAAATGGATCCTAAGAGACATGAAATATGTCGACTAGTACTCTTGCCAAGTCTACCCATGAATATATGCTCTTATGCTCAAGTAGTCTATACCACTCTAGCACCTTTACCTCTATAGACATGACCAAAAGTATGATCATGACATCTTCATCGGTTATTGCATGTATGATCGCTTGAGTAGCAACATCTTCAAGGTTCTTTCGGGCCATTCTCTCAGTGCCATTGTATTTCATTAGGGTCTTTAGGGTACTTTTGGGAATATCATGCTACCTTTGGAGATTCAGAGGACCAGGATCATCCTAGGTAGGATAGCATATCTATGCCATTATAGTAGTGGTCCTTAGAGATCACGTTCTATGCTACTAAGCCAGAGTCGCTAGGTGAGCATTCTTTCTCCACTTGTGAGGTCAAGGATGCTCACTAAACCTTGATTCCTTTTAGGTATCTTCTTTTATCATAAAAAGCATCCACCAGTTATGAGATCCATATGTTCAGCTCAACATAGTCGTCAGGTGATTTTTCTAGATGAAGGTAAGCCATAGATTCACCAAACATGGGCACCCTTAAAATATAGAGACTTTTCATCCCACCAAGTGTACCATAAATTGTTGGTCATGAATTTGCCTAAGTAAAAAATATTATTTGTGCGTCTTAGACCCAACCAACATTGAAAGGTTGAAGGAGAGAGATGTCCTCTAGGCCAATATCTAGAGAGGGCTGGTTCCTGTGCTAAAACTAATGATTGGTTTAAAGATTAGGGTAATAGAAAAGAGATGGGAAATAATAGAAAGAAATGGGAAATGTGGCTATAAGCTGAAAATATAAAGTGGGGATAAACTAACATCAAAAATTCACATCAAGTATTAATTAACATATAATAGAAATTAAGGCACATTAACCACTCATAGTTTCCCAAGATATCCTCCAAAAAAACATTTTAGTATTCAATCCCTCACAAGCAGTAATTAAATCCAGATGCGGAATTTAAAATCAGCAAATAATGGACATGAACATAATCAAAAAAATAAAAAACAGAAAGAGATCAAACACAATACTACTCAAGGAACCAAAAGCCGAATGTCTTTCTATTTATGTAGAAAAATTAAAGTTTTTTACTACAGAGTGTCTATCCTCCCTTCATTACATGAAAATGTTTAGTATTTATAGAGGATTTCACCTCTAAAATTAAATGCAAATAAAAACAAAATGCTAGCTAGTCAAAGACCAACCCAAGCAACTCTCTCCTTGACAGCAACAATGATCGAATCATAACATTCTCTAGGAAGCAGTGATCCATATTTCATGGAGAGCACCTAGAAAATCAGTAGGATTGGATGATGGAATATCATCTCAGACATTGATGCATTGGAACTCAACAATATCATGCAGAAATTGAGAGCTTGGATATTAAATTCTGGATACCATCTCACCAATTTACACCTTGAAATCTTATCTTCACCAGGGGAGACCCAATGAACATTAAATTTATCTTGAAAAAGAACAAAATCAATGGATGGTACCTTGAAAATAAACATGATTGCATCATAATCTAGGATGTAGCTTTTAATCTTGGTATCTCTTTAACAAAAATTACGGAAATATTAATTTCATTTCTTTAGGAATTAAATTCCACTAGTATTCAATATTTTCCAAAAAAATATCAGAAATAGTGATGCCTCCGGAAGAAAAATTTTATGAAGGGAAGAGGCAAGAATTGCTTTCAACCAAATAATTTTGGCATTTTCACCCATAAGTATGCTTTCGTCCTTCACTTGAATAATTTCACCCAAAAATAGAGAATTTCATCCAAAAATGAAATGAAAACATTTTCCAAAAAAAAGGGTGAAAATTATTGATTTCACCCCCAAGAGGGGAAATTTTTTTTTTCACCTATTACATGGGATGACTTTGACTTTGACTAGATCTTCAATATGCTATTTCAAGATTTTCGCTCCAATGGGCGAAAGTACTATTTTTGCCCAAAATGGGGTAAAATTACATTACATTCTCTTTGACTTTGACTTGAGCAACCTTCACTTGGATGATGTCACTTCATCATTTTTACCCCGAAAAACATCCTCAACTTGGATTTTAACCCAAAGAAGGGCAAATGTTACACTCCAAATATAATACGTCGGCTATGACGTCCAAGCATGTTACATTTACTATATATGGATTCACAAAATAGTTAAATGAAATCATCTTATATCTTTTTTATATTTTCATCTGCGTCTGCGCAAGGGTGAGCCCACCTTAAGTGGCCATTGATTTGTTCCATTCGTTATTATATTTTCGTATTACATATTTACTTCTATTTCGTCTTTTCGATTCTGCATTGTATATATATCTGTGAAATTCATTAAGCAAAGGTAGAAATACCATTGCAAATTCCAGTTCGATTTTTCTGCAAGCTGCATCAAATTCGTGTCACAACAGCGTTACGGTTTGCTCTGAAACGTTTCGTCTTCTCCCAGACGTGTTACCAACAGAGTCTCATAGCCAAGTTTGTGTTCGTTCAATCTTTGCCAAGCATCGTTCGCATCACCGGTTACCTTTCGAGCTGTAAGAAATCGCAGTCATCCACATCCAGGTTGAAATTGCGTCCAGGATTGAAATCGCAGTCGTCCGCGCAGCACAGTTCACGTAAAACCAGCACCTGACCTCCTAAAAAATTTCGGCCAATCATAGCGCGTGAAATCCATTAATTAACGGCCTGCCTAAGGTACGCATAAATTTTAAATTTTTTTTTTTTACGGGATATATATCCCACATTCGCTGTGGGACAGCGTTTCAGGCATTTATAAAGGCTTACGCGCACCATCGAGTTGTGACTTCGGTCACATCCTCAGTTGTTTTCCATGCGCGTGTCGTGGGGTTCTCAGTTCGGGTATCGTCGTGTCGTTGGAACGTTTCGTAGTGGTTAGAAAGTGGTCTCCGTGTCATCCGCTCATTCGTCGTGGTTAGTAAGCGGTCATCCATTGGCATTTGAAAGTAAATAGCTTTTCGAGAAAAATTTGGGAAGATCAACATACGAAAAAGAAATGTTGGCTATTCTTCATGCAGTAGAAAAATGGAGACACTACCTAATCAGTAGCCGCTTCATTATAAAAACAGATCATAGTAGCCTCAAGCATTTTTTGGAGCAAAGGTTTTCTTATCCAGAACAAAATAAGTGGTTAACCAAACTGCTGGGCTATGATTTCGTTATCAAATACAAGAAAGGGAAGGAAAATATAGCCGTCGATGCGCTGTCCAAAAAATATGAAGATGAAGTAGTCATTAATGCTATTTCAGGTCCTTGCTCCCAATGGGTAACTCAATTACAAGATGAATGGTTGTCCAATAGTGAAACTGCCCAGATAATTCATGAATTATCTATAGGGTCCTCCAAACACCCTTTGTTATCTTATGAAGATAAAATCCTCCGAAAGAAGAACCGCATTTACATTCCACATAATTCAGAATTCAAATCAAAGATCCTCGACGAATCACACGCTTCTCCATCAGTAGGACATTCAGGATTTTTGAAGACATATTTAAGGGTCAAACAATCATTTTGTTGGAAAGGATTAAAAGCGAAAGTCAAACAATGGGTAGCAGAATGTGAAGTTTGCCAGTGCAATAAAGGAGAAACAGTCAAATCACCAGGATTATTACAACCATTACCCATCCCTGAACGACAGTGGGAACATATATCCATGGATTTCATTGAAGGTCTTCCAAAATCAGAAGGCATGATAGTAATCTTCGTTGTCATCGACCGGTTATCCAAATACGCTCACTTTCAGGCTTTACAACATCCATTTTCTGCAAGCAATGTGGCAAAGGTATTTATGGATTCAATTTTCAAATTACATGGTATGCCAAAAAATATTGTAAGTGATAGAGATCCCATTTTTACTAGTAACTTTTGGAGGGAGTTATTTCGCCTTAGTGGTACCAAATTGAACATGTCTTTAGCTTACCATCTGTAGACAGATGGTCAAACATAAGTAGTTAACAAATGTTTGGGTACATACTTAATATGTTTTGCTCAAGATAAACAATACCAATGGAGCCATTGGTTAGCATTGGCAGAATGGTGGTACAACACTTCCTACCATTACTCAATTAAGATGTCTCCATTTGAAGCTTTGTATGGCACCAAACCTCCAGCAATCGCAGATTACGTACAGGGATCCGCCAAAGTAGCCAAAGTGGATGATTGGTTCCAACAAAGGCAATCTACACTCACCATCCTCAAAGAGAATTTAGTCCAAGAACAGAATCGTATGAAACAACAACAAGACTTGCACCGATCAGAGAGAACTTTTAATATAGGTGATTGGGTGTTCCTAAAGTTGCAACCCTACAAACAAACCTCGTTAAGGATAAAGTCAAGCAAAAAGTTGGCTCCACGATTTTATGGTCCCTACAAAGTTGTGCGTCGCATTGGAGAAGTAGCTTATCAATTGGAGCTACCTACATCATCACGAATACACCTGGTATTTCATGTTTCATGTCTTAAGAAAGTAATTGGTCAGAAAGTACAAAGTCAATCGGACTTACCAGTGCTCTATGAGGAAGGACGCATACATCTCCAACCTGAAGATATACTACAACATAGAACCCGAAGACTAAGATCACGTCAAATTCAAAAATTTCTCATTAAATGGCAGGATTTACCAGAGTAAGACGCCACATGGGAACCTGAAAGTATTTTCCAGACATTTCCAGCTTTAAGGACAAAGCTTTCCGAGGAGGGGAGTCATGTTACACTCCAAATATAATACGTCGGCTATGACGTCCAAGCATGTTACATTTACTATATATGGATTCACAAAATAGTTAAATGAAATCATCTTATATCTTTTTTATATTTTCATCTGCGTCTGCGCAAGGGTGTGCCCACCTTAAGTGGCCATTGATTTGTTCCATTCGTTATTATATTTCCGTATTACATATTTACTTCTATTTTGTCTTTTCGATTCTGCATTGTATATATATCTGTGAAATTCATTAAGCAAAGGTAGAAATACCATTGCAGCAAAAGTGATTTTTGCCACTCCTTAGGGGTGAATTTGACTTTAACTTCATAAGGCACACATTTTTCTTGATTTTCGCTCCAAAACATCATTTAGAAATTTTCCTTGTAGAAGGGCAAAAATAATTTTCACCCCCAGGGGTGACTTTGATTTTGACCAATTTTCCATCCATCATTTTCGCCCCAATATTACCCAAAAATAGATTTTCGATGGTACATCTTTCGGAAGCCATACCTTCTAATTTTTAGACCCTATTATCTATTGTAATATATCGTTGGAATGTTTGGAAAGAGATCTATAGTGACAAAATTGATGGGATATCCATTTCATCCATTTTCATCCCTCTACGGAGCCTCCAAAGTCTTCATATTGTATTTTTAAGTTGTGCTAGAGAAAATTCTCATGATGAAAACTTTAAAATCTCTCAATCCATTCAGGATATTGTGGTGATTCTTTCACCATAAGTCTATTTTTTTAATTCCTTTCCTTTGGATATATTTTCAATTGTTTAGGACTATTTCCCAAAAAATATCGCTTCCTGATTTTCACCTTTTTTGACTTCTGATTGTAGTGTGGTAAAAATGCTAATATTAATGTAAATGCAAAAGTATAATAATCTCACAAGCACAACATAAAATCATGGGCCTATTTGAGGAGGCAACCTACTTTAATACTTTCATTCAATATGCAAAAAGATAAATTCATTTATTGACCCTTTTTATTTTAAAGATACACTTCATGCAACCTTAACCTAACATTTAATATTTGGCTCACATGCAAAGTGCCACTCAAGCTAGATTATTCTACCAGACAATAATTACATTATTTGTAATGATTACATGAAATGGTCCCACTTGTCTAGGTTCCTCAATTACCACATACCATTACAAAATATCATTATAATGGAGTCCCCATGATGGAAAGGGGTCACTACATAATAATATGATAAATACATCATAATATTTGGATGGGATCCTAACATGCCCTTCCCAAGTGGTGGGTACAATGAATGGAAGTGAAGTGAAAGTAGATACTATAGAATGAAGGGAAATGATCACCAAATGCTCATGATAAAAAGAAGAGAAAGGCATACCTGTGGGCTCCTACACCATGTGAGTCGATGACATGGGTGGTTGCAACCTTAGATTTCTTTAACCAACCAAATCACATCATTTAGTGCTCTCAACACTTTATTTATCAATCAAACTATTTACACTATTTATACAAAAGTTTACAACATGATTGACCTACCACCACCACAAACCTATCTTTGGGTGCTTATTTGATGAATTTGTAGTGTCCAGACCAGATCTAATTATACTTCAAGTGATATTTGAAGTTTGGTTGACCTCTTTCCAAAGTTTGCTAGGTTGGGAATAAGATGCAACATGGCAGGTTATCATGCATTCCAGTACTTGTATAATTAATTAATAATGTGGTGAAGATATTTACCACATGGGAGCCTTCTTCGAGTACTAGTCGTGGTGATGGTTGGAGCAAATGCCACCACTTGAGAGAGGACTAAATGTGGGCTCTTCGGTATGAGTTACTCTAACTCCTTGATGTGACATCATGATTTTTTGGTGATATCCCTTCTATTAGGATCTCCTTAGGATTATCCCCTTGATGAGGTATGCTTATTGGGTTTTGGCTAAATACTTGCGTACTATACCCTGGGGCACAAAATGGTGCAACATTATGTCTTCTTCACTCTCAAAATATACCACTTGAGTCTGTTCCCCTTCTTGGTCCATCTCTTAATGGAAACTACAAGCAACCATATTGTTCATTACTGGAGTAGTGCTTGCATATTCTCTTTTTTGGCCTTGGACAAGATCCATCTCTTGTGCTCCACAAAGTTACGTTCCAGGTCTCCACATAGTTTGAGGGATCTACCATTGTGAATACTACACAAGATAAATAAGAGTAGCAACTGCCATAAGAAGTGACGGGGAAGTAGGTTCTCTCCACTACAATTTTCTTTCTTGGAGTAGGAGTCGCTCTACTTGTACTGCTTCCTGAAATACTTGAGGAAATCGATGTTCTATATATTACAATAGGAGGAGGCTTATGTTTAGGTGGAAATCCTGAACATAGTAGAGGTGGTCCTGGGTGGGTTTCGATCAGATCTTCTTTGTAATTCTCCTCCAACTCCTCAAAAATTAAATATTGAAGTATGTGATACTCTCTAGAGGTGCTCTTGTGATAGTGGAGAGGTGTATCAAGTGTTGAAAGGGATCCTAAAAGCCATCAAATGTGTCAACTAGTGCTCCTGCCAAGTCTTCCTATGAGAAGATACTCTTACACTCAAGGATTTTGTACCACTCTAGCACCTTTCCCTCTAGAGATAGGGCCATTAGTCTGATCATGATGTCTTCATGGGTTATGCCATGTATGATCGCTAGAGAAACAACATCTTCAAGGTGCTCTCAAACCATTCCCTTAGTGCCATTGTATTTTTTTAGGGTCTTCAGGGTACTTTTAGGAATATCATGCTATATTTGGAGATTTAAAGGTCTAGGATCATCCCAGTTGGGATAGCATACATATGCCATTATAGTAGTGGTCCTTAGAGATCATAATCTATGCTGTTGAGTCAGAGTCGCTAGGTGAACATTATTTCTCCATTTATAAGGTCAAGGCTGGTCACCAAACCTTTATTTTTTTTGGGTATCATGTTTCAACATAAAATACATCCACTAGTTATGAGATCTAGATCTTCAGCTCAACAGAGTCAACAGATGATTTTTCCAAATGAAAGTAAGCCAAAGATTTACCAAACTCGAGCTCTCTTAAAATACAAAGATTGTTGGTCCCACCAAATGTGCCATAAATTATTGGTCACAAATCTGCCTAAGTACAAAATATTATTTGTGCATCCTAAACCCGCACAACGTTGAAATGCTGAAGGAGAGATATTTCCTCCAGGCTAATCTCCAAAAAGGGTTGGTTCCTGTACTAAAACTAACAATCGATTTAAAGCTTAGGGTAATAGGAAAGAGATGGGAAATAATAGAAAAAAATGGTAAATATGTCTATAAGCCAAAAATATAAAGTGGGGATAAACTAACATCAAAAATTCACAACAAGTATTAATTAACATATAACATAAAGAAAGGTATAGGAACCACTCATAGTTTTCCAAGATAACCTCCAAAAAGACATTCCAGTATTCACACCCTCACAAGTAGTAATTAAATTCAGATGCAAAAAATTAAAATCAACAAATAATGGACATGAACATAATAAAAAATGACAAACATAAAGACATCAAACACAATACTACTCAAGGAACCAAAATCTGAATGTCTTTCTATTTATGTAAAAAACTTAAAGTGTTTTTATTTAGAGTGTCTATTCTCCCTTCATTACATCAAAATGCTTAGTATTTATAAAGGATTTCACCTCTAAAATTAAATGTAAATAAAAACAAAATGCTAGCTAGTCAAAGACCAATCAGAGAAACTCTCTTCTCGATAACAACAATGATCGAATCAGAACATTCTTAAGGAAGGAGTGATCCCTCTTTCATGGAGAGCATCTAGGAAATTAGCAGGATTGGGTGATGGAAAATCATATCAGACTTCAGTGCATTGGAACTCAATAATATCACATGGTAATCGAGAGCTTGTATATTAAATTTTGTACACCATCTCACCACTTTACGCCTTAGAATCGTATCTTCGCTAGGGGAAACCCAACAAAAATTAAATTTATCTTGAAAAGGAATAAAATCAATGGAGGGCACCTTGAAAATAAAAAGGATCACACCATAATCCAGGATGTAGCATTTAATATTGGTATCTCTTCAGCATGAATTATGGAAATATTAATTTCATTTCTTCAAGAATTAAATTCCACCAGTCTTCGATCTTTCCTGAAAAAATATCAACAACAGTGATGCCTCTGGAAGAATTTTTTTTTGAAGGGAGGAGGCAAGAATTTTTTTCACCTAGATAATTTTGGTGTTTTTGCCCATCAGTATGCTTTCATCCTTCACCTGAATAATTTCACCCGAAAATAGAGAATTTCACTCAAAAATGGAATGAAAATATCTTCTACAAGAAAATGGGTGAAAATGATTGATTTCGCCCCTAAGAGGGGTGAAAATTATTTTTACCCCTGATATTTAATGGAGCCAAATTCATCAAAAAGGAATTAATTACCATTAAATATTGTTGATAGGGTTCTAAGGCCATTAAATATTGTTGATGGGCAACGATCAACAATAGGAGATTTTTTTGAAAATTTAACTGTATTTCTTGGTGAAAAACACTTGTCAAAAGAATGTGATAACCGTATGGGTGATTTCAACACATGGTTTTTACCCATTGTATTCCAACACCACTATGTTGTTTTGGGTAGTGGAAAAGTCACGAATATCTATATATTTTGTACTGTAAAGGTCGTCTTATAGGTGAATGTTCTTTTCTGGTTTGGAGGAAGAGAGGGAAGGAGACATTATACAAGTGGAGAAGATTGTTGTATTGTTGCTAATACAAAGGACTGATTGTTTCTCAGTGGATGTAGGGTACACTACCCTAACCACGTATATCTTGTGTCTCTTATATTTGTGTGATTGCTTGTTGTTTATTACACTATTTCCTATTTTACTTATGGGGGTTTAACTAGGGTTTGAACTATTTCTCCATTTCTACTGTTATTGTTTATTTTTTTCATAGGCTATATATTGTTTGTACATGGTAAATTCCCAATAACTGGTATGAGAGAGATCTTTTTGGGAAATGGCACTCACAGGAGATTTTTCTGTTTGACTGGGAGAAATGGGAGAAAGTTTGAAGTTTAAACTAAAGAAGTTTACTGGACAAAATTTTGGTATGTGGAAAATCAAAGTGGAGGATTAACTGTATCAGAAGGATGATCTGTACTTGGCTCTAAAGGGAAAGACTAATGGTAAACCTAGGATGATGGATGATGAGGAATGGGATCTGATAGACTAGAGGGTACTAGGGGTGATCCCGTTGAGCCTAGATGATTTTGTTGAATACAAAATCAATAAGGAAAATACCACCAAAGGAGCCATGGATACACTAGCTAAGTTGTATGAAAAATACTCAACTTCAAATAAAATTTTCTTGATTAGAAAGATTTTTACTTTGAATTTTCAAGAGGGTGGATCTATCCAAGAACACCTTAACGATTTCTATGTTGTTATGGGTTATTTAAAATCTATAGGTCTTGATTTTGATGATGAGGTTACAACTTTAGGGTTTCTTTGTTCACTACCACCTTCATGGGGTAGCATTGTAATGACAATGAGTAATTCTATGTCTAGATCTATAAAGTTGGTGTTTGATGATGTTTTTAGCACAATCCTCAGTGAGGATATGAGGAGAAAAACCTCAAGGGAGGCTTCATCATCTGGAGTAGCACTATCTACAGAAAGCAAAGGTAGAAAAAAAGAAAGAGGAAAAGGCCAAGCTAGATGGAAAATATAGAACAGAGAAAAATCAAAGGGTGGATCTAAAAGCAGAGACAAAAAAAATATTGATTGTTGGCATTGTGGGAAGCATGGAAACTTCAAGAGGGAGTGCAAAGACAAAAATAAGAATGAGGATAACAATGGGAATGATGCTCAAGAGGTAAACATTACAGGTGCAATTTATCAAGATGCCATAATTCTTGTAGCAACTTGCATATGTGAGTATTGCGTTATGGACTCTAGAGCTTCTTATCATGTCACTTCTCATAGGGAGTACTTTACTGATTATACTCCAGTCCATTATGGAGAGGTTTTTTTGGGCAATAACTATCCATGTGAGATTGTGGGTATTGGAACGATGAATGTAAAATTACCAAATGGAAATATTTGGATGTTTAACAATGACAGGCACATTCCTGAACTAAAGAGGAACTTGATTTTAGCCGGTGCACTTGATTTGGATGGATACAACACTAATTTCAAAAACCAGCAATGAAGAGTGACAAAGGGTTCAATGGTGATTGCAAAAGATGAGTTGACTGAAACTTTGTATTTATTGCAGAACTCATCTTATTGTACATAGAACTGTGATGCTCAGGATGATGTGAAAACATGGCATTTGTGGTTGGGTCATATGAGTGAGAAAGGGATGAAAACCCTTCACTCTAGAAAACTGTTGCCAAAACTCAAGGATGTTGATTTGGGTTTCTATGAAGGTTGTGTATACGAAAAATAAAAAAGGGTAAGATTTCTAAAAGTTGGTCCAGAAGGGAAGAAAGAGAAATTAGAGTTAGTACACTTAGATGTGTGGGATCCCTCACTAGTAATTTCTCTTGAGGGCTAATCTTATTATGTTACCTTCATTGATGATTTTAGCATGAAGACATGGATCTACACAATCAAACATAAATCTAATGTTTTTGACAATTTTCGGAAGTGGAGAGCTTTAGTGGAGATTGAGGCAGGTAAGAAAGTAAAGTACCTTAAATCTGACAATGGTGGTGAATATTACAACAAGGAGTTTGAGGACTATTGTGCAAAGGAAGGAATTAGGAGAATCAAGACTACTCCTAGGACACCACAAGAGAATGGAGTCTCCGAGAGGATGAGCATAACTATAATGGAGTGTTCTAGAGCCATGAGATTGCATGTAGGGTTGTCATTGTTCTGTTGGGCTAGTGCAGTTGATACAACAGTTTATTTGATAAACATAGGACCTTGTACTACATTGGATTGAGGTATTCTAGAGGAGACTTGGAAAGGTAAGCCTGTAAACTAATATTTCCTTAGATTATTTGGTTGTGAGGCTTTTATCTATATAGATAAATAAAATAGGAGTAAGCTTGATGCAAAGTCTAGAAAGTGCTATTTTCATGGTTATGGTGTGGATGATATGGGATATAGGCTATGGGATAATGTTGGCCAAAAATTTATCAGGAGTAGAGATGTGATTTTCAATGAGGATATGTTGTACAAGCATAGGCACATATAGGTTGAATAGGATGCACCCGAGTTTGTTGACTTGGATGCAATCTTAGAGCATGGTGTAAAAAGATAGCCTCTTGTTCATATTGATGAACATGGTGCTCATGAGGAAGAGCAAGGTGAGCAGGAAATTGTTGTTACTCCACCATCATCCCCATAGGAAGTAAGGATATCTACAAGGGTAAGATATGCACCTGATAGGTATTCTCCTACTTTACATTATATATTGCACATTAATGCCAATGAACCGAAATGCTTTCATGAGGCTTTGAATGTGGATGCTAGGATTAAGTGGGAGCATGCTATGAAGGATGAGATGGACTCATTGACTCAAAATCAAACTTGGGATTTGGTTGAGCTTACCAAAGGCAAAATGATATTACATTTAAAATGGGTGTACAGGGTGAAGGACGAAGAGATACAAATCAAGACTTGTTGTGAAAGGATTTGCACAAATAAAAGGTATCGAATATGATGATATTTTCTCACCTATAGTAAAAATGACTTTAATTCAGACTATTTTGAGTATATTTGCAATAGAAGATCTTCATCTTGAACAGTTATATGTGAAGACAACATTCCTTCATGGGGATTTGGAGGATGAGATCTACATGCACTAATCGAAGGGGTTTGAGGTGAAAGGCAAGAAGAGCCTTGTGCATAAACTGAAAAAGAGCTTGTACGGTTTGAAGCAAGATCCAAGGCAATGGTATCTCAAGTTTAACAATTTCATGAGTGAGCATGATTTTACTAGGAGGTAGAATGACCATTGTGTTTATTTGTGGGCTATAGGAAATGGTATCTTCATTATTCTCTTATTTTATGTTGATAATATGCTTGTGGCAGGATTCAATATGCAAGATATTAAGAAATTGAAAAGAGAGTTGGCAAGTAGATTTTCCATGAAGGATTTGGGGGAAGCCAAACAAATCCTTGGCATGAGAATCACTAGAGGCAAAATTGGTAGCCCAACCTCTTGCAAAGCACTTTAAGCTCTCAAAGAAGCTATGTCCCAAGACAAAGGAGGAGGAAGAGTACATGAGGAAGGTACCCTATGCTTCAGTAGTTGGGAGTTTGATGTATGCTATGGTGTGTACAAGACCAAAAATTTCCCAAGAAGTGGGAGTTGTGAGCCAATATATGATTAATACAGGTAAATATCATTGGCAAGCAGTAAAATGGATACTCAAGTATTTGAAAGGGATTTCAAAATTTTATTTAAATTTTGGAGATTTTAAAGTTGAGTTACAGGGCTATGTGGATTCATATATGGTAGGTGATTTGGATGGTAGAAGGAGCACTACTAGGTATGTATTATTCACAGTTGGAGGTATAGCAGTGAGTTGGATATCCAAGCTACAACGTGTTGTAGCTCTTTCTACTATGAAGTCTGATTATGTAGCCATCACGAAAGGTGCCAAAGAGTTCATATGAATTTATAGGTTGATTGAGAAGTTGGGTCAATATCAAGGATATGAGACACTTGGGAGTGATAGCCACAGTGCCATTAATTTAGCTAAGAACTTAGTTTTTCACTCACGAACAAAGCACATTCAATTGAGGTATCACTTCATTCGATCAACAATGGAGGATGGTTTTGTAAAGTTGGGTAAGATTCACACTTCCAAAAATATTGTTGATATGCTTACTAAAGTAGTAACCAGTGATAAGTTGAGATTTTTCTCTACTTTGATTGGTATTAAGGAGTAAAGTCATGATTATGAGAAACTTTTAGTCCTAGGGTGCAGGGATGGTGCATCAATCTTATCTCCAAGTAGGAGATTGTTAGGTAATGGAGCAAAATTGATAAAAATTGAATTAATTGCCATTAAATATTGTTGACGGGGTTCCAAGGCCATTAAATATTGTTGATGGACAACGATCAACAATATGAGATATTTTTTGAAAAGTTAATTTATTTCTTGGTGAAAAACACTTTTTAAATAATGTGATAATCGTATGGGTGGTTTCAACCCATGGTTTTGGCCCATTGTATTCTGACACCACTATGTGGTTTTGGGTAGTGGAAAAGTCATGAATCTCTATATATTTTGTACTATAAAGGTCGTCTTATAGGTGAATGCTCTTTTTTGGTTTGGAGGAAGAGAGGGGAGGAGACATTGTACAAGTGGAGAAGATTGTTGTATTGTTGCTAATACAAAGTACTGATTGTTTCTCCGTGGATGTAGGGTACACTGCTCGAACCACGTATATCTTATGTCTCTTACATTTGTGTGGTTGTTTTTCGTTTATTGCACTGTTTCCTATTTGCTTATGGGGGCTTAATTAGGGTTTGAACTGTTTCTCCATTTTTGTTGTTCTTGTTTATTTTTTTCATAGGCTGTGTATTGTTTGTACATAGTAAATTTCCAGCAACCCCCTACCTGGTGCTACTTTGACTTTGACTAGAGCTTGAAGATGTTATTTTGGGACTTTTGCTCCAACCTTGGTGAAATTACTATTTTTGCCCAAAATGGGGTAAAATGACATTACATTCTCTTTGACTTTGAGTTGAGAAACCTTCACTTGGATGAAATCACTTCATCATTTTCACCCCAAAAAGAATCATCAAATTTTATTTTACCCCAAAGAAGGGCAAAAGTGATTTTTGCCACTCCTCAAGGGTGACTTTGAATTTGACTTCATAAGGCACACATTTTGCTTGATTTTCGCTTTGGAACATCTTCACTTAGAAATTTACCCTGAAGAAGGGTGAAAATGATTTTTGCCCCTCCCCCCAGGGGTGAATTTGACTTTGACCAGTTTTCCATCCATCATTTTCTCCCCAAGAGTGCCCGAAAAATGGATTTTCGATGGTACATCTTCTGGAATCCATAACTTTTGATTTGTTGATCTGATTGTCTATTGTAATATATCATTTGAAAGCTTGGGAAGATATATACAATGAAAAAATTTATGGTACATCCATTGCATCCATTTTCATCCTTATAAGGGGCCTCTAAAGTCTTCATATTGTATTTTTAAGCTATGCTAGAGAAATTTCTCGAGAGAAAAACTTTAATATCTCTAGTTCCATTTAGGATATTGGGGTGATTCTTTCACCATAAGTCTCAATTTTTGATTCCTCTCCTTTGGGTATATTTTCAAGTTTTTAGGTCGATTCCCAAAAATAATCACTTCCTAATTTTCGTCTTTTTTAACTTCTAACTGTAGTAAAAATGACAATATAAATGTAAATGCAAAAGTATAATAATCTCACAAACACAACATAAAATCATGGGCCTCTTTGAGGAGGCAACCTACTTTAAAAATTCCATTCAATATGCAAAAAGATAAATTCATTTATCGACCCTTGTATTTTATAAATACACTTCATGCAACCCTAACCTAATATTCAATATTTGGCTTACTTGCAAAGTTCCACTCAAGATAGAATATTCTACCAAACAAAAATTACATTCTTTGTAACGATTACATGAAGTGACCCCACTTATATAGGTTCCTCAATTACCACATACCATTACAAAATATCATTATAATGGAGTCCCCATGATGGAAAGGGGTCATTACATAATAATATAATAAATGCATCATAATGTTTAGGATGGGATCCTAACATGCCCTTCCCCTTAAAAAATATTTATTCTCAAAGCTAGAGATGATGAAAATGATGTTTTTAGTTGCTAGAGAGACTCCCAAGAGGCATATTTTAGTTGTAAACCATACCATTAAACAAGGACCTTAGTGATGATATAGTTTCTAAGAGTGTATAATCTATGGTCCAAAATTTTTTCAAGCTCGAGCAGGATGGAATCCTCTTCATCTAGTTCTAGTAAAGCATATTGAACATGTACCTTATTACCCATAACCTTCTTGAGAGTGGAGATATGAAAACATAAATGGAGCTTTGGCATAGCTAGAAGGGCCAATTTGTAGGTCATTACACCATATACTGTAATAACTACTAGGGATCATAGTATTTGGTAGTTGTGGAGCTAAAGTGATGACTATTTATAAGAATGTAGGTGAATAAAAACCATATATCCTACTTCAAATATGCACTCAAAATGATTATGATAATCTTGTTGGTACATAAGGTTTTGGGCCAATTATAGATTCATCATCAGTTGGTAAAGAACTATGATATGATGGCTAAGTGTGGTATCAACAACATGAACCTCAAAGCTTATTAGAATGTAGGAGGATGGTGTTGATGCAAGAAATTTGTAAACTACTTCAAAAGGAGTAAATTTAGTTGTAGTATAAAATGTACCACCATTTGGTCAAGGAAAGCCACTTTTCCCACTATGTAGGATTCTCAAAGGTAAAGCAATTAAGGTAGGTATCCAAGATTTTGTCAACAGTTTTTTGGCCATCTATTTGTGGATGATAGGCTAAACTTATTTTACGTTGATTTCCCTACAACTTAAATAATTCTTGCCAAAAATGACTAGTGAAGGTAGGATATTTTTTTGACACAATAGATGTGGGCATACCATGAAGGTAAAAAATAGAGTCTAGAAATATTGGGACAAATATTGATATTGTGTAGTGATAGGAGAGGGAACACAAATGAGCATACTTCGTTAGATTATCCACCACCACCAGAGTAACTAATCTACCTCTAGATATAGGTAACCTTTCAATAAAATCCATGGAAATATCTATCTATACTTGTTCTAGAATGGGTAAGGGATAAAGAGTTCCAGAGGAATGCATAGTTTCTCCTTTCATTCTCTAGCACATGTCACATTCTGCCATAAAGTTTTGAACTTCCTTCTTCATTCCCTTATAGAAGAAATTATGCTTAATCCTTTCATAAGTATTGAGGAAACTATAATATCCCATGGTTGGTGAGGTATGCATTTACTTCAAGATGAATTCCCATAGTTGTGAAGTTTAGAGAATAACAAGGTAGACAAGGTATCTCAAATCTTGTCCATCCCAAGTGTATCCTAGCATGAGTTAGACTTTGTTTGAAATTTAATGACCAAAATTTGTAAGCCTGAGTCTTGGATTACTTTCACTTTGAGAGAATTAATCCATTAGGGTATGAGAGAAGAGATAACATTTAAAATACTTTGATTCTCAAACCGTTGAGAAAAGTGCATTAGCCATGATGTTTTTATTTTGATTTTTATATGTAATTTCATAGTCATAGCCCATTAATTTAGAGACCCACTTTTGTTGTTTAGGTGTAGTGACCCATTATTCCAAGAAGTACTTGAGACTTTTGTGGTCTATTTTGATGGTAAAATAATGATCAATGAGATAGGGTCTTTAGTGATTAATCACATGAAAAATAGCTAGTATATCATTTGCATAAGTGGATTTACCAAAATTTTGGTCTAAATGTGCTTTATGAATTAAGGTCATTGACCTTCCCTCTTGCATCAACATGATCACTATACCTTTTTTCAAATCATCACTTTCAATTACAAAAGGTTTTAAAATTCAAGCATGGATAACATAGGGGTGGTTTTTATGGCGTGCTTTAGGTAAAAAAGCCTTTTGTATTGGGTTTGACCAAGTAAAATAATTCTTTTCAACATAGCTATTAAAAAATATATGATGTTTTCATAGTTTTTAACAAATTTGCATAATACGCTATGAGGCTCACAAATACTTGAAGTTTCTTGATAGTGTAAGGATTTGGCCAATATTGAACAACTTGAATATTTTTAGAGTCAAATTTAACTCCATATTTTGTGACAATATATCCTAAATAATCCACTCTTGTCATCCCAAAAAAACACTTAGACCTCTTAAAATAATGTTTATTCTGAGATAAAAATTGTAGAGTTTGACTTAAGTGTTTGAGGTGCTCCTCCCAAGAGTGACTATAAATCAAAATATCATCAAAGAAAACTAGAATAAATTTGTGAAGGAATGGGTAGAAGATATTATTGACAATGATTTTGTTGAGTGCTCGATAATCAATACACATCCTCTATATCTCATCATTTTTTAGAACCATGGTAATTGGTGATGCACATGGAGAAGTACTTGGTATAATGACTCCTTCTAACAAAGCTTGAATATGCTTCTTTGCATCATTACTTTCTAACATGGACTACATATATAGCCCAATATTTGACACTATTTTATCAGGTTGTAGTTGAATCTTGTACTCAACTTATATCTTTTGCAACAATCTCTTTGGAACACTTTCTTGAAGGATTGGATGAGATTTCACAACTATTCCTTTTACCTCTAGGTTGATATTCTTCTAACACTCATTTTTTTTTGTCTTATGGAATTTGGTTTAGTGATATGCAACTATAGGGATCTTTAAGTCCAAAATTTTGAAACCAATTTATCCTCATGCTTGAAAAGTAGTGATGCTTCTCACACTTCAAAAATAATAGGAAAAACAACTACTTTTTTCATGCTTGGAAAAACAATGTTAAACAAAATAAAAGTGGTTGGAAAAAATATATTGGTACAAACAGTAATGAAAAATACATGATGGTCTAATACCAAAATATGATTCATAATCCCCCATCATCTATGTTGTTCAAAAACTTGAATTAATTATTTTTTGAAGGAAGAATGTATACTCATATATTAAGAAAATAAAAGTTACATCATGTCAAGTTCAAAATAAACCAGCACATAAAAACACCAGATACAACTACTTATGCTGAGTTAAAATAGACTCAAGTGATGTCATAAACCATTCTATAATGTCATTGAATTAATTATTGCAAAAAAAATTATAAATATTGAAACAAATAGGAACATACATACATAATTTTTTCCTTGGAGAAACTCTAAATGAGGTAAAACTCTAGTGGGAAAGTTAGTGTGTTGCCTTTGTTTATTTAGTTTTACAATGGATAAATTTTACAACAGTCTATAAGCAAGATGCTTCTTAAATTTTTGCTAAGAGATTTACTTCTACTTCTACAATATCTGATCCAACTATGCTTCTGTTCTTTTGTCTACCAAATTTGACATCCTAAGTCTTTTGCTTCCCTCTAGTTGCTAGATCTATTTGCCAAAATGTCTTATAACCTTTTATCCTCATCCTTTTCAGGACTAAATTGATGTGGACTCTCAAAAAAACTTATTTTATTATTCAACATGCAACATTTTTTATAGGCATCCCCATGCTTTTATATGATAAGAAGGTATTTCATATTGTATATCTACGTGTCCAAGATAAAGTGGTATTTAATATTGGATGTCTTATGTACTACTGTGGTGGTCTAATACCTATATTCTATTACAATATGTTAATTTATGTCATGTACAACATATACATATTTACAACATATACCAATTTTGAAAAATTATTTATACTCAATCTTAATATAAAAAATATATATTAAATAAATACAACTAAAAACAAATGTTATTTATACATATAAATTTCAATAATATTGATTTTTTTCCTCTTTATTTTTAACTTCTACGTATATCCCATAAATATCTTATTTATTTATTTTTCTAGTTTTCTCATGTAAATTTTTAGGATGATTAATAAATGATAGTGAACAATAAAATAGTATTACATAATAGTTTGAATTAAAATACATAAACCAAAATCTCGCTAGTTTTCTTGCTTTCGTTTCACTTTACTATCTAGTTCTACGAAATTTCCCACGAATCCCTAACCAGTTTTGATTGCAATAACGCCAGCTTTGATAGAGCAAAATGCGGCCAAATGTTATTAGCTGTATGGATAAGATATTAGGGGTCTGTGGGAACTTACATGGCCGATGGTAGTGATGTTTGAAATGAAATGTCTTCGGTTTCATAAAACTATGACTCATTGATAGCCACACAACGAAAGCACATTGAACTAACTGCAGCTTGGATTACAAGGAGACGTTTCTCTCTGTGCTCTTGCACAAGTAATTTCTTAATCAAGAAATCTTTTCTAGTCGTTGAAATCAACTGAATAATTGCATCCTTAATTTCAAAATCTTACTTTAATAAAGGTTATTATCTAAATCAAAGTTTTTATAAGATATTATTCTTTTACAAGGAGACGTTTCTCTCTATGTGCTCTTGCACAAGTAATTTCTTAATCAAGAAAGAAAGGGACTAATAATATGTTATATTTATATTAAAGATAATATTTTAAAAACGTATAAAAGACGACAATAATAAATATTTAATCTTATGTTTTATAAATCTAGTCCTTAAATAAGTTTCAATGTTATATATGTTTAAATACATTTATTGTATAATATTTAAATTATTTATATGTACATGTTCCTAATACCTATTTTTTAATTATTTAGAAATTATTATGTGACCTGTTTAGTTATATATTTTCTAAATTACAATGGCAAGTGGCGTCTTAAATTACTTGTGGATTGTTTCTTAGAAGAACGATGGAAAGCCGGAGAAAGAAGTAGGAAATACAAACAAACTATTAGGGTTGATCGGAACATTGAATGAACAGTTGGTTGATGGAGACAACTTGAGAAAAAGTAAACCCCAAGCCGAATCTGAAACTGTGTATAGTATTCGATGTACATGGTTGGATTCATGGTTGAAAGTTCAGCCATCATCGTACACTTAATTATTTTTTATCTTTATATTTTAATAAAATTATAATAACAATTAAACCTTATAAGTGAATTAAATATTGAGTACCTAAAGCTAACGATATAGTTACAGAGAAAATGCCGAAGAAGGTACAAGTTAACGTTGAAAAGAAGTGGAGCAATCCCCATAATTCCGATATTCAAAATTTATTTGGTTAAAAAGATTTCAAAACCATAGATGAATGCTAAGAGCCTTCCATCCATAACAGTAAAAGACCAGGAAATCCAGCTATAAAAAAAGCATTTCATTAATAAGTGAACCTTTCATGTAGGAGTTTCCCTATTACATCTAGTGCTTGCAATGCTTGATTATCCATGTAAACTAGAAGGTCGAGTGCAGGGTACCATAAAGAAACGTACGATTAAAGGAACTTATGATTGAAGGAGTCCTTCGAAGACATATAAAGAAAGTTGGATCATCAATTAACCAATTACAGTACATTGAATATGCAGAACACTGAAACCTTAAGATTGCCATTAGAACAACTATAAATTTTCAGAATTGATATCAGATCAATATTTAACCGATTGAATGTTCAATTAATAAAATCCTCGGATACACTAGGAATTTCTTATAGACGTGGACCCCGTTCCATTACTAACCGGGAGGCTTCTGAGTGTCGTAGAAACTGGAAGTGGTTGCATCCCAGTTGAAGGGACATGCCAATCTGGGCATGCCTTCTTCATCGAGGGGAGTCTCCGTCTCTGCTTCTGAGAGATGAATGCTCTGCTCAAGCCGTCCGCACTCTGGAGATGCAAACAGATATTTTGCATCATTCAAATCACATGTGTAGTCTTGTACATGTACCTTCCTTTCCCTAGGAGGATCATTCCCCACATCTTGCAATTGGTCTGCAAAACTTCGTGGGCACACTGATTGTTCCTTCTCAGAACACTCACCCGCCTGCAACGAAGGTCCCGCTTCTTCATTTGCTGCTCTATCATGTTCTTGATCATCACCATGTTCATCATTATTATGATGACTATAGTAGTGTTCGGGGACGGTGTCGAAAACGGAGCCAACAGCGAGGGCAGCTTCTCGAACCGAGTTGGGCGATGGATTGGACCGTGCCTGTGCAACCACCGCCCATCCACTCGTAACCGACGGCGAGTCTGGAAAGTTGAATGACGTTGTAGCAGTGGGTTCACGTAGGCATAAGAGCGCCGTGTCATAAGCTCGAGCTGCAGCCTCTGGAGTGAAGTATGAGCCCAGCGATACGCGTGACCTCCCCCTCGTCATCTTTGCCGCACGAATTTCAGCAACCCAATTTCCCCGTTTTCGTTTTCTGATGCCTCGGTATCTGCTTTCCTTCTCCCCACTTTCTCCACCATTGAACTCATTTCTATTTCTATCCATCACTAAAAGATTAGAAGGAATGGACATCGAATGGGTAATTGTCTGCAACCAAAGCTAGTACTGACATGAGCACGCTAACCGATGTATATGAGTTCTTTATAATCTCCATGATCGGCGAAGTCTTGGTGTGAATGTTGAGCCCGTGGACGGTAAGACTATTCATTGTCTGCAACGAAATTGAATAGAATGTCCCGTCGTAATGTTGGTGGCTCCGACCAGGCCTAGAATTGTGGCTCTGACTTGGAAGAAAGGACAATGCTACTTTTTGCGGCGCCGACGAATTCATCTATTTCACACAGAGGCGTGCTAATGCATCCGTACGCTGGCGTTATTGCCTTGGAACTCAAATAGCGATTCGTGGAAATTCCTCGAGCGATTCCTAGAAATTCTGTAAGGACCATGAAAAGCAAAACATAAATTTTATGGTGAGATTCAAGATTATTAAAGAGGGAGATAATTTAGAAAATCTTAATAATGAGGGTGGTTCCAATACTTAAGAGTCTACAAGTGAATAGAAAAGCTATTAACATTAATGAGAATATCAGTAAAAAAAAATTATAAGAGCTCAATAATTATTGTGAATGACATAATTAAGTTAATTAATAACAAAGGCTCTGTCTTGTAAGAAAGGACAATGCTAGTTTTTGTGGCGCTGGCGATATTGACTTAGAACTCTTATAGCGATTCGTGGAAATTCTTCGAGCGATTCGTGGAAATTTTGTTAGGACGATGAAAAGCAAAAATGGCACTGAGATAATACCACCGGTGTAATTTATTATTTTATATATTGAATTTCTTACGCCATCATTAGTTATCCTAAAAATTATATAAGAAGAACAGAGAAAATAAAAATGTAATTATTGGATTAAAGGATAGATAGAAAGATATTAATGAAATTTTAATATATTATTTTAAGAGCAAATTAAAAAAACATTTTAATATTTAAGTATCACTGAAATTTATAGGAAAGTGTGTGCTAGATCGACAACAACGGTACAAACTCCAAGTAACTAGTGGTCCCCATTTCAAGCCGAGTCAACAAACACGAGATGGATAGGTTTGTTGAGAGCAGTCCTTGTGGTTTGAACCTTACACTTACAGTCACTAAAAATAGTAGCTGTAACCAACTCTCTTATCTAACAAAAAAAATAAAAGAGTTTTAATGAGGTTCAAACCTTGGGGGAAGCCTGTTGTAGTCTGATTTGAATCTTTTGAGTGCATGTTAGATTAACGACAACAATATGAATCGTGAGCATTCGATGGTTCATTTCACATCGAACTATAAAACAACGAGGTGGAATAGATTTGGTGGATGCAACCCTTGTGGTTTGAACCCTATACTTGTCAGCTACTAAAAATAGTGTGGTTGTAACCAACCCTCCTATCAAACAAAAAAAACATGAGTTATAATAATTTATGGGTTTAATGGATATTTTATATTGATGTTATATTTATTTAATTATAAACATTTTGAAAAGTAGAGAATTTTATTGATAGAAAATTATAAATCTATTCTTTTAAAAGTTTAAACCATAAATCTATTTCGTCATTATAATAATTGTTTATTTTGTCTCTTGTATATTTTATAAACTCGTCACTCCAAAGGTAAAAGGTTTGCAATTATAATAAGAATGGTCTAGAATATAAAAAGGGAAAGATATTTGTTGCCTTATTATCTTTATCTTAGTTGTATTAATTTAAAACTTGCTACTTCTTTAAGATATGAGATTTGGTAGATTATTAGATATGAGATTTGGTAGATTATTAATGTTAGTTTTTTTTTCCAAAGCATCAAATGAGTATTAGAGAAAACATTATTAGATAAGTTTGAAATTATTGCAACAAAGGTAGATAGTGTCTCTATTAATCAAAGTAGGTTTATATGTAATAAGACTTTAAATTCTAGTTGATGGTATGCTTTATTCTATAAAATAAACAATTTTTATTCTATAAAATAAACAACTATGTATTAGAATCTAACATAATATAGGCATCTAAAATATCTTGGAATATAAGATTAAATAGTTAGATTATATGAAATAAAGCATAGTTCATGAAAAATATAATATCAAAACCAATTAAAGCATGGATAACCATGAAAATTTGGATATGAATGTTGTTAAGTGAAATACATTTTTAACTAAAAGCTCTATCATGGACATGATCACTTAAGTTGACCTATATATATTGGAGGATTTACATATTCTAAAATGTTTATGATAGAAAAGAGCAAAACATAAATTTTATGGTGATATTCAAGCATGTGGAACAAGGAAATTGAGATTATTAAAGAGGGTGATAATTTACACAATCTTAATAATGATGTAGATCTAATACTTAAGAGTCTACAAGTGGATATAAAAGCTATGAATATTAATGAGAATATCAGTAAAAAAAATTATAATTGTATTTTAGGATCCGGATAATTATTGTGAATGGTATAATTAAGTTAATTTATAACATTATTTAGAGGAATTATTTTTCTGACTTGACATGAATAAGATGTCTTTCTAAACTCACCTCTTGCTATGATCTTTTGTTTTGAGGCATGAACTGGTATATTGATGGAATGCTAATAGAAAATATTCATGCATAAATAAAATATACACAAGAACATAAACATAGACAAATAATGCTAATAATTGATACCATACATCCTATATAGTAAGAATAAAACTATATTACTACATGTATAAAATAAAAAATAATATACAAAAATACTCTAATAAGAAAATTTGGTCCTCTTATTAAGTCTTCATCTCCTATGGACTCACCCATGACTATATCCTTTAATTTCATCCAAAAAATCCATCATACACACTCTATATATAGATTCACTATTTCTTTGGCTAGTTAGGTTTCCTAGCTCTCACAATTGTATTTGAATCTCACTTGCTTGAACTAATAAATGCTCAAATTTCTTTCCATGAGAGGAGTTTTCCTCTATTTAATGGATTATGGAAGCTACATATTATATGAATGAAGGTATATAGAAGGGAAAAATGATAAAATTTTCAAACATATCCTCTTGAACTCTTCCCATAATACTTACAATTACATGAAATAGTCAAAATATCACATAAACCCACACATTTTCTCTCGTAATTATATAATAATTTTAAACTATCTTTGATGTTTATACATAACATAGAAATTTTACATGATATACTCAATTATTCAAAGAATATCCCAAGATACTTTGAGCTTGTTTTTTTTTTATATGGTATTAAGAAAGGGGGTTTTTGAAAGGAACCCCAAAAATCTTATTACAAAATATGGAGCATTGGGCAACCAAGGGAGAATCTAGGGTTTTCCAAAAAAACTAGTAGGCCTCACAACCTAACAAAATTAACCAACAATACAACATCCAACCCAGAGGAGATCCAAGGACAAACAAGATCAAACTCCTTAAGACCATTCCAATATATTAACATTAAATAAAAAAATATAGCACCACCACAAGGGTCAAAAATAACATAAACATGGAAAGGGATCCATCAAAGCTCAGATATTAGGAGGATTATCTCCCACAATCCCTAGGATCAAATTTAAAACCCCAAGGCTACATTGACACCGTTGAATCATCGCTTGGGTATATTTAGCGTAAGCTATAATGATCTTTAGGATTCTCATCATCACCTTGTGGTTTCCTTCTAGAGTTTTTAGGACTAACTCTAGAAGGATGTCTGGACGAGCATGGGAAAACTTACCCAAAATATCGGGTAACTCCACATAGAATTTTCCCTTCTTCTTCACAAGGGTTTAATCCTATGAATTTGGCATAGTCATGAAAGTTGAGGACATCTCGACATGGATAAAAATTTTAGAGAGGTGTTTGGACCTTCTTGTCTTCCTCCCTCTAATCCCTTTAGAAGAAAGTGAAACTCCCTCAAGAGTATTTGAACACTTTCCCTCCATATTTATAGATATGATAAGACTCAAAAAATTATTTGACATCCTTGAATCACTAGAGTTGCAGTGGGTGGACCTTGGAGAAAATATGGTAACTAGAGTCTCCTTCTAAAGCTCCACTTAGTTCAGTGCCATATCCCAAGATAGTTCTTTGGCTTGAACTACATACTCAAAAATTAACAAAGCCAATCCTTGGTGAATTGGGTCAAACATTTTTTCTTTCTTCACATCAAGCATAGATTTATCCATGGAATGGAATAAGAAAGGAGGGATGTTCATCAACCTATGCCAATGCAATTGATTTTAAAATATCGCATGATAACTTCAAAGGACATACCTATTTGAATTCAAAGTAAAGTAGTCCATAATTACTAAGAATACCTTATTCCATAAGACCTTTAATGCCTTTACATGGTATCCATTTTGGATATTTTATAGAAATTTATTTTTCATCTAGGAATTAATCCATTTCTTTGATTAGGGAGTGATTTTCCCTATTGTGATAGTAGTCATCCAATGACAAACCTGTTACCTTAGCAATTAGTGCTACAAAAACTTCAAATTCTAAACCTTCAGCCTTTACCATCCCCCTTTTCCATGAATGTACCATTTGATTTAAAACATCTATATTGTAACCATAAAATTTCAAAATACAATCTAGGAGGCCCCCTTTATGCGAAATATTTCTAACATTATCCCCGACATCAAGCTTGGCTTGCTCCAAAACCACACCTTCATTGTCCCATAAGTAAACCACCAACTATTCTAAACTAACAATAGAGAACTCTTAACACCCAACACCCTATCCTGCAACTTACTATTCTAAAAACCAATCATCACCCAAAATCTTAAAATAGTCAATCAACCATTA